>BLAL01000252.1:0-1200000 GCA_015698045.1 Rhizophagus clarus | reverse complement strand
TTTCATTGACCCTGAGTATCATTACAAATTTCTTTTCAGTGATCGATTTTCCCCAAGATGCACATGGGCTGATTTCTACTCGATTTTGTCACATAAAATTTGTAGATCTGTAAATATCTGCTGTAACACAACAATTGATAAAATATATCAGTAACATCTTTTTTTCGCATTCTTTGAAACAACTTGTAGCTAGTGTTCCAAACAGTCCAAGTAACCTGTCGGGTTGACCCGAAATATTTGGATGTATTATAGCAGTCTGGTTGCAGATCGGTTTCGAGAAATCGGAAAGAAATCGACAAGTTATTGAATTGTAGATATTAATTCGTTATTAACATTTTAACATAAATAATTTCATAAATTTCATTATGTCGAAATGTAGTAATTAATATTAATTTCTACATTCGCCAATAGCTATTAGACCAGATTTTTTGTTATTTAGCAAGTATTAATTATTAACTTTCAATTTTCTTTATTGTAAGCTTTATTGAGTACGAATTGTGAATTACTTTTTATGATATATTGATTATAATTGCAATTCAATTTATCGTAGAGCCTCCAAATTTGCAGGTGGTTTAACCGGGAGGTACTTTGACAGGATATGTACTTTATACAATGTAAATATTGCTGATTTTAAATAAAAAACCCCCTTGTAAAAACCAAGCTTTTACAAAATTCTTGATCAAAGGGAGTAGCTTAGTCATCACTTTTTTAATAATAGTTATTCATTGCGTATATTTTTTATTGTTAAACTTATTCGTACGAAATACAAACTATTAAACATGTGACCATTAAAATAAATTTTTATGATCGTAAACTAAATTAAAATATATATATAAATACATATATATATATATATATTCCTTTTGCAAAGTTTTCATACATACTTTGTTACGTTTGTTCATTATTTGAAATTGAATCAATAAACAGATCTTAACATGCTATCTCTTTGCTACCACATATAAAGTGATAAAGCGAAGTGGCTTCTATCTTTCTTTTAATATGTATGAGCATAATTTTCGAAAATTAAATTGATCGAACGTTACAAAGCTTCGAGTTTCGTTAATAGAAATGGATTGTCATTTCGATACCGACGGTACCTGGTCATTATGATTTAAAATTGCTCGAATAGAAGTCATAGGTACTGGCAGTTCAATTGGTTCAATTGAAGGATATTCCATATCGTTATAGGAACCGCAATATCTACGTCTTCTATTCTTTGGAATTTTCGTTGTTCTTTGAACCTTTTTTCCAATTTACTTTTATTGACACGTTTTTGAACACCATTCATTCTTAATAATTGTGATCGAAATGTGAGTGTCCTTTTGCCTAGAAATTCTGGCTTTTTTCGAAGATGAAAAGCCGATGCATTTTTTTTTGATTTATTTCATCCGTGACGGTCAACGTAGGATAACCAAACCAAGGCTACAGGAAATGATATAAAATTTTCATCATTTCCTCTAGGAATTCCTTCTTGATAGATGAAATAGTTTTGTGAAAAATATATTGGTCGGATTTTATTCTTTTTTTCGTTGTTATTATTATTATCCCGATTTACGAAATATTTTCTTAGGTCATCAGCTAAACTGATCAAATTCTTGTATAACCTTTTGACGGGTGGCGGGTTAACTTTACGAGGTTTAGTTGATAATTCCTCACTTAAAATATTAACAATAGTTTTGAGTGGGAATTCTGAAGATGCTACTTATCCTTGAAGTCCATCGTCATCGCGCTTAAATTATAAGGATGTCCACTTTCTTTTAATTGATCGATAAAACCTTGGAGCCTTTCGGAGAAGCTTTCGGCTTCCTTACGAACGATATTATTGATATCGTTCGAGAATGTTTCAGTTTCCTCAAAACATTTGATTTGAATACGTACAATTATTCTAGAACAGAAGAGAACGAGGGCAAAATCGTGTCTATCTGGGGTAATCTCGTCGAAGTCTATTAATTTTTTTTGTTCAGCCGTGAGATTCGATCTTGGCATACTATGCTTTTTTCATATATATATATTTCGTCGACAATTTGGAAAAAAAATTTTAAAAAGGGTATAAATTATTATTGTAAAGAGGTGGTGAATTGTATATATGTGGTAATATGCATATCTATGCAATCTCTCTTACGGATTCAGAATATAATAAATCTCTTTCTAAAGTAAATCAGATATATAAACAAGGTTTAAATAAATTTTGTAAAGGTTTATATGCATTAAAAACGAATGGTTTTAAAGAGACTTAAATACTTTTTTTTCACTTATCAAAATTAGCATACATCTATTTTTTTTTTTTTGGAAATTCGTTGTTGTTTGAAAATTTTTTTTCCAAATCATTCGTTTTTGAACACCATCCATTCTTAATCCATGTTTCTATTTTTTTCATTTTTTGCAATGTTAATTCAACATTTTTCTTATTAAATGGTTTAAAATCATTGCTTCCAACCATTATTATTAATAGGAGAGGAATGAGATTATGTTAATTTTAACATTATCTTATCTGTTAGAATAAAAATAAAAAATGAATCTAAAAATTCTTGCTTTTTCCCGTGACGGTTAACGTAGGTAACCAAAGCCACAGGGAATGTGCATTTTTTTTTTGATTTCTTTCCGTTATTATCTTCTCGTTATTATCTAAGTCATGTTTTTTTTTTATCCAAATCATCCCAGAACAAGAGTGAAGGTTCCTAACAAACTACTGAGTGAACGAACATAAGGCAGTCCTTTCCAGTGTTCCATTGTCTCTCCACATTAAAGATTTTGAAATTCAATTAATTTTATAAAAATTATTTCTTTTGGTATAATTTCTTTCTGTTACTATCTTTCTTCTTGATATTATCTAAGTTCATATTATTGAAATTCAATTAATTAGTAAAAATTATTTCCGTCCAAGTCATATTAGGTTTTGAAATACAACTAATTTTGTAAAAATTATTCTATTGGTTTCCGACAAATTTAATTTCTTTCCTGTTATTATTTTTCTCCCTGATATCGGATATCGTCTAATTCTTTTAATATATTAATATATTTTTGGAATTCAACTAATTTGGAAAATTATTTCTATTGGTTTCCGTCCAAAGTCGGATTAGGTTTTGGAAATCAACTAATTTTGTAAAAATTATTCTATTGGTTTCCGACAAATTTAATTTCTTTCCGTTATTATTTTTCTCCCTGATATCGGATGTCGTCCAAGTCATATATTCTTTTAATAGATTTTTGGAATTCAATTAATTTCGGAAAATTTATCCTATTGGTTTCTAACAAAAAATTATTTTAAGGGTAAATAAACAAAAATCATAATAAACTAAATTTACACCTACACTTTCTAACACAACAGCGTAGTGCGAATCCACTGAAAATATTACAATTTTAAATCCTTATCTTCATTATGCGCGATGTCTCCATGGGCGAAATCTCGAATACTTATAAATGTACAGTGGTTGTTTTTCAATGATATGCATCTAAACGATACACTATTGTTAAACAATAATGGTGCAATTTAAAACTAACCAAGATTGTAATGATTTACTTGATACATCTTATTAATAATTGACCCTGTTGGTTAAAATTCATAGATTTTGAATTTTTTTTTAGGATGTTTATGTGCATATCGTTATTGTTATTTTTAAGGTTTACATAATGTGTATTTTTAATTATTGCTTGAATAAAAACTTTTTTTTTTTTTTTACGCCGCGAAACTTTTCGTAACTTTTTCCGAATGATAGACGATAAATCGCGAAAACTTTTCGTAACTTTTTCCGAATGACAGACTTTAAATATATTTGTGATATTTTAAATGTTAATTTATTCGAAAATGGGAATTAAAGGTTAAGATTTAAAATAATAATAATAACAAAAGAAATTTTTTTTATTGGGTAATTAATTCAATACGATATGCGATATGCCATCATAATATATACAAAAAGTTTCTCATTCTTGATCAAAAATTGGGTAAGATAATCAAATAAAACTTTAGAAGGTCAAATTTACTGCCAAATAAAGGATTGGGCGTAAATTTGATTTTTTTTTTTTTAATGGGGTTCCTTTTATAGTGAAGAAAGAATCATCTAAAAAAAGATTTCATAGAATTTGTAGGATGTAAAATTGTGAAATTTGTAGGATTTTATAATTTTTTTTTTTTTGTTTTTTTTTTGTTTTTATTTTTTGTTTTTGACGCGGATTTATTATAATTTTATTTTTTGAAACAGATTTTATTAACATAAAAAAAATCAGGTGATGCGTAGGATTTTTTAGATAGATTTAAATCAGGTGAATTTTTTTATTTCTATTTTTTTTTTTTAGTGTATATTTTTACATAAAAAATAATAAATATATATTTTTTTTTTTTTTTAAAAAAAAAAAAGGAAAAAAAATTTCTATATATATATATATATCATCCACAATAACCAATCTTTTTAATAAGTAAAGCGTAAGGTTTTACATCATCTACACTAGGAGATACCCAATATTTACCACCTTTACCTCTTGGTATTTTAATCAATGATTTTGGATTAACCCGATTTTGAAATAAAACCAAATATTTAGAACCATTAAAAATAAAAGTATGAGCATAAGAAGCAGCCAAATTAATATCAGGGGTAGTAAAAATTCCATGACCAAAATTAAATTTATAACCTTTACTATGAATGAAACCATCATCAGCAATCCTTTTTGCATTTCTTGTTGAAGTTCCATGAAAGGAATTAGGCCAAGATTTAATTAATTTAATTTCTTTTGTTGTTGATAAAAGTATTCTCATCCAATCACATTTATAATTTTTATGATTTTTCATTTTTGAAAATTGTAAAATTGAATCAGAATTTGAAAAATCAGAATTTAAATATTTTATAATATTATTATGATTAGAACCTTCATCATCATAATAAGATCTAATATCCAAATAAATAATATTATTATGACTAATATTATAATTTCTTAATTCATTAGAATTTATAAGACGTTGACCATTAAATACTAATCTTTGAGATGTAGTATCATTTACGATCCCATTCTCCAATATACGTTCTTTTAATTCTTGTACTGTAATATCACTATTTAAATTTTGAATTAATAATTTAGTTCCAGTTAAACTTTCAATATAAACGTTAAAAGGTGAAACATTTTTATTATCATCATGATGTTTATTATGAGATGATATTATACCTCCACTTAAATATGCTTTATAAAATGTCTGAAATTTCAATTCTTCATAAATTCCTTTATCATTATCTTTTCTTGATAAATATTCATAATATGTTATAATAGGTGAATTTGTTATAGATGTTAAAGCGGATGCAATTATATCAGATGAATTATATGATGAAGGAGGTTGATACGGTGTTGATGGGAATGGGAAAGGTGTTTTTTCATATTCTCTATATTGTGACCATGTTTTAATTTCTATAAAAATATAGAGTCCTAGAAATGATGAACATATTGACATACACAATAATAATAATATTCTACTCTCGTTCATATTTAATGAATTCGTTTCTCTACGGTTTTCTTTAAAAAATGAAAAAGCGAAAGAGGAAAAGAACGAAAGAAAGTCAACCAAACTTCAAAAAAAAAAAAATTTTTTTTTTTTTTCGCTTTTTATATTGATAAACATAAAAAAGGGGGGAGAAATGATTAAAAAGGTTTGTTTCTTTATCTAAAAGTGGAATAATTTCTTTTAAAATTGGAAATTGACTTTTGATTTCAAACAATAAAAGATTGACCATGCAAAATGATGAACACTGAGAAAAAAAAAAGAAAAAAATACGACGTGACACAAGCACAAAAAAAAAAAAAAAAATTTTTAATAATTTCTAGATTAATCATGATAAGCGTGGAGCGAATTATTTTCCGAAGTTTGTATCTGTCATTTTAATTGACATCCTAGCAAGTTTCTCTTTAAAAAAAAAAAAAACATTCATGCGGGCGTAGATAGTAAACATCACATGTGCTCACACACCCACACCTTATTTTTTTAAATAGGAAACGGTTTTTTAAAATGCTGATATATTATTATATTACGAATATTACGAATATTAAAAATTTAATGATTCATATATAGGAAAGTAGTATATCATATTATTACTATTTGAGAAATGAAATGATTAAATTATTAATATTTTTGTATAATAATTATTAATTTTTAGGCGTACTACAATGATATAATTATAAAATTTGAATTATTATCATCATATCAAATCTCTTCTTCTCTCTCTCACTTTTTTTTTCACCCCAAAAAATGCCACCTAAACATCAGATTTACACTGATAGAGCTGAATTTGTTCGATCATTATTTAATGATTCAACAACAGCAAATATTCTTTTAAAAGTTGATGATTTCCATATTTACGCTCATACATCAATCTTATATTGTGTTTCCGGTTTCTTTAAAAAAATCTTCAAATTATTCGCTCGTAAAATCAATGATGAAGGGAATAAATTTTTATTTCATGATTATAGTTGTAATAAGGAGATAGCTATAAATAAATTATATGAATATAAAGGACAAGAAAAAGTTGAATTGCTTTATGATAATATTGATTTTCAAAATTTTATTGCTTTTTTGTAAGTTATTTAATTTTTAATTCAAAATTGTTTTTATCTGTTATGGCGTAAAAACATTATATCAGAAACAAATGTGTGACAACCCAAATGTTAGGTACGGGGTAATTAATTTCAGTCTTAACATATATGTAATCTTTTTAATACCAGGTATGGATATCCAATTGAAACAAGAGATCAAGATCAATTGTTCGTGCTCGCATACTTGGCATCCAATCATAAATTTGACGTTCCAGAGTTGGTAAATTTTTGTGATAACGTTTTATATGAAATAGTAAGTTAATGTTTTAAAATTCATTGTTTCAATCTTTTTAATCTATTTTTAGTAGCACTAAATCATAATTTATTTTTAGTGGAATAAACAACAATGGCATGTTATTTTAAGAGTCTCTAAATGGTTAGGCTTGAAGAAATTACGTTGTCGAGTATTAAAATATGTTTACGACCAAGGTGAATTAATGTTTCGAAGACATGCAAAGAAAGATTTGGATGAAAAAGATTGGCAAATCATGTTTGTACTTACTAATGGAAAGGATCCTCTTTTGATTATTGATAACATCCTTAATGGGACATATAACGAGAAATCCATCGAAAGTTCGGATGTTGATATTGTGGATATTAGTGAAGCTAATCATGATTCTAATGATGATATGATGTTGGTTGACGATGAAAATTATTCGCTTGACAGTGATTACGACCAATCAATGGAAATCGTAATGGCTGATTATGAAAAAGCATATAAAAAATCAAAAAAAGATAAAAGTAAACATGTTCATTGGGGACCGGAAACTTACCTGATCAATGACGACATTTAATATGTTGGTCAATGATTTTGCTAAAAATAACTGGTGTGTAAATATTTGCGAAAAATTATAGTTTGCAAATTTTGCATTATTTAGAACTAATACATTTTCACATGCCAAAATCGTTTAATTATGTAATTACTGTAAATAAAAAGATTTCAAATTCTAAGAGCAGAATAAAATATATCAATTTTGAAAAAGTTGCGATATCATACTGTATTCCCTTGAGCGGTCCTGACCTATCAAAATCGAATATTTTGACTGATGACAATCAGATAGACTAAAATGCAGGGTGCCCTGTTTGATGATACCGTTTATTTATCCGTTGATCCATTAAATTATCCGGTCGACCGGTCGAAAATTACTTCGGAAATTTATTTTTGGGCGTTTTACATTAAAAATAAAAGATTAATATAAATTAAACTTAAAAATATCATTTCTTTTTGTTTGTTGGTTCTTTGAACCAAACCCATGCCCATTTCAACTGGGTTTTAAATATTTTTCAGCAAATACGGTTCCGGAACAATTTTAAATATCCAGAATGATGCCAAATTGCCAAGATGCCAAGTATGTATTATTATTGGCAAAACAATTATATTAATATGGTATAATAAAATTACAGGGTCTAGTCATATACTCTTCAAACCTTATTTGAATAATTATTTTGATACGCATATGATATGGCAAATTGATTTTAATGGTCAAATATATTTCTATATTATTACGCGATAGTGCACATAAGTTACTGTTGTAAAACATGTAGAACGTAATTGTGTCACATAAAAGCGCGATACTTACGCGTCACAACGTCAAACCCATGCAGTAACGCGTAACACAATATATTTGTATCACGAGAGACGTTTAAAATCGGAATGTTTTCTTTCGTTAGAATACTTCTCCACTTTCTTATAAAATAAATAATATGGGAAATAAACAAATTATTACGATAGGAATAAGGTAAAGATGATTTTACTTTTATGAAACTTTTTATCAAAATTTTCAAAACTTATTAAACTTACTTATATAATAAAAAAAAAAAAAAAATGAATAAATAATTTTATCTATTTACTTAGCGGAGCATCCTGCACAGGCAAATCGGTACGTTTTCATCATCAAATAAAATATGAAAGGTTGATTGTGATTATTAATCATTTATCATCTAAAAATCTTTACAGACGTTAGCTAATTGGTTACAAAAAATTTTCCCAAATTCAACGATTTTGCATCAAGATGATTATTTCAAGGTTAGTTTATTATTATTAACATTAATTTCATAATTTTCTTTCTTCAAATTTTTTAATTAAAAAAAAAAAAAAAAATTTATTAAAATAAAAAAAAGAAAAGAGAACACCTTCCTATTGATCCAACCACTAATCTCGCAAATGGAGAATGTCCTGAAGCGATAGATTTTGAATCTTTTGTTGGTTCACTTTATGATTTACATACTTCTTTCGGATTGGTAAAAACATTTAAACCTAAAAAGAATCATCATATACATCATGACATTGAATCCAATGAATTAAATAATTTAGTTAAAGAATTAAATTATAAAGTTCAAAATGTTTTATCTGAAAAAAAGAAAGAATTGAATTTTGTTTTGGTTGATGGATTTTTATTATATATAAATTCCGATGTTATTAAAGAATTAGATATTAAATTATTTTTAAAAGCAGATTATGATACACTTAAAAAAAGAAGGGAAATTATTTATGGTAGAAAAATTTTAGGTAGAAGATGGGTTGATCCTCCGAATTATTTTGATAAAATGGTTTGGCCAAATTATTATAAAGTTAATAGGCATATAATAGATAGACCGAAAAGTGGTAATAACAACAACAACAACAATAATATGTTGGATGATTTAATTATATTAGAATCAAATGATCTTTCAAGATTATCGGAGAATATTGAAACTGTTGTAGAAACCATTTTGGAAATTATTTAATGATATAATCATTACAAATAGAAATAAATACAAAGTGAATTTTTTTTTTTATGATTTTACAAAAAAAATAGGATTTAGTCAATAATTAACCCTTTTTTGGTTTGTTTTGAATGTGAAAATATTTTCATGGAAATTTGTATAGTTTGTGAGTTTTGAAAGTAAAAGGCGTTTTTTATTTACCTAATCTAAAGAAGGTTAGAATGTTTGATAATTTACCTAATTTATTTAATACTCCAACAACAACGAGTGACACATATGTTTTTGAGTTTGTGTACGTGAACATACTATATATTACCGTGTAACGACGATTTTTAGATAAAATTGGAATCATTTCGTAAAATCATCATTTTTTTCAATTCAATTACACCAAGCATTATGCCATTAATTCGTAAAGAATTAATTGGAATTGTGCTTAATAGAGCTACTTCGTTAATAGATTTTTGTATTCACAATGATATTAATAAACAGGTTGAATTCATGAAACAAATAGTTTTTAATGATAATTCACTTAATAAAAGTGAAAGAATGAAAGCAATAGAAATATTAACAAAAGATATTGATTATTATAAAGTTCTTTATAATGAAGGAGAAAAAAGAATTTGTGAAAATTGTAAAGAAGAATGTTTGGCTACATATTATTGTGAATATTGTGTTAGAAGTTTTTTAATAAAAAATTTTTTGGAATGGTCATCAAATAATGATGGTATTGACAAATTAATAAAAAATTGTCAAATTAGAACTCTCTCACCAAAGAAAATAATTGAATGGATTCCATTTGATAAATTTAAAAATATTAATTATTTAACAAGAGGTGGATTTTCTGAAATTTTTGAAGCGGATTGGATTGGTGGATGTTTTAATAAATGGGATTCTAAAAGACGAAAATTAATTAGATCAGGTGATATTAAAGTAATTCTTAAAAGATTACAAAATGTTGAAAGTGCTGATAGAAATTGGTTTGAGGAGGTAAAATTATTTTAACAAATTATAATTATATATATATATAATAAATAAAAAAAAATCATGAATATAATACCTTACTTTTTTTTTTTTTTTTTACAGGCAGAAACCCATTCCAACATAAGTAGTAATAAAAGACCAGTAATTGTTCAATGTTATGGTCTTACTCAAGACAAAAATAACAAATATTTTCTGGTTATGGCTAAAATGGACACGGATTTAAGGAAATATTTGCAAGAAAACAATAAATCTTTAACTTGGAAAGAAAGAATCTCAATTGTTTCCAATATTATAAATTCCCTTTATATTATTCATAACGAGAAAGCCATTCATAGAGATTTACATTCCGGGAATATTTTATATTCGAAAAAAATTGATTATTGGTATATTTCTGATTTTGGATTCTGCGGACCAGCTGACAAACCGTTAAAAACCATATATGGCAATCTACCTTACGTTGCACCAGAAGTTCTCGTCGGAAGAAATTATACTTTTGCATCCGATATTTATAGTATTGCAATACTTATGTGGGAGATGTCATCTGGACGACCACCATTTTTTAATCGTGATCATAATTATGATCTTGCAATAAATATAGTTAATGGTATGAGACCAAAAATAGTTCCAGAAACTCCTTTAGATTATGAAAATTTGATGAAACAATGTTGGGATGCTGATCCATTAAAAAGACCTAGCATTGAAACACTTTTAATAAAAATAAGAGAAATTAAAAAATCTCATTATCACATTATACCAAATGATTTAATGATCGGTGATAATGCCAAAGTTCCCGAATACCTAAGTTTGACTCAATTATTTAAGTTGATGTCTCAGCCAATAGATGAAAAAGTTTATGAAAACAATTCTTCAAGTAAATTATATCATTTTGAAGGCTTACCAGAACCTAGAAATGCAACTGAAGGTATGATATTTTCTTCTTATATAATTGACTAATTTTTAAAAAACAATTATTAATTTTCTTTTTTTCTCATTTAATTGTATTAGAGGAACAAGAAAGTACAGTATATATTTTCTTTCATAACATTTAAGATATTTTTTTTTTTTATATTATTATTTTAAAGATTAATTTGAAATTTTTTTTTTTTTTTTAAAAAAAAAAAGAGTTTCATAGTAAACCTCATGATTTTAACATTCCTTACAACAGTAAGTAAAATTTCATCTATTTATATATAAAAATTTTATATTACAAATTAATTTTTTTTTTCTTTTTATAGTTAACGATATTCAATAAATCAACAAGTATTGCGACATAGCAAAGAAAAATGACAGATGACTAAACACGTAGTGCGACGGTCACTCAAGATATGCTAAAATGGCATGAATGATCGACATCCCTCAACACTGAGGAAAGATTGTCCGAGTAAGACAAATATAAAAAGTTTGACGTTCTGATGTGCAAATATTTTTTGCCAACGATTTTGTCTAGGATTAAAAGATTTAGTTTACTGTATTTACTGTATTAGTTTACTGTATTAGACTATTAGTTTATTGGAAATATTACTATACTTAGTATCGTGAGTTGCTCGTTTATGTATAAATAAAGGTGTGATTCGATGTCAAATAATTTTACCTTGTATATTCTATATTCTATTTTGAATTTTATAAATAATACTGCATCGTGTGTTGTATCATCCGGTTCGGGCTCCTAAAGTTATACTAACGAAATCGCGCGATCTCAGCATAAATCACGTATATTAATCCTTACAACAACCGTTCGCTGTATAACTACCTAAACCAAAAAAGTTGATAACCATGCGATGACATTTTTTATATTTATTTGCACGCAATTTTATAAATAAATGGACAAATATGGTATGTGAAACTTATTTTTCCTAAAGTAAGAAAGATTTTATGTTTTACAACGCGAGGAATCGAGTAGTGATAGACAGATGGATGATGTGCGAATATGAGTTGTATGCAAACGACATAGATTTAATAAATAACGAAATTTTGAATTAGTGCAATAATTGACATAATCGATGTAACAAACGTATATTGTTATAATATTTAGCTTTCCCGTATTTGATTTATAATATTGTGTACGGATGGAATTTAAATATAAAGGTAATTGCTTTTTTTGGTCTAAAAAAAAAAAAAAAATACACGTTAACTTTCCTTTCTCTCTTTTTTTTTTTCTTTTAAGCTTTTAATTCCTTCAACATTTTTTTTTTTTTTTAAAAAAAAAAAAAAAATCTCTTAGTTATGTCAAAAAATGATATTTCTTTATTAAACAATCTTAAAAGAGCAACAAACAGATACGGGACTTTTTCTGGATCGTCTTCCAATAAATTAAATTTAGAAGATCAAACCCTACTCGAACGTGGTCATGATCATTCTAGAAAACCACAAACAATTTTCCCGACAACTTTAGTCGTCAAAAACGTTGGATCTACTGCGCGTGATAATTTCTGTAAGTAAACTTTTTTAAACTTACAGAGTTTTACTTTTTGCTTATTTCTTTAAATTTACCTTTCTTTTAGCAATCGAGAGGAACTTTTTATCATGGTTGCGGTTATCAACGACGTTGGTTTTGGTTGGATTAGCTTATTACCTTCATTTTGAAATTATACCATTACCAACTTCTTCTTCTCATTCCAATATACTCGGTTTATTTCTCATCTTCTTAGGAAATTTCACGTTATTATGGGCTTTATTGAATTATTTGCAATTTCAACACATGTTAGATAGATATTTGATCGTGGAAAATGGTACGCTCCAGTTTATGGTGGTTGGAACAATAGGAATTGCTATTGTTATGGCCTTTATTTTTGATTCATAACAAGCTGAGGAAAAATGGTGTTTTGATGACGGGATAATTAAATAGATATCATTCCAAGGTTATAAAGAAACAGTATGCTATGTGTATGTATATGCAATATGTAAGGTATACAAGAATTATATAATATAGCTTTATGTACTCGAATGTAAGTATGTAACATAATAATATATTTCGTCGTAATAGAAAATAGATCTTTTTTAAAATGGATTATAACATGATTAAGATTACGTGTTTTTAATTTTGGGTCGGCTTTAAAAACTGAATTCTATCTATGTCGATAGAAATAAGTTAAAGATTGTGGAAGGTGTTAAGAGTTAGACAAATTATTATTTATTATTATTTATAGTTCCAATCGCGATTTTGAAGATTTTCCGCAGTAGGCACTTTGATCACAACCTATTTTTGTTTTAGTATGACCATGTTTTGGGAGACGGGCTTGATCACGTGACTTTAAAAATCAACATATAGTTGTAAGTGTATTCAGTTCAGGCCACTTTGCAAGTTCGCTTAGAGAACAAAATGGGTTTTGTATGCTATTTTTGGCTTTTTCATTTTTATTATTCAATTTTCATTTATTTATATATAAAATCAGAACCAGTATTTAAAATCCACTTTTTTTCTTTAAATAAACTTGTAAAATAGATGATTAAAATAAAATATACTTATTATATGATTTCAAGTTTACTAATTTAATCTTTAATTTAAAAAAAAATCATCAATTCATCAATTCTAAATTTAACTTTAAATATTCCTTTATTTTAATATTATGTTAAATTAATTGATTTAAAGAATATTTTTTAATAAGATAATGTAATTTATATTAACAGATTTGCATAATTATATATTAATTAATAAAAAATTATAATAAATTAATTATTATAATCAAATAATATATAATTATACATTGGTGGATGTTTGAACTGGTATTAATACTAGAAGCACAGTATATAGAATAGAAGCGATATTTTGTATCCTCTCTTTATCTAATAAATACAAGTATGTTTTCAACATCAAAAAAAAAAATATATATATATATATAATTATACAAATCTGCCAATATATTATATTTTTAATAATTGTATTAAAAAATAGAACTGTTAAAACTTTTGAGTAAAAAACTTTTTCTATAAAATTGAAATACTTATTATTTTTTTATCAATTAAAATTTTAATAATATGATATATATAAATAACTAAACTTATATATTATTATATAATTTTTATATATTATTAATATTTATAAATATACATAGTTTTTTACTTAGTTATTTTAAACAATAAAAGTATAAAGATTATAATTAATTTTAACCGGGGTGATATAACTCGGGTGATATCACCTGATTGATTTTTATAATTTAATTATTTCGATATAGGTGATTTAACCCAATTAATTTTTGTAGTTTTTTTGTTTATTTTTTTTCGCTCCCTCTTTATTTTTTTTTTCGTTCCTTTTCACTTCCCTTTATTTTTTTTTTTGTTTCTTCACTTCCCCTTCTTTTTTTTTCATTTTTTTTCACTCCCTTTCTTTTTTTCATCCCTTTCACTTCCCTTTACTTGGTTGAAAGTATGCAGGTATGTTCTTTTTTTCCTTTTTTTGTTTTCATTTTTCTTTCTTGTTTCTAATTCCTTTTCTCTTCTTTTAGGTCTTTTAAGCTCTTTCAGTTTCACGCCAAAAGTGTCATTTTTTCATCCTTCCTTCTTTTTTGTTTTCATTTTTCTTTTCATTTCTTATTTCTCTTCTCTTTTTAGGTCTTTAATTTCTTCCAGTTTTGCATTAAAGTATATTGCTTCTTTTTTTTTTTCCTCTTTTTTGTTTTCTTGTTTCTAATTCTTTTCTTTTTTTAAATCTTAGTTTTGCGAACAAGGTATGGCAGTTTTTTCTTCTCTATATTTTTATTCAAATTTGTTTTCATATTTCAATTTACTAACTCTATTTTTTCTTCTTTTATAGTTTGTCTTTTCGTTAATTTGTTTCCCTTTTCTTTTCATTTTCACTCCCTTTCTTTTTTTCGTTCTCATCACCATTTTGTCCTTATTATCGTTTCATTCTCATGATTATTTCGTCCTCATCATCGTTTCATCCTCATCATCATTTTACCCTCATTATCATTTCACCTTCATCATCGTTTTATCCTCATCATCGTTTCACTTTCATCATCGTTTTACCCATATCATCTTTTCATTCATCATTTTCTCGTTATTCTTTTGTTTTTTGTCCCCTCTCATTATCTTTTTATTTTCGTTTTTGTCCTCTTTCACTTTGTCTTTATTTCCTTTTGTTTTCAATCCTATTCTTTTTTATTATCGCGTCCTTTTCCTCATCTTTTCACTGTCTTTTCTTTTTCTGATATCTCTTTCGTTCCCTATCATTTTCTTTATCTCCAATTATACTTTATGTCACCATTTCATCCCATTGGTTTTTTTTGTTTTTAATGATTCTTTGTTATTATTTCCATTTTTCTCTCTCTTTTTACCATTATTGTTAGACTTTTTTTTATATAATTATTATCATTACTAGTTACATTAAAGATTGTACTTTGATAAACAGTATTTAAATAAATAAAGTCATAATTTAATATATAAATAAATTTTATTATTTTTGTAGTCAGATTAATTATTTAACGGAAATTTTCAAATAAAAATTAGCTGATCATTAGATTCTTTACATGCGTAATATTGTAAATTTTAGCCAATCAAATTTCATAAATTAATTATGAGTGAAATCACCCAGGGTAAAATTTTTTATATGTGTAAATCACCTGAATTTTGGCAAATTATTTACAGATGAAATCACCTGGGTGATTTCATTCAGGGAGGAAATTAGCAAGATTCAAGTATAAAAATATCTGTTAAATATATATTTAATTTATTAAATTTTAAATTAGTTTTTTATTCAAAAAATTACTTATATTTTTTTATAATAATAGTTTTATTAAATATACAATTATTCTTCCTTATAATTACATCGGTTAGAACTATCATATTGTGTGGTTATAAGAAGGTATACTTATAGCAAAGGATTTATTATATAATTATGAGTATTTAATATGTGTAAAAATGTGATTATAATTTTATATTATGGTTAAATTATAAATATTATTATTTAAAATCTAGAAAAACAGAAACTGTTGAAAATCCAAAGCAAAATATTTATTTTAATATATTACATTTAGCATATTGCAATTTTATTTTTATTTTTGTTTACTAATGTAATACAAAATTTAAGTGACATAACATGTGCAGACAAATGGATATTACCACGTAACCTTAATTAATTATCACCTTTCATAAACATATATAATCCTTCACTTTGCTTCAGACAATAAATTTTCAAATATAAAATTTTAATTAAGGTATTTGTAATATTTTTACAAAGACTTATGAAAGAAAACTAAATACTAGTACTTTTATATATTAAAAAAATTTTTGTTTGTATTATATTACTACTTTGTAAGCATTTTTAAGTATAAATCATGATTCTTACTTCATAATTTGTGATTATATTACTTTATTCAAATTGAAATGTTTGGTTTTTTTTATTTTTACTTTTTATGTTTTATTACAAAAACCTACTTTCCTTAATATGCAATAATTATATTATAAATAAATTATAATTATATAATAACTATATAGGGTTTTTGCAATAGAAAGGTATGAAACTCAAAAAAATTTTTAAATTTACTTTATATGCTAATTATGTTTTTTATACTAAAATAAATGTAAATTTAATGTTAATTAAATTTTTATTTTTGAGTTTTGTACCTTTCTATTGCAAAAATCCCATATAGTGTAATGGTAATTATATAATAAAATTATAATAAATATATAGTTATTGTATATTAAGAAAATTAAGTTTTTGTAATGTTAATTTTTAACTTATTTTATTTGTTTAAATTTTAACAATTTCAGTTTTTTTTTATTTTTTAAATTTATTAATTCTCTAATAAATATTTTACAATTAAAATATATTTTTTTTATTCTAATTTTTTTGTTTTATTTTTTGATTTATTTTAGTTTATTTTAATTTTTTTTTTTTAAATTTTAAGATTTTTACTTTTTTTTTTAAGTTTTATTATTTTTTTTTATTTTATTATTAATAATTTTTCATTTTTTTTTCTTTTTTTTTTTTTTTTGTTTATCTCTTTTCTTTTATTTTTTTCTTTTTAATTTTCTTTTTTTTTTTTAGTTTTTATTATTTCAGATTAAAAAAATAATACTTTTAATTAAAAATTAATTGTATAAATTATTATATTATTTTTATTTACAATTATAATATTTTTATATAATTATTTTCTATATAAGTATATAATTTTTATATATAATAATTAATATAATTTTTATATTATTCTTAATGGATTCAAACCTCTTTAGTTCTTGTAATAATATTTACAGGATTTTTAGGTTCTGGTAAAACTATAATAATTCTTTATTACCACATGTTCTAAAGGGATATAAACTTTGTTTGCTTAAAAATGAGTTCGACAATATAATTAAATAAGCAATTTTTTAATTATAATAATATAATTACAAATAATTATAATTATATAAATATATATATTAAATCTTATTTTTTATAGTTATTTTTAAAAAGATATAATTAGATGCAAATCATTATTATATAAAAATTACATATATAAATTTAATTTATTTGAAATATATAATGTAATTATATTATAAATATTTTTATATAATATCAAACTGATCAATATATATAAGATTTCATATCAAATAAAATTGCAGGTATTATATAATATAACAAAAAAACTTATTGTAAAAAAACCTGTTTCAATTTATTTAAAATAGTTACAATCTATTTGATATAAATAGATTATATTTTAAATTGTATAAATAGTTATAATTAATATTTTTATTTTATTTTTTAGCTATTTTTACATTCTTTTAATTATTTTTTTTTTTCAAAAAAAAAAATTTAGTTTAATTTCTTTTTTTTTTTTTTTTTTTTTTGTAGTTTTTGATTTACATAATATATAATTTTGAATAATGATAACTAAAAAAAATTTAATTTTTATTTTTTGTTATTTTATTTTATTTTTCTATTATTCTTCTTATAGAGAATTATTTTAAATAGATTTGTGTTAACTAATATTTGTTTTTAGAACAAGTTTATATTTTGTTTAAAAACTGAAAAATACTTATCAGATATTCATTACCAATAGCAATAATATATAATCTGTACTAATAAATTAAATTTGCCAATATAATATATATCTGATAATTGAAAAATTTTGTTTGTTTATATTATAATA
This sequence comes from Rhizophagus clarus, assembly GCA_015698045.1. NCBI lineage: Eukaryota > Fungi > Glomeromycota > Glomeromycetes > Glomerales > Glomeraceae > Rhizophagus > Rhizophagus clarus. The sequence goes on along the minus strand of BLAL01000252.1, from coordinate 1,181,677 downwards.
ATAAACTTATTAATTTTTTAATATTATTCTTTAATTTATTAAATTATAATAAATTTACTTTTCTAACTTTTATTTTTAACCAAATACTTGTTAAAAATTACCCAATGATTATTAAAAATTATTAATAAATATGAATTTTTTTGCAAGTAAAATGCAGAAGAATATTATAGTTTTTTTGTAATAAATAATTATTTTTTATATCAAATATTATAAAATTATTAAATACAAAGTATTTAATATTGACTGTAATATTGAATAACAAAATGCCTAGTAATATTTATATTTCTGGTAGTCTTATATAATTATGATAAATTAAACATTATGGGATTAATTAATAACTCTTTTCTTAAATATAATATTTGCATACGAAATTCTGCAATAAATGACATCTGATATAACATGATGGATAATAATTGACTTTATGATCCTATGGGATACCAGTTATAAATGAATTTTACATAAATAAATTTTGCTATTTTTTTGGAGATAAAAAAAAAACCCACAATGTCATATGATTTCTATATGTTACCTATATGAAAGGATCTCTATACAAAAAGTGCCCGACTGCGTGACTATAGGGAGGTACCATTGTATTCGATAGTATCACATAGTCACATTCATACATTGAAGACTATTTTAATAAATCGCCAAATAAAAAAATAGCTTTTTAAAAACATACGAATAGTGCAACAGAAACAGTTTTTTGGTTTGAGTAAATAATAAGGAAAACACAAAACAAAGAATTGCTAACATATATGTTAACAGTAAATTTAATCGGGGTTAATTAGTCTTTATTACAACTAATGGACAATAGTATTATCAATCGTCTATTTCATTGCTATACGCTCCAAATTCAATACTATCAGTTAAAATTTCTCTCGCGTCTTTCAGTGTTATACTATTATTACGGTCCTCTTGAATCAGATGTAATGTTACTTCTGGTACTAGAACTTCGTAAACAAAATCCATAGGGTTTAATGGGTAAGTTTGTTATTGTAAGATTATTAGAGTTAATAAACAAATCCATTAAAGTATTAACAATGGTATATAATCCATTAAACCCATAATAACCGACTGTAAATTAATAAAATTAATAAAATATAAAACAAAATTTATGTTCAAGCAGATAATTACTAACCTGAAAAACCTCAAATCGATTCATGAGCATCATTAGCGTCTTGGCTTTATTATATCCGAGTCTAGAAATAATATATATAAATATATACAGTATATCATTTTCTTCATTATTTATAATTTCCAATACAAAACGAGTAGCAAAATGAAGACGGCTAACAAGATACTTCCGTTCCTCAATATTTTTAAAGACAAACCAAGGTAATACTTTAAGAAGAATTCGATCTCTTCAATTATATGTGTTTAAAAGACAATATAATCGTCAGCTACCCTTTACTTATATCACTTTAAATTCTTTTCCTTGCTCGAGATAATGATGTATTGAAACTAAGCGTCAATCAAGAAACTCTACCACTAGTGTCAATAGGTCAAAGCGTATGATTATTCCTAGGGAACCGAAAAATTCATATATATATATAATAGACTGCTACCTTCGCTTCAATACAAGTGAGGAATTTGACCAAAGTAGTAATGGTCTATTATATTATAAAATAAATTAAAATGTGAGATTATTGAAATATTTAATAATGCAAGGGCAAAAATCATTTCAGTTATCTAATAGATTATTTACCTTTCATAATCAATGAATACCTCGTCTCCTACCAAAACTGTGTAAGGAAGTATTTACGAGATGCAAGGTTCTTAACACTTAAGGATTATAAAGAATCTGTGCAGCGAAGTCCTGGGCTATAAGACGCTCTGCTACTACCCTGGTATTCCCGATCTACAGCAGAAACTCATTTCAAGCACACAACAACCATATTATTCATCCTTATGTCCGAACGCAATTTGTAGTCAAGTAAAGATGAGATGGAGCGTAAGGACTGATTTATATTTATTTTTATGTTACATCGATCGACAGAAACACGCGATCAACGCGATATTAACTGTAACCATAATAATTAAGCTCGAGTAGAGTAGATCAAATTTATTAAGAAACTTGTGAGCCAATATATACATATAAAATAAACTTAAACCTGATTTATGGTATTCATTCAACTAATAAATCATAATGCCTAATTGTAAGGGTAGGCAACTAGGTACTGACATAGTGAGAACGAGGATGACATTTTATAATCAAATAACATATTTTAAAATGGATAAGAAATTCGAAACTTTAGAAATAAATAAAAAATTGAAACATAAAATGAATCATAAAACGTAGAAATCTTATTTCTTATTTGAAGTTTAATTTGAACATAATAAATGATATTCTTGCTATAATAATTAGAGTTTTGGCCGTTTTGAATCATCAAAATCACCAATATAAAAAGTTGCCAATCTCTTTCTAGCTTTCTCAGAATGAATTGCGTTAAATTCTTCAGAACAATCAGTACCAGCATTAATAAGAATAGCGGTGGTACCACCAGGATGAATTGGAATAAATTTTGTACAATCATAAACTTTTTTATCAATAACAATCCAACAATCTTTTTCATTATTATGTTTTTTTATTTCTTCCATTGTATACTTTGGACCTTTGGATGATGATTCAGTTTTAGGATCTTTCGCAGGAGCAGAAGGAAGAGATTGTTTTTGTTCTTGTTGTTTAACCATCCAACCACCAGGATTACTACCAGCTTGAGTTGGATGTTCAAAACGTAAAACAACATCTTTTCCATAAGTAATAACATGAATTTTTACTCTATAATGACAATTATTCATCATTCCCATTAAATTCCAAGTTAAATTTTCTGGTTGAGTATTATTAGCAAAATCCCAAGCTCTAATTCTAATTTCTGAACTACGTACAAAATTATGAGTAGGAACTTTTAATGACCAAAAAGTCCAACACCAAGTTCTACCATTTTTTTCTTCAGGATCAAATAAATTTGAAAGTAACCAAGTTTTACCATCATCCAAAGTTACTTCAACACGAGTAATTTTACGACCTCCACCACTATAAGCGTAACCTCTAAGAGTATATTCAGAATCACTTGTAAAACTTGAAAATGGAATAATTTCATCATGTGCAGGAGCTGCAACAGCAGAATTAACATTTAAATCATATATAATATAATTTGGTATATACCACCAATTTTCTTTATTTGCAAGTTCAGCATCTACATGTGGAGGTAATACACGATTATCATGAAAATGATACCAACTATCAGATTCTTTATCAGATACTGTTATCTTATTAAGCCATTTAACCATACGACCTCCAATAATTCCAGGAATTATCATACGAATTGGAAATCCATGATCTGGAGTTAACCTTTTACCATTCATTTCATATGCTAATATAACATCTTTTTCTTCATCCATTGCCCATTTTAAAGTTATACTTGTTCCATAATATCCATTCGGTAATTTATCAGTTCCTCCAAAACAAACGTAACGAATTTTATCATGATTATCAATTTTTACTCCCGCCATTTGTAAAATATAACGCAATGGCACACCTTTCCATATTGCAGTACTTACAGCTGCTGCACCCCAATTAAAACCAATTGTTTTTTTAACCATATTTTGTTCTTTACGACGATTTCCAGCACAACAAAATGTTAATGGAAATTCAATATATGGAAGTTTGGCAATTTCATCCATTGATAAAGTGAGTGGATTTGATAAATCTCCATCAATAACCACTTTATGAGTATCCCAACTAAGTTTTGGTACAGGACCATGATTTCTAACGTAATGTAGAGAAGTTGGAGTTATAAAACCTTGTTTCAATAATAATGGTAAAGGGGCTTCAGAGTTAAAAGGATGTTTTCCTGTCAACCGTATAAGTTCTGGATGTCTTGGAACCCAATTATCAGGAGTTCCAATATCGCGAGGATCGATTTGTTCTATTACTTCCGTTTGTTCAGCCATTGCAAAAAATAAGTGAATATCTTTTCAACCATTTATATTACCAGTAAATTTATAAATGCAATTAATGCAAAATTATCTTATCATTATCTTATCTTCCCCTTACAAACAATTGTCTATCTTGTTACACGGATTAATAAATAATAATATTATAATAAATAGTATGTCCGTATGTTTGTTAAAAATCGAACAATGTTCTTTACATATTAAAAATTCACATTTATAATCAGGTTTTTTTTTTTTTTTTTTTTTTTAAATAAAAAAAAAAATAATTCCGTTATCTATCATCAAACGTTTTCCTGATAGGCAAGTTTTTCTCCCAAAAAAATTTAGAAAATATTTTGTTTATCATATGGGATCAATAACTTTACGCCAATATACTAAATATGGTTGATTCGACTACTAAAAATTGCAAAGATCAAAAAAAAAAAAAAAAAAAAAAGAATGAAATGAAATGAATCGAATCATATGACCTAGTAAATCAAAAATTTTCTTTAATTAATTTCGGTATTCTTTAATTGTAATAAACGATATCGTTGAAATCCCATTTGTGTAACATATAAGGAACGGTAATTTTTTTTTTTTTCAAATCGTGCTACATAGATCCGTTATTTTGAATATCATCGTCTCACAGACAGGTTATTTGTTCTGGCTAGAAATCTCTTTCTCAATCATTAAGCATTACGGATATAGATAGGTAAAATGTCCAGTTTATTATCATTAACGTAATACAGAAATCATTCTAGAACTGTTCTAGATATGCCTCAAAAAAAGAAATCATAAACAATAACGCAAAACAATAAAAATTTAGTTTATCTTTTAATTGATTTAAAACCCGAAATTGATTAACATACGGTATTTCTAAAAATAAAAATTTAATGAACTGATAATCTACAAGTTTTCCTATTTGAAGGATAATTCAAATTATTATGGTTCTTTTGTGGCAAATCATAAGTCAATAAAATTGAGATTTTTAAAAATAGTCATACCGGACACAGCACACAGCCGGGTCTTTTATGGGAGGTCCTATAATGATACTATGTTACCAATTGAAGATCAGACAAACTACTAAGATAACAAATTTGTATCATATTAGGTTGTGGGGGATTGACAAATGACGAGCAGCCTATTGGTAGAGCGATTCCGTATCGGATCGGATGAAAACGGATCGGATGGATATCTATCCAGATAATCCAAAGATGGTCCATTTCCGAAAGATTAACTGAAAGACGAAATTGAAAGAAACAAATTAATTAGCTCTTTGTATCTCTAAATCTTGATATATTTTGCATATAATTATTGGTTTATTCAATGGTGTTAATCAAATGTGTCGATGTGTCACTGAAGACGCGTAACTTCATGATATGTGATCACATGATATTCAATTTTATAACGATTAAACTATTAAATATATATGCCTATAATTATTTAATTAAAACAAGTCTCTCTTATTTTTAAAATATATTTCACCATTTTTTTTTATCTAAAGTAATCCTAAAATTATATTATGCTCTTTACTACTAGTAATAGATCATAACACCATTTGGTATTATTAAACCGCTTTTGTAAATTATTAGCCAGCATATAAATCCTATAATAAACATTGTTGCGTATGCACATAATAAAAAAATATATGCAGGATGTATTGAAATACACGATATATTTAATTATACGGGTACGATATTGTTTCAATTTCTGCTGTCTGAGTATCTTTTACGGTTAAATTGTTCAGGTGTTAACTCGTATATTTAAGTATCATCACCATTTATAACCGCTAAATTCCACTTTCTTGCAACAAGATTACCAATTGTATCTATCATTGCATCAAGAATTAGATTTTCAACATTGTAACCTCCGTGAACATTGCCTTCTTTAAAACGTTCCATTACACAAGAATATGACTTACTGATATAATAATGGAATCGTGTAATTGTAGCCGGTAAAATTGGGACCATCAATTCCATTACGGAATATGTACTCTGCATGTATCTCTGCCAATGATTCACGTAAATTAGGTATTCCAAAAAGTACAGAAATGTTCATATTTACTTGAGTTATTCTAAATTTGTAGGTTAAACATGAACTTTTCCAAGTATAAGGATCAACGTCAAAGTTAGGATTAAATTTCCAACGATTATCCTACTCCACTCTATTCATCATCGCTTCTACTTCTGCTCCGGACCAATATGCTGCTCTATGATCCGCGTTTGTTATTTTGCTTGTGACATTAAAGTAATTGGTTTACATTTTTCAATATACTCTATAGTATTTTCAACAATAATTCCATCAAATCTTGTAAGCATTAAACCAATTGTAACCACCATCAATAAATACAGTATGTCATACGTATACTCTTTATACGTATCATTTGGTAGACTTCTACTGCATTGGTTGGTACTATAGTTTTCAAAATTGGTACTTCTCCGTCATCGGAATATACGAAATATATCCATCCAATACCCAAGATACTTAGAATAATCGCCGAAATGGTTTGTACTTGGCTTAGAGTAAATGTTGTATCATAAATATTCATTATGAACTGAATATGCCTTGACTTGAAGATGCCTCAGCTTTTTATTAATTTTGCCATCACACAATCAATTTAATTTGGAATTATGGCGATAACTTTCAATATTTTTATTTACATTTATGAAAACGAATGAATTTTTACAGAGTTTTCCAATAAGAAATAAGGACTTAGGAAAAATTATTTATCCGTACATCACATTACTATATTACTAATTATTATATCCTTTCGTTTGTGTATGTTTTGGTATTTTACTGAATACAATGATTTTGCTATGTTACATATGTTTCCTATATTTTAATACGAAGTATCGTGCTCTGTAACAATTTAATGGCTAATTTCCAATTAATATTAAAAGGGTTATAAAGATTTTTCTGAAACAACATTATTTGGGCCGGTATGACAATTGGATAACTGAATATTATAAAATTTAAAGTCAATTTCCGAATATACAGTAGATAATTATGAAATTTTGATACGCGTATTACTATTCTTCAGTACAAGAATATGGATATCCTGTAAATTTAGTGAAATTTAATTTGAGTATTTATTTGATTACATCACACCGTTTGTTATTCCAGTAGGTTATCCGTTTTTAGAAAATAATGATTGATTTTTTTGATTTTTTATAATGAATATAGACCAAATTATTATAATTAATTTTGACTCTGATAAGTACTCTTTAAGGTTCTCTTAAAAATGATTTATTATTAATTTAATTATGGGTGAATTTATTCCTCACCCCGGGTGAGATCTGATATTACTCACTCCTATCACGTGATAAATATTTTTGATTAGCTAATTTTTGATTGGCTAATTTTTTTAACAAAATTTATTCTCACGTAAAATATAAAAAATTTGCTGTTAAAAAAATTCCGTAGTATGAAACACAATTTTTATGTTACAAAATATTTGTGTATTTATTCCTTCAAAGTTTATTGAATAGAAGAGTTCAATACATTATTTAAAACTAAAACAAATTTATTGTATTCAAAGCTAAAACTTTTATCTTTAATCTAACTAGTGATAATGATGTGAAACCCAACAATAATGACAAAATGTAAAAAGTAATGAAACAAAAACAAAATAAACGGAAAAGAAGACAAGACCAAAAGGGAGCGAAATAACAATATGTTTGATAAAAGAAGAAAAAACGAAGGGAAGGTGAACGAAGAAACAAAAGAGAACAAAATTAAAACAAAGAGAAGGAGAACAGAAATGGAAGGGAAAATGAAAGGGTAAAGAGAAAAAAAAGTAACATAAAGGAAAAATGAAAAGGGAAGGATCGAAAATTAAAATAAAAGGAAAAACAAGATAGAAATACCAAAAAAGAAGAAAATAAAAAAAACAAAGAGGAAAATGAAACGAAAATGAAAATAAAATGAAAGAAAGGTGGAAGGGAACAAAATCAAAAATGAAACGCAAAGAAAAGATGAAAGAAAAAATTTTGTTAGTAATGAAAATAAAGGAATACAGTAAAAAAAAAGAATGAAACGAATTACCCACCCATTTTGAAAAGATTCAGAAAACCTAGAAAAATGTGTCGCAAAATAATAAAATCACCATTATAATTTTGTAATATAAAATGATGACAAAAAGGAAGACGAAAGGTAAAGAAGACAAAACAGAAGATAAAAAAAAAGGGATGGAAAACGGATGGAAAAAATGGATGGAAAAAAGAAAACAAAAAGGGAAAACGAAAGAAACAGAGAGTGGGGGACGAAAATGAAAACAGAAGAAAGAAACGAAAATGAAAATAAAATGGAAAGAAAAAGGAAAGTGAATGAAAAAGGAAAAATGAAAGGGAAAATGAAAGGGGAAGGGAACAAAATCAAAAATAAAACAAATATGAAAAGACAGAAGAAAAAAATTTTTTAGTAACGAAAATAAAGAGATACAGTAAAAAAAAGGAATGAAAGCGAAATACCCACCTCATTTTTGAAAAGTTCCAGAAAACCTAAAAAAAACATGTCGCAAAAGGGAAGAATGAAAGGTAAAGAGGACAAAAAAGAAGGTGAAAGGAAAAGGGAAGGAAAACAGATGGAAAAATGGAAGAAGAAAGCGAAGAAAAAAGAAAACAAAAAGGGAAAAACAAAAGAAACAGATAGGAGGGAAAATAAAAATAAAAACGAGGGAAAAAATGAAAGGAAAAGAGAATAAAGAAGTGAAAAACGAAAGGAAAAGGGACAAAAATGAAAGAGCATCAAAATCAAAAGTGAAGTGAAATGAAGACGAAAAAAAAAAGACTGTTGTTAGTAATGATAATGAACACAAGAACAAGAGAATACAACAAAAAAAATAAAGCCAAGTATTCACCTTCTCTCGCAAAGAGTTTTGGCAAACCTAAAAAAAGAGAAAGCCAGGAGTAGCCAAAATCTAAAAAAAAGAAGCCAAAACCTATAAAAATAAAAAGGAAGAAGGAATGAAATAAAATTAGAAAACAAAACAAAAAAAATTAGAAACGAAAAAAAATAATGTACCTTTGACACGAAACCAGAAAAACTTAATAAAGGTCTAAGAAGGAAAAGAGAAAGAAATTAGGAAGCGAAAAAAGAAGCGAAAATGAAAAAAATGGAAATATCAAACCTTGAACGCGAGGCCAAAAGCTAACTGAAAAAGAGAAACAGATGTAAACAAATAACTGGTCGATATGATGTAATTGTAAAATTACATTAGCCAATCGAAATGTATACACGTGATAAGGGTGAGAAATCACCTGGGTGAGAAATAAATTTTCTCTTTTAAAAATTATTTATTATAAGAAATTCTTAATTTTTTAATTAGCAAATAGTAATTAATAATAAAATACATTTTTGTAATAACTTAATTAATATTAATACTATGGTGGCTATCACATGGAGTTTTTGTTGTTTTTTTATTTAGTAATTTGGTCTTTATGGTATGGTTTTTCTTAGAAGGTTATATTGTTTATAATTACAAGATGCATATTTATCATAGTTTTTATTATATAGAACTTATGTCTGTAATTTTACTACATTATAACTTATTCTGATTCTTTGTAAATAAAGTTTTGTACTTTGCAGACCAAAAAAAAAAACTATGGTGGCTATCACCTATAAATTACAATAATATTAGATGATTTAAACTTTTATAAATCATGAACTAAATATAAATAATATAAAAGAAAATCTTAACTGATAAAATAATAGAGTAAACCAAGTTACATATTTTTATCAGTTTATTTTACAAAATTTACTAAGAAATTTAAGTAAAATTAATGTTTAAAATTTGATAAAAACATTAAATTTTGGATTTATTTCTATATGTATATTAAAAATATTCATAAAAAAAAATCATATTTTTACTAATTTTACTTATATATAAAATGAATTTTAAACAAATGAAATTATTTTTTATGTTTAAATAAAATTGTTTAACAGTATTAAAAGTACTATATTTTAATTTTTTTAAAGTTAAGTATAATATTTATGAAAAAATTTGTATTTTTCAAATAGTATTAACTTCAAAATTTTTTTTTCTTTTAACTTTAGGATATAATAATATCATTTTGATTAAATAAAACTATCTTTTCATGCTTAAGTAAAGTTGTTTAACAGTATTGAATTTACTTTTATAATAATTAGTCTAATATTCATAAAATATTAGCTATTTTTGTATTATTAATTTTTTTGCAAAAATTTATTTTTTAATTTTGAAGCATAATTTTACTACATTGGCCAAATGAAATTGCCTTTTTTTCACTTAAATAAAGTTATTCAGCAGCATCAAATCTACTTATAATAAAAATTTTAGGATAATTAATCTAATACTTATGAAATGTGACCAACTTTTATACTTTTAATTATTTATTTTTAATTTTAAAGTATGATTTTTTTTATTTAAATTAGTTAACCCAATTTTGCAAATAATATATATTCTTATATATTTTTTTTATTTTTTTAAAAAGTATCAAATTTGTTTAAAATATATATATATGATTTTTATAAAAATTAATGTAATTTGTAAAAAATCAATATTATAACATATTGCTAAATTTGATTTAATTTATTAAAACTTAAATTATGACCTTAAATTAAATTTGGTTTAATTTGCTAAAATTTAAATATGACATATATTAAAAATATCTGAAATTTTTTTCTCACTTGCAGATCTCTATACCATTTTTTTAGCAGAAAGATGTTAAAAAAAAGTTTAGATTTTTAGTTTTTTAACTTTTTTTAAGTAACGTTTTTATTTTTATATACCTAGTTATGTTTTAAAAGCTTATTTAATTTAAACATACCAAATTTTATTAGCAGAACTACTGGCTTGATACAAACTTCACTAAGGAAATAGTTTATAATCACAAATTTTAGCATCTTTTCATATTTTTGAAGATTTTTATAAGGTCTATGTTTAGTTTACCTGACTAGTGTTTAAATCAGTAATCAGATTCAACTGAGTAAACTTGAATAATTTTTTTTTTAGATATCCAGATAATTGTGATTTTTACTCAAATAAGAACTTGGTTAAAAATTATCTGAGTTAACTCAGAATTTAGATATGATTTATTTTATTCTTTTAATTTTATTTTATAATAAAAAAAGATTTATTTATTTAATAAATTATTTTATGGTCTGGTGCAAAAAGATTTATACACCGTCAAAAAAAAGTAAGATTTACATCAAAAAAAATATTGTATCACCAAAAACAATGCAGGCTAAAAATAAAATATTTGTTGGAACATAATCTAACATACCCCTTGCCATAAGTTTTTAATTATTACTATGAATCCTCTTTCCTTAAAATGAAATGGCACACCACTAATAGCGAATAACGAAAAATTGATAATAATCAATGTTTATAATTACTTTTTAAGGGATAAGTCCATAAGAGAGAGCCATCAGAAGCTATTATTACGCAAGCAAGTTGCTGGGGGTGTTAGTGTATCTAAAAGTACAGTTAGAAATATGATACCGAACTGGAACAGCCACAGTAAGCAATACATTCACATCATATAAAGGCCTCAGATGACCTATTTTAGAATCCAATGAAATATATCTGAACTTTTATGTTCACAATATTGCTTTTTTTGGTAAATTATAAAAGCCAGAACTTTTGGAGCTGGTTCAAATGAACAAAAAAAAAAGCTCCAATTTCTTGTATTAAATCATAGAACAGTATAAACATAAAGTTAATTTTATCCTTTCTACTTCAACTAATTGGAGGTGTTTGGGCAGTTGTAAAGGGTGAAGTTACACCCTCAGGTTCATGTCTGAACCTTTTATCTGTTCAAGATAAACTTGTAAATGTATTTAAAAATAAATTACTTATTATTAGGTCTTAGTAGAGGGTACTAAAAATGCTAAGAAATATTTTGAGGTTGACAAAGGTACAAAAATTAACGGTACAATTAATTGAAGAATTTGACAATTATAGTAGTTCAGATGATGAACACTTGATTTAATTTGATTTTCACATTTTTATATTTTTCAATACGTATTGATATTATTTAAATAATAAAAAAGAAAATTTACTTAATAAAATTTCTTTATTGGCATTTTTTTTTTGATGTACAAATCTTTTTACACTGGACCATATCATAATTTAGAATTTATTTTATATAATACAATAAATATTACTATTTAAAATAAAATTATTTAATAAAAGAGTAAAAAAATATAATTCAAAAAACTTTGCAAAAACTCTTTTCCACTCTGTGCAGTTCACAACATAACAAAAAATATTTTTTTTATTTTTTTAAAAACTGTATATAGTGGAACGAATATGACTTCAGAATTTATAATCAACAAAAACACAGACTTTAACACCATTTATAAATAAGTTCAACAAGCTACAATAATGAACAACTTTTTTGATACCTTTAAACTAATACTGGATGATAAGAACTTTAGGTAGGCTTTACAACACTCTTTACTATTTGCCAAGAACGTGAGCAAGGAGAAGTATCAACATTACCTAGGAAATTTCATCCTAGACATAGTAAAGAAACAACTTAATAAGATAGCTGACAAACAGAAATATAGCAAAAACCTCCTCTATATTCTTTACAGGACCACTTTCCTTGTACATGAAGATGCATTTAAGACTACCGCAGCTTTGTATAAGTACAATGAATTACTCAAGAATATACTGGATGACGCATATGGCCTTCAACGGCTATCAGATAAATTTATGGATATGGAAATATCTATAAATAAAGAGTACCAATCACAATCTAATGCTGCATCAACAAGTATCAATCAGAATGAAAATGTAATATTATGAAAGCAAGATAAACAAAAAACTAAGGTTGTGCAACAAATTATTTCTGACATATCTGCACCAGATCCTGACCCTGTTGTAATACCTCAGCCACAAGTTGTATCTCAGTCTGCCTCCAGTTCCTCTTTAAAATCTACGGCCAAGCCCTTTGTATCCAGGACAAAGAGTGAAAAGATTAAAGAGAATTTCAAGGGCCTAGGTGATGATGCTATACAAATTTTGATAGGTTATCACCCTAACTTAAGTTTAGGTCAATACGTTCATAATATTCTCATTTACGATGTTTCTGCCAAGTGGGAGAATATTACAATTTTAGATTATCTAAAAACTTGGGTTAACATAATCTCTGTGACAGTTAAGAAGCAGCAGAAGTACAAAACTGTATGGTATAAGTTAAAGATTATACATGAATTTAGTACTTGAGAACATGACCGCCTTTGGATAGCTCCTCTTGGACCAGTGATAATCTGATGGTTTTCTGCTTCCTAATCTTTTAAAGAATGTAAAGAAAGGGAAAGATTCCAGGCTGTTGTTGAAGGTCCCCAAAATCTTTAACAGCTGACGCTTTGGCAGTTAAGAAACACCTAATAAATTTCATTAATCCCTTACATATTAAAGCTTTTAAAGAAGTTAAGAATCCAGATAGTACACGCAAGATGATTGCCTATTTTGAAAGTTGGGAGGATTTACAAAATATTATTAGTAAGGAATCATTTTAGAACAGAACAAAACTTAGTTGGTATCACTATATCATGCCATCTTTTATTATGCAAAGAAAGAGTAGTCAGCAGTTCTATTCCAATAGGCAAGATAAACCTAACAAGTTAAATCAGAATCCACTTTCCAAATGTATCAAAGTTAGCTCAAGATCCAAGATAGATTTTCCTGTAACTGGGTCTAATTGTGTTCCCATAAGGAGTCCGCAGAAGGATTCATCCCAATCTTCATCTAAAAATAAAACTGGAGAGAAGAACAAGCAAAGTCAGAAGACGAAGAACAAGAGTACTAGTACTTCCTTCCAAAGAAGCTGTCAAAATGATAATTACATGCTGAGATTATAGAATTAGAGACAGTTGTGATGGATTTTATTCAGAAGCAGTCTCAAGATTAGTAACAATTAGTAGGATTTTTATTTTGTTTTCTTAGATAAGATAGAATTTTTTTTTTTATTTCCCCTTTTTCTTATTCTTTTACATGTATTTAGTTTTGATTATTAAACGGATGATAAGACTGGCCCTTGGGTTGGAAGTGTACTTTCAATATCTTGTACTGAGTGTGTAGCACCTTACATTTATTAATAAAGTTTATGCGATTTCAATGTTTTAAAATTTAAAAAAAAGTAAAAAAATATAATTTACTAAAAGATTTATAATTTTATTTAATAAAAGTAAAATTCACTTTATTTAAAAAACATTTTATATAATAAAAATAAAACATTAATAAAAATAAATTTAAATCAATTATTTTAATACTTTCTCATTCTATACAAAATCATTATTTTCTATATCTAAATTTGGTGAAAATACATTAATATGATCCATAGTTTACATATTGCATTTTAAAAATACTAGTTTTTTTTACTAAATCAGAATTCAATAAATTTTCTTTTTGCTGCGGTAATAAAAGATGAGATGGTATATCATTATTATCCTTTTGTATTTTTTATACATTATTAATAAAACTATGTATTTATTTTAACTAAAAAAAAAAAAAAAAATTTCTTTTTGTTATAATATGATTCTTTATATCAGAAAAAAATTGCTTAGAAGTTATAAAAGTAGCAGGAATTCCTAAGTATTTTTGTATAATATTAGTATTTTAGTTTTTAATTTTTTTTCATTTTGTTTTGAAGAATTAAGATATTGAAATATAAATCAACTTTTTAGCAGTTTAGTGTAACTTTTTTTTTTAAAGTTTTATTTATCAATTTCTATAAAAGAAAAATATAATTGGATTATTTATTTTAAATTTTATTAATATATATTAATTTTTAGTTGGATTGATCAAAGTTATATAGTAATAATTTTACTAATTACAATTTTTTACTCTTAGTATATTTGCACTGATTAAGTATTAATTACGAAGTTAGATATATTTTTATTAATTAAGGTTTTTTATTTTACTTTATTAGTAAAAAAAGGGGATATTACTTTTCTAGTTTTTGCTTTAGCATCATATTCACATACTACTTGGATAGAATAATACTTTTCTTAATGTTATGCTTTATAAGAATCATGAGAGAGAATAGGAAATACATATATGTATTATTCTTATAATGACATATGAGAATATCCATAGTAAAAGATGAAACTGGATCAGTTATAAAGTTTTAAGAAATCGCAGTTTAAATTATATGATTAATTTTAATTCAGATTTTTTAAAATTCTTTTATATTAAATTAGAATAAAATTTTACAAGGAATTTATTAAAAGTAATAATTTTTTTCTAACAAACTTGTATAACTTATTAATATTATAAAAGTAAAAGTAATGATTTTTTTCTAATAAATTTATACAACTTATTAATATCATAAAAGTAAAATATGATTAATAAAAAGATATTAAATTTACAATCTTTTATTAATCTATAATCATTCCTCTTTATAGTGAACCTCAATATAACAAAGAATACTATATAACAAATTGTTAATGTGGGATAGATATTAACATATAAAAAAACCATTGATTAATCAAATTTTATTAATTATAAGCTGTATACTATTATATGAAGTAAATTTACAAACAGCATATATAAAAATGATCCTTTTTATAACGAATTTTTTTATAATAAATTTTTTTTCTAGTATAATGAAGATGACTGATATATCAATGACCCTATAATCTTTTAATAAAATAATAATTTTTTTTTAAATATACAATATATGAAGGACACAGAATACTTTTTACTTATAAAAATCATTTTAATAATGTTAAAATATTAAGTTGCGTCATCAATTTCATTAGCTTTGTATTTGCACATTAGAGTTAATTCATCTGCATGGTAACTATCTACTATCTATATTTCATTTAGCATCTCTATAAAAATAAAAGTAGAAAGTTTTTTAAAGAAAATAATAATAACGCCTCCTCCAGCTTTTCCTTACCTTAATTCTAAAAATCCAGTCATGTTTTTTGTCTGGCAACACTATAAAAAAGAAAAAAAAGTTAATAATTTTAATTAAAAAAAATTAATGAAAAACATCTCCCTAATCCTTCCTTACCTTAATTCTAAAAGTCCAATCATGTTTTTTATTTAGTAACACTACAAAAAAGAAAAAAAAATTAATAATAATTTAATTAATTAATAAAAAATAATAAAACACTTTTCCAACCCTTTTTTATCTTAATTCTAAAAGTCTGGTTATGTTTTTCATCTGACATTACTACAAAAAAAAGTTAAAAAAAAACTAATAAAAATATCTTTCCAATCCTCCCTTACCTTAATTCCAAAAGTCTGGTCATATTTTTCATCTGGCAATATAATTACAGAAAAAATAATTTTTTTTTCTAGATTAGATATTCAGATTATCTGATTAGGTCAGCAAGTCATATGACTTTGTTTTTATATCAAATAATTCACTATATCTAGGGGATAGATAAATAATAGGGAGGACTAATTCAGGATTACACAAATTAGTGGTCATGAGATTGAACTGAAATCATATGTAAAATTATAAGAAATCATATTAAAATATAACACTACCCATATTTAAAATAAAAGATCGCTAATAATTAATCTTAATTATAATAAAAAATTTTTTTTGCTATAATGGCAAAATCTAAAACTATATAAATATACGATTTTTTTAAAATATCATTTCTATATTCTCTAAAAAATACAATTAAGCTTTTAAAATACCTCAAAACTATAGAAAATTTTATTACACATTTGAAAATATTACATAATAAATGAAGAAAACACTATTTTTAAATGTTTTAAATAAAAATATTTATAACTTTATATTAGAATTTTCAAAGAAAAACAAGATTAATTTTGACTTTTTACTACTAAAGAGCAAAAACTTATAAAAATTGATAAATAAATAACCAGTGGTCCAATTTAAATAGAAACACTTTACCTATATAAAGTTAATATGAATAAACTTAACTTTTGAAATCAGTTACATTTCTTTAAATATGTATTGAAAAAAATAAAATTTTGTACAATTTTAATATAGGATTTTGCTTATGTAACTAATTTAATAAAACTTCAGTTCAGGTAGTTATTGATAAGCCTGTATAACCCTGAGTTGACCTCCTTTTTCTGTTATTTATCTATTTCCTGGGCTATACTATACCAAATAATTTGTTATAACATTAACAAATTTTTATAATGAAGGTCTGATTAGTCCAAACACTAACTTTATTATATCAAGGTGTAATTGTATTACTAATAAAAAATTGTATTTCTTGAAAAATTAGGCCAATAAGTATATAATTATCATAAAATTTTAAATTTGATTTTTAGCCCATTCTTATCTTTTGTTATGAAAATCCCTATATAATAATATTAATCATTAATTAAAATTCATAGGTTATATCTGATTTAATTGGACTTAATCAGATAAATTTATTTTAATAAATTTATATAAGCTAGTAGTACTATGAGGGAGTGAATTTAATCTTATTTATTAAATAAGCTATTTTATAGTTTTTTACTATTATTTTTTTTTTAATAAAGTTAAATATAACTGTTAAATATAAAAAAAAAATTTTGATTATTATAGAATTACTAATAAAAAATTATGCTTATTATGCAAGTTTTAAGTATGATGATAATATAACTTATATATAAAATATAAAAGAAAAACAGGACTTAAATTATAGAAACTACCAAAAGTCTGCCTTCTTAAAAATTTAAAGTTAGAAAATAAAATATCTAATTTATTTTTTTTTTTTGAGTAATATAATTTATTACTTTTAAAATTATACTTAATTTAGAATTAATTATCAAGTTTATTTTAAAGTATTTTAAATATCTGAAATTTCAAAATAGTTTTAAAGGGATTAATAATTATAATTTTTTTTTTTTTTTTTTTATTTCAAAGGTCGTGTTATTTTTATTGTTAAATATTCAAAAAACAAATATTATATACAATACCTAAATAACCCCCCCAGCTCAGCTAAGTGTGACCCATGAACAAAATAAACTAACCATATATAAACTAAATAAAACAAACTATAACAAAATTAACCAAAACAAATAAACTAAATAAAATAAAACCTAAACTCAAATTTACTATATAACCCTATGATCTAATCATCAATAAGTCGTCACCATCTCCTAATAAATTAACTTTATAAAAATCTGGTAGTTTCTTAAACAGCCACGAGAAACTACTATCCGAATGAATCAAAGCCCTCATTTGTATGAAAGTACGACCGAGCACCTTCAAAAAATGTTCTTTACACGTAACGATGGGTGGTTTTAGCGGTGGTGCCAGATATGGGTCGTCCAAAATCGAAGCGTCTGATAAAGGATCATTTCTAAGATTCTGAAGGGGAGATCGCCTTCGTGCTTTGCATGCCGGAGGAGAGGACATCTTGTCTTTTTTCGAAATGCTGTTGTACTTTTTCCATTCGATCGTGTGTTCACATCGTGGGAGCCAGATGGTTAATTTAAAGAGCCAAATCAACCTGATCAACAATTTTGCACAAAATAATACTGTGTGGCGGTGTGACTATTTGAAGCGTCATTGTATATATGTGAATTGAGCTGAGTCTATTTTCCTAGCGGCCGCGCCTGTGAGTAAATCCATAAATCTAGCAGATTGCGCAGATGTACCGATCCATCCATTGATTTTGCTAACGACTAAAGTAGTTGAGGATAGCGACTCAGAAAATTGAGGAAGAGTATCGGTGAGGAAAGCCCAAAGTGCTTTATAAATTGATTGCCATAAATGTGCCGTGTTAGGACAGGTGATCAAGTGCGATGTAGTTTCATCCGCTTCATTATTACAAAACTGATAATTAAAATTCCGATAAAGAAAAGGTTTGCGTTTTCGAAGCCAGCGGCCCACTGGTAATTGCTGGTGTAGGATCTTGATAATAAAACTCCATAGTGAATTCCGTTTAAAAGAGGTGCACCTAAAGTGTTTCACTTGCTGAATAGCAGTCTAGGTGACTTCCCATTGGTATTGTATTGATCTCTGGACAAAAACGTCTTCATTAATTTGTAAGTCTCTCCATTCACTGCAATTTTGCACCCTGCCCATAGTATTGAGAAAGTTTCTTAGTTTTTGCTCTATCAGAATATCTTCAAAATGCGGGCTAAATCGGTAGTCCTGAGACCCAAAATTAAAATTTAACTGATGGTGTGTAGTGACTTCTGTCCCCTTTTTCGCCAATTCATCTGCTAGTTCGTTCCATGGGTCACCCACATGAGCTTTAAGTTTGGATGGGAACGAACAATTGGTTTGGTGCAAAGTTTAGCAATTACAGAAGAAGAAAAATTATTCTATAGGCCAAAATATGGAGTGATTGTGCATATACATAATCCATTATTTTGCCAGAAATTGGTCATTTCCAGTAAAACAAATTTGAAATACCTTTTATAGTTTTGCCATTTAGTTTAAATTGATTTTGATTTGATTTTAAATTTGCCAGTGATGTAGGACCCCAAACTATATATAAATAGGCCAGGGATTGAGTTTACTTATTGATCATATAAAATTTTTAAAAAGTTGCTTATTTTAAGGGTATTTTTGAAAATTTCTTATTCTACATACCCCTGTATTTAAAGGATCTGCTGATTGGATTTTAATGAAATTTATATCATTGGATTCATTTTAATGAGACAAATCTAATGATATAAATTTTATTTTGATAGCATTAATATTGATCAAGATATCCTAAATTGAAAATTTTACTATACATCATATCTGACCTAAATGAGAAATGTTTGGGTCCTAGTGATGTACCAGATAAATGTTTAGCTGCTTTCACAATATTCTTTCCATCATGGATATTATAACTAAGGATAGTGCTGCAAATTGGTAATTGCGAAATAATTGCGATTTGCAATATTGCAGAATATTGCGAATTTTGAAGTCTAAATGTCTGCAATTCCGCAATTCGCAATTATTCGCAATTCTAAAAATATTCTGCAATATTGCAAAGAACTGCTAATACCGCAATTCAATTGCAGAAACATTACGGAATTGCAGAATTGCAGATTTTTTTAAAAAAAGACGTTTTTTTTAAGCATTTAATTAAAAAATGCTAAAAACATTTTTTTAAAACATTTTTTCATATACAATTTAGTTAAAAAAAACATAAAAAAAATGTTATTTTTAAACGTTTAATTAAAAAAAGGCTTAAAAATGTTATTTTAAATGTTTAATTAAAAAAAAAACTTTTTTTTAAGCGTTTAATTAAAAAAATGCTAAAGAATATTATTTTTTTAAAAAAAAGATGTTATTTTAAAGTGTTTAATTAAAAAAACGCTAAAGAACATTATTTTTTTAAAAAAAGATATTTTTTTAAAGCGTTTAAATTAAAAAAATACTAAAGAACATTATTTTTTTTAAAAAAAGACATTTTTTTATGCGTTTAATTAAAAAAATGCCAAAAACATTTTTTATATGTTTAATTAAAAAAATGCCAAAAATATTTTTTTATGCGTTTAATTAAAAAAATGCTAAAAACATTTTTTTAAAATGTTTAATTAAAAAAAACGCTTCACAGCATTTTTATTTAATGAAAAACATTGCGAAATGTTTTTTCATATAAGATTTAATAAAAAAATATTTCGCAATGTTTTTTTAAATAGATTAATGAAAAATATTGCAAAATGTTTTTTCATATACAATTTAGTTAAAAAAAACGTTTTACAATGTTTTTTAATAGATTAATGAAAAATGTTGCGAAACGTTTTTTCATATAAGATTTGATAAAAAAATATTTTGCAACGTTTTTTTAAATAGATTAATGAAAAAATGTTGCAAAATGTTTTTCATATACAATTTAGTTAAAAAACATTTCACAACATTTTTTAATAAATTAATGAAAGAACATTGCGAAATGTTTTTTCATATACAATTTAATAAAAAAACGTTTCGCAACCTTTTTTTAGTAATTTAATGAAAAATGTTGCGAAACATTTTACATTTAATAAAAAAAATATTTCTTTGATTATTCATCAGTAATTTGGTTTAGTTTTCAGTAATTATTGATACTGAATAGATTATCAGATGATCAATTAATTACAGCATATTTTTACAGACATAATGCCAAAACTGTAATTAATTTGTGGAGAAGTATAATCAGAATTGCGGAATTGAAGGTTACTAATTGCAATTTAACTCCAAAATCCACAATATTACAGATTTTGGAAATTATTTACAGACCTATCCTTAATTATAACCAACTTGAATGTATTGTTTGATTGAATGAGAAATCTAAAAAAAAAGGTAATTTTAATATGAAATCTATTGCAATAACTACAGTATATATAACACTAGTATTTACTGCAGCATGATGAGAATCAATTGTTATTTTAGCTTCATTCAGTTTAAGAAATTACAAATTACAAACCTCAATTTGATACTATTTATTCCAATGAGCGATTATAGCCATAAATTCTGATGAATGGTAATGTGCCCTGTTATTTGAAATTATTCTAATCCATTTTGGTTTATGTTTTATTATTTCAAAAATAGCTTCAAATGATGAGGCAGTGAACCAAGTATCCTGCTTGGTATCAGTTGACCAGTGATTGTATATCTTTATATCTATTTCTTTGCAATTATTTTTTTTTTGTAAAAACTAGAATCGTATGAAGAGTCCATTCACATTTACCAAAAAATTCTGCTTTAGTTTTCTAAGCAGATTTTGGTAAAATTCTCATCTTGTAATTAGCAACAAATAATGCTCTATTTTTATCAAGATCGATCAAGATGGCCTTAAATTGAGCATTCAAGTATACTTTTCATATTGTATAGGTTAAAAAATACTGCAAATGCTCTTTTATTTCTTCTAAAGAAGTGACTTGATCTTCTGTTACATGTAAGTGCATAAATTCAAATAATTCAAAAAATTTATCACATTCTAAGCATCGTAAATTATGTTTTTCAGAACAATTTCTAAAAGCATATGGCAAGCAATGAGAAATACATAGATTATAATTTGTTGTACCATCAGCATTAACCATCAATTCTCTTTCATAGTCATAACGTAAATGATATTTTAAAGCATCAATTTTTCACAATACATTATTCTAAAGAGATTAATAAAAGGTAAATTTGGTATTTTTTAAACTAAAATAATTTATTTATCAAAAATAAATTTGCTTACTAATTGTTCTTTTTACGAAAATGTATTGTGTGCAATAGCTATTAAAGATTCAAATAGAGCATAGCCATATTCATTACAGGTAAGACAAAGTCTGCCTATATTATCCCAATATTTGATATTACTACAATTTGCAAATCGGCTCATAAATGATGTCTTTTTCATATCATTAGGAAAAGTTTCTTCAAATTTTTTCCACAGTTTAATTTTTTGATCACGCATATATAATATTAGTGATTCATTCTTATCCACTTAGTAAGAACTTTATGCAACTATACTTCAATCCTGAAAAATATTAAAAATTAATTTTTCTTAACTTCAAACATTTGTTTAACAATTCCTTTTGGCTTTATTAGGCTTGGTGCACCTGGTCCATTCATCAGAAAATTTTATAGTGCGAAAAGTTGTGTAAGATTATGCATCATAATATTTCGTAAGTTTTCAGACCTGCCGCAAATTTGCGAAAGAGTAATATTTTGTAACTTTTTAAAATATTTTGAAATATTATGATATGCAAAGTTTCATAATTTTACAGTTCGTAATATTCCGTAATTTTACGCATTCACAATATTTCGTAATTTTACATAATATTTCATAAGTTTCCAGACCTGCTGCAAGTTTGCGTAAACGTAATATTTTGTAACTTTTTAAAATATTTTGAAATATTACGATATGCAAAGTTTTGTAATTTTACGGTTCGTAATATTGTGTAATTTTATTGCGTAATATTTTGCAACTTTTTAAAATATTTTGACGATTCGTAATTTTATATAAATATTTTATAATGTTTCAAAATTCATTTTTGTACTATAAGTTTATATAATGTATATTTTATTAGATATAATATGAATTAAATTATAAAAAATTACAAGTATTTATTACTATATACAGAATATATAAAAGTAAAAAAAGAAAGAGTAACGATACAATTAGAAGAGAAACAGCTATAGTAACGTTGGTATTAGATATAAAGATAAAAGAAATATTGTTAGTATTGTTAGTATTGTTAATATTAGAGTAAAAAGAGTTAAAGAAACAGTAGAAATATGGATATTATCGTTAGTATTAAAGTACAAGTAAAAGAAAAAAAGGAAACGTAGATAGTATTGTTAGTATTATGATATAAAGTAACAATTAGAGTAAAAAACGCGTTAGTATTAAAACAGTTAGTATTAATAAACAAATATTTCTATACTTGCAAAGAATAAACTAAAAATGAAAAAAAGAGGAAAAATAAACATGTTGTTGATATTAAGTAAAAGGAGTAAAAAAAACATAAATAGTATTGTTAGTATCGTTAGTATTGATGTAAAAGTAAAAAGGAGTAAAGGAAATATGGATATTATTGTTAGTATTACGACATAAAGTAACAGAGGTAAAAAGAAAACGAAAATAATTAGTATTAATAAACAAATATTTCTATACCTGCAAAGAATAAACTAAAAATAAAAGAAAGAGAAGTCAAAATAAAAAATAAACATGTTGTTAGTATTAAGTAAAAGGAGTAAAAAAAACATAATTAGTATTGTTAGTATCGATTGTTAGTATTAAAGTACAAGTAAAAAGAAATAAAGGAAACATGTATATTATTGTCAGTATTACGATACAAAGTAAAAAAAGAAGTAAAAATAATGAAATAATTATTATTAATAAACAAATATTTCTATACCTACAAAGCAATAAATTATGAAATATATGTAAATATTCTGTATATAATTAAAAAATATTGAACAAAAGGATAAGAAATAATAAAAAGAAGAGAAAAATATTGAACAAAAAAATAAAGAAATAAAGAGACAAAAAATAAATAGGACAAAAAACGCGTGCAGATTAAATCACATGCAAGGATCAGCCTAATTTTGATTGGCCAGAAAATACGATACTGTATGCACAATCATATCATGCAGATTTATTTATTTAATTATCAACAACGCAGGCGTGACATAAATAAATCGTGACTGAAACTTGTGTTCAATTTGTGTTCAATTCGTGTTGATAATTCTGGTAAAAAATTATTAATTTTGGCCAAATTTCGTTAAATTTGTTAAATTTGTGTTGAATTTGTGTTGCGTAATTTTTTATTTATCACAAAGGGATGATATTTAGTAATTGCATGTACGATGTACAAGATTTTTTTTATGATTTTTTTAAGAAATGTATGCAAAATATTTAATCAAAATATAATTATTTTTAATTAAATTGATTAAAAAAAATTAATTTTTTAAGAAATGTATACGAAATATTTAAAATTCAATAGAATGTGCTAATAATAAATTGTTTTATTTTTAAATATGATATATTGATATTTATATTTAAAATAATTAAACATGTACATGATTTTCAATTATTTTTAATTGAAATGAAACTGAAATCAAACTAAGATTTTTTTTATTTTTTGATTTAATCATGATATTTATATTTAGATAATCCATATCCGCATGAGATTTAATTAATATGTTTAATGATGAAAAGTGTAATAAATTAAATTTTAATTGAAACGAGAAATAAAATCAAACCAAAGAGGTATTGTTCAAATTTTATTTAAAGTAACATTTTACGACTTTCTTTCAAATTTTTACTCATCCCAAAATCAAATTATAAAAATCAAATCTAAACTAATAATGCCTCGCCACACACGTTCACGTCGTTCCCACTATAACGTCCATTGGAACTGGGCTATGATGGATGAACTTGTTGACATACGCTGAGACAGAAATCACGCCTACCACAATATTAATGGTAGAAGCCGCTATGATTTTTGGTACTCTATTGCCAATAGGTTCATATGACTAATATCTATAATTTCTTTAAGAAAGAATTTAAATTCAAGGCAAACGCGGCATAGTAGCCCTTATTTTTATTAATTATTATTAAACTGATACAATTTACAAATTATAAAAAGAAACAAAATAAAATAAAACTAACTAAAAACAAAGCTATATAGTCTCCTAAGTAAAAATATAGTAATAAACCTATCCTAAAAAGAATAAATCGCATTACACTAAATTTCCCTAGATCTTCCCCCTTAATATATTCCAACCAAAGTAGAAGCAACTATGCTAACATAATAACGGATAACACGCCCACTATAAAAATCGACATCCCATCCTGCAAAAGCTGTTATTAAGTAGCACCGTTAGACGACCCATAAAACCCGACAGATGTTTAAACTATGGCAAACCTTGAGTCATCGAGTTCTTTATCCAATCAACTTCAGAGTCACATGGAGTTACGAGATGGGTCAGAGGAGATAGCGAAGAGAGAAGCACATATGAAGTGGCAGGCAAATAAGAAGGTCGAGGAGTAGTTTTCAATTTAAGAGTAATGTTCATTGCGTCTTTCCATTTACTTTTATCATAAGTACGCAGATTCCAGATACATTTCCTAAGCTTCTGAATGAAGTTGTTATGAATCGCGGCTACGACCTTCATAGCAGACTGTCTGGGGATAGGTAAATCAACAAATAAATCAATAAACATTGTGGGTAGACAACCCTGGATAAGCGCGTAAGAGGACCAATTAGTAGAAGAAATAGTCCAACAAGAGAGAGAAGAGAGTTTCTGAAGCATAGGCGTAGGATTCATATCAGCCAATTCACCAGCTTCTCGAAGTTTGGAAAACAAATGGTTTTGATAGGATTGTAAAATTTGATGCATAACAGATCGGCGTTTAGAGCAGAGGATTAGGTGCATCAAGTCTTCTATGCAATTACGGCACGAGCAGCATGTAAGAAGATCGATATACAGATCAGAACGGGTAATTTTCAACTTCTCCAAAAGAGGCAAATCATCAAGAAAGAGTTTAAACTTGAAAGTATAGTGCCGTGCGGCATGAGAAGCCTGGAAAGAAGCGTCATGTGCTGGGGAAAAATTGAGAGTAAACCAAGTGAGTTCCCAGTCAATTACATAGTCGTCCTTGTTATATAGACAATAGACAAATTGGAAACGTTTGAGAGACAAAAGGTCCTTTAAAAAAGTGGCCTGAAAGTGGAGCTTGAAGAGCCGCCTAGGGTTGAATTCATAAACAATATTATCGTATACCAGGTGGACATTGTGCGAGGAAGTATACGTGGCCGCAGGTAAGAGAGGAGCTATATCAGAGTGATGGGCAGAATTAGCAAGAGAGTCAGCAAATTCGTTCCAATAATTGCCATCATAGCCTTTAACCTTGACAGGGGAGACGATGAGACGTTTTGATCGGATGGAAGATTCAATAGAGGCCCATAGCTCAAAGTTGGTGGTTTTGTAATACAGACGACTATTAGTATAGGAAGAAGAGGCACATAAATTCAAACCATCAATAGCAGCTTGAGAGTCCATGTAGATAGTGATGGTGGAATCATCTGGAGAGACGCTTAAAGTAGCATAGATCGCAGCAGCTTCAGCTCTAGTGGAAGAAGGCCAGTTTTGTATAGTGCCATGCGCATATGCAGCAACAGAATTGAGATACCTAGCATCAGGTATTAACTGGACCCAAGACCAACCCATCGAGACTTCAGGTGTTCCGAGGTTAACAAGGGAGCCATCAGTATAATATCGGTAATGAGACCCTGACGGGAGAGGAACTGAAGAGGGGAGTGTAGACAAAGCATTTAAAAGAGAAGCCACAGTCGAATCGCATTCAACTACAGAAGAAGAAGAAGAAAAGTCGGGCAAAATATTAAGACGTCGATAATAAGGAAACAATGTAATACTGAGATCTGCCCAAGAGTAAGGAGAAATGACTTCCGTGGTAGTCTGTCAAATACGCTCGCAATTGGTGGGAAGAATTAAAGATTTCAACAAAGAAACCTTGAAAGTACAGCGAGGTGGAACGGCGGTATATTTGTTAGCTGAAGGAAATGGAATGTGCGCATCACAGCCCAGACAAGGACAGAGGCAGATCATATCACCAGGAGAGGAGAGACAGTCAGATATCCAATGAACAATCATACAGGTATCTTTCTTAGGCTGTACGCTAAGCTGCTTGCCAAAAAGAGGAGTATCATTTCCATCAAGAGTAACGAGCCAATGCCGATTCTTTTGTATCGTAGTAACGCCAGGGACTAGAGTAACGGAAGAGGTAGTAGAGGGGGGACATACATAGCGATCCAATAACTGATCATGAGAGTCAGGAAGGGTTGTATTGGCCTTAATGTCCAGATACCATTTATGAGGAAGAGAACGATCACGTTTATCCGCAAGTTGAGCAATATAGGCGATCTGATAAGCAGTCCAAGAAATGAGATAAGAGTCAGACGGCGCGATTAACTGTGATAAATAATAAAGATGGCGTTTCCGAAGGACCTTAAGGCAAGCCTTAAAAACATGCGGGCTCATACACAAATATAAAGGGGTATGGCCAGGGAGAGTAAGGTTCAGAAATGTTGAAGAAAAACGAGCATGTTGCAGACAGAACGGGGTAGAAGTCATGGAAGCAATAGTGCAAGCGATATAATCACATTTAAAGGCAGTCATAGTAGACTATAAAGACCAATCATCCACCATCAAAGGAGAAATAGGAATTAAAAATCTAAACTGTATCAACAATAATCTATAAATAAACAAACGTTGAATAAGAGGAGTGGAAGAATTAGCCATCAAAAACAAATTATTAACATGACATTGAATCAAATGAGAAGATAAATTAATCAATCCCAAAGCATGAGAAAGATAAAGTATAGGGTTAGAAAGAGAACGAGAAAAATTAGCTTTGTGTTTGACAAGCGAACGTATGGATCATGTAGCAGCATAACAATCGGTCGTAGAGAGGTGAGTAACTTGCATACGGTACTCCAATTTAGGAATGAGCACCGAGTTGTAAAGATAAACAATTTGTTTGGCAGATAGTCTGGCCGAATGAAGAGTGGTAGCGAAGGAATTACATTCACCAGCGATTTGTTTCCTGACAAAGTCACGAAAACCTTTAATATTAACCATATCCCTAAAAAACAAAATGAAGAAGTAATAGAAAGAGGAGTAACAGAAATAGAAGAAATTTCATTTAAAGACGATAGGGATAGATGAAATTCCACAGGTAAAATAGTAAATGTAGTGGTTAAAGGTAATGAATTTGAAATCAAAACATATTTCTGATGATTAGCAGAAGTATTATTCAGTGCGTAGAACTCTTCTGTGATTGATAACATGTGTTCCAATCCAGCCTTAGATGAAGAAATAAGAGTAGAATCATCCATAAAAACTGGGTTGTTAACAACAATATCCGGAGTGGAGCTCATCATATTCGGGAGCAGTGTTGGGGATCGCAAAATATAAAGATCCAACATCTCGTTTTTCAAAACAGTTAAAAGAGGATCAATGTAGATAACCTATAGAAGCGGGGAAATCACCTCGCCTTGGTCAATACCAATGCGAACCTGATAGGAGGAAGTTTCACCATATGCAGTAAAAACCCAATTGGAATGGTTCATGAAAAGAGACAAGATGAGCGTGATAGCAGACGCAGGCAGATGTATGTGTTCTAAAGCGAATTTCAACATAGTTAGGTTGACAGAGTCAAATGCTTTGGAGATGTCTTGCGAGAGAATCCATAGAGGAAAATTGCTGTGGTTGGCATCATGAATGATAGATTCAAGAGTGATAATAGGATCGTGACAGGTCCCTTCAGGAAGCCCAGCAAAATTAACACCTTTAAGGACGTAGTGAGCGGCTAAAATGGCAGACAAACAGTTATAAAACAGCTTGACAAATGATTTCGAATAACTTCCAAAAGCGTAATAGGACGAGTGTTTTTTAATTGACAACGCCATTCATGTGGCTTAGGGATAGGGAAGACCATAACTTGCCGCCAAAGATCAGGAATGTCAGCAGAAGCAAAATATTTGCGGATCAGGGTTAGAAGTAAAGAGTTGGTGGCAGGACCTAAATATTTGAGCATTTCATACGTAATCATAGAAGGACCAGGGACTTTGCCGTTGGGCATGGAAGAAACCGTAGAGAACCATTCCTCTAAAGAAGGGGAGCCAAAAGAGAACTATAAATATCAGGAGAAATGGTGTTCATAGGCAAATACTCAGAACGCCATCTATCAGGCAATGCTGATATATGCGAAGGGGGGTAGATTTGATGGGAACTGCATGTTGAAAATGATTGGTTACAGCAACAGAAACATCCTTTGGATCCGTTAACAACTGAGGAGTGGTAGGATGATCAATAAAGACGCGATCTAACACGATTCGATGATATGAGCGAGAAAGCGCTGAATTAATAAAAGAAGAGATGTCAGTATTAAAATTCTGATCACGAGATTCCAGATGAGCCTTGATAGAGGAATCCTGAAACTCTTTTTCTTTCAAAATGTGTAAGCCCCTTAATAATTTAGAAGCATGTGATAGGGTTTGAAATAAGTTATTAAAATTATCCGTCCGGCAAGAAAATAAAGATGAGGGTAAGATAGGGACAGCAGAAAAGGTAGATTTGTACAGATTAAATATATTATTTAATCAGATCAAATAACCAGACCATTTACGATCATGGGAGGAAGAAAGGGTATGCGGGTATTTACTTAATAATTTAATAGAGTAAATAACGCGATTAAGGAAATGATAATGTTGAATCAAAGTTTCCAAATCTTTAGGGAGTTTAGGGGTATGGTCATTGCCAACAATACGTGCAGGTAGAACAGCATTGGCACCAGCAATAATGTTAGCGTGTAAATATTCACACATCCGATTGATATGCCAAAAGGCAAAAATAGTGGGGGATATACTACATAAGTTGTCAATGTGAGCAGAAAAGTCATCTCATTGCGAGGGAATAACTGAATCAAAAGAAAAAATACGACAAGATTGTCGTTTAAGCTGTCGAGCACGAGCTGGCTTAATAGAAAAAGATAAAAAGAAATAATCATAATATGTAATAACAGGAATATGATCAGAAAAATTAACATCACGGGCATCAAAAATGACGGAAGTGAGCAAAAAACGTTTGAGAAGGGGACACGACCAAACATAATCAATACGGAAAATAATGTCCGCACGATGAAAGGTGCCCAAAGAGGCAGAAGAAAGTTAACAGGAGTAAAGTCAACATATCCATTTGATAAAAGAAAATTAAAAAGATGATGGATACATTTGGAAGCAATTTGAGGTTGATTGAAATATATGGGGTAGAATTGATCTAGGTGCATATTAAAATCACCACAAACGGTGTGATGAAAACCTAGTCTTTTGGCTTCTGATAAGGCGCTAATAAGGAGGTCCATTGTCTCGTCGCGCAAGGATTGATCAGAGGTGGGAGGGATATAAACAACAAAAATACGCAGCTTAACGTGACCTTTAAAATATAAGTCGACAGAAAGCAGTCGTGAGGAAAGAGAGGAATAAGTATGAACATGAGAGGCCAAAGAATTTTCAATAAAGAGGGAAACACCTCCCAGAAGAACGAACATGTTGGAAGGTATCCAAAACAGAAGAAAAAACTGTATAATTAGAAAGTCGTTTTGACAAAAAATGCATTTGTTTGGGATGCAGATGGGTGTCGACGACACCACCAAAGGAGATATGTTTAAGGGAAAAGAAGTCATTTAATAGTTCAATTTTGTTGTGAGAAAATATCTTAAGACCATTAATGTTAAAAGAGGAAATATTAAAGGAATTGCGAGGGGAAGGTGTAGGAGAAGTATAAGAAAATAAAGAATCCTGTAAAGAGAGGTTATCTATATCTAAAGGGTTGGGAGGATTGCGAACGAAGGAATCATAATTAAAATTATTGTCCATCATTAAAATACTATGATAAAATCAGACGGGGAAATGTATAAGAAGAAGGAGAATTAATTAGAACCAGCTGTACTAGCTGAGTTTGAGAAAGAAGAAGAAGAAGTAATGGATCTGATGAAATTGCTAATAGAGTTAGCGAGCATGTCCAACTTGTTTTTGATAGCCGAATGCTTTGCATTAATAGCTTGAATTTCATCGCGAGTTTGTGTGGAGAAAGGAACCGCTTGAGAGGTAGAAGAAGGGGATGAGGTATTAGAGAGATTAATAGGAGCGGAGAGGGGAGCTCTAACTGGGCGTGATGGAGTAAAACCAGGAAACAGGGGGTTGAGAGGTGTTTGTACAGGCGAAGCAGTTGGTCGAGAGAATACCAGCGCGTCAGTAGAATCAGATATAGCCGGTGCGTCTATGAGCATATCTGAAGACTGATTGGTGGCAGGGATGTCAGGCGGGGGTAGCAGACCGAGGTGCTGTTCAATACAAGTCATACATCTATCGTTGAGCTCTAAAACAGTGATATGATTACGGACTTCAGCCATGTTTTGTTGGAGAGATTTCAACAAAGATAAAATATTAGCAGCTTTGTGAGGAGACATAGTAATAGATTGATCGGGTGTTGAAAGGAGAGGAGGAGTACGCAAGACCGTGGAAAAGAAAACCGAACAGTCACATTTATCATTGGATTTAGAGCGATCCCGGTGAAAATTGTTATTAAGTCAGATGTTAGCCAAGGCTTTTTGTGGCTGGGAGGGTTGAGAGTTGCCAGGACCTTTCGAGCACGAGTGCGAATGAGAACCTGAGCGTGAATGCTCTTTAGGCCTGGCAGGCTGATTGATATTGAAACGTTCTTTAAGTGCAGCCACCGGGTTCCTTCCTGTAGTACAACCCCTTTCTTGGCGGCTTGAGCACTGATTGAAAGTATAGCCTAATTTACCACATCTGTGGTAAAGTTTATTAGTATTATCTGGGAGGTTCCATTGTAATGTATGACCTCAGAAACCAATAATCTGCTCCATGGTTTCTTGAGAATTGAAAGTGACATAAGCCCATCTTTTGGGTTTGTAAGAGTTTAAGGAGAGAGGAACATTGACGGCCTTAGCACCCAGATCTCTAGTGAGAGGGGCCAGGTCGATATCCTTGGTGTTAAGAGGTAATTGTGTAAGCGTAGCAACAAATTCATGGTGAAAGGATTTCTGATAGACCGTGTAGTGACATGGAGTCACCCGGAGACAGGTGGAGAAGCAATAAATGGCTCATTGGGTGTCAAAACAGGTAATAGAGAGGGCAGAATCGTAAACAATTCTGGCTTGTTGCGCTTTGGCATTTTTTCTGGAGTAAACTCGACAGGACGCAATGTTACCAAATTTTTTAAAGTAAGATATGATATTTTCTTTGGTTAAGAAGAAGGGAATATCGGTAACTTGGATGGTTCAGAGATCTTCATCATTCCAGAGCTGTTTGGGATTGTGGGCATGAAATACAAGGTCTGGGAACAGTTGGTGAGCAGCACCAACACAGGCATCACGGGCCTCCATAGTTTGGAAATGAATAACGAGACGTTTGGCGTCACCAGAACCAGTTATTCTTGCTTTTCCAGTATACGATTCGTACATTTCTAAAAAGGTGTTGTTGACAGCATCAATCAATGCCTTATTTGTAGTGAAATTCTTTAAAGTTTCAGGGACAGAGTTGGGGCAGCCGCAGCTTAAAAATCATTTCTTTCAATGGAGAAGGTTGGAGATTGAACAAGGAGTTGATCAACAGGGGGGATCATCTTCAGTAGCCTTATCAGGCGACGCGTTAGGAGGGGATGCAGGAGTCTTTGTTCTAGCATGCATAAACGCGTCGAGTCCACCAGACGCGTTATCATAAGGCGTAGATAGTGCCGCAGCAATATTTGGGTAGGAGGAGAGGGAAGTAGAAGCAGTATTGTTTTCTTTAGAGGAAGAAGCAAGAACTTCAACACCAGCGTCAGCTGCTGTGTCAGCGATGATATCTTCATCCATAGCTTGTTCGGAGATAGTTCTAGAGCGTTTTTGTTGGATTGAATCAGAATAAATAGAATATTTTGAACGAGGGTTTCTGGGTAACAGTGCAGCCAAAAGTAGAGGAATTTCGTCAAGGATTACCATGTAAGTAAATAAATAAAATTACATTCGTATAAATTAAATGTATTTATCGAATATTCAAACTGATTTTGATATTTAGAACTATGTCCTTTATCGTAATGGTAACCCTGGGCAGCGGCTGTAGATGCGTACCAGCCAAAGATATTATCGTGAATTTAAAATGAGATTTTGGGAGAGGCCAGGTAATTATACTATAATAAAATTTATAATTAATATTTACGTTCATATTTTAAATTTGATAAATTTGATTAATTTTAATCACGCGTGATGATTGTAGGAAAAGGAGAAACTTACCTACATATCGTAGAAGATAATTATTTTTATTTTTTTATTATTTATTAAATAAGTAGCTGTGCCCAGTCCGTACCAAATATCGGCTGGAGACTCATGTTTTTTTTTTGGGCTGTGACTGATACTGACGTCCACGCCATACAGCCTAGGTACTATTTTATAAAATAGTAGTGAACAAGTATCAAATATGTATTTTTTTATTAAGTTATAATAAAAATTAGAATTTACTTTAATTTTAACATAAAAATTGTAAATAAAAATTTGTTTTCCCAAACTTAAAAGAAAAGGTGTTTATATTATTTTTGATTATTCAATAGTATCACATGCCCCTTGTATATGTTCTACTGCATACGCAGCTTTAACAATTGAATAGTAATATTAAATTTTTGAAATATTTTAACTGTAATATTACATAGATTTACAGTCTCATAAATTTTCAAAATATTTTAACTGTAATATTACGCAGGTTTACAGTCTCGTAAATTTTCAAAATATTTTAACCGTAATATTACGCAGGTTTACAGTCTCGTAAATTTTTGAAATATTTTAACCGTAATATTACGCAGGTTTACAGTTTTGTAAATTTTCGAAATATTTTAACCATAATATTACGCAGGTTTACAGTTTCATAAATTTTTGAAATATTTTAACCGTAATATTATGCAGGTTTACAGTTTCGTAAATTTTTGAAATATTTCAATTGTAATATTACGCAGGTTTACAGTTTTGTAAATTTGCAGAATATTTTGACTGTAATATTGCATAAATCTTACGATATTGAAAACTTGCGTAATATTTTGACCGTAATATCACATAAATCTTACGAAATTGTAAACTTATGTAATATTTTGAAATTTTTAGAAATATTATGCCATAAACTTTCGTAAACTTACAAAATTGTAAACTTACACAATTTTTCATCCTATAAAATTTCCTGATGTTAACTCTTGCATGTTTTTGTGCAAAATTAATTATATCACTCCCTATTTGTATGCAATAATTTAGTTTTTTTAAGATTTTTATAATAAATTCAATAAGTATAATTTTTGACCTTACTCCAAGCTTTTCTTTAAGTTTTTTGTATGTAAAATTTTTGGCAATTATCAAAAGAATTCTAACTTTTCTATCAACTCCTCTTTTATTTGCTTTTAAAGCTTTTTGTAAACTTTTTCAAAATGTTTCACTTTCATTATCAGATTGAGGTTTCTTTTCCATTACTAATATATTTTTAATTCAAAAAGTTTTGCTAGATTATTTCTAACTGACGAAGGATTTGGTGTCTTTGTCCAAAATTTAATTGTGTGGTATTTTTTTGCAAATAGGATGATATTAGTACAACCAAAAACATGAAATATTGCTCGCCATACACCTAATTCTTTTTCTTGAAATTGGTAATCATTTGGATAAATTTGAAATAAAATTGTAGAAAATTTGACTATTGTATTAGTTTGTTTATACCAATTTGTAAATAATGTTGATCAACCTGAAAATATACTAGTGGAAATTTTACATGCTTTTATATTTCGTTCAAATATAAGATTCAAAATATCAATATTTTTCCAATCATCACTCATATAAACAATCAAATTTTTATTCTTTTCTGACTTGCTCAATTCTTCCAATTTTTGTTGAACATATGAATTAGTAATTTTAAATAAAACTGCTTCATCATATTTTCTTTGAATACCTAGTCGTAGTGTTCTTATTATGATATAATTTAACACCATCATTATTATAAATATTTAAACTATATTCTTCTTCATTAGTTTGTATAAAAAGTGATTTTTTATCCGCATATTTTGTTATAAGTGTAGAAAGATATCCTGGGCTGACGTCATAATATCCTTCACAAGATGAAACACCAATTTGACTGACTACAATTAATATTTTATCTAAACAAATAAATATTAGAAAAAATAAAACATCAGTCACCAATTCATTAACAATTGTTTCATTGTCAACTAAAACTCCATAACAGCCAATCCTAAATATTCTGTTTTATTACTAAAAATTTGGTTATATGTGTCATTAATAGCTGCAAAAGTTGTTGGTTGAGTTTCAGAATCTTTACCTTCATAAAGATAACAGAAATATGGATTTTGTATTTGCTCATTATTAAGAATTGTTATTGCAAAGTTCTTACCATTAAGATAACAATTAACAGATATAAATAGTCGATAAGGTATTAGATTACTATCAGTTTGATCAAATTTATATAGTTTTCACCAATTCTGTGCATGTATTTTGTAATGCAAATCTTCTAAAATAATTCCTTTGGCTAAAAGGATTACTGTATATTATTTTTTTTTGTTTATTGAAAAAGTTTGTATAATAAAGAACATGAAATTTCAAAAAAATTTTTTTATTAATAATAAAACCCGTAAAATTAATTATAGATTGCTGATTATTTTATCCTATTGAGTGGCAATCTGTCACTTAAATAATCTTTTTTTATTTAATATAAAGTTGCTTAATTTTGAATTATATATATTTTTTAAATAAATAATGAAATTAATAAAGAATAGTTATAATATTGTTATAGTTAATAATAATTTCTATTTATAATATATAATAAAATTATTTATTTTTTTTCAATTATTAGTTTGATTTTAGTAATATATATATTTTTTATTATATACATTTATTAATTTTTATTATAAAAATATATAGGTTGTTTATTTTCAGAATTATTATAATTGGAAAGTTGCTTATTTTTAGGAGTTGTTTAATTTTAGAACTGTATGGTAATCATTAAAATTTCTAATTTTTAAAGTAGATTTGCTTATAAAAAAATATTTATATTACACAAATTTTAAAAAATTACTTTTAAGTAAACCTATTTAAAAAATTGTAAAATAAGAGAAATTTTAGTAATTACATTAACTTTAAACTTTTTGCTACTAAATAATTTAAAGGAATCACTAATATTCACAAATTTTAAAAATAATCATTTTTTATAATGATTATTAGAAAGTACATTAATTTAAAAAAGACAATAAAAAAAAGTATTTAATAAAAAAGAATTATTTAATAAAAAAAAAAAAAGATTTAAATATTGCTAAAAATATTATTTTTTTTAAAAAAAAGTATTATTTTAGATAAATAAAAATAATATAATAAATTATTATTATAATAGCAAATTATAATAAAAACTTTTCCTGCTAATCGTTACGCCCATTTTTCAAAAAAATTTTTTCAAAAATAATTTTGGAAAACAGTTAAAATAACAGTAAATAAAGTATGGAAAACTATTGTTTTGTTTACATACTTATCTAGCTACTTGACAGAAACAATATTTAGAAACAAGAACAGTAAAAAACAGATGGAAACTGAGGACTTTTTGTTCACGAACGTCACAAAAGAGGTGCTGACAATGGGTTCAAAGATCAAAACGTCTACAGAAGTTCTTACTGTTCAATACGTGTATCAGAAACAAGCAGAGAGAGTCGTCCAAGTAATAAGAAATAAGTTCTAGTTGTACTTACTAGGACTTTTAGATGTAAAGTATATTTTAAAATATTATCAAAGCTTTTAATTTTTTCCTACTGGGTTTTATTAATAGCGTAGTCCTTCTTTTATGTAATATAGTGCAGTTGCAGTTATGTTTTGCACTGCCTATTTTTAAGCTGTTTTATTTTAGAAGTACAGGGTATTCTTTTTTTTAGTTTACTCTGAAGGTTTTGTTTGAATTTTCTTTTTGTTTATTTTTTTGTTATACAAATTTTTTATTGGTTAATTTTGAAAGGATGGGATTTGCGTGAGGATGCTTCCAGGCAGACTGAGGGGCATAGTATACATTATTCCCTCTTCAATGCAGTGTTGGCAAGTGACATGAAATGATACAAATGATATTAGTGACATGTCACATGTCATTATATCATTTTAAAAGGCAAATGACAAATGATTGTCATTTAAAATATATCATGTGACCTGTAATATATTTCGCATATTTATTCTGTTAACTTTTTATTACATTAGATATTTAATTCAAGTTTATCATTGAACTAACATAAACTGGCATTTCTAAAGATTCATTAAACAAATTAAGTAGATTTCATTTAGCTAATGGATTATCTACTGGATGAGTATCCTACCCACCTACTTCAAAGTTATAAGTTTCTTCATTTATAACCATCATCGCTATCTAAATGATTTTCTTTGTCAACTGACAAAAACGCGAAAAAAAATTAAAATCTTTAGATTCATTTTGCATAAAATAAAATATTATCACTTATTTTTTTTCCAAATTTAATAAACGAAATATGTTCATTAAGCTATTTTTGGTATACACGCCTAAAAGAATTACCCTTAAGAAATATTTTTGCTGCAAAATGGATCATTAAATGATAATAACATTATCATTTAAAAATGACACATGTCATTTCGTCACTTGTCATTTGTAAATGACATTTATTTTAAATGATACGAATTCTTATATCATTTTGATATTATTTGGGATCATTTAAAAATTAGTCAAATGACATTGTCATTTGCCATCACTGCTTCAATGAAACTGCACTATGGTGAATTAGTATGTACAGTATGGCTGCATATTTTAACAAAGGGTCGTAATGTCCCATAAGGGAGACGTTGCTGTATTTTAAGTACTTCGCCAAGAGATAGCATATTGATGATTTTTTAGTCGTTAGCTGTCTTATCATAGAGGTCTAATAGTGTGGCAATATGAGTCCTAAAACCATTGTATTCACTTCTAACAAAAGAATAAAAAAAAAAAAAAAAAATAATAGCAAATTATATCATTAGATAATATTTATAATGGATGGATAGAAAACAGTTTTTTTTCATAGTATATAGTTCTTTACTTTGCTATGAATTTATAATTTATAATGATTTTATAGTAGCATTATGAAGATCCTGGTAGATTTTATATACAAATAATGCAATTTACAAATAATATTAATTATAAATAGTTTAAAGAAAATGAATATAGAAAATATAAAAAACTTGGAAATTAGTATTAACATATTACAGGTAACTGATATCTTTACTTCTCCAAATGACAGTTCAGTAAAATCTCAATGATAATAATGATGATAGTACAATTTATTTATAAAATCGGGATCTTTCTTTCTCAATTTCAAGTACTATGAATATTGACTATTTTAATATGAAAATATTTATATATATAAACATGATGCAAATTTAAAAGAAAAATAAAAAAAAAACTGGATTGTAATTATGATTTCTTCTGTTTCCCATCAGATTTAATAGGAGTTGTAATAGATTTACCATCATTAATATGGTGTTGTTTGTGATGTTTCTTTTCTCCGGTTTTATCAAATCTTTTTAACAATGCTTCAATCATTTTGATAAACCAAAATACGTTTAAACAATTTAATATAATGTTTGCTATTCCATAAATTACACACAAAAATACTGGTACTTGATCAATCACTTGTAAAACTGATTCTGTAAGAGAAAAAATTTTAAATTTTTCTTCCTTTAAAATAGAAATTGAGAAATTTTAAGAATAAACTTACGAAATGTGTGGTAGGACATATAAAATCCAAATATAATTCTAGCACAGAAAAATGATGTTAATAAACATATTCCATTAATTAATTGTGGCAGTGACCCTGTTAATCCCAATTTATCCTAAAAAAAAAAAAAAATAAATAAATAAAATATATGTATACGTATATAACAGATAATATGTAATATTTACATACCATAAACCAATGAGCATTTAGAAATGGAGTAGAAATTTCATACATCAAAAATACCGCTCCATAATAATTCAGAAATGGTCGCTTTTAAATTAAATAATACGATTAATAATGTAAATCATGTCGAATAAAACTATATTATTATACTTACATAAGCAAACAAGAAGACGCCGAAACAACATGCTCCATGTAATACGAACCCAATACCGAATTCTCTTACATGGTAAAGAGACACAAGGGCATCCCAGAGAAAATATCTAAAATAATAAAAATTAAAAATCCAATTTTTTTTTAACCAAATACCTTTTAAGGAATTTTACATTTCTAACTTACCCACAAGCGATAGAATAAACATTTCCTGCATATTTATCATAACCAAAAACTTTATCTTTAATTAATTCTTCATCCCAAAAGATGGGCATAGAGAATAATACGACTATTAAACAATGAACCATACTAACGAAATGTATGTCCCAATTAAGTCTTTTAAGACCTTGTAAATTTTTATATGTTTTTGGAAAAAGATACGATGAAATTAAGCGAGAAATTACAACCGTTACATTACATGTAAGTGTAGATAACAACAACACATGCCAATGATATGTTAATTTTGGTAATGAAATTGAATTAAAAAATGATTCGAATAAAAATGGCTGATTTTCTTCCATTGCGGATGATTCCATATATAAAAAAGAAAGATCAAAATTTTCACGAAAAAAAATTGGAAAACGCACAAAAAAAAGTACTTTGGGGACAGAAAAAAAACGGAGAAACCGTCTTTTATATTGCTTAATATCATGGTTGATCTTGTTATTTTGAAAATCAAAATTTGCTGGGGTAATTGCATATTATTTTTTTTCAATATAGTTGTATTACATAAATGCTAAATAAGGTATTTTTCAGTCTACGGAAATTTTTTAACACTAAAATAAAATTTTAAACTATATTTGTTTGAGAACAATATTTATATTGTGTAATAGAATTTTACGGCAGAATACCTAAATATATTGCACGTGCACTTGTTTTTGGTTACATTGAGAGAAAGGCTAAATTGATGAAAATATCATATGATAAAAATTTGTAATTAAATTTATAAAGGTAGCAATTTATAATTCGATAATATAAATGCCAAAATATCATAACTTTATTGGTTTAAATACAAACCATTAAACCATACATTTATCAAAATCAAGTTAATAATGGGATCCTATTAATGAAATAAAACCACAAAATTAGAAAATTAGAACTCAATCAAACCCAAATAACTTACAAAAAGTTCATACATACTTGTTCTATAGAGTAATTTATTGTTTTTAGTGTATTCTTTGTGTTCTTTCACTAAATTTGAAATACTTTTGAATTTCTCATCTTTAGCGTTGCCTAATAATTGAAACAAAACTGATTCCGAAGTCGTAACTGCGGCTCCTGCATGACTCAGACGCTAAAAAAAAGAAAAATCAATTTAGATAAATTGAAAAGTAAGGCCGGACCAATTTGATTTTCTGTTTGACATGATCTCCCTTCATAATTTCTAAGTTTGGATAGACATCAAAAAAAACCATTCCCCCTTCAAATTTTTTTAATTTTATATACATATATATATATATACAAAAAAAAAATTTTTTTATGTTAAATATCCCCATCCATGGAAACTAATTTATAGACTTTCTTAATTATCTTTTACTCCCTCATATTTTTAAAATTTGATAGTTAATAATAATTTTAAAAAATTTTGTAAATTACTTTTGGCCCCCTCTTCTCTCGATAAAAACTCAAGTTAAACGGAAAATTAAATTGGCCTGGCCTAAAATATAAGAATTTATAAATTCTTCCTCACGTTCAAAGCAATCTCGATTTCTGGAGCATTGATAGAAGAGACACCATCTTGTAACACATAAACATTTTTTTTTTTCTCCAGCCCCAGCA
Source organism: Rhizophagus clarus (assembly GCA_015698045.1). Classification (NCBI taxonomy): domain Eukaryota; kingdom Fungi; phylum Glomeromycota; class Glomeromycetes; order Glomerales; family Glomeraceae; genus Rhizophagus; species Rhizophagus clarus. The sequence continues at coordinate 1,140,917 of BLAL01000252.1, read as the reverse complement.
ATTCTAATGCTGTTTGCAATACGCACACATGAGCCTTATAAAAGAAATAACTGTAAATTTGTCTAATAAATAAAAATACTTTCATATAATGTTGAGAGATACCTCAATTCCCATAAGTATAAAAGATTCTTTTTTGTCCATGATATCCTTCGTTTCTTCGTCTGCGCCTTCTTCGGGATACATTGAAAATTTTGTTTTCTCTGCAACTTTGACTTTGTCTTTGTCCAAATTAACAAAATCAATCTCACTAACTGTTTTTCCAAGAGCTATAAATAAAACAACATAATTAATATTTATGAAATTAATATCCTAAATTCATAAAAAGTAATTCCAATTTTTATACCTTTTGGACTCTTAAATATTAATTAAATTAATTAATTAGATTAATAAATAAGTGTTTCAATTTTGTGTTTAAAACTCTTAAGTAATGAACAAACCTGTTCAGTAACGATTACTTGAATACCCAAAATTTTTGACGCTTCAACCATTTTTTTGGCGGTTGAAATTACACTAGGAAACTCATAAATATGTGGTCTAAATTTCTCTTGGATATCACAGAGGAGAATAGCTGTTGACTCAGGATTAATCTTAGGGTTAAATTTAGACATAATGGACAAGAATTTAGAGGAAAGATGATTCATTAGGAGAGAAACAAAGTATTTTCATTATAGATGTTTAAATAGGTAAGATTATCATCTGATCGTCAAAAATAGCATAACAAATAGATCGATGTTACCATCAACACAATTTTTGACGACGATGTTTTCTAATAAAGTTTTATGTTCGTTCTCAGGACGTTCCCAAAATATTGTTTGTTTGACTCGAAAAAGATTTTGTACAAAAATTACTTCGAAAAATACGTTGTATTTTTTTACGCCTCAATACTTTCATACTTCTTTAAGCTCAAACTTTTTATCACCTAAACATGGAACATTCTCAAAATCATTTATTTCGCCAGTTTTAAAAAATGGGTTATCGAGAGAAAAATCCGTAAATTTGTCATCATATTCATCAATACTCGCTGTTAATACAGCTACTAAATTTACCAAGCCTATTGTTGGATATTGGTTACTTGGAAATGCAGGATTGGTTTTCGGTATTGTTGTGTTAGGAGGTCTTACTAGGTTAACTGAAAGCGGACTGTCAATTGTTGAATGGAAGCCAATTACTGGCGTAATTCCTCCTTTAAATAATGCTCGTTGGGAAGAAGAATTTGAAAAATACAAACAATTTCCAGAGTATAAAGTGTAGGTAGTATATGCAATACAAATTTATTCTTTATAATTTAATTTTTTTGTTCCTTTTATCATAGATTAAATTATAACATGACATTACCAGAATTTAAGTATATTTATTTCATGGAATGGACTCATCGAATTTGGGGACGTGCTATTGGATTGGCATTCATTGTCCCAGCAACATATTTCGGATTTCGTGGATATATGTCTAAAGCCACGCTAAATAAAGTTATCGGACTTGCTGGATTACTCGGATTTCAGGTAATGTTATTTTCCCTTTCATCATCATTTCATTAATTTGATAAACATAATTGATTTGCAGGGAGTGCTAGGATGGTACATGGTCAAATCCGGATTGTCTGAAGAGTCAATGGAAATGCCAAATGCAGCTCCACGTGTTAGTCATTACCGATTGGCTGCTCATTTAGGAAGTGCATTCTTACTTTATGCGGGCATGCTTTTAACTGGATTACAAGTCTTGCGAGATGCAAAGATCGCAAGTGGTACTTTTCCAGAGGTAAGTATCACGTATATTTAAAATAACTTAACTTTATTTTTCACTAATTTTTTCAACAGACCGTTGCTAAAGCATTGGCGAATCCAACTATTAATATTTTCCGCCGATCCGCTATTGGCATGACTGCATTGGTGTTTTTAACTTCTATGTCTGGTAATTATAATATAACTAACATTTGTTTTCAATTGTTCGTTTTTGTAAAATTTATTATATTTTTGATTAGGTGCATTGGTGGCCGGATTGGATGCAGGGTTAATATATAATGAATTTCCATATATGGGGCAAGGAATTGTTCCACCAAAATCTGAGCTATTTTCAAGAATATATGCAAAAGCTGGTGATATTAGCTTGTGGAGAAATTTTTTTGATAATCCAACAACTGTACAATTTGATCACAGAGTTCTAGTAAGTTGGACAAATCTAGTGTATAAAATCGTAAATTTTTTTTTATTATTGTATAATCAATTAATTACTTATAATTTAGGCTATGACAACACTCAGTGCAACTATAGCATTATGGCTGTATTCAAGAAAACTTCCTTTACCATCACAAACTAGACTAGCTGCAAATTATTTACTTGGAATAGCGGGATTGCAAGTTACTTTAGGAATTAGTACTTTGATTTATATGGTACCTATTCCTTTAGCATCTGCTCATCAAGCTGGTAGTTTAACATTATTATCTACTGCTTTATGGCTAGTACATACTATGAAAAGAATACCAATTAAAGTATAATACATAATTGTAAAAAATACAGTTATATAATTTTCGTGACGCAAGTTTTAAGACAAACTGGATTTGTAATAATGATTCACTATTATCCTCAATACGAGTCTTTTTAACGTGACTGACAATAATTAAAATTTATTTATTTCTTGAAATCTTATGTATATATGATTATTTTCAAACACAAACACAACAATAAAATTCCTAACTTACTTCCTCCTCTAATAATTGCGTCGTTATGTGTCGCTTCTCTAATAAATATTTAAACTGATTGGTTTACTATTTAGTAAAATTATATATTAGTATTTCAGCATTTTAATGAATATATAATTTAATATATAGGCTAATTAGATCTTTATTATAAACATTATAAATTTATAATAAATTATTTGATATCTGATATAGTATAATAAATATTAAATTATATATATTCATTATAATATAATTTATATTATAACGGCTTAGACTAGGTTATTTGGTCACGACCCCTCATAGTCTCAGTCTCATCATTTAGCATTTTTCCCGATTGAGCTGGAAACTTGACTCGATCCAATAACTTTACTACAATATCGACTGATTGAACTTTCGGTGGCTGTGGCTCCTTTGGTATGAAATCTAAAAAGGCTTTCTTTCCCGGACGTTTGATTTCTATTACTGGATCTCGTGTAAAAAGTATCTCGATGAATCTGTTTTTTATCTCCGTTAGTGTCACCTCTTCTGGTTCCTAAAACAATACACAAGTTCGGCTTTGTTGATCAAACATATATGAAATAGAATATAAATCAGTAGGTATACCATTTGTTTTTGAGTTAATAGGTTCGCCATTTGATCTTGAGTTTGTAGATTCATTTTTATACAAAAACATCAGAATTACGACGTGTTCTTCGTAAGGTTCTCCGTCTGCAAGCCACTTGTTTACTTCGGTCCAATTAATAGACGTTCTTGACTCCTCAATCAATTTTTTCAATTCCTTATCTGATTCCTTAGACCATACAAAATGCGCTCCGACTCCAGATATATTTCTTAGACATCGTGGCAAGTTTTAATGAGTTTAAGTGCCTTTTCCTTTTTTCGGATTTTTTACTCGACATCAATAAAATTAGTATGCAGATCGTATCATCAGACTTTGCGTAACTTACCTGTGACTACGAAAGATAAATGTTTCAATGATTGAACGGACAAAAATATCTTTAATAATAAAGAATTTAATGATTAAACTGATAAAAATGTTTTTTATTAATAAAGGATTTAATGATTCATTTCAGTCATGTTTGATCAATTAATGTGAATATCGGAGTTTTTTTTTTTCACAAATGATTAAGCCAATATATATAACTGATAATTTAAATTTCAAAGCTAAAGGCAATGATTTATTATACTTTTTTAAAAAAGAGGAATAAAGCATGAGTTCCTTTCCCGCTACTCCACATTAATATCTGTTTTCGTTGTTTTTACTATTAATCCTAAATCAATATCATCCAATGTGCTAATGTAACCACCTCTCTTCGTGATATTTCTCTCATAAAACTCTTGAATCGTATTCTTCTTGATTTTCCCTCCAAGTTCACGGATTTCTATTGCGACATGAAGGCACATCTCCGAATTAAGTCCTTTTTCGTCCCTTATTTAATCGAAAGTTACTTGAATCGGATCTAGACAGTTAAGCTGACTCTTCTAGACGAACGTGCATGTTTCTGATTGGCTAGCCACCCTTCAATGGAAGCATTAATTGAGGTAAATCTGCCAAAATTATTGCTAGTTATGATATTAACTATTGATAAGATTTTCTGGCCTCCGTGAGTCCGTGTCGTAGCCTGCATCATGTGAATTGATTTTTCGAAAAAAAAACCAGCGGTATGGCCCAAAATGGCTTGTTACCCGAAAAGCTTAGCTGGTCATTATTAGATATGGTTCGTCAGAATTTTTTAGATAACAGGTATATTAATCACGTGAAAATTTTTATGATGATCATGATTGGACGATATTATTAAAAATACACCAAGAAGTTATAAGAAAATGGACGGGAGGAACTCATACGTTTAAGATTTGAATGCGCGATTTAACATAAAGTGAAGCAGAGGTAAGAGCGTATAAATGAACAATGATTGAAAAAAGATTCAAAAAATAGTTTTTGCCAACAAATATATATAATCATGGCTACAAAAATTGGAATTAATGAGTAATTCTTACATGAATCTTGTTCATTGAATAATAATAATAATCACGTGTGGCGATTCTTATTTTTTTTTTTAATGTATAGATTGAAAGAATTGGGCGTATAGTTCTTCGTATTGCTCATAATTATCCCGATATCAAAGTTGTAGCTATCAATGATCCATTCATTGACCTCGACTATATGATAAAATATCAATCTTGTGGTGCAATCGTACAATTACCATACCAGAAAACAATTAACCTAATATTTGCGATAGGCTTATTTGTTTAAGTATGATTCTACATATGGGCGATTTAAAGGAAATGTTGAGGTAAAAATGGAATATTATTTATCAATGAAATGTATTTACCAAGAAAAATCCAGAAGAAATTCCTTGGAATCAATTTGGAGTTAAGATTGTTGTGGAATCTAGTGGCGTTTTTACTTTCACCGAAAAATCTTCCTGGGCATCTTAAAGATTAGTATAAAAAGGAAGAAATAAATAATCAAACATATTTTTGTTACCGATTATTTTTAAAAAAATTTTTTTTTTTTAGAGGTTTGTGTTTGCCTTGTACTTAGCCATTTCAAGAAGAAAAATCGACTTAATTATTAATTTTTAAATTTCTCTTGTTACAATAATTGAACAGGGTGCTGAAAAGGTTATAAAAATTAAAATGTTTGTAGATTTTGTTGTTTAATATCTCATGGGTTCATTCCTTTCCCCATATACTTTATGTATAGGTTGTCATAACATCACAAGCAAATTCTCCAATGTTTGTAGTCGGAGTTAATATAAACCAGAATTTCCAATGTATCATGTACAGCAAACTGTTATCACCATTAAACAAAGTAATTCATGATAACTTTGGGATTGTAGGAGAATTAATGACAACTGTTCATGCTACTACAGCAACACAATAAACTGTTGACGGACCTTCTGAAAAAGATTGGAGACGCAGCAGAGGTATAACAAGTTCAAATGGAGCAGCCAAAACCGTTGGTAAGATCATTCCTGAATTGAATAAAAAGTTGGCTGGATTGGCTTTTAAAGTACCACCTACAATTGTTTCTGTCTTGTTAGATTGGAAAAGAAACCAATTATGAAGAAATCAAAAAGTTATAAAACTTGCTTCAGAAAATGAATTAAAAGGTATACTTGATTATACCGAAGATGAAGTCGCCTCTTCAGATTTTATTGCTGGTAAGTATTCCAATTAAAAGGAAGGAAATGATAATAGTTTCGTAACTAAAGTATTTCTTTTTTTTTAAGAATTCAATTGAGTCCTACTTTTGTTAAACTTGTTGCTTGATATGATAATAAATGTAAGTTATTTTTTATAAATAGGCACTCTAAAAAACATTATTATATGTATATATTAGTAATAATTTTTTATAATAGACGGATATTCTACACATGTTCTTGATTTAATTACTCATATCATAAAGTTGATAACTGATAATGCTGTCTGTTAAATAACATTTATGTATACTAATGATGGGGACAGTTAGAAAGTCCGAAGCGAGCTTTGACAGCTTTGATTTCCTCGTGATTTAATTTACTATATTTCTAGTGTTCCATTCTTAGTACTGAAAATTTTCTATCCATGATTCTTCGCAAATGATACTTAGTTTGAAATTTATATATTTTAATAAATTCAATAAAGTCTAATGGCAAATGCACGGTTAGATATCAAACATTAATCCTATCCTTCCCCTAAATGGTACATTGAAAGAAAGTTCACTTACCTTAAAGCAAGCAAATTCCATGGTTTCACGTGTGCGAACAGATATGTGCATATTATTGATCACGTGCAAGGACAGACAAACAACTTGGACGTAAAAGTCCTGCTCCGCTTCGGACAATATATATTAAATAATAAAATGATAGAATAAGGGATGTATTATTAATTTCAATAAAAGCAAATTAATAATTATGAATTTAAGAAATATATTTATAGAGCAAGGATTCATTTGACTTTTTTTATCTGTTTGGTATATTGATGATCAATTAGTATTATTTTAACAATATGCTTTTAAACCCTAAATATTTGAATTTACCTAAAATGGTAAAATTTAACAATTACAATATCAGCTCCAAATTTGTATGGTTTAAATTTATGTAACAAAAAAAACATATGGTTCGTCATTTGCTTTTTTGTATTCCGATTGAACATAAATAACATAAATAAAAAAGTTTATAGTAGCCAAAATTCCGATGACCTGTTATATGGAAACAGGACCTTTTGAAATGATTTCATTACATACAACATTACATGAACTTGAAACTCGTGTTACCAAAACTTTTATGTAATTCGATTATCATCTATGCGAATTCTAGTTTAATTTATTATGGATTTCGTAATTAATTACTATTTCGAATATATTTAATTTACATTGTTTTTTTTTTAAAAAAAAAAGGTCTTTGTCATTATATAATATTTATCTCTTATTTTCACATGACTGATTTATGTAAAGCAATCTTTTTTTTTGTTGGGAAATAAATATAAACAAGCGAAAAGAAAACAAACGCCAAACGGCAGGGGATACATCATAATTAATTTACTCATATTTAACACGTGTATACGTAAAATTAAAGATAAATATTTTTAGAAAAAAAAAACAAGTAATAGAATAAGGAAAAGAAGCCAAAGCAATTATTTGATTTTTATTCGTTAGTTACCAAATATTGATTTTCCATTCATGTAAAAAACAGTGAACAACTTGGACAAATAAGGAGTGGTTGGATCACTCACTGCCACCGGAAATGCTGTGTGACTGGAAATGTACATGTTACACATGCGATGACTGACAAGATGTTTGCTGTTTGTGGCTTATGACACAATACATGCGAATTTTTCGTATAAATATTCATTATTTATTTAAAATTTACTTTTATTATATTTATTTTTTATATACTAGTTTGAAAATTTCCTTCAAAGTTAATTATATTTTACATTTCCACTTTTATCACGAACAATAAAAACCGTTTTCACTTATTCATTCATTGCAACCCTTTCTTCGTTTCGCAAAAAAAAAAAATTTGTTTTTTCTTTTTTTTTCTTTTTAATATATATATAAAGATTAGTAAGAGGAAACGAAACGGGAGTGTGGTTTGGCAAAAATGACCGATGTCACTGATGTCAACATATCAAAATATATTCCTACTATCAATAGAATACTTTTGGGTTCCGATCCTAATGAAATTACTGCTAGGGATGTACGAATGCAACTTCAACAAGAGTATAATGTGGATCTTAGTCCTCTCAAGCTAGAAGTTCAAAATCTTATTGAACAATGTTTTGATGATTTAGAAATTGGTGATGAAGTAGAGGAGCCTATAAGACATAAAGTACCTAAGAAACAAAAAAAAAATAGTAATTCTGAAAAAAAATCGTCTATACATAAACCTTCAAAGAAGAGTGGTGCTAGAGGTAGACCTCCTAAATCCCAAGTTAAAATTCGAGAATCTGACTATTCGTCCCTGGAGGACGATTCACCACCACAAAAAAAGAAGCGTGGTCGAAAACCAAAAGGTTCTTCTGTAAAAGCGGAATCATCTGATGCTGAGTATGAAAGAAAATTTGAAGAAGAATTATTGAATGAAACGAATGGAAAAAAATCAAAATCAAAAAATAATGGTACTTCTAAAAAGAAATCGAATAAACGTAAAAAGAGAGATGATGAAGAACATGATGGTGAAGGACCAAAGAAAAGAAAAAAGGGAAATACTGGAATTCATAAACCTTTGATATTAAGTTCAGTATTGGCAGAATTTTTACAAGCTGAGGAGGTAATTAATTATATTTTACTAATGTCTTCTTTTTTAACTATACATATATATTTAATTACGTTCATTTTAGATGTCAAGACTTGAAGTAGTTAAGCGCTTATGGGCATATATCAAAGAAAATGAACTTCAGGATCCTAATGATAAACGGTATATTGTTTGTGATGAAAGATTAATGACCATATTTCAACAAAATAGAATTCATAGTTTCACGATGAATAAATTTTTAACGGTTCATCTTAAAAAGAAAGAAGTTTCAGCAGATGCCGATGCTGACGCTGATGCTGATGTTGATGCTGACGCTGATGCTGATGTTAAAAGTATTAATGGAGAAGCTGCTAATCATTATGAAAATCGTAGTGTGAGTGGAGATAATGATCTTGATGATGTATCAAGAGATGAGGATATTGAAGATGATAAAGTTAAGATGGAGCCTCAAGAGAATTGGGCAGACTTGGATAATTTGGATAATGAAGATAATGATGATTTGTTTGAAGATGATGATGATTCTGAATGGGTAAAACAAGAAGATGACGATGACAAAAGTCAAGAATGAATTTTTGAATTGCTGAAAATCCTTTTGTCTTATCAAATGAAGGAAAAAAATCAATATTTCTGCTCACATTATAGTTTAAGGATTAAATTTTTTCTATTTTGAACATAGCCGATATTGATTACAACAAATACGACGGCAAAAAATTTCCATACAAGACTTAATTAAATCTTGTCAATTGAATGGTTTCATTTCATTTTTATATACAAATCTATATTGCGATATATCTTTCATTTCTTCTGTGTAGAACCAGAAATTATTTTTACTCGCCTTTTTGCGAATTTACCAAATTGGTTTGTTAAATGCATATGTTTTACACTATCCATATTTATGTATTATATTTCTATATCAGTAGCTTTTTCATTTTCCTTAATGGTTTAAAAGTATGAATTAGTCGAATTATTTTTCATGTATTACTAATTAACTAATTTTTTTTTTTCCTTTTTTTTTTTTTTGTGGTACTTTATACTTAAGTGTCTAATTGAGTTATATAGTTTCTTGAGTTTGAATTCTTAAGTATTATTGTTTAAAAAGATCTTAGCTCTATAAATATATTACTCTCAACAGATATAGAAATATATTATATATATTTATTAAAACAATTTTTTGTCATGAAATTTTACAAATTATCTTTTAACGGGTAAATTATTTTTATTCAATACGTATTTTTTAACATCTTCCTTTAGAGATACTTGAATATGTACAGCAGAATTTTGTCTAATCTGAGATTCAAGGTCCTTATCCTTGTCATAAGAAATAAATAAATGATAAATAAATGAAAACAAATAATACATAAGTAAGAAATAAATAAGACCTATACAAATCAATTCTATTACTTACATCATCATCCGGTATAATATCATCAACTAATTGTACTGTACTTGTTGTAGTTTTATAAATTATTTGATTATGAGTTAAATCATTTAAAGCTAACACTAAGTTTATCGATTTTTGTATAGCTGCTCCTAATCCATGGATTGTTATTGAAGGATATCTGTTAAAGAATTTTAATTATAGAAATTAATTATAAATTTAATTAAAATTTATTAATGATCTGAAGAAAAAGCAAATAGATCTTTCTTTTTTACCCGTTTTCCATTAAAAGTTTTTTAGCCCTAAATAATTGTCCTTTAAAATTTGATTTACGAGAAACATAAATATCTGTTGGTATTGTTGCGGGACGTTGTGGCATTCTTTTTCGAATATCTAAATTTTTTTTAAAATAAAGATGTAAAAAAGGAGCGAAAATGAAATGTAAAAAATCCATTCTAATAATCACTTTTTTTTTGTATTATAGTTTCCAAAGGTTTTTTAGATTCATTTTTTGTATACGATTTTTTTGTAGTTTTATTTTCTACTTTTGAAGTGAAAGTATCTTGTGACTGTTCTTTAGAAACTTCGAGTTTTTCGTCTTGTTTCTTGTTTTTATATGGTTCAGACGATAAACCTAAACCAAAACTTTTCTTCTTTGCTTTTCCCATATTTACGAATAAAAAGTAAGACGCATTGTTATTTATACCCATCAGATACTCATCAGGCATTAAAATTTCATTATACAACACATGATCATGTATTACATAAGCTCTACACGCGTTTGTAGATAATGTATGAACGCGTATAAGTTCAATTATTTATTAAATGCAGAATTTTTAATCGCGAAAGGATATTTTTATTTCTTATTTATTTAATAATCATGGTAAAGTTGTAAAATACTTTCGTTTAAATGTTTTCTTTTATAATACTAAAAATAAATACTTAATAGTCGAAGAAAGGTTTGTCACTTGCTGAAAAACGTAAAAGACTTGAAGCTTTATTTCATGAAACGGTACGTAAATACTACTTCATATCGATATATCAATTCCATACATACGTATTTATATCTTTTTTTTTTTTTTAAAAAAAAAAAATGATACATATATAGAAAGACTTTTATCAACTTAAGGAGTTAGAAAAAGACGCGCCAAAATCGAAAGGAATTGGTAAGATACTTCATTCATTAATTTATGAAGAAGGCCTCTCTTTAATTATATCGGCTAATTGTGAATCTTTTCTTTTAAAAAGTTGCAAATACTGTTAAAGATGTACTTCAAAGTTTAGTAGATGATAATCTTGTAAACACAGATAAGATTGGTACATCCAACTATTATTGGTCTTTTCCCAGTAGCGCCCTTCAATCGGTAAGTCCTTATAATCAATTTAAACTATTTCTAATAGAAATTTTATTTTTTTTTTTAAACTTCATATGATTAAATAATCTTTTAGCGTAAAGCTAGAATCGAAGAACTTACGCAAGAACTTCAAAAATTTAAAGAAAAAAATACCGAATTACAATCTAACATTGATTTAGCATATGATGGGCGTGAAAAATCGGTAACTATTATTAATTAATTAATTCATTCATTCATTTTTTTCGCGTGCACCATTTAAATTTATGTTTTACTTTCCCAAGGATGATCGGGCCATATTATTGAAAAAGGTAGCAGAACTAGAAGCAATCAACAAAAAACACCAGGAAAGTTTGGCACGTTTCCGAGAATGTGATCCAGCACTTTTGGAGGCTAAGGGTACATATTTAAATCATACATTGGTACTTGTTTAGTATCTTTTTAATAACGTTCAAATATTTCAATACAGAAAATCATGCTAATCTTGCATTAGAGTGCGGTAATCGCTGGACAGGTAAAAGGAAATTTCTCCTTGTCTATTTTATTAAAAAGGAAAGGTATAATATATAAATTATTTCCATTGTTAGAAAATATCTATTTACTCCAATCTTACTGTCTACAAAAGTTCAATATTGAACGTGCCGATTTCAACCAACAATTTGGAATTCCTGAGGACTTTGATACATTGTAATAATCTTAAGTCAGATACCGTTACAGTATAATTTGCTATTCTTATATAATAAGCATTATTCTTTAAATACTATACATCCATTCATTCTTGTAAGTTTAAATATATCTATTGTTTCCAAAATTTTCTATTTTTAATGTTCCTCAAATTCTTCTCCAATTAAAATATTTTCTTCATCTCTTGGTAAATTTCTGTAATTTCTTCCTCCATGTCTCCTTGGTTTAAATACAGGACATTGTGCCATTATTATCAAAATCATATCCTAACATTATAATATTACAATATTAAGCAAAGAATATAATGGGAAATAATATAATAAATGTCTCTCTCTTACCTTTAAGAAATCACATGCATTACTCCAGAATTCCCAATTTGGAATTTGATACATTCCAGTAGCATTATGAACCATTCTATTATATATAATACCTCCGACAAAATATACAATTAATGCAATAATGAAACTAAAAAAATTAAAAAATTATTAGATGTTTGACAACATAAATGATGAAATATATTAAATTTACTAACATTGTGAAAAAGACACCCCATCCTCCCTTACTAGCATCTTTTTTATCGGTTGGGCAAGCAGCAGGGGTTCTCCATTCAAAAAAGAATGCACAATCTCTAAAACCTGAAATAAATATCGGCTGACCCTATACATAAAATGTATTAAATAAAAAAGCCAAGAATGAAAAAAAAAAAAAAATAATAATTTAACAAATAATTAAAATTCTTACTTGACCCTCAACAGTTTTATCGCAAATAAAGGAAACAACTGATGTACTCTTATAATTAGTTCCAGCACAATTTTTGCCATCGGAAAATTCCATTACAAGTTTATCCCCTAATAGAATAAGAAAACTTATATAGATTATTTCGAATATTTTAATTCGATCTTAATCAAGTTTAATTTACCTCGGATTAAAGGTTTCTCAGAGATTTTACTTCACATAAAAATATAAATTATTAGGATTAATTAAAAAGATCAATTATAATGATTTAAATGAATAATTGGACTTTATTTACCCAAGACTATGATCTTTATAACCACCATTATCGTAGTACTCCGGATTTATACCATAAACTCCTATTTCCTCAAAATTGCTATAATCATCATTATCATTTCTGTATAAAACGTTACGACAGATATTCATACGAAATGTCCATCCTGTTCCGTATCCGTAAACAATCCAATCTTCTCTTTAATGACAAAAAAAAAAAAAAAAAAAAAAATTGAGTGAAGACATTTTATAATTTATGACAAACTTAAGGAGAATTACCCTTCTGTTTTTTTCAAAGGACTTAAATCATAATATTTATTTGTCGTTTCATTAGTAACAGTGCAGAGTTGTGAATCTTCTGCTTTTACAAAAAGATTTGAAGAAAAACTTAAAATTGTTAAATACAAGATTACAAAAGTAGTAAGGTGAGTAAAACGTAAAAACGTTTTACAAGGTTTTTTAGATAAATAAAATAACATAATTTATATTCTATATTATTTTAAAACGTGAAACTTATATAAAGAAAAAAAATTACGAATACGGCTCAAACATAAGTCTGTAAGGTAAAATTGAACGAGAGATCCGTTCGAAATTATACTGTGAGAACATGCGATCATTGATGATTTTGGTGACGGTTGCGGTCAATCAGAATCAGATGATGATTATATAAGAACAATTGATCCTACGATAACATTGAGTTTGGCCAATAAAATTGTCTGATCGCTGATCGGCTGTCTTTTATCCAGACGCGAAGAAAACTTAAAAAATTTTAATTTATTCCGTTGTAATTCACGTTATTAAAGATAATTTTATGCAATTTTAATTCCTTTTAAAATTAGTTGCTTTGGATTTCTGTTGAAGTTTTCATCGTTTTTTTTCAGTGTTGCAACTGTCTTCTTCTAATAAGATCATTTCGACCTGCCCAAAGAGCCAGACTTTGTTATCGCCAAAATATTTTAAAAAAAATAATTGACAGACGCAAAATTTACGACCATGATGTTTTCTGCGATAAGAATTTCTTATTTGGTTATATTTCTAATTCTAATATGTAAACAATTCTTGATAATAAAGTAACAAACGATTTTCATGGCTTGTCCACGTGATTAATAATTCGAAGAAGCATTGTATTATCGTTTCCTCTTTTTTCGATTTTGTAATAATGATTATCTAATAAAAACGGTAATTGTCAATACACATTAATTTAATTATTAAATCCAATTTTATATTTAATATATCATCGCCTCGTTTTTATCTTAAATTCGGTTTAAACCCGAGTTGTAAATATAAAACTACAGCTAATTATAGATAATAGAAAGTCATAGAAGCAGCAATAGCTTTATCTTGTTGATAATCTACAAATAATAGTTAAAACGACCAACCTGAAGCATAACTTTTTTTATAACTTCTTGTCAAAATGTCACTAAGAGATAATCTACAAACAAAAATTTACAATATTGCTGAAAGAAGAAATTTTACTCCAAACTGTACTGCGACGGATTATGAATCTGTTGCCTTTAACAAAGGAATACCGATCGTTATTGATAATGGTGAGTTTATTCTTTTTTACATTGAAAAAGTTGTAGGTAATTTAAAATTGCAGGTATATAGAATAAAGGAAGGTTATGAACCTTTTGAACTAATAAGAACTCATACTCAAAAATAATAGTTTTGAGGAAAGAATATTCCTGGTTGCTAACAGTAAATAATCTATTATAGGGTCATATCAATGTCGTGTGGGGTGGGCGAACGAAGTTTCGCCAAGATGTAAGTTTGATCAATTATTCTAATTAATAATCAATTTTTATCGGAAAAAAATAAACATATTTATATTTTTGCCTTTTACCTTAAGTACAATTCGATAGCATGGTATCAAAATATAGGGATCGAAAAATTAATCAAAGTGTCTTGCTAGTAGGAAATGATATTTATACGGATGCTACAGCGAAATCCAATGCGAAAAGTGCGTTTGATGGAAATGTGGTTTATAATTTCGAAACTATGGTAAGAACATGAAAGATATGCCTATTGGATTTTTTTCAATTTTTATGTGATAATATATTTTTGCTGTAATTTGATTAGGAATATATTTTAGATTATATTTTTTTCAAACTTGGAATTAATACTGACAAAGTATATCACCCTGTATTGGTGACCGAGCCTGTTTGTAATCCAAATCATTCAAGAAGATGTAAGCAAAACGTTATATTCTGTATCCAGATTCAATGTATCAATTCAATAATTAATAAAAACCCATTGATTTTAGTGATGTCAGAATTATTATTTGAGGGCTATGGTGTTCCATCAGTGTGTTATGGTATAGATGCGCTTTTTAGTTTTCACGCAAATAACCTTTCATTTGAAGAAGGTGGAATCGTTGTTTCATCTGGCCATACCACGACTCATGTAATACCAGTAGTTGGTCGTGGTGTGTTGGAGCATACTAAAAGGTATTACCGTTTTTTGCGCAATTGTTTTTCTTAAGGATAATAATTTTATTAGTATTACTAATGTTAATTTGTCCCGAAACTTGAAATCAGGATATCGTGTGGTGGATTGACATCTACTGACTACATGCTTAAATTGATGCAGCTCAAATATCCTACTTTTCCGACAAAAATGACAATCAATCAAGCTCAAGTTAGTATCACTTTAATCTAATGAATAATCAAGTTCGAATCTGTACTTTTAATCACTAGCATTATATTAAAATAGTTCTCTGTTACCGCAAAATAGCATCTTGTACATAACTTTACCTATGTTGCACAAGATTATTTTAAAGAATTAAAAGAATACTCCAATACAAACACTTTTGCATTAAATGATCGCATAATTCAATTCCCATATGTACCACCGGTAAGTAAAATTAAAATGACTCTTTTTATTAATTTCGAATATAATTCAATAATTTATTATCGTGTTTTAGGCAAATGAAAAAACAGAAGAGGAATTGGCTAGACAAGAAGAGAGAAGACAAGAGCAGGCACGTCGTCTAAAAGAACAAGCGGCTAAATTACGTATACAAAAGGTAATTTCCTACATCTTTTAATGATTTATTCAATGTTATCGGAAATTCGTTTAAATATTTGATATCTTTTTTATTTAGTTAAAAGACCTCGAAAATAATTTGGAAGCTTATGTTCAACTTAAAGAAAGCAGATCATCAATGAAGAAATCAGAGTGGATTGTATTGTATCTAAAAATTTAAATGAACTTAAAATTTAAATGTTAAGAAACATGATATTAATTATTAAAAATTATATTTAGTCAAGATTGAAAGAAAACAGAATAGACAATGAGGCGGATTTGGATGAGATTATCTTGAAAACTGAAAAATCCGTTCAACGCGCAAGGAATAAATTGTTAGGTATTGATGAAGTGGAGATTAAGGTAAATATATTATATCATAATAATTAAAATTTTAATATATAGAAATATTGTTCATCATTTCTGTATTATAATTCCAGGAAGAACCTACTTTCCCGCTAGTTGATACACCAGATGAACAATTAAATGAAGCTGAGAAAAAGGAGAAAAAGAAACAAATCGCGGCAAAAAGTCTTCACGAAACACGTCAGAGACAAAAGGAAGCTAAAGAATTGGCTAGACGACAGCAAGTTAATTTCGATTATTTTTTTTATATTTCATTTGTTTATTTAAACCTTTAACTTATATGTTTTAATTTAATTTAGGAAGAAGAAGAACGTGCAGAAGAACAAAGACGAATAAATGATTTTGAAGGGTGGTTAAATGAATTAAAGAATAATTATGAGGTAATTTAAAGTCTAAGTGTGATCTTTGTAAATGTATAATAGTTAATTGTTGATTCAATTTAGAGCCAATTAGAAAAAGTGAAAAGCTTGAAACGAAAAAAGGAACAACTTATGGATCGTAGGAGTCACGCCTCACAATTGCGAATGAAATCAATAGCTAATTTGGCAAGTGATACGCCGAATCAGAAGAGACGGAGAAGAGGACAAGATGGTAAAAGTTTTTTTTTAATATCTCTTTGATATAATACACTCGTTCTAATTATTTTACTTATTCAGAGGACACGTTTGGAATGGATGATAATGACTGGTCTATTTACAAGGAAATAGTAAGTATCTACTAGGAAGTCTTCCGTTTAGAAATCGAATTATATTAACATATTAAAAAATTTATATAATAGAGCAAAGAAGAGGATGCATGGGAGGAAGAAGAGGAATTATCGCAATTAAGGGATTATGAGCACAAGCTTCTTAGATATGATCCTGCATTTTTACCAGAGCACACATTTGATGCAAAAAATTCACAGCAAAATTCCCTTGTTTTTATGTTAACTCGAGGAGTTGTGCCTGTATATGATCCAGAAAACTTTGGACAAATGCACCAACTACATGTTAATGTTGAAAGAATAAGAGTTCCTGAGGCATTATTTCAACCTAGTATAATTGGGTTAGATCAAGCTGGTGTGGTTGAAACCATTGGAGATATTGTTAATAGATTTGATTATGATGATCAACGAAAAATGATTAAGGTAAAAAAAAAGTTTGAATCTTCCTCTTTATGAAAATAATGAAAATATGTATTAAACTAATATTATCCATTTTTAGTCTATATTTGTTACCGGTGGCCATACACAGACACCAGGACTTTTGCCTCGATTGGAAACCTCACTCCGATCTATATTACCATCAGATGCTCCTTTAGGGGTGATTCATGCTCGTGATCCAGTACTTGATACGTGGCGTGGTGCTGCATTATGGGCTAAAACAGAAGATTTTTATAAATATGCTGTAACTCGTCAAGAATATCAAGAATATGGTGGAGAATATTTAAAAGAACATAGGTTTGGCAACGTCTATAGAATATAATTATAAACTGTTCTCAATAAATTTGGAAGCTTTAAAATTTGTTGATTTATGGAAAAAAAATTTCGATTCACTAATAGTCATATAATCTTAAAAATTTCGCATAAGACTTTTGATCCAGGTTTAATAATTATGTATTGTTCGTTTTAATATTTATTAACACATTATTTTAAATATATTAAATTCTTAATTAATTATAGAGTAAATATTTAGGAAGTTGTTTATAAAAGCAAAATGTAATTCATTATTAAAAATTATTCAAATTAAATTTTACTTTTTTTCCTACATTTACTTTCTTGTTTTTCACACTTTGTTTTTCATCATCATCGTCATCATCATCATTCTTAGCAGCTTCTTTTTGTAATTTCTCTAATTCCAACGCTTCTTTTCTACAAATGATGATAGTTTTTGGTTTTTTGGATAAAATTTCATCATTAGAATTTTTGCTCTTTCCTTTTTGATAACCTAAAGTTCTCCTATGTTCATAACCAGGATATTGATTTGGTATAAAATCAATTGATTCTTTAATTGCTAAATGACCTGTTGATTTAGCCAATTGTTTTATATTCCATTGATTATATGGTTCAACTGTTTTCATTGTTACATGTATTTCTCCATCATTTATATCTGAATAAAGAGACTTTGATGTTAAAAATGGTATGGCCGAATTAAAAAATGCTTGTAATAATTTTTGATTTGACAATATATTTCTATCTTGATCTTTTATTCCCAATCCTATTATAATTAAACAAAAAGGTTTAATTTATTAATAATATACAAAAGCTAAAAATACATTAAATAAATACTTTACCCGCGTGAGGAAAATTAAATACAATTTTATCAAATCTTTTGTCTTTTAATAATTTACATTTTTCTAATTGTGTGGCATCAACATCATAAATTACTTGACCACCATATTCAATAAAAGATTTTATATGATCTTTTGCATCTTCATATTTTTCATTTAATACTTTTTTGGAATCCAAACATGTTGCTGTGATAAAATGACCTGCGTGAAGAATATTTTTAGCTAATGAATGTGCAAAACTAAAATTTCCTATTTAATTAAAAGAAGCAATAAAATTTATAGATGTTTAATGAAGAATGACCAGATATACTAAATTTCAAAACATAATATTTAATTGTCTTACCTTCTCCTAATAACAATATTTTGTCTTCGGGTTTATATGGTGGTGGTGGTGGTGGTTTAATAAAAGTTGGTTTATTCTTATTTTTTGGTTTTGAATATGGTTTTGATGATAATGAACTTATTTTATCTCGATATTTTTTCTCTTGCTGAAGTTTCAATAATGAAGTTTTTAATTTACGTTTAATTTTTGGCATGATTTAAAAATAATTATCGAAGAAAAAAAAAAAATGCATAGATTTTTGATATACATTATCGATGTTACACAATTAATTACAACCACATGATCAATAACGATAAAGTTTATTTATGTATATATAATGAGTTCAATACTTCAATTACAGATAATATAGTAAGAGTACAAAAATTAGAATCGAAAAATATTCGTCGATGCGTCAAAATAAATCCTATATCAATCCTTAATCCAAATAAATCAAATCAATATCGTCATTAGGGTCACGTCTTTTATGATCATTACTTCTTAAAAGGACGATATTTTGGTTTCTTAGCTTGTTCGACACTCAAGACAATACCGTTTACCATAATAGCACCTTCGCTTACAGCATTATGATACGCAGTTGGAGAGGAGAAATTCGCAAAGGCACAAGACTTTGTGAAGATAAAGGAATTAAAAATTGGTTATGTCGTAAAATTAAATTTTAAAGGTTAAAAAAAAAAATGATAATATATACCTTTCCGGGAATAAAATCGATGTTGTTAACCGGACCAAACGACTTTTCAAGACATTGTTTCAATGATCCTTTATCTACTTCGTCTGTCAGAGGTCCAATATACGTACGATAATAGCATCGATTAGCTAAGTAAATTAAAGATCGTCAAAATCAAACAAATTCGCTTTGAGTTAAAAAAAAAAAGAAAAGAAAAGAAAAAATCACATTTATCATGAGCAGCCAATACGGTTCCGCTATTAGTGGTACTAGTAGTTACGGTAATCTTTTGACCATGAGAAAAATCCTGAATAAGATCGTTTTGAAATTGAACGATTTTTTGATATTTTGCAATAATTGCTTCTTTTTGCTCAAGTTGTGCTCTATATGAAATACATTTAAAACAGGGCACTTCCGCGGTAGAGGTAGACATATTAGTTACGATTCGAAAGAAGGGAATATAAGTTTATTGCAAGGAAAGAAAGATACTTTTTTCGCTCGTATTTTTTTTACGAAAATATAAGTTTCTTTCTGCGAGCAAACGAAAAAAAAAAAAAAAATGAAAGAGGTGATTGGATCGAATCAATGAGAGAGATCCAATTACATGAAAATCATTAAATAAAAATCAAGTTCGTTAAACAATAGATTCTTATATTAAAATGATGTATATTAAAATGATGATGATATATGTTTTAACTAATTCAACATCATTAAATGAGTAACTGTACATAAAATACAATATCTTTATTTGAACGATGCATAAAATTTAAGGGTGGTAAATTGATAAATTTTCAGTCTTCTTAAAAGAATTATAAAGGATTAATGGTTCGAAATTATTTTAATTATTTTATGATAAAAAGCCCTTACATATAAAATAATGATAATTTTGTTCTACTGTACTGTGATATAATAAATTAGCTTTGCCACAAAATTTTTTATACCGTATGTTTAACATGTCATAATCGCGTAAAAACTTTGGCGCAATATGTCACATGTTACATTAATCTTTTATGTAGATTGCCGCCGTGTGCGTCTTAAACAAAGATTTATTTATGGTTTGTGGAATTGTCGAATAAAATGAGGTCGATTTTTTCCGAGAAACTTAAATTCCCAGGTATAGTAATATTCTAATGAGATAACAAATCTGCATTTAAATAATATTTTTAAAGTATTTTTTGAGTACTACCAGCACGGCGAAAAAATTGACTTATATGATTAAATCCACAGCCGGAATTAAGATCGCCAAGAATAGAATTTCTTACCAAGAGATAAAAAAAGCCAAGATTTCCGGAAGATTAATCTAGAAATCCACAAACAAGTTTCAAATTTAGCTTATTTGTATTAAATAATTTTTGTAGTTTTGTGTACATTTGATTGTTACTAATTATAAAATGATTGCCCCTTTTTTTTAGAATTAATTAATTCACTCATTGTAAATCCATATAAAGGAGCCATGATCTTATTTTTTTAATAAAGAAATTTTTTTTTTTCGTATAAAAATTCAAAATTTATTACGAATAAAAAAATTTTAGTTTAATGAAATAAGTAAAATCATTTTTCCTTTTTTTTTTTTTAAAAAAAAAAAAGAATTATATATAAATTTTTTCACATAATTTTTTTTAAAATCATTTTCCTCTTTTTAAAGAAACAAGAAAAAAAAAAGGAAAAAGAAAAAGAATTACATATAACTTTTTCGTATAATTTTTTTAATAAGATAAGAAAAGAAAAAAATAAAGTATAAAATATGTCGGGGTACGGACAAGGACAAGGAGGAGGATATCCTCCGCCACCGCCACCACCAATGGGAGCATACCCACAATATAATAATTATTCACCTCCAACTTTTCCTAATAATATGAGTGCACAATCAAATTTATATCCACCACAAGATTCTACATCTTATAATTCTTATATGGGTAATATGGGGCCTGAATTTATGCCAACACCACCACACCAAATAAGTTCTTCTACTTCATCGGAATATCAACACATTCAATCACCATCAACTACTTCATTACAAACGAATTCGCAAAACAATTCGGTTGACAATTCAGGTCAATTTACTATAGACATATCGGAAAAAACCCCACCTACGCCAACAATACATCATGGGGAAGCTCCAAGCATTCAGCCACGCCGTTATAAACAACAAAAAGTTACATTGTCTGATGGACATTTTACTTATGATTGTCCTGTGTCCACTAAATTAACAAAAGAAGTTCCCCGAAGAGGTGAAGAAGAATTTGATACAGTTAGATATACTGCTTGTACATGCGATCCCAATGATTTTCAAAAGGAAAAGTATGTACTTAGACAACAAATTTATAATAGAAATCAAATTGAAATATTTATAGTTATTACAATGTATAATGAAGATGCAGAATTATTCGCCCGTACATTTTATGGAGTTGTGAAAAATATTCACGAATTATGCAAACGAGAAAGATCACGTGTGTGGGGAAGTGAAGGGTGGAAAAAAGTAGTTGTATGTGTTGTATCAGATGGATTTGAAGAAATTAATAAAACTACAAAGGCTTATTTATCAGCTATAGGAGCATTTCAAGAAGGTGTCGTAAAAAAAGAAGTAAATAAAAAACCTGTAACTGCACACATTTTTGAATATACGTCTCAACTATGTCTTGATCCAGATATGAAACCAGTTGGCGAAAAAGTTGGATTTACACCTATTCAAATCTTATTTTGTTTAAAAGAAGAAAATACAAAGAAAATTAATTCTCATAGATGGTTTTTTAATGCTTTTGGTAGAAATTTAAATCCAAACGTTTGTATTTTGTTAGATGCTGGTACGAAACCAGGCAAAAACTCTATTTATCATTTATGGAAAGCTTTTGACACAAATCCTTATATTGGAGGTGCTTGCGGTGAAATTGTTGCAATGAAAGGAAAGCATGGAAAAAATTTACTGAATCCTCTTGTAGCTGCTCAAAATTTTGAATATAAAATGTCAAATATTTTAGATAAACCTTTAGAATCCGTTTTTGGGTATATTACTGTATTGCCTGGTGCTTTTTCTGCTTATCGTTACGTTGCTTTAGCGAACCAAAAAGATCCAGATACAGGTGAAGAAGTTGGTCCGTTAGCTTCTTATTTTATGGGCGAAAAACTTCATGCTCAAAAATTAATAGGTCCTGATGGAAAAATTAAAGATCAAGAAATAAAAACTGGTTTATTTGAGGCGAATATGTATTTAGCAGAAGATCGTATTCTTTGTTTTGAATTAATTTCAAAACGAAATAGTTCTTGGTTATTACATTATGTTAAATCAGCTTCTGCCGAAACTGATGTACCTGATAATATAATTGAATTAATTAAGCAGCGTCGTCGTTGGTTAAATGGGAGCTTTTTTGCAAGTCTCTACGCTATTTCCCATACTTTTCATATTTGGAGAAGTCATCATAGTGCTTGGAGGAAAGGTGCATTATTAATTGAAATGCTTTACCAAACTTATAATGTAGCCTTTTCTTGGTTCGCATTGGTAAGTTGAATAAATATATGACAATAAAATTATTATAATAATATCTAACTTAACATTATCATAGGGAAATATTTATTTAACGTTTCATATTTTGGGAAATACACTTGCTACAGATGAAGTTACTGTTGATGGTCTTTGGAGTTTAACGGTTGGATCCGTAATATTTAGTATTTTAAGATATATTTATATAGCGTTAATTATTTTCCAATTTGCATTAGCTTTGGGTAATAAACCAAAAAGGTAAATGTTTTTCATTCTTTAATTTATATTCTCGGAACATAAACGCTAACTAAACTTTATTGAAACTTTTATAGTGCAAAATGGGCTTATGTACTTTCTACAGGGTTCTTTGCGCTTTTAATGTTTTATATGTTATTTGCGGCAGGGTGGATAACTTATAAAGGGATTGTAACTTCGCAAGCACTTGCAAATAATGATGATAAATTGAGTGTACATGGCGTGAATGATCTTTTTAAAAATTTCACTTTTAAAAATATTGTACTGTCCTTATTAAGTACCTATGGATTATATTTTATTGCTAGTTTCTTATTTTTTGAACCATATCATATGTTTCATAGTTTCGTGCAATATATGTTATTAGTACCTTTTTATATTAATGTTTTGAATGTTTACGCTTTTTGTAATATTCATGATGTTAGGTAAGTCAAGAAGGATGAGGGATAATTTTTTTTCTTTTTTAATGTTGATTTTAAATAACAATAACTAATATCATCTTTACCTTTCATTCTTTTTTAGTTGGGGAACAAAAGGAGATCCCAAGAAAAAAGTACATGACGAAAAAGAGAAAGTTGATATAAAAGAAGGTCAAAGTGCTACAGTAGCTATGCCGGAAAATATTGATGAGGAATACGAAAGAATACAAGAAATATTAGATCCAAAAAAACAAGAAGATTTAAGAATGCAAGAAAAATTAAAACAAGAAGAGAAAGCTAGAAATAAAGAATACACTAAAGAAGAATTAAGAGAAATAGAACAGAAATTAGAAGAAGCACAAAAAGAATCAAATGCGATGTTTAGGACATATGTTGTATTCTCTTGGATGATTTGTAATATTATTTTAATTGCTCTTATAACAAATTTTAGTCCTTCCATAGACTCTTTTACTCCAGATCAAAAGGGTAACATCTATTTTGCTATAATACTTTGGAGTGTTACAGTTTTGGCACTTATTAGATTCTTTGGTAGTTGTATCTATTTAATACTTAGATTATTCACTGAAAGAATATTTGATAATCTTATTAAATAAGATAAATCTATTTATAGTAGAAAATTATCATTATAATAATGTATTTTTAATAAATTTTGTGACGCAAATATGCGTTTAATTTTTTTACTTGTACAGATTTCATGTTACGAACTTTAATTTTTTATATGCATTATATTAATTTGCTAAATCGAATTAATAAAACAATATGTATGGTGGCTATCACCCTTTATAATTACAATATTTTTACCGCGTATCAGTAATGAAATTCTCGGTTTTTACTATTGTCACTTAAAATTATTAAATAATCTCACTTAATGTTAGTAAATTTCCGATAGAAATGTGCAGTTCATATTGGTCTATAATTTTGTCGGATTCTTTATGTTAATTTGGTTCATATTTTGAAGTCATAAAAAATTATTGTTGCATATAGGTGATAGCCATATCTTTGCGCGAATATCTGATTGCTCCCCGTTGTACTGTGAAGGGTTTTTCGTCGTGATCCTGTGAATCGCAATCCGAGAATCGGCTGGGATTTACCCGGAGTCCCGGACGCTTGTAATGAATGCGGTAACTCGGATGTTACACGAACAGGAAAAAGCGTACAAGGACTTGGTTTTTCCGTTCCCCTTAAAGGTTTACGCGATTTTTATGGGTCATTACCAAATTGATGTGATGTTGAGATAAGCATTTTTTATTGGTATAACTACAGTAATAAATATATAAATCCCACATTCCCACGTGATTCATTTCACTTAACGTTTCGGACACTTCAACGGTTCCCGTTACCTAGTTCACTCCTTTTCATATTCATATTCATATTCATATTCTATTTATTCTTTAATTCAACTACAAAATGAAAGACTCAGGCCGTTTGTTCATAATAGGAGTGACCTTTTTAATAAGTTTTCTAGCATATACTTCCCAAATTTTCGTATTTTGGAATTTTTTAGGAGGATTAAATATAGAATGTTTGAAAGTGTTAATACCGTTTAATATTAGTGTTATACTGATTTTTTGGAATTATTATTTAACATGCACTACAGACCCTGGCGGAGTTCCCGAAGACTGGGTAGGATATCGAAAATAAATTAGAACTGAAAAAAAAGTTATAATTATTAAATATTATTATTTTTTTTTCTTTTCTTTTCTTTTCTTTTTTTGGTTCACAATATTATTGTAGTTTCCAAAGGAGAATCAAGAAAATATTGAATTAAAACGATCAACCCGTGCCCCAAGATATTGCAAAACATGTTCTGCATACAAACCACCAAGGTCACATCACTGTAGTACGTGTAAAAGGTAAATTGAACATGAATACCGATTTTTTTTTTTTTTAAGCTTTCATAGCAAATATTTATAATTTTTGTCTTTGACGAAAAATAGATGCGTATTAAAAATGGATCATCACTGTAAGTATCATTTTTTTTTTTTGGACAAAAAAAAAAAAAAATTTAACTAGTGATTAATATTTACTTTTTATGTTATAGGCCCATGGACTAATAATTGCGTAGGACACTTTAATTATGGGCATTTTATTAGATTTGTATTTTGGGTTGACGTAGCATGCGTATATCATTTGATATTATTAATTAGACGAACTGCAAAGATGATTCAAGATATGTCTTATTATAGGGTAAACTTACAGAAGTTTTATTTATATAAATGATTTTAATTTAATTTTATTAACATTATCTTTTAATAATTTGATTAGAATGAGCCTTCAACGACAGAAATGACATTTATAATATTAAATTATGCAGCAGTTATACCAGTATTATTTTCCGTTGGTATTTTAAGTTTATATCACTTTTATTGTATGTTATTTAACACTACTACAATTGAAAATTGGGAAAAAGATAAAGTATCAACTATGGTTAGAAAAGGAAAAATCAAGGAGGTAATTAATTCGATTAATCTATGTTTTTCTTTAACATTAATCTTGGAATTTTATAAAAAAAATTTTTTTTTTTTTTTTATCGTCAGGTTATATTTCCTTATGATATAGGAATTTATAAGAACCTACAATCTATACTTGGCAACAATCCATTATTCTGGTGCTTACCGCAACAAATGAATGGAACTGGATTATCTTATCCTATAGCTAAAGATGCAGGTAATAACGAAGATAATGATTTAGATTTGGATTTTATAGTGTAAATACGAAAAATATTTATTAAATAAAACAAAAAAAAAATAATTTAATTTAATGTAAAGAGATGAGAAATTATTTGAAATATAATTTGCCACGTGTGTGAATGGTCAATTTTTGAACAATAATAAGTTTTTTGAAGAAGAGGAAGTATTGATTTAGGACTTGATATTCAAAATTATGAAAAATTATATAAACACATTATATTAAAACTTTTCTTTCAAAATAAAAAATTTCTTATAGATCCAACATTAATATGGCCACCAAAAGATCCAACATTATCAAAACCATCAAATGCAACAAAACCTTGGGAGAATTATAATATAAATAAAGATGATTATAAATTATTTGTCAAGAATTCATTATTAGATTATGAAAGTAAGAGGAGAAGAAATTCTAATTCGGGAAGAAAAAGTGATAGCAGTGATATTATAATACGGGATGATGAAAATTTTAATTATTCACAAAAAAAAGTTAGAAGAGATAGTGAAGGGTATATTGTTAAAGATATTACTTTTGAAGAAAAAGGAGGACATTATTATGATGGGGATAAAGAATTGGATAGTGATGGTAGCGTTATTTATCCTAGTAGTGATGAATATTCTGATAATATTAGTGATAATAATGAATATATTGACAATAATGAATATATAGATAATAATGAATATATTGACAATAATGAATATATTGATAATAATGGACATATTGATAATTATATAGGAAACTTTAGGGAAAATGGCAACAATGAAGATTATTATTCGAATAACATAGATAATAATAATAGCAATTATAATAGGAAACAATATCAAAGTAAAATGAATTCTAATAACAGAGAAAGTGATGAAGACGACAATTTGCCTATCGGACTAATGATTGCTAAAAAACAAATAAAAGCCATGAATATTAAATCTAGTTATTGGGTAGATAATGATGTTATACCTTATATAATTAACGATGATGTAGTGGATGATAAAAAGGACAATTAAATAGTTTTTAATATTTATTTATTTATTTATTTTAATTATTTTAATTTAGAATTTACTTATTTTAATTTTATACTATTTATGTATACTGGTTATATATTTTATTTAACATAAAATTATCTATTTTTTACTGATTTAAATTAATATGGACGCTCGCCAATAGCGAAAAATCACGAGCATGCGAATTATAATATTCTATATACTGTATAATTAATTTTATGAATAAATAGTACATTGTGAAATATGGCATAAGTAATAGTGTTGCCATAAAAAAAAAAGCAATTTAAAAGTTAGTACTTGTTATGGAAAAGTGAAATTATGCTTAATGTTAGCAATTTTTTGTTTAGCTTTATTATGGACATGTGATAAAAACACAAGTGGTTTGCTACTTTTTATATAATATTAAACATTCATTTTCGGAGTGTCCATTCTGCCAAAATATCTTGGCCCTCCTTCACTAATCCTTAGATCTGATCACAATTGTTCGCAATATAGTTTTGCAATCAAAGTACAAGACATACAACACGAAAAATATAATGAATTCTTTTCAAAGAGGCGATCCAAATAATTTTATCAGGCAGCGAGCGCGGGATCAATTCAAGAGAGAATTGTGTGAAGAGAATTGAATCGCCTTAAGGTATTTTTGGTATTACAATTTACATATTCCTAGAATCAATTGGGACTTTTAAGTACTTTGCGATTTCTACTATTTTTTCCGACTAAAATTTTATTCATATATAATTCGGAACTAAATGTTAAATAATGACATCCGGGATTGAGTGATATTTAATCATTCGTAATAACATATACATATTTTTTTACTTTGATTAAGATCGCTTATCTAAACCTCTTTAAAATTCTACGATTAATTTCGCCAAGATTTTAATACAGGTTTATAATATAGTTTCGCCAAAGTTTGTCATTATTAATATAGTTCCAACATTTGACTAATTTCGCTAACTTTTTTAATGAGTTTATTATAGTTGCTCAGATTTACCTTTTTGGCATTGCATTAACTTGTCAAAAACTTCCAGTTTCTCTTAATTCTGATGCACATATAATAAATAATATAGACATATTACATATTACTGGAATTGAGCTTACATGGAGGAAATTTTTCAGACATAGCGTGTTATACTAGTCTGTTGATAAGATTTTCTGCGCCTCCGTGGCGTAGTCACGAATTAAAATCGTGCATTTTATTTTTATTGGAAACTTTGCTGACAATTTTATGAATTACAAGAGTGACAGAAATCGGTTCAGCAACCATGTTTTCATGGTGATTATCTTTTAATTGACATCTGAAGATGAAATCAATCGGCAAGAAAAAGATAGATAAGGTTTAGTTGAAATACCCGGTTTCAAACGCACAAAACGCATATCTGGTAGGAAAATATAAAAGAAATCGGTAAATAATAATTAAATCATCACTTAAGAAGGATGTTATTCCGAACATACTAAGAATTATGCCCGTTAATATTACTAATTAAATGATCACTCATTTCCTCAGTTAAGATTTTTCATGTGCATTCATAATACATTTCATTTTGATTTGAAGGGTTTGGAATTCTGAATTTCATAAAATGCAGATAGGATGATTTACGTTGATTAACGATAAAAAAAGAATTCTTTGTTAGTAGATGAATTTTACGGTTTCTAATAATCATCATCACTTAAGCCTGATAAGGATGTTACCCCGATATATTTAAAGGTTATGCTCATCTTCAAATTATTCATATTATCATCATTCATTTCCGAATCAAAATTCAAATTTTCATGCGCCGTTCATAATAATCTTTTATTTGGATATATTCAACAAATTGGTAAAAATCCCGATACATTGATTACGTTCTAACAAAGAATTCTTTATTAATAAATGAAATTACAGTTTAAAAAAAAAAAAAAAAAAAAG
The DNA here is from genome assembly GCA_015698045.1 of Rhizophagus clarus. Lineage (NCBI taxonomy): Eukaryota > Fungi > Glomeromycota > Glomeromycetes > Glomerales > Glomeraceae > Rhizophagus > Rhizophagus clarus. Next base: position 1,111,650 of record BLAL01000252.1, on the reverse strand, counting down.
TTGTGGTCACTTAGAATACCTAGTTTCAAACGCATCTCTTGTAAGATTGAAAAGGAAAAATAATAATAATAAATCGTCAGTCAATAATAAATCACTTAAGCCCGACAAGGATGTTAGACCGACATATTTAAGGGTTATGTCCATTACATATGGGCTGATTTGGAAAATTGGTCCAATTAATATTTAAGCTTAGTTCATATGACTGATGGGTTACTTTATTGTCATTAGTATATAAAATTACGGAGACTTTTCTGATCAGCCGATATGAATACTATCTTTAATTAAATGGTGATCAAAGTAAATAATTCATATTATAATCATTCATTTCCGAGTCAAAATTCAACAAAAATTGAAATTTATCATAATAATCTTTATTTGTATATATTATACAGTATATTCAACAAATTAATACACATTGATTACGTTCAAACAAAGAAATCTTTATATAATAGATAATAAAATTACGGTTTAAAATCAAGGTTAAATTGGATTGGTTCAAATCACATCCTTATTTTTCCGAAAATATCCCTTTTTCCTTATCGTGATCCCCTAAAAATATTCTTTTTTCATGATTAACAGAGTTACATTAAACGAAACAAACCGAGTTAATTATTTAGTATTAACTTACCTCATTTTTATAATAATGCAGTGTACAATGTAAACAAAGTAAATCTCATCGCGTTACATTTCTTAAATATAACAAAAAAGACAAAAAGAGGAAATTAATTTAGAAAAAAAGAATTTTATAATTATTATTCTTTTTCAAATATAAACATACTTTGTATATATATAATGATGACATAAAAGTATACATTTTGTTCTTATGGTATAAATAATGAAACATCGATTGGTTAGTTCATTATAAAAATAAAACCGATTATGGATAAAATTTTGATCTCATGGGGGACACCTTTGAATTACAGTACATAAAATTTGTTTACGATTTACACTCCCTAAAGGTTAAAAGAAAGAAAATCTTTAACAACAACACAATTAGAAAATACTGGTACAGAATATGTTTGTTTAAACGTTTCAGAAAATACATGTTATTGGAAAACTTATTATCATTGATAAAAAAGAGTCGAAAAACAATTGTATGTGACAAATTATGTAATAATAATAATTATCAAACGTTTTTTTTTTTTAAAGATTTTATGAAACGTTTTTTTTTATGAAAGAAAAAAAAAAAAGATTCTTTTCTTCGTGTTTTTGATCAATCACGTTCGGAAAATCCATAATTGGTTTAAATATTATTGACCAAAGATATCTTACAATATATCTTAAATTAGATAATAAAAAGAGAAAAAGCAGCATGTAATGCGAATGGCACATAACTGTACATGTAATATTACGTATTAGTGATATGATATTACTATTTTATAATGATATTTATTATATTCGGTATTTCGGTATTTCGGTATTTCGGTATTTCGGTTATAACGGTTATAACGGTTATAACCCTTTATTAAAAAAAAAAAAAAAAAAAACTAAAAAAAAAAAAATTTTCCTTTTCATTCAACCTACTGATGAAACTTTTAGGGATTTGAGATTTACAATATAAGATTTATTGAATCATATACCATACATACATTAAAGACATTGAATAAGTACATTAACAGTTAATGGATTTAAAACTTAAATTGAATATTTTAGGTTATCGATGTAAATATAGTAGAAAGTAAAATAAATATAGTAAGTATAAAATACATTTTTAATATTCCAATACGATAATTTCGATATTATTATACTTGGTATAAAAGTATATACAAATACAAAGTTAAAAAAGCCCTCGTGTAAAGGGACTTTGAATTACAATCTTCACTTCTAAACAAAGAATTTTTTTTATTTATAATCCTAACTTTTAATTCGGCGTTACACATCCACAAACTTGTGTTATTATAAAAAAAAACCTTATTATTTTATTATTTTCTTTAATAAAGATTATTATTATTATTATTATTATTATTATTATTTATTATTATTATTTATTATCATTATTATCATTATTATTATTATTTGGAAAATTTAGAAGATAAATTTAAAAAAAAGATTTTGAAAACTTTTTGATGATTTTTTTTTTTTTTTTTTTGGCGACTTTAGTTATAATTATTTATAGAACGAATGGAGATAGGAAGGAATATCCGACGAATTAAATTTTAATAATTGTTGATTGTTTCATCACCATATTTTTTTTCCGAATCCCGATTCGAACAACAAGTTATTACCTTTTTTAATAAATTTTTTTTTCTTTAAAAAGAAAATTAACACTAAAAAATAAAAATAAAAATAAAAAAAAAAAGAAAAAAAAAAAAAAAATTTTTTTTTTTGTGAATTAATAACAAAGGATTCTCGTATTGTAAATAAATTTGACAATGAAAAAATACTTATTCTATTGTGGTTTCCTTTTTCTGTTTTTGTTACAAGTATATATAATTTTTTTTACTCCCTTATCAATTAAAAAAAAAATTCGGCCCGTTCTTGTAGTGATATTGTTATAATTATTATATTAATTGTTATAGTTATTGTTAGGTTTGTTCCACAAACATATATTTATTGGAAAACTTTATAATTAATTAAAACTAATCCTAGTTAAAATATGTATGTATAAATATGTACAATAAAAATAAATTCCACGTTAAATTCATAAATTTTTATCAATTTACATCTAAAATAAATTCTTTCCATCTCATCCTAAAATCTAATTTCACATATATTTCGATATTCAAAATTTTTAGAACAAAGAATATCGGGTCTTTTGATATGCTGCAATCATATGATGCTTTTTTTTTTTATCTTAATGCATGTAATCAATCAAAGAGAATATTAAATATTCTGGGAAAGAAAAAAAAGAATTAGGTTGAAATAAAAAAAAGAAATAATATTTGTACATGAACATAGCCACGAAAGAAAAGGGTTCTGACACAATTTAATAATAATTTTTTTTATTTATTACATGCAATAGAAATCTGATATACTCTTTTATATATACCGTAAAAAAACCTGTTCGATTTGATTGATTACGTTATCCTGCAGCGTATCACAATATTTGTAACTTCCCGTGATCACTAATCTGTGACGTTACTCAAACATTTTGGGCGAAATCCCTCGAATAAAGGATTAGCAATTTTTTAAACCTTGTTAAAATTATTGTGGTGGGAAATTTTTAAAAACAATGCAAAGTATATCAAAAAGTCTCGTATTAATTATTGTTCTATATTAAATATGCGAGTTCTTTGATTTCAATCAACAAGGGCAAAAAAAAATTCAAAAATGAAGTTGAATAATTTTCTAAATTTATGTTCATTTATGTGCTTTGAAACAACAATCATCTTTTTTTTTATCATGATCATCTGACCTAAATTACACGTTTTTTGTACAACATTATCAATTGACGAACCAACTTCTTTTCATTTGATGTTTTAATTATAATGAAAAGGTTGTAACACAATACATTTCATCCTAACCGCATATATTTTACCGAATCAGTAAACTTAAGATGATCCGTGCTCTTCTTCCCTCCTTTTGTTATTTATGCTAAACTTTTTTAGGGGCTTTAAATTATTTCTTATATTTTTTTGTTTGTGATATCATAATTCGCTTAGTTTGCCCTTTTTTTTTTCAAATCACGGTAATCCTTATCAGGTAATTTTCAATTTTTTCTTATCACTGGGCGTAATGTATAAGAATAAAGTTCTTTACGCGCCAATATAATTTTTGAACTTTATCTCTAATGTAATTATTTATTTGGTTGGGGATTATTGATACTTTTGATTGCACACACATACAACTTTAACACATCATGCATAATTTAATTATCTTCTAACAATATAAAGGTTCATTTATTAGCTAATGTACAGGAAAGTAAATTTTAAATGAAATAAAAATTTTATTATATGTATATATATATAATATTCGTGAAGAAAATCCTGCTTTATATAAAGTAATTCATATCTCCTTGTATATATATGTGTGTGTGTGTGTATAAAAAAGAAAAAAAAAAAAAAAAAAAAAAAAAATAATATAAATACATATGTATTTATTTATTGACTTTGAAAATATTATTATTATTTTTTTGGATATGAGTTGTGTACATGTGTGTTTGATATTCTTTAAAGGAGCAATCGGACCATTTTCCGATCGGAAGGTCGGAATCAATAGCATACATACCTTTTTTTTTTCATATTTTTCGATATAATTAGCATTTATTATGATGATTTTACTAAGATTATCCTTCTATGAGACCTCCTTTCCATGAGGAAATTTACATTTTATTATTATTATTATTATTTATTGTTAAAAAAAAAAAAAAAAAAAAATATGCATTTTTGTATTTATTCGTTTAATAAAACTTTTCATTGAATATAAAATGTATAAATAAATTGTTATAGGTTATAAGGGTTATAATATGTCATAATTATCGGTCATATCAAGTATTACTTTTTTTGTTGACCTGTTACATTTCTTTTTTGGAACGCCAAATTTTTTAATCCCCCTTCCCTTCGTAGGACGACATCCTATTATTATTGAATGAATATAAATGTAAAGAATGATTATGATGATATTCCATATATGCAATAGTAATCTAACCAACAATCCGGTTTATTTCAACAACTTTTTTAGTGTATGTTTTTTATGTTACAGATGTAACTGTATAAATAAATATTTTTTTTTTTTATATTACATATTATATTTTTTCAAATAAAAACCTCTGTTGATACGTTGATGCCTTACTGGCCAAGTAGGCTTTGTCTTTCTTATTGCCGCTTTCCCAATTTTTTTTTTCTTAAAAAAATATATATATATATATATATATAATATCTATCTCCTCAGTAGAACTGAGTTTTATACGAAGTAGGAGTGATATATATATATTACTCTCAACTTTTTTCTCAATTGACCGTCACACTTTCACCCAACTCGTCAGGAAAATTATAGTTCTAATGGGAAACGCTCTTCGGCAAAACCCACAGAAATAGGAGGGAAAAAATATAAAAAAAAAAATTAAAAAAAAAAAGATATATACATATAACATACATATTATTTAAATAAAGCAAAGAAAGGAATAATTAGAATTTTTTTTTTTTATATTTAACTTATTATATAATATTCGTATCAAAAAAAAAAAAAAAAAAAAAAAAAAATATTTTTTTTTTTATATATATATATATATATACAATATAATAAAAAAAAAAAAAAGCCAAAAAGTTTTTTTAATCGAAAGTTTTTTTTAAAAAAAATTTATCATTATTAACATTTATCATCATTATATTATTTATTATTGGACAAAAGAATTCAAACCAATTCGTTCCCCTTATTTTCTTCTTTTTTAATATTTATTCGTGTGGATAATAGATACTCCAAAAAACCTTTGCTTTTTTGCCTTTTATTTATTTATTTTATTTTATATATATATAATTATTTATATATATATATATTAAAAACGAGAAGAATCGATTTTATTATTCCCTGCAGCCGCACATGCTCTCCGATTTTCGATACACTAATATACATTAACATAGCCATACGAAACAAAAAAAAAAAAAAAAAAAATTTTTATATATATAAGAGAGTAACTTTCTCCAAAAATGGCTCTGGTTCAACAACATACCGTGAACGATTCTACAGTTTTTGTATCTTATCAGGATTCTTCTGATATAACTTATCAACGGAAAATGGCTCATATAACAAATGTTAGAAGAAATGACCCTCGTCTGGATTCTGCTATTTGTATGCCTTCGACTAAAAAGTCAACTGCTGTATATACTCCTCCATACAAGAAAAATGAAAGTTTGGAACGATGGGTTGATAATCTATTAAAAGAGTTGGACCATATTATGTCCACGAATTTGAATATAGATCCTACTCAAAATAATAGTCAGAGAGTAAAAGAGGTAACGTAATCATTTTTACTAGTCATGTGACTTTACATTTATATCTCATGTATATATATATATATTTTTTTTTTTTCTCTTTTTAATATAGTTGATCAAAAAAATAGATGAACGTTTAAGTAATACATTAGAAGAGACCGATAATAATATTCGTGATGTTTGTATACTTCACTTCTTAAAACTTTCATGATTATCCTTTTTTTTACTCAATTAAATTATTATTATTATATTAGTTTGTCCTCGAGAAGAAAGATGAATGTGAATTATTACTTAAAAATGTAAGTATTTAAGGTTTTATGAATGTATGCGTATCGTTCGCATTAACTGATTAACTTAATGACATCGTCAATGAAAATAGGAAAATCAAGGTGAAGATGATGACTCAACACTTGAAATTTCTTCAGAGGATATGAATATGGATAACACAATCTCTGTTGATAAGAAGTCAAATGAAAAAGTTATAGAGGTTTGCGTCTTTATAAGATCAGCTTTATAAAAGTACTTTATTAAGTCTTTACTTAAAATACTTTATTATTATTACAGTGCGATATAAAACTCGTACACGATAAAAAGAGTCCATTAAAACGTGCTGGCACTTTTTTAAGCAAGGTTGCAAAGTCAGCAAAGAAACATGCGGACAGAGGCATTAAATTACCACAAAAAGTAGATAAAACAACAAAATATGAACAGGAAGCTAAAAAAAGAATTGCAGCTGCTCGTTTAAAAGGAGGAAATTCATCAACTAATATTGGTACAGTTGAAAGAAAATCAAAATATGAACGATTACTCAATGGTCGTTATCTTATTGATAAAAAAGATAGTATTGGTGAAGGTCATCATGGAAAAGTAATAAAGGGTATTTATTATTATAAATTATAACATTTTATTTTTACATTATTTGAATAATAATTCTAATGATTAATTTATTTATAATATATAGGTGTTGATCTTGAAACAAAACAACGTGTTGCTGTTAAATGTTTGAAAAAACAATTCACTTGTTCAATAGGCAAGATACAATATGCTGACACAAAACAGAAGAAGAAAAATCTAGAAATAATACATGAAGGAAGAATGATGTTACAAATGCAAGAATTGGTACGTAAGAACTAATATATTGAAACTGAGTGCTTGAGTGCTAAGTACTAACCAAGATCTTAAAATTTTCAGCCAAACCTAGTTCCATTATTGGATCTTGTAGAAACATCAAAAAAGGTATACTATATCATGCCTTTGGCAAACAAAGATTTAAGCGATGTTATTTATCGACGTCGTATGACCGAATCTTGCGCACGTGTATTATTGAAACAAATATTTGAAGCTGTCAAATCATTACACGATTCAGGCTTTGTTCATCGTGATATCAAACCTGAGAACATTATGTTATATCAAGGTGGTTGTGCAAAACTCGGTGACTTTGGACTTTCAACAGAATTTGGATATCACTCCGGATTACAAGTAGTGGGAACTCCAGCTTTTGCTGCCCCTGAAGTTCTTGGTCAATTTCATCGAACTGATAAATTGGGATGGCTTAATTATAAACGTGCTGATTTATGGTCATTAGGGGCGACATTATATGTTTGGTAAATATTAATTATTTAATTAAAAAAAAAAAAGATATTTTCTTTTTAAATTATTTTAATTAATTTTATTATATATAATATAGCCTTGCTGGTCGGTATCCTTTTGATGATCAAAGTCCAGTGCCTGACCAAGCCGCAGCTGGAATACCATTCCCCGAAAAGAGATTCAAGCATTGCTCACCAGAAGCAATTGATCTTATTAAAAAACTTATGGTCGTTGACCCAATTAAACGTATTTCAATCGATGAAGCACTGAACCATCCTTTCTTCACTAACCCATAATTGGCATTTTGGCATTGCTGGTGTTAATTATATTTATATTATCCACTGAAAAAAAAAAAAATCCAATTAATTATTTTTGTTACTTTCATACTATTTTTTTTTTCTTGATACAATTAGTGCATTCACAAAAGTACTTATATATATATTATTACTTTTATTATTTTTCTTTGGAGGAACTATTTTTGCCTAGTAAAAAAAAAAAAAATTGATGGACATTGTTTTCGAAGAAACAATATTTCCATGCTGAAAGTTGCCAGTCCTAATGACTTATTGAATGGGTTGCATCGGTCTTTGACCGAGATAGTTATTACATCCAATAATCATTAATACCAACTATCACAAAAAAAGATACTTTGAATTGTTTCTTCATTTAATATTTCATTAGTGGTATGTTGTGCAATTAGTTTGTTTATTCATTCCCGCTTCTTCAACTATTTTTTTTGTAATTAATTTTTTTTTGTAGTATCTTTTCATTCTAAAACATCTCTTTACGTTAGCTGGTCTGACATAACAAAAAAAAAAAAAAACAGAACAAAAAATCGATGGGTTCACCAAAATAATTCGTGCATGGCCCAGTATATATTATCGAAATATTCTTTTTCTTACTTTATTTTGTTTTATTTTGTTTTATTTCATTTCTCTTTTTTTTTTTCTTCGCATTTCTCTCCCCCTTTTTTAGCAACGTTATCATTAATATTTCGTGATTTCGTTTCTTTTGTAATATTTTTCGATACCCTTCCCCTTTTTTAAAAAATGGACAATTGTTAAATATAAAAATTTCTTTTTCTGTAGATTTTTGATTAAAAAGTATATAGATGGGCCGTGATACGTAATTATTTTGGGATAACAAAAAAAATAACTTGTAATATTAATCCTTTTTTTTTTTTGACGATTCGGGAGAATTATTTAACGTTATAGATAGAAATTCGGTAGTGAATTTAACGACGCGTCATTTTTAAGTAACACTGCTAATCTTATATTCGAATCGTCAGAGAGGAAAAAGAAAAAAAATTTTTTTGTTTGTCTCTTCCATATCTCGGTTACTATTTATTCATAGATTTTTTGTTGGATTTATTTTATTTTATTTTTTTTTTTTCTTGTCGTGAACATCTAACTTTTTTTCTTTTCCAAATCCAAGGTTTTTTTATTTTAGGAGATTTATATTATTAAAAAAACTAACAAAAAAAAAAAATCAATAAAAACCATTAATTATTCAAAATATTTGATAATAGTAAATGTGCGTGTATTTTTACATAGTATTGTATATTTTTGATATTAAGATCTTACAGAATTCAGTAGTCTTCAACTTCCAAATTGACCAACCAATCAAAATTGGCAGGTGGTGAAGTTAATATATTATTTATTTCAAGTGTATTTCAAATTAAATGTTTATTGATGATAAATTTATTGGGGCGTTTGTTTAATTGATTATCATAAAATATTTAATGGGCAAATATCAATAAGCCTAAAAACTAAAATAAAATCAGGAATTTGTTGAATTTGTTTCAAAAAAAAAACCGATGATTTCAAAAAAGTTTCACAAATATATTTAATATAAATTTTGCATGTATTTTTTTCCAGTTATGATACTCACATGAAAGAAAAAAAGAATCTATGTACAATAATTACGATAATTGCATGGAGTTTTTTTTTTCGGCTGTAAGAAAAAAAAAAAAAAAAATAAATAAAAAAAATAAATAAATAAATAATAAATAAATAAATAGAAAAAAAAAAGTCATTGTTTAAATCAAAAAGCTCTTTCCTTTCTTTTTGAACAGAAAACTGATACCCGTAAGATTAAACAGAAATATACTAGCGTATTCCGATGAAAAAATATATTGAGGCTTTTTCATTGCATAAATAACATCTGTGTCATCTTTATTATTTGCATATTTGCATCTTCAACAGGCATTTACTTTTTACATAATCTAATATAATTATTCAAAAAAAGAATTATATATTATACATTGTATACATTATATAGAAAGTTGGATTATAATTTAAAGTTTGAATAATGAATTTTTTTTTTTATTATTATTATTTTAGGACATAAATGAAACTCCCTTTTTAAAGTAAAAAAAACCCCGAATAAATTTTATTTATCAGATTCATTATAAAAAAATTATTTTTATTTATAAAATTTTTTTTTTTTTTTTTTTTTTAAAAAAAAAAACTTTAAAATTATATTTAGATGGAGGCGAAAAAATCCCTGAAATGTTTGAAGTAAAAAAATTTTTTTTTTTTTTTTTGTGTAAATTTCGATTTCAATATAAAATATATAAATAGATTTAAACTTTTATGTATTATGTATTATAATAAATAATTCGTTTTTTTTTTTTTTAAAGTTCAAAAATTGTACGGAGTACAGTTTTTTTTTTTTATTGATTATGACGAATTCTGAATCAGACGAAAAAGATTATAGATTAGGCAATTAACAATATTGAACTATATTTATCAAACCCATAACTTGTTTGATAATTCATGCGAGATGCAAATTGATGCGAATTCGTTTAATCCTTTTCTTTCTTTTTTAAAGCTTCCAATCTTTTACGATTCCTTGTTAAAACTATTTTACGAACATTCTCCCTTTGAAGATCTGTCATTTCATGCCTTATATTATTAATAATAATAAAGCTATTTTAGATCCATAAGCCACTAAAATAAGTGGGAGAATAGAATAATAATACTTACCAATTGTTAATGATGCCAGCGCTTCCATCTTCATTAATTACCACAGGTCCCAGATTTCTTAATTTGTAATTATAGTCTGAGCCTCTTTTTTTTGCATCATCTTTCTCAGATTCTTTAATGACTTCTTCGGAATGTTCAGGAAGTGCTAGAATGGGTTTTTGATCCGTTAATTGATCTGACTCATCTGCATCTGTAGTTCCGCCCAAGGGTTCTTTTTGTTGTTTAAAAGATGGTGATGCAATTGAATATGTTGTAACATGATAAGGAATTGAATTTGATTTCTTGTAAATATAGGAATATGCTGTAACATGATAAGAAATTGGATTTGATTTCTTGTAAATATAGGATAAGGATTTTGAGGCTTTAAATGCTCGGAAAGTTACATTAATTAGGTCAAACATTTTCTTATCTGTTATGCTCTTGTGTTCTGAATATGCGGTTGTATTTATTGTCGTAATATAATAATATATGATTGATTGACCTTTGTATTAGCTGTGACATAAGTCATGGCGTCGTATTATTAACACATCCGCATCACCAAATGTGGGGATAAATTTACGCGCAGCATCTATCCTCAAAGATCTACGTAAGCGTATATAGCGAACGATGATTGGCCAGACAATAAGTACAATAAGTTCGCATAATAATGAAAAAGTAGGTGAATCATAACCATATCAACTTTAGTCAAAACTTTTACAAACATATGATCCTTTATGAAAATCCCAAATATGGATTTAATGTAACGATAGAGAAAAGTTGTAAATGAAAAAAATAAGAATCATATTATTATTTTTAACGTAAATTTTCCCACTTAAAAAATTATAAAAAGGGTACGCGTGGCGTTTCAAAAGTATCAACCTTTTGCAGGTAAATAAATATTTTTCAAAAGAAGGGTTTGAACTACCTAAGTTTTTTCTCACATTCAAACCTTTTTATATTTATGCAAACAGGCTGTAAGTAAATTCATAAACTTAAACATAATAAGAAAGAAATATGTCCGGCTTTCTCGGTATTCCGCTTTTGGTTATGGCTGACTCTTATAAACCGTCCCACTCTCTCTTATTTCCTGAAGCAAAAAAGGTGCATACACGTACTTTCCTTTTTTTGTTTTTTTATTAATAAAAAAATTGATAATGATAATTATTTATTATTATTTATATATGTATATATATATATATATATTATAGAGTGTTGCATATGGAGAGTTTAGAAAAGGTTATAATAGTGATAAAGAGGATACGCGTGTTTTATTCTATGGAATCCGATACATGTAAATTCATTTTAAACATATTTGATTTGTCAATAAAAAAAATTGAATCTGTACACATATATATTTTTTTAACAAATTTGACTTGATCTCCACGTAATTATAAATGAATGTAAAAAAAAAAGAATTGAACATTACATTGCTATTAAATGGACTAAAAAGGATGTAGAATTGGCAGAAAAGTTTTTTTCAACTCATAATGCTGGATTTACACCGTTTCCATTCCCTAAACATTTGTTTCTAAAGGTAAAAAAAAAAAAAAAAGAATAAATATGTATATTCCAATATCAGAATTAGAAATTAACTTATCATTAATCTTTAGTTTATTGAAGAAAATGATGGATATTTTCCGGTAAAGATTGAAGCTTTACCAGAAGGTACTTCATGTCATGCGCATACTCCAGTTTTTCAGATCACAGCCAAGGATGAATATTCTTCGTTGGTTACGTATTTGGAAACCATAATTACTATGGTTTGGGTAAGTATTGTTGAAAAAATTTCGGGATGAATATCATAATTACCCGTGTTAATTCTTATCCATTTAAAGTATCCAACAACAGTTGCAACTCAATCGCGTCGCGCACGTGATCGAATAGAAAAAGCTTACCAAGAAACAGTTGATGATGATGGATACTGGACATTGGAAAGGTACACGTTATCGTAATTAGTAACACATTATCATAATCATTTCACGGATAAAACTATAACTTGAAATCATGATTTAGTCGTCTGCATGATTTTGGATTTCGAGGAACCACTTGTATTGAGCAGGCAGTTATTGGTGGTTCAGCTCATTTGGTTTGTATTTGAATTCCTTGATTATCCAAACCCATATTCTAAATAGATCACTAAAAATTTCTCTTATATAATTTAGTTGAATTTTTCTGGAACAGATACCATGAGTGCTGCTTATTATGTCCAATTTGTATTGAATAATGGTAACCCTATTGGCACCTCAATTCCGGCAACTGAGCACTCGGTCATGACGGCTCACAAAACAGAAAGAGTATGTGAATATATTACATATACATATTATAATTATATTTATGATTATATGATTTTAATCTCTTGATTGAATCTTTAAAGGATGCTATTCTACGAGAGATTGATCAATATGGCTCTGGACTGTTTTCATGTGTGATGGATACTTATGATTATTCCAATGCATTGGACAACATACTTCCTTCAATTTCCAAACATAAAGTTGATAAAGGTGGATTCATGGTGTTAAGACCTGACAGTGGGGATCCAGTTGAAGCTGTCTTAATGGCTCTAAAGTAATTGTAATAATTATATTTACATGAAATCTATCAATTTTGGATCAATTTTATTAACATTTAATTTATTAATAGAGCCGCGGATAAAGTGTTTGGTAGCGATGTTAATAAAAAAGGGTATAAATTGTTACGTGGATCTGGTGTCATCCAAGGTGATGCTATTACTATTGAGAGTTTGGAAGCTATTCTGAACGCAGTAAAAGAGGCCGGTTACGCTGCTCAAAATGTTGCATTTGGTATGGGTGGTGGTTTATTGCAAAAACTTAATCGTGATACTATGAGTTTTGCTACCAAACTTAGTCATGTTACCCATAGCGATGGAGTAGCAAGGTATGTGTTCGTTCATAAGGACAAAAAATTTTGTAAATTATATCTAATATCCAATCAATAATAATAAATAGGGATATCATGAAGACGCCAAAAACAGATACTGGAAAAATCAGTTTGCCGGGTGAATTCGCCGTTAAAAAGAATGGGGAAGGAGTCAGTATTATTATATGTTTTAAATATTTTAACAAACGATATTTTATACTGATTTATATTTTATTATTATTTTAGGTTCCGATCGTTTATCCAAAAGAAAATTGTTTAGAGAATGATCCTGATAATTTATTAAAAGTTGTTTATGATTATGGTAAAACGTGTGAATGGGAAGATTTTGATACCATTAGGAAACGTGTTGCAAAAGAATGGCCAGCTTTACCACGCTCATATGATAACATTAGCCCTGAACTTAAGGTTAAAATTGAAAAAGTTATACAGGAGATCAAGGAGAATCAAAAGAATTGATAAATAATTTATAATATGTACATATATTTATTCATTCATTTTTTTTTATTTTTTTTTTTTGTTGTATTTTTTAAGTTTATAACTATATGAAGAAGAAGAAAAAAAAAATGGTTTCATAAAAAAAAAATTTGTAAAAAAAAAAAAAAAAAAAAATTGATATATCATCCACGGATATGTTAGATTCTAAATCAATTACTTGAAGATACTTGATACAAGATAGTGGATATACACATATGAAAGATAATGTTTTCTAAAATACCTGATCCAGATATAATAATAACGCAATCATATAATAATAACGCAATATCTAATATTTTTAATCCCCAATCACCGTCCTCACAACAGAAAGACAATCAATGCCTTATTTCAACAAGTATAATTGACGAAGCACGTGAAAAATCCTGATTTCTTTTATCTGATAGCGTAAAATACATTCATTCTATAATTAGTTGTTAATAAGACATATTCTAGTGTTCAAATTATGCGCGAAATTTATAAAAATTCTGATAGAAAAATTCGATTTCTTGATAGAAAAAGGTGGAATAATTCTTGATAAAAAAGGGAAAATTAATTTAGATTTGATAAAAAAGAAAGTGAAACTTATAAATAGGTGAACTTATAAGTCGAACTTATAAAAAGGTGGACTTATAAAAAAAGGTAAACTTATAAATAGATAGCATTCTTGTTGCGAATGATATTATTCCCATGTTATTGTATAAGTAAGCTGATATTGAGCAGGCCCAAGTTCGCATCCCTTAAGAGTCCATCCCTTATCTTTCGAAATCTCTTTTATCATTTCAGTAATATCCACATTCTTTTGGCTTTGCCAATTAAATTTGAAAGATTTCAATTTATCACATTTTAAATTTCTTAAAAAAATACTGATATTTACTTTTCCTAAAGTACTATAACCAATAGCAATATTATTAATGGACTCAGGAATTTCTTTGGCAAGAACCGAAAGATTAGAATTTCTAATTGGAAACATTATACAAAGATCAATTGATTTTAAATGAGGATTATTTTTAAATATTGAATAAATGAATATCATATCATTTTGATCAGTAGTAAAACAAGAAAAAGATTTTAAATTTGAACAACAAATTGAAATCATTTTAAAAGTATCCCTCATAATTACATCTACTACTTTCATACTAAGATGTTCCAAATTCACAGCATGATTTTGTATAAATTTAATCATTGGTTCGGAAACATAAGCTAAATGTTGTTGAGTTCTTGATGTAATCCAATCAAAACTTAAAGATTTTAATTTTGGAAATTTAATAATTGTAAATATTTCATGATTTCCTCCAAAATCAAAATTTCTAAAACTTAATTCTTGTAAATTAGAAAAATTTTCAAAATTACTAAAAAGGTTAACATCAATATTACAACGTTGTTCTAAAAATAATCTTTCTATAGAATGAGAATGATCCTTTAATTTCAATATGATTGGATAAATAAGTAAAATTCCGGAATTATCTTTATAACGAAAACTTTCAAAATTTTTTTGTAAATTAATCAAATTAATAATAAAATTTGAATTAATATGAGTGGATTTTGATTGTAATTCTAATTCAAGATCTTTAATTTGATCATTTATACATTCAATTAATCCACTTAAAAATAGGAAATCTTGTGATTTTAATCTTAATGTTAAACTTTTCAATTTAGAAAAACATTTCTTTGTTTCAGGAATTTTAAAGAAAAGTTTAAAATATTTTGAAAATTTGGGGTAATCAACAGTGTTTATAATAAGAGTTTCAATATTGGAATTAAAAATAATTGTATTCCAAATAATTTGATAAATTGATGAATTATTTAAATTAATATCTTTATCTTCATTAAGATAAAATATCATTTGTAACATATTTGTAAGATCAAGTTTTTTAATAAAATAAGGGTAATCAAAAATTGTTGACATTTTTTTATTATTATAAATATTTAATTCTTTTAAAGATTTTTTAATAGGCCCTTCTTCTTCTCCTTCATTATCCTTATTATTATAATAATAATAAGATAATAAAGTTAAAAGTATTTTATAAGAGATTTTCTCTTTTTTTTGAATTTTAAAAGGATTTTTCCAAAGTATTGAAACACTATTTAAACACCATAATCGGTTTACCAATAATGATGAATATAACGTTTTTGTATCATTCTCATCTATATGTTTTAATATTTCTTGTAAACATTCGTTAGGTATGTGAGAAAAATCTTGAACCACCATTGTTTTTTTTTTTTTTAAAAAAAAAAAAAAAAAAAACAAAAGGAAAAGAAAAGAAAAGAAAAGGAGCAAGGGTAAAAAAAAAAAAAAAAAAAAAGGTGGGAAAAAAAAGGTGAAGGGTTCATGTATTGTGCATTTTTTAATATTAAAAAATCACGGATAAAATGTTCCGATTAAAGTAGCAAGTATGGTCTTGCTGCGGTAATTTAAATGAGTTTTGAGTGCATAAATAAACAAATAAATTCGAAAAGAGATGTAATTCACGTGCATGTTTTTCAGGGATGAGGTTTTTTATGTCACATTGTCACGTGATGAAAGCATTCGCGTTGTTTATACTTTATAACTTCCGTTCGGAAATTAAATAAAGCACTGCGGCGACCAGTGGTCTGATCCCTGGCCGGGCGCAGGGATGGCGATTGCAGAAATCCGGAAATCCGCAGATTTGTCGGATATTAAATTTGCTAACCGCAGATTTTCGCGAATTTTAGGATGATGTGTTAAATCACATGACCTTAAACCAATCAAAGAAAAATCTATTCATGTGATCGCACCCAGTTTTTTCAGTTTTTTGCAAATTTGCTAATTAAAAAATTTTTATCAGCGCTGAAATACGTACAAAATTTCGTCGCAGAAAATCATCGTACCTGCCGGGGCGTACCAAATAGAGATCGGACCACAAAAAAAAATCGTGTTCTTCAGATAAATTTAAACGCCGCTATCACGTGATAATGTGACATAACAATTATCAGATAACAGATAAATATCACCCTGCGTCCGAGGGTAGAGTGGTAAGAAATTTTCCAATGGATTTTCCCTAACATCAATTTTTTTTTTTACCTGTAACCAAAATTTTACGAACCGTAAAAAATAATGTTTCAAGAAAATATTATAAATAATGATATTTCTTTAGAATATAATGAACTTAAACAACACCTTATAAAACTTGACTATCATGAAAATTTCACTTCAGAGTCGATACCATTAATAAAAAAACTTTTAAATGGTTTATATACTATCACGGAAAATTATCAAATATTACACGCTCATTCTCAGAAAGTTGAAAAAGAGAGATGGGACTTCCACTGTCAAGTTTAGTTTAAATTCTTTATTATTAATGATTTTTATGTATTTTTTTTTTTTTTTATCGTAATATTAATATATTCTTTTTTCTCTCTTTTTTTTTTTTAAAAAAAAAAAAAAGGTTGAACCTCTTAAACGGTCACTTGCAGCCGTAACAAAAGAAAATAATCAACTTCACGCTGATTTGATTCAAAAAGCTGATGTTTGTAATAAAGAACATTCAAAAAATAAATTTTTAATTCGAAAATATGAAAAGGAGAACGCGGATTTGAAATTTTTAAATTCTCAATATTTAATACAAACTCAACTAGCGGAAAAAAAACTTGTAACTGAAAAAAAAAAAATCGAAGAATTATTATTAATTTATAACGATACTAATATCACCAGTGGAAAAGGTGAGAGAATAAAAAAAAAAAAAAAAAATGCATCTTCACAAAAAATACGTGATTTTTTACGCGTCCTTTTCCTTTATTAAAATAATAATGGATCTAAATATAAATGGTCCTTTAGAATTCGTTTTTGAGAGTATTGAAAGGGAAGAATTTCTAGGTTAGTAACATCCTTTTTTTTTCGAGTAAAATCTAATTTACGCGTCTCAATTTTCGCATCTTAATTTAATTTAATTTACGCGTTTACAAGATCCTATGTCGAAAGATTTTGATGTATTAACTCCGCAGGATCCTCATGTAGTAGATATCGTACAGCAATGCCAGAAAATAATTAGGGAACTTGAACAATCAAATAAAAAATTATCGGATAAAGAAAAAAATCTTCAGGAACAGGTGCTTTTTGTTAAACTTTTTAATTAAGCAACTTAATTAGCAACCTAATTAGCAACCTGATTGGCAACCTAATTGGCAACCTAATTGGCAACCTGATTAGCAACCTAATTAGCAACCTGATTAGCAACCTGATTAGCAACCTGATTAGCAACCTAATTAGCAACCTGATTAGCAATCTAATTAGCAACCTAATTAGCAACCTGATTAGCAACCTAATTAGCAACCTGATTAGCAACCTAATTAGCAACCTAATTAGCAACCTGATTAGCAACCTAATTGGCAACCTAATTAGCAACCTGATTAGCAACCTGATTGGCAACCTAATTGGCGATCTAATTAACTTAATTAATTAGCAACTCAATTAGCAACTTAATACTATATTAATATCGTCAATATTTTCCATTTCAACCCATTTCAATTAGATCCTAAATCTTCAACAACAAATAGTTTCACGCGAAAAAGAAATAGCGCGTCTTGGATCATTATTAATTAATAAGCGATCCGGAAATTTTGATGTCCCTTCGTCGTCTGATGCAAATTCGAAAGTTCAACAGCTTGAGACTCAACTGGAATATTTGCAGGAATACATAATGGGATTAGAACAGGTATATAATTTGATACAATTAATTAACTCCTTGATTAATTCCCTTGTTGTATATTCATTAGGATAGATCAGAACTTGAGAAAGAAAAAATGAACGTTATTAAAAAAGTAGAAGAAGAAAAACAGGAAATTTTAGAAGAACTTCAAGATGCACGTGAAGAGAACGTTAAATTGTTTAATGAATTGCAGAAATTAGAACATTTATCTAACGAATTGGGAGAAACTGATACGCATTCCCGGAAAACAAGTAAAAATTGTTAAAGACTAATTATGCATTATTATGATATTTTAGAAATTTACTTAATCAAATTTTTTCGTCAATTAAAATCATATGAATTAAATTATAAAGGAATTTTGGTGGGTAACGTCAAGAACTTTTAAATATTTTGTTAAATTAACTCATTATTCTGAATAATCGAAAAATTTCATAGGCGTCTATTTTAAGTAATAACGAAGAAGAACCTCGGCAAGAATTGGGTCAGTCAACGAATACTTGGCAACTTAAAGTTGATTTTGAAAGTAAGTGTGATAATTCGATCGATTTTTATTTTTTGTTATACCAGACTTATACATAATTTTTTTTATTGCTAGATGTTTCAAATGAAAATGACCAGCTTAGAGTAGTATTAGATAAAGCTAGTAATGAAATAGAATCACTTAGGAAGGATCTTCAGTCGACAACTGATAGATTACGCAATTTATATACATTCGCTGTGGAGGGTAGCGGTTCAACCAAGCCTTTAAATATCCAGTCGCAAAAGATTCCTAAAGTTCCGCTCAAAAAATCACCGAACAACGAAAATGTTATGATGCAAACTAATATGGAAAATGAGGAGAATATGTACTCCGAGGAGTTGGAGTCTTTGAAACAAGAACAAAATGATGTAATATATTATTTGCAATCTAATATTATTATTTAAACCCTTGATAACTTATTATCTTTCTTTATTTATAGTTATTTGAACAATTTCACAAGGAATTGGAAAGAATTAAAGCACAATTAAATATTGAAAAGGAGCGAGTTACAAGCATAACCAAGGAAAGGAATGACTTCGAAGATCTTTACAAGCAACTTAACCTAAAATTACAAACGCAATGTTACTCAGTAAGTTTTAATCATTATTGTGTATATTTGACTACATTTCCAAGTCGATGACTTAATCTTTTTTTTATGAAGACGCAAAATCACGATCAATGTAGAAAGGAGATGGACCAAGTGAATTCACAATTGAACAAAGCACGAGAAGAAATCAAGACCATTTCTGATGATCGTCAAAAACTCGAGCTGATGTATAATCAAGTTAATC
Organism: Rhizophagus clarus; assembly: GCA_015698045.1. Taxonomy (NCBI): domain Eukaryota; kingdom Fungi; phylum Glomeromycota; class Glomeromycetes; order Glomerales; family Glomeraceae; genus Rhizophagus; species Rhizophagus clarus. The sequence continues at coordinate 1,091,874 of BLAL01000252.1, read as the reverse complement.
AAGAGTTGCAGAATTTAAAGATGATGCCATCTGTGAGTATTATTATTAATTATGCTAAATGATTATTTAATTTACAAAATAATTTATCTTCGATTAATAGCAAACCTTGGAAAACATACAAAAAACGGAAAATGAAATGGCTAATCTTAAGTTAGATCTTGAGTCGCAACGATCGTCGAGAGTTAACGATGAAAACAAACACGAAACTTTAGAAGCGGAAGGTTAGATTATGTCGGTTATACCTTAATTAATAATTTGTAGGTACTTTATATTGAATTTTACAATCACTAAACATTGCAGTCAAGGAAGCTAGAAAATTCATTCGAAGGATGGAACAAGAATTAAGTTCAATAAGGGATAGATTCCAAGAGCGCGAGAAAGCTTTCGAAAATTTAAAGAAGGAGAATGACGGAATTATTATTGAACGTGATAAGTTACTTGCTGATTTTCGGGTATTATTATTAGTTTAATTTAAACTAATATCCTTTAAAAAGTTTAATCTCATTAATCTCATTGATCTTTCAGGATCCTGATCAATATGGTTCAGCATTTGATGATATAACAAACGTGACGAGAGGGAATAAAATATTTAATCAATTTACCGAGGTATGAAATTTTTTATATTTTAAAGGATATATCTTAATATTAAATTAAATTAAAATTTTAGGTAACAAAGCATAGAAATCAACTGCTTGCTAAGCTTGAAGACAAGGAAAATCATGTCAAATATTTGAATAATTTGATTATCACAAAAGATCAAGAAAAAGAAATCTTGATGGATTCTTACCGTAAGTCACTGGAACAACAACAAAAATTAGATAATACTATAAGAAATACGTCCCAAGAGAGTAACAATTTAAAGTAGGATATTTCGTTTTTTTTTTTCTAAATATATTTATATATATTTATTTATTGAATTATGTCTTTAACATTGTATGTGTTTTGATTTTTCAGGATGGAAATACTTCTACGAGATAGAAGAGCCCAACAATTACAGAAAACTTTGGAAGAAGAAATTAAACAATATAAAGCGGAACTTTTGAACTATGAAAGACGATGTGATAGTATGCAATCAATTAATCGCATTTTTACTTCGATATAAGGATTTTTTAAAATTAATTTTTTTTTTTTTTTTTCGCCAGCTCTAACCCGAATGTTAGAGAATGTGCAACGCGACTTGGCTCAATCGGAAGTTAGTATCTAACGAGAATTTTGTTTAATATTAAATTTATATTTGGATTAATTTGTGAATTTCATTTATAGTCTGAAAAAGCAAGTCTTCTTCGAGAGGTGAGAGATAATAAAATGATTGACATTAGACGTCATGAATATTAAAACTTTTTTCTAGGCTAATACATCACATGCTTATCATCTACAGAAAGATGATCAATTAGTAGGAATAACCGGTAATAAGTCTGTCAATATTGTAATGGAAAAACTTGAAGAAGTACGGGATGAAAATAAGTATTTGAAACGACAAATGGAAATTCTCGAATCCCAACTTCAAGGAAGACAAACTGGTGAATTTTTTAAAGTTTTAATCGCTATAATATTATTAATGCAAAAAGATTATTTTTTAAACCCCTTATTGCATTAAATGCTGAAGAAAAAGATCGTCAAACACTGAACAAGTTAAAATCTTATCAAAATAATATTGATAATAATACCAATACCAATTTTGATCTAGGTATTTCAACATCAGATAAAAAAGATTTTGGTTTAGGTAATAATTCCAATTTTGGCTTAAGAATCTCGACGTCAGATGAGTTATTAACATCATCTAAAGGTTTTAATTCTAATGCGAGCAAATCAAAACAGGTAAAGTTAAATTTCAAAATTTAACGATTTAATGATTTAATAGGTTTTTGTTTATGTGCTTTAAACGTTTACATTTTTTCAGTTCGATTTTGGTTTATCGTCTCGACAAACATTGAACAATGTCGATGAAGACAAAATACCATCATTTCCAATTTTTGGAAGTATAACTAGTAGGTCATTTTTTATGCAACTTTGTAACAAAATTTATTATTTAAATAAATATTTTTTTTTTTTAGATCAATTGGATAAAGATAAATCAAGGTAAGTATGATTTTGAATTAAAAGCTATGAACATAATGATTAATTTAAATTTATATAGATCAAAGTCTCCCGTCTTACAGTCATCATTCCCGAAAACTGAGACACAAGATTATCAAGTACATTTATTGAATGAAGATAATGCAAGACTAAAGAGTCAATTAATACAAGTAAACATGTCACTGATTTTTTTTTTTTTTGTCTTCAATAACTTTGATTCTAAATAACCATTTATGTTTTATAGATGCAGGAGGAATTACAACAATATGATTACGGTTTTTCTTAGATCAGATTTTAAATAACGTACTGTATATATGTGTGGCTTCATTTTGTAAATATTTGCATTTATAGAACTTCCTAAATACTAATAGACAACAGCATTGTAAATTTTAATCCACATTACATAATATTTTCTTTTTTGATGGAAATTTATTAAGAATAAGAATGATTACAGTTGATTGTATACAAATTAGAAGAAATATAGAATTGGATGGGTTAAAATATAATAAAATCCGGGTCATAGAATTATAATTGTTAGAGATGAGCGAAAAATGATATGGTCCAAGTGTATTAGTTTAAAACAAATTTATGTACGTATTACGGCCGAATCTGTAAATTTATTTTCTATATGAATAAAGCGATACTTAGTAATTGATTTCCTTATAAATTGATAGAGAAATTTTAAACAATACTGGGTTTACAGATTTCGTATGATGAGACGTGAAGTGTATACTGTATATACTATACTGTACGCATTTATGAATCGTTCAAGAAATATAAAATTTTCAAAAATGTCTTGTTGTTGCACTATTATTATTTATTTTAGACATCAAAAAGATAATTCATGAACAAGAAATGCAACACCACGTAAAGATGAGTTATCATATCAGTAATCTTTTTTAGCCACTAAATTAAATTGTTTTTTTTTTTGATATACTTATATTGATTCTGATAAATTTTACTAATTTGAGGTTTATAACAAAAACTACAAAAAAAAAAATGCCTCCAATATTTTTTTATTTTTAATTTTTATTTTAGTAGTTGTTTGAAATAAATTAAAATCAAATAATACATTCCCCATATTTAATTACCAATAATAAATTTATGATTTTTTTTTACGAAATTTATTAATCCATAGTTTTTTACACTTCATTGTGGCATGAAACATCACTTTCTACCACAGATTCTCTAGAATTTGATTGAATTGAACGATTTGGAAAATTATTTACACCTTTACCAACTAATCCGTTCATGGCCTATACAAAAAAAATTTATAATGTAAATATCTTCGAAATTTGAATTTATTATGCAAATTTAATTTATTATCAACCTTTGCTCCATATCCAAGAACTTTGTTATTTTCATCTACGTATAGCATATAAATATTATTAAGTGTAACGGCGATAAAAGGTGGTAATCCTTCAGAATTTTGAATCGTAACCTTTATAAAAATGGTAAATGTTGAATTTATTTTAAAAATGTTTAAATAAAAATAAGGTAACTTACATTTCTCAGAACAAGAATTGTGCCCTTACACAACATTGAGTTGTATGATTTAATAACTTTTTCTTGGATCAAGGCCTTAATTTCTCCTTCAATAATGTAATAATTATTTGTCATACACTTATAGTTGTTGATTTCTTGAAATATAAAAAATGTAGAAACCTGTATAATCCCTTAAGGTGAGAACTTTCTTGGTTGAATGAATGTTACTAATTTGTCCTATAGTAATTCCAACTTTTTCCGAATGGTTCCTCTCTTGAAGAATTTTCATTGTATTTTTGATAAATTCTTTCATGAACATTTCAGCTACGTATAATATAAAAAAAAAAAAAAAAAAAAGAAAGAAAAATAGAAGTGTAATATTTAACTTCACAACTATTCAATTAGCATAATACTTACGTAAATCAAGTAGCGTTATCATATTGAACCATTGCTCTTCAGTAATCGTTGATTCGTTTTTCACATCGTTAGAACCGTTTGAGAGTTTACCGCGATATTGTGTCATGACATGATCCAAGATTTGTGATTCATGAGGGATTATCGCAGTCTTTGATACGATAGCTTCTATTCGTGAAGATGGCTATTTTATAAAATTAAATTAGTTATAATTATTTTTTCTTAACCTATATTTCTTTATAAATTTTTTAATTTTACCAGATTAGGAAGACAACTAATAGGTCCTGCAATACTTTGCTTTAATTCCGTTTGACTAAAAGATTCATCGCGAATTCTTTTTAAATTTTTGCCTTGCGTTACGCAACCCTCCATTAATATTGAAGGACGAGATGAGTGATTATTATAATTATCTTCACTGCCAAATATATCATTATTCAAAGGACGTGTTGATAAATCAGGTACAAATGATGATTGGTTTGGAATTTTTTTATTTTGTAAAACTGGAACCATAGAAGAAGCATGTAATTTTGAAGAAATCGAAGCCTGCGGTATAGAGGATGATGACGCCAAACTACCGAATCTAGCATTTGTCATTGATCGTTGATATGTTCCAATCATATTATTTACAGGATATTTATAAATTTTATCAGAAACAGCAGCAGAATCGCTAAGTTCTTTAAAAGATTTATATTTTAATCTAGAATCTCTAGAATTAATAACTGGAGGATCTGGAAGGATTGAACGATTTCCAAACATAAAAGTATCAAAAGAACGTTGAAATGGACCACGATCTTCTCCTGGTTTTTTAGTAGGGGTTGCAATTATACCAGAATCTTCAATTTGTTTTGAAAAATTATGTTGACCATTCCATCGATTTGAATAAGATTTTGATGGTAAAGATAACCTTTTTTGAGGTTTATCATTTGTAACATCTTTTTCTTGTTCATCATCTGAAGTTTTTTTCCAATTATTACTTTTCTTTTGTCGCCATTTTTGAGTTCTTTGATAATAAGATTTTTTATTATAAGTATCTTTTGATTTAGGTGATTTAGGCAAGTCAATTTTTCCTTCTTCTGCTGCTTTCTGGTTCGCAAGTTTTACACTTTTTGAGGCAAATTTTCTCGAAGGTAAATGAATAACATAAGGTTCTGGTTCTGGTTCATTCATATTTGACTGAGAAGATAGTGAAGGACGCGTTTAAAATATCGAAAAAAAAAAGATATACGAGAAGAAATAATAGAGATTTATTTTTTTCATAAGCTTATTATAAACTCATATACAGTAAGTTAGATTGTTATCAGTAAGATATTATGTTTTTAGACTCACAAAATCATGCAAACTATACTACCTTTACGCTCTGGCTGATGAGAGTGTAATAATCACGTGATCATGAAATTTTTATCAGGATACTATATATTAATAGAAACGTCCTTTTCGCATCTTAATTAGAACATTTCAATGTATTGCTATTACAAATTTTGCATCATTTCATTTATTTTGAATTTTATATTTTATAATGACTCAAAAAAAAAAAAAAAAAATATTAATGAAAAAATAAATAACTATTTCTTTGAATTACTTTTAAATCGTAATTGACGTAATTTTTAATTTTTAATTTTTTAAAATTAGATATAAATTTTTTAACAAAAAATAAAACCAATCAATAAAAATCGCTGACAAATTATCCTTTGTATGCATAGTCTTGCTTTTTTTTTTTTTTGCATACAATTGACGATTGACATTTAAGTTATTAATTTTTTTTTTTTTTTTTTTTTCGGCGTTTATGTACTCCGCAATTTATAAAATGCAAACATTTTTTTTTTTTTTTTAAAATATGCTTTTTCATTCCTTTTTTATACTTTTTCTAGAAATAAATAATAAAATAATAAATTATTTATTATTGAATTAAAAATTTTACCGAAAGATTTTACCAATGACTTTTTTAACATTTCCTTCATCCACGCGTTAACTAAATCAAGAGAATAAACTGTTAAAAGGTTAAGGTTAACATTTTACTAATCTAAAAATAAACCCGATCTAACTTACTTTATTGGATATTATATGAAAGTACCAATTTATCCCTAATAAAGCATGGTATCCAAACTTCGTAATTTGAAACTTGATATCCTTTTTCATTGTCCAGTTTTAGCGTATCTACAATATGTCAAGTCCACAATTTCCAAATAAGGGTATCAAATCATATGTAACACCAATTTAATTTTTGCTAGTCAAAAAAAGAAATACTGCGGTTATTCCAATAAATGATGTTGCAAAAACATTTTACCTACTAATCGAACAAAAAAGAATTTTTACAATAACATTTATAAAATATGCATAATGTATGTAACGAATAAGATTTAATTTTAAATCAAGCCGAGGGCGACGGGCATAAGAATATAAACATACGTACATACATTTATATAATATTTTTCACCCATAATTGTACTCAATAATTATATTCCCTTTGGTCACTTTCGATATAATTGGTAACTTACTATACTTCCAAACCAAATTTCCGGTCCGAATTTTTTTTTTTTTAATAAAATGTTAAATCCGTATTAAACTAAATTTGGGCGATAAAAAATTTTTTGTCCAATCAATCTTTCATTATATATATATTTTTTTTTTTTTTAATTTTTCGAAACTGTCAAACCTTCGAATTATAATACAAAGAAGCATGATATATCACGTTATTTATTTTGTTTTCCATAAATTACAATATAATCAATCCATTTATTTATCATTGAATATAATCTTCGAAATGTATATAAAAAGATGGGAAGAAGTAACAAAAAATTTTTTTTTTTGTCCAATATTTATTTTCTTAATTAATCATCGTTCTTTTCCATTTCCTTCCCTTCCTTCCCTTCCTTCCCTTCATTCCTTTCAGTTTCCCTTCATTTTCTTTCATTTCCCACTATTAAAAGTGTTAGGAAACAGTTTGATTCATTCTTTATCCTAAAGCTTTTATAATAATAAAACATGCAACAAATCATCACTTCGAGTTGCGGTGCAATTCATACCTCCCTTTCACTTTCTTCATTTAAATTCTCATTCAAATTAACCTTCATAATTTCCTTAATTCTTTTATCAACATTAATCGAAGCCGTTCCAACTCCTTTTCCCTCCTCAGTTCTTAATAAAAGAAATGGAAACATTTCGAACGATGATTTAGAAAAATTTGCCAATTTCGCTGCTGCAGCATATTGTGATACTTCTTTTTTTGCAAAATGGAATTGTGGATCCCTTTGTGATGCAACTAACGGTACTGTTGTTAGTAAATTTTTTACTACACAAAACACCGGCACACAAGGTACTGTATCTATATTATTGCACCATATTATTTCTTATAAATTCTTTAGGATTATTTATTAACCATTTTTTTTTTTTTTTTTTAATTATAAAATTGATAGCTTTTATAGCAACAAATGAAGAGGATAAATTAATCGTTGTGTCATTTAGAGGAACTGTACCAGATAATATTAAAACTGTGATCACCGATGGAAAAATACTTTTAAGAGATTATCCACCATCGCAAGGAGCTAAAGTACACACCGGATTCTTTGATGCTTTTAGTGAAGCACGATCCCAAGTTATTAGTGAAGTTCAAAAATTACACGAACAACATCCTAATTTCAAAGTTGTATATACTGGTCACAGTTTAGGTGCTGGTAAGTTTTTCATTTTAAAGTTTTTTTTTTTACGTTTTTTAATTAAAGAATTTATTTATCTAGTCAAAATAAAATATTGATAATTTTTTTTTTTTTTTTTTTTTCATTGTAGCTCTCACTTTATTATCAGCATTAGATCTTTTGCAAAATTCAAAAGATTTCAAACCAAATGAAAATTTTTTCGTTGTCACTTATGGTGAACCAAGAGTTGGTGATTTAAAATTTTCTCAATTTGTTGATAGTCAAATCAAAGTATCGAGAGTTGTAAACGGAGGAGATCCAGTTCCTCATTTACCCCCAAAATTCCTTTCTTATGAACATCCTAGTGGAGAATTATGGATTTCAAATCCTCCAAAAAGTTCAAGTCAATTTATTACATGTAATGGACCTGAAGATTCAAAATGTTCCGATTCATTATCTCTTGGACAATTAAATGTGAAATTTCATATGGGTCCTTATTTTGGAGTTTCTATGAGAGCTTGTAAATCAGATAATAATAAATCTCTTAATCAATTCGTAACAGGTTTAGATTTTGATAAACTTCAAAATGACAATTAAATAGATTAAACTTATAGAAGGAATGAAGGGTTGAAGGACAATTTTTTAATTAGATGAGTTTTGAAATAGATTTGTTTAATTTAATTTATTTATTACTTGTAATATTGTAATTTTTTTAATAATAAATAAATACTTGTACGTAAATATTGGAAATTCTCTTGGCAGGAAAACTTGTCACGTGATTCCACGTGGATAATATGCACGGACGAAACTTTAAAATGGGGCGTTTGGCTCCCTCCTCTTATTTTACTAATTTTTTCTTTTTGAATTTCAAAAATAAAGAAAAAAAAAAAAAAAACTTGTAAATATGGCTGAATATACCGGTTGGGAAATTTGTGCTTTAATCTTTGCATTTCTATTTCCACCTTTAGGTGTATTTATGAAAAGAGGTTGTAGTGTTGACTTATGGTAAAGTGTCTTTTTTTTTTTATTATTATTATTATTTATTATTTATTTATTTATTTATTTATTTATAGTTACCCCTTTTATTTTATTTTTTTTTTTTCTTGGCTAAAACTTTTTTTACTTTTTGTACTTGTTTAGTATAAGTATTTTATTTACAATTTTAGGTAATTTGACGTTTTAAATTATATATATTCAAAGATACATTGTTTGTTGTAAATGATGATTGATTGACTGATTTTCCTTTGTTAACATTTTTTAGGTTGGCTTCCAGGTAAGTGTTTAAGAAAAAAAAAAAAAAAAGAGAAAAAGAAAAACCATTCTTTGTTCTTTTAGGATCAATTTTTTCATATCAAATTTCTTTTCCTTGTTTTTTTTTTATAGGAATCATTCATGCTTTCTATGTAATTTACAAACACCGTAAGTTTGAAGAAAGAGTCTTGGAAGTTTATGAAGAAATCCCGTAATTTTACGTTTTCAATACTTTATATACACAACAACAATTATTAAAGAATAAAGGTTTTATTTATTTAGGCCGAAAACGATATATTTGAATGAATAAAGATAAAACCACATATAATTAATTTATGATGGTTATTAAATGATATTATAAAAGTTATTAATAATATTGTATATGAAATAGTTGTTATTTATAATATGTTCATCTAAGGATTATTAGTAGCGTAACCGGTGCTTGTAAATGATGTAAAATGCGTGAACAATTCCTGGTAAATAACCTTTGAATTTACAAAAAGAAATTTAAAGTTAAAAAAGTTAAAAGTATTTAAAAAGAAAAATCAATTTTTTATTTTTTTTAATACCTAAGATGGTCAATCCAATATTAATGAATAAATCCGCATGACATCCTCTTATAAGTCCTACACCAACTTTTTTTTTAAAAAAAAAAAAATAAAAATTTATCGAATTAGGAAAAAAAACAAAAAAAAAAAAATGAATTATCGTATATATTTAAAAATCAATTAAAAAAATATTTACGTGGTGGTAAGAAGAATGCAAAGATCATAGCGAAAATATCTCTTGTGGTATATTCTGCCATTTTTTTTTTATGAATTTATTAGTTTTTAATCAAAGTAATTAAAGTAATTAAAGTGGAATAATTTTTTGTTGAAAATTTCTACTTGACTTTGAGGTCGTTTTATATAAACGAAAGGTAATACCTACATCTTAAATTATGATATATTAATGACGCAAACATTACAACAAGATTAGTTTTACTGTAGAAGTTACTTAAAAATTTAAATGACGTAATGTAATGTGCATCATTCTTGGCAAAAATTTTTGAGCGGATCAAAAACGGATCATGAGCCTTAACGTCATATGACATAATTGATGGTATGTTAAGGAGTGATATATTTTTAAAAGTGATTGTAATTGTAGTAGTTTTTAATGGCAACTTAAAAATTAAGGATGGTGCAATAATAAGTAATAATAAACAGCTAAAAGGAAAATGTGTACTAACAAAAATTACTGAGATCTCTTTGCCTTAACATATTAGGATTTGCCGCACATTCCTTGAAAACATCAGGGACAATCTGGAAATGAATGGTATAATACATGAAGAGCCACGAGTTTGTGCTGCGTATTTATAATTTCGAGAACCTGATGGATTTTTTTTGGTTTGGAAGAAATTATCTGTAATAATATGAAAGAAATTATTTACGTAAATAAATGAAAATTTATTTTACAATATTAACAACATCGGTTGATAAAAAATTATAACATACTGTACGAATTATTAATGCTGATACAATTATTTAATGATTTTCTGTCCAAAGTTCCTAATTCCTAAATCATAAAAGATATAAATTTCGTTGACTTCTAACATTCTCAATTTCACTTAAACGTTTCACTCCGTCACGACAATCTTTATTCGACATTTTTGTTCCGTTGATTTAATACTACATGATAAAACATTTAAATTGCCATGTTATGGTCATTAAGTATCTATTTTAATTTCACTGAATTCTGATGCGTTTATAAAACACAAATTGTGAACGTAGTCTTATACAAAAATTTTTTTTCCTTTATCTCTTTTTTTAAAAAAAAAGAAACCGACTTTTTAATAAATAGAGGAATAAAGAAAGAGAAAAACACTAATTAAATAAGTTATCAAAAAAAAAAAAAAAGCATTAAATATTAAAATGCGAGTTTAAATTTATCGACTCTCATATATTTATCTGCTTCGAAAATAATTCTTCACTTTTTTCTTTAAACATCTCACGTTGTTTAATCAAAATATTTAATATTTTAATCGTTTTTTTTTTTGCACATCATATTTACAATTTTCCTCGCTTTTATCAATTAATCTCTTATTCTCTCATTATTAAATTTTGAACTGCGTATGTGAAGAAAGTAATACTCATTAAAAAAAGCATCAGCCGATATTCGATACGTGACAGACACTTTACTAATCACTATATTTATTACAGAGGAGATCGTATCAATGTTTTCACATGTCAGCTTGCAGATAATTTCCAAAAATATAGTATGTTAGACAAACAATTCACAAAATTTATCATCAACGAACAATATAAAGACAACGAAATAATGATTATAAAGCGACATGGAATTATTGGAAAAATTTGAAAAATTAAATAATAGATTGACGAGCCTATTAGAAGAAAATAAGGAACTTAATCAGCGATGTAAAAATCTTCAAGAAGAAAATCAAGTTTTAAAGGAAAAATTTAATGAAAGAGATTATAAAAATCTTCAAGAAGAAAATAAGAAGTTAAAGCAACATATTCTAAACTTGGAAAAACAAAAAAATGAACAAATTGAAATTATTTCTCAAAATTTAGAAGAGTATAAGCAAAAATATAAAGATCTTCAGGAAGAAAATAAAGACCTTAATGAAAGAGAAAAGCATTTTAAGCAACATATTCAAAATTTAGAAAAACAAAAAAATGATCAACTTGAAATATTTTCTCAAAATTTAGAAAAAACTTTAGGAAAGTTGGGATTAGATAAATTAGATAAAGCCAATGAAAATGATACTCAAACTCAAAGCCTTATTAAAGAAAACAACAAGTCTTTAATTGATAATTATGACGATGATAGTATCGATTGTATTGAGGATCCCTCTACAAAGGAAGCACCGAAGAAAAGACCAACATCATCAACAAAAGAGACAGTGACTAAGAAAGAATTAGTAGATCATCATATAAGTGGATACTCTTATTCAAGTTCATGTGGCTTTGGTATGTAGTGATAAATGATTAAATGTACGACAACTTAAAGTAATGATTTTGAATATTTTAAATTAATTTAGGTGGTGATGTCCAAGTTGTGGTTGGATTAGATTTTGGAACAACTTATTCTGGATTCTCCTATTGTCATGTTAGGGACCCAGAAAATATTGTTACGAATTGTCAATGGCCTGGAGAAATTGGGCAATTAAAGACAAATACAGCACTTCAATATGATGATGATTATTGTAATGTTGAATTATGGGGATTACCAGCTCTTTCTAAAAGACCGAATCTTCGAAAAAATAAAAATATCAAAAAACCAGTTGAGTTATTTAAATTACATCTAGGCAATTTATCAGAGAATTTAAAACCAAAACTTCCAATTGAGTATAAAAAGGCTATCACTGATTATCTTCGCGAAATTGGAAAGGTATGAGTCAAAATCTCGAAATAATTTATATTGCTAATTTTTAATTAATTACTTATTTGAACCAAATTTTAAGTTGATTAAAGATAAGGTTGAAACCCGCTGGGCTAGTATTGATTTTCATAAAAACGTATTATTTGTTCTTACTGTTCCTGCAGAATATTCAGACAAAGAAAAAGCTATCATGAGAGAATGTGCATTTAATGCGGGACTGATTGAAGAAAAATACTCTGTGAGATTACAATTTACCGCGGAACGTAAGTAAATAATTTTGGAAAAACTTATAGAGATTAAAATAATTTAATTAACGGAATTAATACAAAAAAAAAATTTTTTGGTTTACAGCTGAAGCTGCAGCAATTTACTGCATGAAAAATTCATTAGAATTGCATGATTTGTCAACAACAGGAAGTAAGTTATGAAAGTTTACTTTTATTAAACGTAACACTTATTTAATTGGATTTTTTTTTTATTACTTTAAATTTTAGCAATTTTTATGATTGTTGACTGTGGCGGTGGTACCATAGATTTAACTATTCACAAGTTAGTTGGAAATAACCAATTAAATGAAGTTACTGAAAGTACTGGTGATTTCTGTGGAAGTACGTTTATTGATCAAGAATATATTAAATTTTTACGTAATAAACTTGGAAGTAATGCCATAGATTCATTTCGAAATGAATATTATGATCAATTTCAATATATGATTCAAGAATTCTGCCGAAGTGTAAAATTACCTTTTACAGGAGATGATTTAGATTTTTCATATGAACTAGATATTGAAGAATTTCCAATATTATTGGAAGAATATGTCAGTCAAGAAACCATGAGTGAATTGGAAGAAAATGAAAACTTGATTAAAGTTAATTATGATGATGTGAAAGCAATATTTGATCCCATTATCAACCGAATTATCTGTTATTAAATTAATACATTTACAACTTTCTAATGCTCGAGAAAAATGTTCTGCAATGTTCTTAGTCGGAGGTTTTAGTGAATCAAAATATTTACAACAAAGGATCAGACAAGAGTTTCAAAATCAAGTAAATAATATTTCAGTACAAATCAACCTGTGGCGGCAACTTTATGTGGAGCTACATTATATGGATTATCTTTATTATCTTCAAAAAATCCAATAAATAATAGTAATTCGAAATGTGTCATTTCTTCGAGAGTTCTTAAACATACTTATGGTATTAAAGTAAGAAACTACTGGGTAAGTCTCTTTGATATTTACGGTAATTAATAATATACCGTATATATAACCCTTTTTTAAAAAACCTTACATTTGCTTTAGATGGAAGGGGATCCAATTGAAAGAAAAATCCAGGGTGGACGTATTGATAGATTTCATTGCATAGCTAAACGTGGTATTCAAGTTAATGTTAATGATGAATTTAGAACATTTTTCACGCCGCTTTCTCCAATGCAAACAAGAGTATGTTTTAAAATATATTATACTAAAGAATATAGTGCAAAATATTGTGATGAGCCCGGTATGAAACTTTTAGGAAAACTTATTATTGATCTTTCTGAATCCGGACATCTCGATAGATTATTGTTTGGGTTTTCTTTTGGACAGATGGAATTTGCTGTTACTGTAAAAAATGAAGCAAGTGGACAGTCTTGTAGAACTAAATTTGAAATTAAAATCTAGTGAATTATTATTATAATCAGCCAATCTATTGTGATGAATTTATTATAGATTTGCCTTATGTTAGTTATCATTCCATAATATTATTCATGTAAAAAATCTCAAAAATTGTTCCTAGTTTTTTTCATAGTGTTTTTTACTGTCTCATTTCGGCTATTTATCCAAAAATTGTTTCATTCACTTGAATAATAAAAATTTCAATAAAAGTTTACGGACCGATATCCACCTATAACATGTTAAATAATGAATTTATAAAGATTATATAGTACACAAAAATAAATAATTATTCCTTTAATAAGCTTATTAATTTCTTAGCCCATATTCTTAAGGCCCTTCTTTAGTTATTTGATATTTAATATTCTCAATGGTATTAATTATTTAACTAGTCAAATAAATAATTTAAAAAGACGATTTTACTATAATTTTGGTCGCAATTTTATCTTAAATTATGGTGTCTTCGGCTGGCATTACGTGCAAAAAAAGGTAATTTTCAGGACTTTACAATAATTTTTAAAAGATGCATCAAATGTCTTCTCTTTATCGGGCCCTTTTGGATAGATCAGTTAGTTAATATACAATGCTGGCTAAAAAATAATTTTTTAAATTAATTTTGTACTTTACTAATATTGCATCATTTCACGTATTTTAACGAGTTTAATAAATACACGGAAGTCATAATAGGACTTTTATAGGAAGTAATACTGAGTTGCTTGAGTAGTTATAATCTTAAAAGGTTATCATTTGTAAACTTACTCCAAAACTATTTCAAATTCGCTCTTACACAGTTTTTAATTAAAATTTGGAGTTAACAAAACTGCTTAACTATTGTTTAATTTCTAGGTGCGTGATATCACAGAAATAGTTTATATTTCCTCGGTTTAGATTAATCTTTTATTTAATTTTTTCTCTTTTCTTCTTTAAATACAATAATAATGTATTAGAAAAATACGATATTTGCAGGAAATAAAAAAAATCATGTATTAAGCTATGGTATTCTAAAAAAAAAATTACTAGTTTATGTGATTCCCCAATCATCATCTATTTTTTGTTAATTCTTGAATAAGTTATTTGTTAACAAATCAGATCAACAAAAACTAAATGATATATATTTCACGTGACATTCGTCATCATCAAATCATCTATATAAATGAGCATTAAAACAAAGATAAGCAGGTCGATAACATGGTGAGTATTGAACAAAACTAATTATGAATTTATTAGAAAAATTTGATAAATTAAATAGTAGGTTGACAAATCTATTAGAAGAGAATAAAGAGCTTAAACAGCAGAATAAAATTCTTCAAGAAGAAAATCAAGTATTAAAGGAAAAACTTAATGAAAAAGATTATAAAAATCTCCAAGAAGAAAATAAGAAATTAAAACAACATATTCTAAATTTAGAAAATCAACAAAATGAACAACTCCGGAAATATAAAAATCTTCAGAAAGAAAACAAAAGACTTAATGAAAGAGAAACCCAATTTCAGCAACATATTCAAAATTTAGAAAAACAAAAAAGCGAGCAATTTGAAATGTTTTCTCAAAATTTAGAAAAGGCTCTAGAGAAGTTAGAATTAGATGAATCAGGTGAAGATGAGAGTATTCGACCGGCAACACCAAATGAAGAATCAGCACCAACTTCACTACCAAAGAAAGCATCATATTTAGAACCAGAGACAACTTTACTGCCAAAGGAAGCACCAAATAAAGAACCAGTACCATTTAAATTTAAAAGTGACCAAGCTTACTTTAATAGCTACTCCTATTTATGGAATGAAAATTCGGGGAACTCTTTTAACAAAGGTATGTAGAGGTAAATGTATATAATTTTGAATAATAATTTGTATTAAAAACGAAGACTTAAACCTAGATAATACCCGAGTCGTAATTGGATTAGATTTTGGAACAACTTATTCTGGATTCTCCTATTGTCATGTTAAGGACCCAGAAAATATTATTACGAACGATCAATGGCCTGGAGAAACTGGGAATTTAAAGACAAATACAGTACTTCAATATGATGGGCATTATAATGTTGAGTCATGGGGATTCCCAGCTTTAGTTAAAATACCAAGCCATCGAAAGAATAGAAATAACAAAAACCCAGTTGAATTGTTTAAGTTGCATCTAAGTAATTTACCAGATATTTTTAAACCACAACTTCCAATTGAATATATGAAAGCTATTACTGATTATCTTCATGAAATTGGAAAGGTATGAATTAAAGTTCAAAAATTATTTTATTTATATTGTTAACCGTTAAATTGTTTACTTGAATTAAATTTTTAAGTTGATTAAAGAGACAATTGCAACACGTTGGCCAAACTGTGAAAAAATACTATTTGTTCTTACTGTTCCTGCAGAATATTCAAACCAAGAAAAAGCTATTATGAGAAAATGTGTATTTAAAGCAGGATTAATTGAAGACATACACTCAGAAAATTTGCAATTTACTACAGAACGTAAGTAAAAAATTTATAAAATAATATAATTAATTAATATAATTCATAGATAAATTGTTTTTTTTTCGTTTACAGCTGAGGCTGCAGCAATTTATTGTTTGCAAAATTTATGGGATTTACCAACAGGAAGTAAGCTTATGCTTGTGAAAATTTATTTGCTCTATAACAATATAATAATTGTTGAATCAACCTGTTTATTTTAAATTTTAGCAAGTTTTATGATTGTTGACTGCGGTGGCGGTACTGTAGATTTAACCACTCGCAAATTAATTGGAAGGAATCAATTAGGAGAAATCACTGAAAGTATTGGTGATTTCTGTGGAAGCACATTTATTGATCAAGAATATATTAAATTTTTACGTAATAAACTTGGAAGCAATGCCATAGATTCATTTAGAAATGAATATTATGAACAATTTCAATATATGATTCAAGATTTCTGTAGACGTGCAAAATTACCTTTTACAGGAGATGACTTAGATTTTTCATATGAACTAGATATTGAAGAATTTCCAATTTTATTGGAAAAATATGTCAGTCAAGAAACCAAGGATGAATTGGAAGAAAATGAAAACTTGATTAAAGTTAATTATGATGACGTAAAAGCAATGTTTGATCCTGTTATCGATCGAATTATTAAACTGATATATTCACAACTTTCTAATGCTCGAGAAAAATGTTCTTTGATGTTCTTAGTTGGAGGTTTTAGTCAATCAAAATATTTACAAAAAAGGATCAGACAAGAGTTTCAAAATCAAGTAAATAATATTTCAGTACCCAATCAACCTGTGGCGGCAACTTCACGTGGAGCTACATTATATGGATTATCTTTATTATCTTCAACAAAAAGTTCAGAAATGAATAATATTAAATGTATTATTACTACAAGGGTCATTAAATTTACTTATGGTGTTAAAATAAGAAATTATTGGGTAAGCTTATTTTATTAAATCTACAATAGAGTATTTATATCATTTCTTTAATAAAAAATTTTGGTTTAAAATTACTTTAGATGGAAGGCGATCCAATTGAAAGAAAACTTCGTGGTGGACGTATTGATAAATTTCATTATATAGTTAAACGTGGTACTGTAGTTAATATTGATCAAGTAATTGCAAAAATTTATACACCACTCTCTCCTATGCAAACCAGGGTATGTTTTAAAATTTATTACACTATGGGATATGATGCAAAATATTGTGATGATCCCGGCGTGATGTTTTTAGGAAAACTTAATGTTGAGCTTCCTCATTCAGGCCTCCTTGATAAACTATTATTTGGATTTATTTTTGGACGAATGGAAATTATTGTCACTGCGAGGAATGAAGCTAACGGACAGTGCTATAAGACTACAGTTGAAATATTTAACGAATGACGATCTTTGATAAACTTAAATGTTTTTATTTATATCAAAATATTCGCGTTATATAAAACCTAAGCAATTTTCTCGTGCTGTTTTTCTGTCTCGTTTTGGTTATTTTTATTCGAACAATTCAATATATAATTTTAGGAAGGTTTATCAGTCTGATAAAAATAGAAAATTATGTATTGCACTGTTATTTCTGGGCAAGGAATTTATCATCATTATAATGTATTACAAGTTTACAACCGGTAAAGTAAGCATGTTTTAAATAAAAATAAGGGCAATTCAGTTATTTCGATCATATTTTTTTGATCGGACCAACATTATTACAACCATTACAAACATTATTAATTGGTAAAACGTCAACTATTGATAACATGAATCTATGGGAAAAATTTAATAAATTGAATAAATCTCTTAAGATTAAAGATCTTTAAGGAAACATCACATCAAAATAAAGAATAACTCCGGTTCAAATAATGAGAGAGATAAGTAATTTTAACAATATATCAAATATTCAATTAGGAAAACAAAAAAAATGAGCAACTTCTCAAAAGCCTTAAAGATCGATAGTTATGATGATGATAGTATTGATTATAACTAACTCCACCACAAATGGAAATTACATGAAAAAAAATACCTTTTTAAAAAGAATTCTGTTTAATTTAATATTTTGACTTTTCGTATATATGATATATTGTAACCAAAATAAAAAAATATTGTTAATTTGATTAATATCTATATATAATTTACAAATCTGATATGGAATAAAGGAAAAAGTAAAAGTGTACAAGAGCTAGGAAATAAAGAGTATTTTAAAAGGATTATTAGCATAATCGCATTGAAAAAAAGTGAGAAGCTGGAGATTTTAGATATTTATAATCGTTATTGAAATCTCGACAAGTGAAACTTATCTATTGAACTTTTAACATACTTTGAATAAAAAGAAAGTGAGCTCGTAAAATGTCGTTAATTCTGGATCAGTTAGTAATGTTACAGGAATAAGACCAGTAGTTAAGTCTTTTAATGTTAATTAGTAAAAGCAAAGTCATCCCGATAATCTTTAATTCCTTTAATAACATTTCTACTAATTCATTAAATACACGGAATAGGACTTTCTTTATAAGAAGTAATACTGAGTACTTTGAGAGTTAAATTTTTAAAAAGTAAATTTAGAAAAAGATCCGTTGTTTTTTCAAAATTTGATCGCTCAGAAATAGTTTACACTTCCTTTTTTTTTTTAAAAAAAAAAAATACAAAAATGTATAGATAATTTGAATGTAAGTTGGGCATTAAGAAAATAAATACTGATAGTTTATGTGATTTCACATTACACGATCCATTGTTTCCCAACAAATCACCATCGATGGTTTTATTTTGCAACTAGAATTATGAAGTATAGGGATGTTAAACGGTTTAACTAGTTCGGTTTTTGATCCAACATTCAGAGAGATAGGGATTGTGGTAGCGAAAGCAGCCGACGGCGCAGGGAGCGGGAGCGAGAGCGAGAACGTGAACGTGAACGTAGTCGGGAAAGACTTCGACGTGAACGAGGAAAGAGAATCAAGGAGATCCAGGCGTTCAAGAAGATGAAGTCGAAGTTACAGTCCCAGACGTCGTAGTCACAGCTCGAGACATCGTTCGCGTGCTCAAACTAGGTCTAACCAGAAGTTAAACGTAGGTATAGATGAGTTGATGATCGACAAGTTGTCACATGAGGAGACGGTACCAATGGATCTTCTCGTAATCCCGCTTTTATTTAAACTCTAAAGTCAAACAACCCTTAATAAATATCATTATGCAAGAATTAACTATTTATTAATTGATGATCTTAGAAATATCAAAAAAAGAAATTTAATGAAAATACATAAAAAAGAAAGCATTTTTCAGAACAAAATTTATATATTTTATATCATAGATATGGATGATCCGAACCAGTTTTACTCGAATTTGAGCTTTAGCCGATATAGTTTATAGTTTGAACCAAGCTCTTTATATTAGTTTAATCTGGGTTTGACCATCTAGTTCTTTAGTCATTATTGAGACTTTTTTCTAATAAAATTTTCTATAATTTATATTTAGTTTATCATGGCATAATATGGCAAATCCTACTTTTCATTCGAATTACTTATACAAGTTTTTCAAGTGAACAAATTTTTAATGTAACAAAGTTAACAAGATCCAGAAAAAGGTTTTCTTTGTTTTAAAACTTGGTCTGCAACAGGATTGATTAAAAATGATTTTATGATTAATGATTGTCAGACATGTGCATTTTCTGTTAACTTTAATATTATCTAAAATACTAGTTGATAAGCCCGAGGCGTTAGCGTTACACGATGGAAAATAGGTGGCAGTGTACGATTTTTGCTGTAAATTCTGAACGATTATCAATGCTTCATCGACCGATTAAAGCTATATGATACCCTGTCACATATAAACGGTGCATAATCGTCCAACGATTTTACATTTGATCGCGTTGACAACAATTATCATGAATTTATTGGAAAAATTTGATAAATTAAACAATAGATTGTCAAATTTATTAGACGAAAATAAAGAGCTTAAACAGCAAAATAAAAATCTTCAAGAAGAGATTCAAGTATTAAAGGAAAAACTTAATAAAAGAGATTTTGAAAATCTTCTAGAAGAAAATAAGAAATTAAAACATGTTCTAAATTTAGAAAAACAAAAAAATGAACAACTTGAAATAATTTCTCAAAATTTAGAAGAATTTAAACAGAAATATAAAATTCTTCAAGAAGAAAATAAAAAGCTTAATGAAAGAGATAAGCAATTTCAACAACATATTCAAAATTTAGAAAAACAAAAAAATGAACAATTCGAAATCTTTTCTCAAAACCTAGAAAAAGCTTTAGGAAAGTTGGAATTGGATGAATTGGCTGAAGATGAGAGTATTACATCAGAAATACAAATTAAAGAATCAATACCAACTTCACTGCCAAAGGATGCATCAAATAAAGAATCAGCACCAATTTCACCTCCAAAAAAAACACAAAATAAAGAGCCAGTATCACTTAAATATAAAGGTATATAATGATGAATGATTAACACACTTTAAATTATAATTTTTAATTAAACCGAAATACTTAAAACAGGCAACATCCGTGTCGTAATTGGATTAGACTTTGGAACAACTTATTCTGGATTTTCTTATTGCCATATTCTAAACTCAGAAAATATTATTACATATAAAGAATGGCCCGGAAGTGTTGGATATTTAAAGACAAATACAGTACTTCAATATGATGATGAGTACAATAATGTTGAGTATTGGGGATTACCAGCTTTAGCCAAAAGTCCAATTAGATCAACTAAAAAAATGAAGGGTAGAAATGAAACAAAAACAGTCGAGTTATTTAAATTGCATCTAGGCAATTTACCGGAAGATTTAAAACCAAACCTTCCAATTGATTATAAAAAGGCTATTACTGATTATCTTCGCGAAATTGGAAAGGTATGAGTCAAACCTTTAAGAATAACATAACACATTTATTATAATTACTTATTTGAATGTAAATTTGAAGTTGATTAAAGAAACAATTGAAACCCGCTGTGGTGTGGATGGAATTGATTTTTATGAAAGTGTATTATTTGTCCTTACTGTTCCTGCAGAATATACAGAAAAAAACATAGCTATTATGAGAAAATGTGTATTTGAAGCAGGGTTAATTAAAGCCATACACTCGGGAAATTTGCAATTTACTACAGAACGTAAGTAAAAGTTTTAGAAAAATTTAAAAATCTAACGATTAATGTAATTGGTTAACGTAACATAAAAAAATTTTTGTTTATAGCTGAGGCTGCAGCAATTTATTGTATGCAAAATTTACGAGGTTTAACAACAGAAAGTAAGTTATGAACATTTATTTACTCTGTAACAAATATTACTAATTTTTTTTTATTTGAGTTTAGCAACAACTTTCATGATTGTTGATTGTGGTGGTGGTACTGTAGACTTAACCATTCGCAAGTTAGTTGGAAATAACCAATTAGGTGAAGTTACAGTACGTTCTGGTTGTTACTGTGGAAGCACATTTATTGACCAAGAATATATTAAATTTTTACGTAATATACTTGGAAGTAATGCCATAGATTCATTTAGAAATGAATGTTATGATCAATTTCAATGTATGATTCAAGATTTCTGTAGACGTGCAAAATTACCTTTTACAGGAGATGATTTAGATTTTCCATATGAACTAGATATTGAAGAATTTCCAATTTTATTGGAAAAATATGTCAGTCAAGAAACCAAGGATGAATTGGAAGAAAATGAAAACTTGATTAAAGTTAATTATGATGACGTAAAAGCAATGTTTGATCCTGTTATCAATCAAATTATTAAACTGATATATTCACAACTTTCTAATGCTCGAGAAGAATGTTCCGCAATTTTCTTAGTTGGCGGTTTTAGTGAATCAAAATATTTACAAAAAAGGATGAAAAAAGAATTTCAACACAGAGTAAAAATTATCTCGGTACCTAGTAATCCTATAGCGGCAGTTTCGCGTGGAGCTGTAATGTATGGATCATCTTTAAAGAATTCAGAAAATAATAATTTGAAGTGTGTCATTTCTTCGAGAGTTCTTAAATATACTTATGGTGTTAAAGTAAGAAATTACTGGGTAAGCTTATTTATACTTAATTTATTTAATTTATAAAGTATTTATGTGTCATCTCTTTAAAAAATCCTGTTTTGTAATTGCTTCAGATGGAAGGAGATCCAATTGAAAGAAAACTTCGTAACGGACGTATTGATAGATTTCATTGTATAGTTAAACGTGGTACTGTAGTTAATATTGATCAAAAATTTACAATAACTTTCACACCACTTTCTCCCATGCAAAAAACAGTATGTTTTGGAATATTTTATACTACCAGAGAATGTGATGCAAGATATTGTGATGAGCCCGGTATGGAGTTTTTAGGGGAGCTTTCCGTTAAATTATCTGATTCAGGCCTCCTTGATAAATTATTATTTGAGTTTACCTTTGGACAAATGGAGATAATTGTTACTGTAAAGAATGAAGCTAATAAGAATCATTATGAAACTACGTTTAAATATGATGATTAGTAAATTATTATGATTATGTATTGCTTTTAACATATATTATCAATTATTTATTTACGTCATTTCATTAACTGTTAAGTATAAATTTGAATAAAAATATCATTTTCATGACGAATTTGCGCTAATTATTCATATAATGATAAAAACATTCTGAAAATAATTAAAAACATTTATCAACTTCCATTTCCGAAGTTAATTACTCGAACCTAAAAAAATAAAAATAATATACTAACTTCCATTAAGATTTTTAGTAACAATAGATTATCTTCTTTTTTTATTTATTTTTTTTATAGAAGTTAATTAGATGGCTAACGAAGCGATTCGATAGTAAAAATTTATTTGACTTATTGATTATTATCGATAGTACTTTTTTACTTGCAATCCATAAAATGACAACAATTTCTTTAAATTACACTGCGCACCGTTAGTCTGTATTATATACTGTTCATTCCTAAACGTCGAAACTTGTTTGTACTAATTATGTTAATTAATATATTTAGACAGAATAGCATATAAATTATGATAGTTCCGGATTTTCTTGAAGGTAGTAAACAAAGTGTAAAATAATCTGTACGTTATGATCATTTTAAATTATGAAATAACATTCCTTAATCTCAGCCTATTTTAAGATCCAGGTGGCGATGTAGTTTTAGTTTATAGTTCCTAGCTTGGAATAATTTCACACAAAAAAAAAAAAATAATAATAATGATAAAATTGTTTTGTGCGTATATCGATCATTTTTCTTACATAACCAGTTCAAAATTAACCTACAAAATGCCTTCTTTTTTTTACGTGTTCCAATTAAATTTCGTTCTTGCATAAGTTACTTATTAAATTAACGTTGTGATAAGATTGTTGTTAGAACCAATCAATGGAAAGCATTTAGTCTATTGATCTGATCCATCTCCTATAGTCTATAGACTATAATTATTGTTCGTTTCTTAATGCGTTCAAAATGGTTTGAATTAAATTAAATTCTTGTTCTTGAATGTATTTTACTTTTATCTTTTTCTAAATTTCAGTGATAACAATTCGCCATCCTATGTATACAAAAAATCCAAAGCTGATAAATCGTTAATGACATTAACGAAAAAAACACAAGGATATGAGTAGTAAACATTAAAAAACAGGTTGACAAATTTATTAGAATTTAAAGGAAATAAAGAACTTATAAAATATTAAAGAAGAAAATCAAGTGTTATAGGAAGAACATAATGAAAGATATTATAAAATCTTTAAAGAAAAACTAAATGAGAAATTAAACAGCGTGTTTTAAATTTAGAAAAACAAAAAATGAAACAATTTCCCAAAATTTAGAATATAAACGAAAATATAAAAATCTTCAAGAAAATCAAAACTTAAATGAGGGAAAAGCATCTTAAAGAACATGTTCAAAATTTAGAAAAACAAAAAATGAGCAGCTCGAAATATAATATTTTTAAAAATTTAGAAGTTGAAATTAATAAATTTGTTGAATTTATCATAATTCCTATGATGAAGTATAAATTGATGAAGTCAATTAGATCAGACATTTATAAATGCAATGCTGGTCGAATAATTAATTAATCGCACGTAATTTTACGTAATAAATTTATCGAGAAAATTTTCTTTCTCGTCGGATAGTTTGATTGTCTGAAAAATTTTCGCACCAAATTTCAATTTGGTAACAATTAAAAACGGGTATCTCGCTGTGTGAACCGTACTTTATTCACTACAATCTTTAATTGTTGTGGCCGTCACATATAAAACACGATAGTATTATGTGACTTCAACCTTTTATAAATTATGAACTAAACGACATAAGATTTAATGATGTTATTATGATCAAGAATTGATAATTTTAATAAATAACAATTGTACTAATTTTTCTTAAAATTTTTTATAGATTCCATGAAAATTACATGGAATATCAAGAAAAATTTTTGTGCTACTGTATAAATAAAATTTTCAGAACTTGTAGGTTAGCCTCCATAATTTTTAGAAGAAACGCTGCGTTATTAGTTACTTCAAATCTCATATCAAAAATGTATTTATCTTGGTCAAAATTCTAAATTTTTATATACGCATCCGCTAATCTGCAGTTAATTAGACGTCATTCCATGTGATAATTTGGCGATCATAAATTTTCTATATAAAATGGCTTAGATTGAAAAATACACACTACAGAACGACAATATAATGAATGACCACTAAAGTATGAATTTATTGGAAAAATTTGAAAAATTGAATAATAGATTGTCAAATTTGTTAGAAGAAAATAAAGAGCTTAAACAGCAATATAAAGATCTTCAAGAAGAAAATGAAGAATTAAAGGAAAATTTTAATAAAACCGATTATAAAAATCTTCAAGAAGAAAATAAGGAATTAAAAGAAAGACTTGAAGAAAGAGATAAACAATATCAACAATATATTTTAAATTTAGAAAAACAAAAAAATGAACAACTTGAGCTTAAACGACAATATAAAAATCTTCAAGAAGAAAGTAATGAATTGAAACAAAAACTTAATGAGAGAGAAAGACAATTTCTAAATTTAGAAAAACAAAAGACAAATTCATTAGAAGAAAATAAGGAGCTTAAACGACAATATAAGAACCTTCAAGAAGATAACAAAAAATCAAAAGAAAGACTTAATGAGAGAGATAGACAATTTCAACAACAAGTTTTAAGCCTATCAGAAGAAAACAAAGAGCTTAAACGGCAATATAAAAATCTTCAGGAAGATAATAAAAAATTGAAAGAGAAAATTAATGAAAGGGATAGACAATTTCAACAACATATTCTAAATTTATCAGAAGAAAATAAGGAACTTAAACGAAAATATGAAAGTCGTCAGGATAATAAAAAAGATGATTTAAATCTAATTAAAGAAAATAAGGAGCTTAAAAGACAAAATGAAATCCTTCAAGAAGATAATAAAAAACAAGTTTTAAATCTACGTGAAGAAAATAGAGAACTCAAACGTCAACATAAAGATTTTCAAGAAGAAAATAAGAACTTAAAAGAAAAACTTAATGAAAGAGATAGACAATTTCAACAACAAGTTCTAAATCTATCAGAAGAAAATAAAGAGCTTAAGCGGCAATCCAAAAATCTTCAAGAAGAAAATAAGAACTTAAAAGAAAAACTTAATGAAAGAGATAGACAATTTCAACAACACATTCTAAATTTGGAAAAACAAAAAAATGAACAACTCGAAATATTTTCTCAAAATTTAGAAAAAGCTTTAGGAAAATTGGAATTAGATAATTTAGATGAAGTTAATGAGAATGATAATAAAAGTCTTAAAGAGAATAACAAATCTTTAATTGATAATTATGATGACAGTATCGATTATATCGAGGATCCTTCTGCAAAAGAAGCACCGAAGAAAGGACCAACATCAACTTCATTATCAATGGAAGCAACAATGACTTCACCACCAAAGAAAGTGCCAAAGAAAAAATCAGTATCATCTAAAGATAAAAGCAATCAGAATCAACGTATGTTGCAATAAATGTAGTTTTAAATTTTAAAAGTAATGATTTTGATTAAAAGCGAAAACTTTAAATTGATTTAGACGGTGATATCCGAGTTGTGGTTGGATTAGACTTTGGAACAACTTATTCTGGATTCTCTTATTGTCATACTGCTAACTCAGGAAATATTATTACAAATAATCAATGGGATGAAGAAATTGGAAGTAAGACAAATACAGTACTTCAATATAATGACGATTCGTATAAAAATGTAAAGTCATGGGGGTCTTCAGCTCTAGTTAAACGACCATATAAAAAAAACAAAAAAACGAAGGATATAAATGAAACAAAACCAGTTGAGTTATTTAAATTGCATTTGGGTAATTTATCAAACAATTTAAAACCACACCTTCCGAGTGGATTGAATTATAAACAGGCTATTACTGATTATCTTAGAAAAATTGGAGAGGTAACTTCAGAAATATATAATATATTTGATTCTTAAATTATTTACTAACTTTAATTAAATGTTAAGATGATTAAGGAAAAAATTGCAAAAAGCTGGCCAGGCATTGATTTTAAACAGGTTTCATTGGTTCTTACTATTCCTGTAGAATATTCAAACCATGAAATAGCTGATATGAGAGATTGTGTGTTTAATGCAGGATTGATTGAAGAAAAATATTCAAAAAATTTACATTTTACTACAGAACGTAAGTAAAATTCTAGAAAAAATAATATATTAATATAATTTAATTAATGTAGCTCATAAAATTTTTTTATCTTTTGCAAGCTGAAGCTGCAGCAATTTATTGTATGAAAAATTCATTACGGGAGTATGATTTATTAACAACAGAAAGTAAGTAATGCATATTTGCTTATATAATAATGTTAAAAATGTTTAATTGATTTTTTTTTTATTTAAATTTTAGCAACTTTCATGATTGTTGATTGTGGTGGTGGTACTATAGATTTAACCATTCGCAAGTTAACTGGAAATAATCAATTAGGTGAAGTCACCGAAAGTACTGGTGATTTCTGTGGAAGCACATTTATTGATAAAGAATTTATTAATTATTTACGTAAAAAACTTGGAAATAGTGCCATTGATTCATTTAGAGAAAATTATTATGGTCAATTTCAATATATGATTCAAGAATTCTGTCGAAGTGTAAAAATACCTTTTACAGGAGATAATAGTAAATTTCTTTATGAGCTGGATATTCAAGAAAGCGCACCAAATTTATTACAATATGTCAGTGAAGAAACCAGATATAAAATGAAAGAAGATGAATGGTTGATTGAAATTGATTATGATGACGTAAAAGCGATGTTTGATCCTGTTGTCAATAAAATTATTAAATTGATACATTTACAACTTTCTAATGCTCGAGAAACATGTTCTGCGATGTTCTTAGTTGGAGGTTTTAGCGAATCAATATATCTACAAAAAAGGATTAAACAAGAATTTCAACATTTAGTAAAAAATATTTCTGTGCCCAGAAATCCTATGGTAGCAATTTCGTATGGAGCCACATTATACGGATTATCTATAAACAATTCAGAAAATGATAATTTTGATGAATCGCACAGTGTCATTTCATCCAGAATTCTTAAATATACATATGGTATCGAAGTAAGAAATTACTGGGTGAGTTTTTCTGATATTTATGTAATTTATAACCGTAATTTTTTTTTTTAAGAACTCCCCATTTACGTTTACTTTAGATGGAAGGAGATCCAATTGAAAGAAAAATCCGGGGCGGACGTATTGATAGATTTCACTGTTTAGCTAGACGTGGTATCCAGGTTAATATCAATGAAGAATTTACGACATTTTTTACACCGCTTTCTCCAATGCAATCCAGGGTAAGTTTCAGAATATATTATACTACAAAACATGATGCAAAATATTGTGATGAGCCCGGTATGAAGCGTTTAGGAAAACTTATTATTGACCTTTCTGAAATCGGACATCTTGATAAATTATTGTTTGGATTTTCTTTTGGACAAATGGCGTTTGCTGTTACTGTAAAAAATGAAATAAGTGGACAGTATTGTAGAACCAAGTTTGAAATTGATGTTAATGAATAATCAATTGTGATAAATTAGTATAGTGTTTTGGCTGCCTCGTTTCAACTATTTATTAATTTTAAAGAATAGTTTCATTCTGATAAATTAACAACTTTAATAAAAAACTTTCAATAAAAAGTTTACGGACCGTATATGTATACATATACATTGTATATCTGCAGTGTTTTATCATCAATGCTTAAAATGCATTCCACCCTTTAAATTTTCTTAAGATTAGTTTGTCTCAGGCAGTTATTTTCCTTGATTAGTGATCGTACCTGCAATGCTGGCTGAATAACTTCACATAATTTAATATTTGTTCACATCAAATTTTATACATGCTAATTCAATTTTAGTAACTAAAATAAAAAATCAGGTCAGAAAAGAATATAGGTATTTGCGAATATTCATTCGCTTTAAAATCAGTGTACATTACGATCTTAAATTATGGTTGCTTTCACCTAAAAACTAAATAACTTCCAATTCTTATAATTACGAACTAATAACAATATATGTATAAATAGAAAATTTCGAACTAAATTTATCGATTCCATAAAAATTCCGTGAAATATAACAAGAAAAAAAAGTTTTTGTCGCTTTACGCGACAAAAATTATATTTAAATAAAGTACTATACTAAAAATAAGATGTACAATATTATAAATAGACAAATTTTTAAATTTTTGGACTTCACAGTTTCGTCTCAATATTAAAATCTAAGAAATGTCGCGTGACCAACTTCTTTAAATAAGGTTGATAAACTCCTGCTGCAAATGTAAATTTATGCACCTTTATTCTTATTTTATGCATCTGCTTGGTAAACTCGTTTTGCGGGATTTACAAGGTGTTATTCCATGTGATAACTTGAAGATCATTAGTTCTTATATAAATGGTCAATGTCCAGACTCCAGACGGATTGCTAACGGCATTAACGAAAACACAAAGCGGAGCGATAATATAATGACCACCAAATAAAATTAATCATGAATTTATTGGAAAAATTTGAAAAATTAAACAATAAATTGACAAATTTATTAGAAGAAAATAAAGAGATTAAGCAACATTATAAAAATCTTCAAGAAGAATATCAAGAATTAAAAGAAAAACTTGATGAAAGAGATTACAAAAATCTTCAAGAAGAAAACAAGGAATTAAAATTAAGACTTGAAGAAAGAAATAAGCAATGTCAACAACATATCTTAAATTTAAAAAAACAAAAAAATGAACAACTTGAGCTTAAACGGCAATATAAAAGTCTTCGAGAAGAGAATAAAAAATTAAGAGAAAATCTTAATGAAAAAGAAAATCAATTTCAACAGCATGTTCGAAATTTAGAAAAACAAAAGAATGAACAACTTGAAATTTTTTCTAAAAATTTAGAAAAAACTTTAGAGAAGTTTGAATTAGATGAATTAAATGAAGTTAATGAAAATGATATTAAAAATCTTGAAGTAAAAACCAAGTTTACAATATCCCCTTTAATTGATGATGATATTAAAGACAAGGAATTCATTCAATCTATCGAGGATTCTTCTGGATCTGTTTTATTTCCATCCAAAGACAAAGGCAATCAAACTCATAGAAGCGGATATCTCCATTCAGAGAATAAACTCCTACGGAACTGTTCTGATATTCGAGTTGTGGTTGGTCTAGACTTTGGAACAACTTACTCTGGATTCTCTTTTTGTTATGTCACTAACCCAAAAGAAATTATTACGAATGACCAATGGTTCGGAGAATTTATTAGTTTCAAGACAAATACAGTCCTTCAATATGATGAGAATAATGAAGTCAAGTCTTGGGGATTACCAGCTCTAACTGAAAAACCAGGCCGTCGAAAAAGTAGTAGCAACAAAATACGAGTTGAATTGTTTAAATTGCATCTAGGTAAATTACCAGACAATTTAAAACCACACCTTCCAGATGGATTGAATTATAAAAAGACTATTATAGACTATCTTAGAGAAATCGGAGAAGTATGGATCAAAATTTAAAAACCATAAATAAATAAATAAATATTTACTTACTTGAATCAAATTTAAGGTGATTAAAAATAGGATTGGTCAACATTGGCCAACAATCGATTTCTTTAAACAAGTATTATTGGTTCTTACTGTTCCTGCAGAATATTCAAACAAAGAAATAGCTCTTATGAGAGATTGTGTGTATAATGCAGGATTAATTGAAAAAAAATGCTCAAAAAATTTACAATTTACTACGGAACGTGAGTAAAATAAACTTATAAACTTTCATCGGTTATTTGATTGTCTAAAATGTTTATTAGGACCATTAATATACTAACTTGTAAAGTAATTTTTTCACAGCTGAAGCCGTAGCAATTTATTGC
Source organism: Rhizophagus clarus (assembly GCA_015698045.1). Taxonomy (NCBI): domain Eukaryota; kingdom Fungi; phylum Glomeromycota; class Glomeromycetes; order Glomerales; family Glomeraceae; genus Rhizophagus; species Rhizophagus clarus. The sequence goes on along the minus strand of BLAL01000252.1, from coordinate 1,061,181 downwards.
TTGAATGATATGGAAAATGATGAAATATTAACAATAGGATGCAGGTTATGAACACTTGTTAAATAAATTTAAAAAAATTATTATTAAATCGATTTTTTTTTATATTTAGCAAATTTTATGGTGGTTGATTGTGGTGGTGGTACTGTAGACTTAACTACTCTCACGTTACTCGGAAATAAAGAATTGGGCGAAATTACCGAACGTACCGGAGATTTCTGCGGAAGCACATATATTGATAAAGAATTTATTAATTTTTTACGCAAAAAACTTGGGAATGATGCCATAAAACAATTAATGGAAAATCATTATGGCCAATTTCAATATATGGTTCAAAATTTCTTCTGTCAAAAGGTAAAATTACCTTTTACAGGAAACAGAGAAGATTATGATACTTATGAGCTAGATATTGAAAGAGTAGCTCCGATATTAATAACATATGTCGGAAAAGAAATCAGAGAAATCATGGAAGAAAATGAATGGATCATTGATATTAGATTTGAAGATATAAAAGCAATGTTTGATCCTGTTATCGATAGAATTATTGGTTTGATACGTTCTCAACTTTCTAATGTTCAAGATTGTTCTGCAATTTTTTTAGCAGGAGGATTTAGTGAATCAGAATACTTACAAAAAAGAATTAAACAAGAATTTCAACATGTAGTAAAAAATATCCGTGTATCTACAATTCCTATTGCAGCAATTTCGCGTGGAGCCGTAATGTATGGATTGTCTTTAAAAAACGATAATGTTATTTCTACAAGAATTCTTAAATATACTTACGGTATTGAAGTAGTGAATTATTGGGTAAGTTATTTTAATGTGATATATATTTATAAACCTTTTAAGAAACTCTTATTATGGACTATTTTAGATGGAAGGAGATCCAATCAGTAGGAGACTCCATAACGGACGTATTGTTAGATTTCATTGTTTGGCTAGGCGTGGTACTCAAGTTGAAACAAATCAAAAGGTTACAACATTTTTTACACCACTTTCTCCTCTCCAAACCAGAGTAAGTTTTAGAATATTTTTTACTAACGAATATAATGCAAAATATTGCGATGAACCTGGTATGCGACTTTTGGGAAAACTTGTCGTTAATCTTCCCGGTTCAGGCCTCCTTGATAGGCTATTATTTGGGTTTACCTTTGGACAAATGGAGATAACCGTCAGTGTAAAGAATGAAACTAACGGACAGAATTATATCACCAAACTTAAAATGGAAACTGATTAAAACGACTTGATGACTTATTATAAATATTCATTTATTTACGTTATATTAAATTTATATATATATTTTTTATTTATTTAAATGAGATAAAATTCCGTAGCATTAAATAATTTTTGACAACTATGATCAGATCGTATGCGTAATTCCGTAATGAGGCTCTAGGAAATTGCTTCTTAGACTTGCTAAACGTGAAAAGTGCATGAAGGCAATAATATAATCAAGTTTACCTGTATTATTGTTACTGCGGGCGTTAAATAATATAAATTCTTTACCAAATCTGTAAACATGAGTCCACATTGTTTATTTGATTTAAAACTAATAAACCTAAGCATTTCGATCCGTCAATCCGTAAGTAAACACATTTTGGCTATTTTATGAGCATTAAATCAATAAATAAAAAATTTTTTTGAAGATATTATATGAATGTCTCAATATACAATATATTAAAAAAAAAAAATTTTCTCAACAAATAATCGAAAGTAAAAAGAAATTAATACCAGATTAAAATTCACCCGGATGAATTAAATCCATGTACACTTGCCCAAAATGTGTCCATCCGCCAATTCGCGGATCGTAATTCTACTTGCCGTCACACTTTGGTCAACTCTTTCATTTCGGGAATCACTCTTTTATTTGTAAATTATTTGTAAATTATGTAAATTATTGAAATTTTCTTTATAAATCACTAGTTTGAAAGAGTTAGAAAACTTATTTGAGACTGGATACTGACTAGAAGCGTGACCGATTATGAGAATTAAAGCTAGATTGATTGTATTTAAAATAAATTAAAAAGTTTTGAAGACCTCAAATTATTGATATAATAATTTTGCGTTACGTGTAAAGTACTTAAATCGAATATTCATACTTTCCAAATAAAACCTATATAAGTTGAACTGCTTCTTAATAATTACTTTTGCATATTAAAACATCCAGATATAATAAATTGATATCAACTTAGTTAACTTGTGATTAATTGATCCATTAACTAAACTGTCGTGTGGTATCTCACAAATTCTTAATTCTGTTCTTTTGATTCTTGAAACGTGTACTAATCGCGCGCTAGTCTTATCCGCAAACTTTATCTGATTACCTGGAACCTATTTTTTTTTTGGAATCTGCAGCAAAAGATTTCTTACAACACAATCAGTTTTACGAAAACTCATAAATTTGTTATCGAGGTTCAATAGAAATAAACAAATATTTTTCACTCTTTGCAGCGTTAGCATATATAGTATTCAGTAATGATTTTCCTAGCAATTTCTTCCCAATCCCAGATTTCCCTTTCTATTACAAAGCTATAAATTCTTCCCAATCCCAGATATTACAAAGCTACAAATTCTTCCCAATTCCAGATATTACCAATTCACAGATTTCCTTCACAATTCACAGATTTCCCTTTTTACTCAAAGACACCAATTCACAGCAGTTTTTCCTTTCACAGATTTCCTTTTCTATTACACAGACACAGATTCATTCACCAATATAAATATAAGTTATTGTAAGGATAAAAGGTAATCATTTGAATGGTCGATAAAATATTCCAATAGAATCTTTAAAAGGTTTAAATAATAATCAGTAAAAGAAATATAATAAAAAGGAGCAATCTCTTCACGAACGAGATCATTTAATTGATTATCATCATTAAAAACGATAATTCTATAATCTTCCAATAAATCTTTTAAAGATTTTCCATCAAAACAATTCAGGAAATCCAAACCTCTAGGATCATCATTTCTATAAATAAGAAAAGTATCATTAATAGAATTTAACCAGAATCTAATACTAAGAATTTCATTACATAAATCTTTAAATAAATTAGATAAATCATATTGATTTGGTATTAAAAAATCAGGATCTTTTAACCATAAAGATTCTTCAATCCAAAAAGTTGAAGCGAATTGAATATAACCATTTAATAAAGTATTTTGAATTTGTTTTTTTATCATATTATTAAAAGATTTTTGTAAGATCAATAAAGCTTGTAATTTTAATATTTCATCAATTAAATCCCAATAATTTAAATATTTTGAATATTTTTCATGATAATAAGAATACCAAGGAAGATTATTCTTTGAACGGATTACATCAGAATCAAGGATTAAACCTATAGATAAATGTCTATATGCGTTATCTAATTTTTTAAGATGAATATCAAGTTTTGAGATAGACGCGTTGACATTATCTTTTGAAGAGGTATCTTCAGGAGAAGACGCCATATTTTTATATCTTTAACTATGAAAAATGACGCTTTAACAATTTTGGAATAGTTGTTTACAGTTTTGTAGTTGAAAGTTGAAAGTTTTTTTTAAGTTATGATTAAAAACAGTTAAGCTCAGTTAAGCTCAGTTAAGCTTATTTAATTACTTAAACTATCTTTATTTTAAACTAATTTTGATACTAATCATAAACTTTTAACCTTTTTTTTTTTATACTATAATAATCATATGATTTCGCGTAACAATGTAACAATGTATTAAAAATTAGTGAGAGATATGATTTATTAAAAATTCGTTAAATTTTTTGATTTCATCTCGGAAAAATAAACAATTTCTTATCATATATATTTTTTTTTATTTTTATTTATTTATTTATATTTATTAATGCTAATAGATATTTAAGAGATATTACGTCAAAATAAATTATTACATAAACAATAAGTAAATTTTTCTTCTATTGATTCTTTTTATGGTCAGGTTTTCTGAAACATCGATAAAACTAGATTATTATGCTTTTTATTTGAGGTTTCCGGTTTAATAACAAGATATTAGTTAAGAATTCTTGGACTCGGGTCCAAGACATAATTTGATGAAAGATAAATCTGGTAGAGATTAAAATTTATGACGATCATTATTAATATTTAGTACTGGACACAACCTAATTTTGACGTAAATATGAATTTAATATGATGGTATAATTAATTATATGGTATAAATTACATGGTATTAATAATAATTGTATAGTATAATATATGGTATTTATAATAATTATATAGTTTAATTATATGATATTTATAATAATTTATTATTTTATTATATAATATAATTTATCGAGTTTCCACGTTATATTTTATTATAGTATTCACGATATATATAACATTAATATTTAAAATATTTCATTATTTGACTATTCATTATTATTATAATATTATTACCTAGTTATTAAAAAAAAAAAATAATAATATATTTTTTATTTATTAGTAATATAAAAATTACCAATATTATTTATTTTCTAGTAATCTAAAAATTACCGGTATTAGTAATAAGTAATAACACATCACGATATACCTAAAATACTACCTAAATAATAAATTCATAATATGCGGTTTGACGTCCAATAGTCGCATTTTTTTCAACAATTTCATTGTCATAATTGTTAGAAGTTGTGTTCCCCATTTAAAAGAATAATCTTTTACGCGACAATTTAAATTTGTACATGACATTTTACATTCTTACCATAATTACCGCATTTACCGTATTTATCCCAGATCCCACAAATTACAGGTATTATAATCACAGTCCCGCGGTCCCGCGTCAAATCCATGATGTCAGAATTAAAGTGATAATAACAATTCAATGTGATAACATGTGGTACAAATAAATAATAAAAAAATGAATTGGTTGTGTATAGTTTATATATAAAATAATCGCGTCTTTTGTAACTTTAATACTTGTCAAACTTAAGGTTTTAAACACAAAAGTTAAAATTTACAAATCGGAATAATTTTAATTCAAAATAAAATTTATCTTGATTAAAAAAAAGGGGGTTTTTTTTTTGAAGTGTCAATTTATTTTTTTTTTTTTTTTTTTTTGATCCGTGCGTTTTTTTTCTCTCTCATAATTATTGAAAACCGGTAATTTCAATATAATTAGTTAGATAATAAATATGGGGATATGATGTCTAATTGAAAAGAGAAAAACGCGATTTTTTTTTTGTTTATGATATTCAATCTTTATATAGAAATCATTTATCCCTATTCAGTAATGTTTTTGTGTTTTTTTTTATTGGGCGTTTTTTTTTTGTTTCATTATATAAATGATATTTTAATTTATGGTTACCTTTTTTTAAAAAAAAAGTAACCCTTGTGAAAAAAAAAAAGAGATCATGTGAATAAAATATTCGGAATTTTCTTTTTTACAATATTAATAATTTAAATTTTTTTTTTTTTTTTTTTTCACCGAAGATTTTCTTTTTACCAAAGCGTACAAAAAAACGTAATTATTACGATAAAAGAAATAATCGGAAAATGTCATAAAATAATGGGAAAATGCAATGTTTGTTTGTTTTTGATGATTGGGGATGGTGTGAAAAAGAATGAGTGGGAATTTAATAATTTCCGAATTTTTTATACAAATCATCATAATATGTTCATCATCATCATTTATTATTATTATCATTATTATTATTATTATCATTATTATTATTATTATTATTTAAACATTATTATTTATTTATTTATTTATTTAATAATAATATTAATTTATTTTAATTTTTTTTTTTTTTTTTAAAAAAAAATATATATATATATTATATATATATATGTATTTTTTTACATCACGCTATTATTATTTATTATATTATAATAATATTAATTATTATATGCAGATATACGGAATATTTTTTAGTTATAATTATAATAATTATAAATTACATCAAATTACATCAAAGTAGACGCGTTAAATCAATTAAAAATTTATCAGATTGTTTCAAATTTTGGTTGTTTCAAAAGCATGGTGCAACAGGTTAATTAAATTAATTAAGTTAATCAAGTTATTTAAATAAATTGTTTCACAACTGATTTCAAAAAAAAAACCCCCCGAATTCTTTTAAACCAAAATTCTTTTAAACCAAAATTTCTTTTAAACCAAAATTCTTTTAAACTCAAATTCTTTTAAACTCAAAATTCTTTTAAACCCAAAGTTCTGTTAAACAAAAATTCTTTTAAACCCAAAAAAAAAAACTTGAGACTTTGAATTTTTTTTTAAGTGTTGCACAGAATTAAATAAAATGTATGAAACCCCTTTTTAATATGATCATAGTAGTGTTACAATAAGTGAGAAATTTCCCAAATAGACAATAGAATCTCATAAGATTTCGCTCAAATATGGGGAGTTTTTGAGAAAATTTTTATCATTGTGAATAAAAAAAGGTTTAAATCGAACCTTTCACTTTGAAATATACATAAAAGGTAGTTTACAATAAGATAACTCACGCGATTATTATAAACGAAGTGAAAAAAAGATTTTTGTAATGTGAAATAATTTGCAATAATAAATGTAAATCATTTACATTAAGTACAATAATTTGCCGTTGGGGTAGTTCGTAAGTATGATTATAAATCGTTGGGGTTATTTGATGATGATAATGAATTTTCCTTTTTTAAAAGGTAAAGTTTTTTTTTTTTTTTACATTTTTTTTTTTTTCTACACGGCTTACAATTTATAATTTTTGGGGAAATTTAGGGAATTTTGACCGGAATTAATTTTTTTTTTAAATGAACCTTCCAATTTAAGATAATGATATTTAATTTATTCTCATGATCAAATTATTAAAGGTTTAATTACTTCTTTTCCTTCAAAAGGCTATATAATAGAAAAACCCATCATTTGACTTAAGGTATTTTACCAAAAAGCGATTAAAGTTAAAAAAAAAGCCTCAAAAAGAGATGAGGAGATGTTCGATCCCATATATATATATATTTTCAATCTAGTATCAAAATTCCTATTTATAGCAATTTCTAATTTTTAACCTAAAAACATTTTTTAAATTAGTATTACTAATTAAGTAATGTTTCTTTTTTTTTATTTTTTTTTTTTTTCGAATATTATCTCGAAAAACAACAATGAGAAAATTCTCTAGGAAAAAAAAAAAGATTCCACAACATTAAGACAATATAACGCACAATACAACAACAACAAAACTGACAAATTAATTTTATTATTTTTTTTTTTTTTTAAACAATGAGAAAGTTCTTGTAACTTTTGTTTAACTTTGTACAAAATTTTATTTATTTATTTATTTATTTATTTTAAAGTTTCCCTTTGATTATAATAATTGATTAATTTAGGTATTCATATAAATTTATAATATTCCCTTTTATTTATTTACTTCTTTATTTTTTTAGGTGTTACTTTCATTCAGGGGGGCAAAAAACATGAATCGTATGACAGATTTTTTTTTGCCATTGTATTTTATTTTTTGTATAGTACAAAATTTTATTCATTGTATTATCACGAAAAAGAAGGGTTTTTTTTTGGAGTAGGGTTATTAGCTATTATTTATTATTATTATTATCATCATCATCATCATCATTATTATTATTTTCTCAATGGAACTAAACCAAGTTAACTTATTTTTTACAATGAATGAAAAGGAAGTAAATTCCCGCCTAAAATATCGCCTTATTCACCTATTCTATTCACCCTAATTTAAAAAAAATGATGTAAATCTATCCAAATCTTATCAAATGATTCAATTTTATGAAATAGGTCAAAACCATTTTTAAAATGATTACTACAAAAAAAAAAATGATTACCACCAAAATCATGCAATGATTTACGCAGTAAATCATATGATCATTCTTACTTTTACTTACTTGGTAAAGTGTTTCTGACAAACCAAGTATTTAAAGGAATTTTTATGGTACCGACCAATTTTAATTATCGTGACACAAATATTTATTTGACTCGGAGTTTCATTATGTCGAGAATTTTGATTCATTCAATGAATGGATAAAATAATTACCTTAATTACCGGTATCTTACTTTAAAAAAAAAAAAGAAAAAAAATTCTTAAAATCCATAAATTCCTTCATACCGGAGACCCCCGATGTTTGTAGTCGCGCGTTCATCTTTTTTTTTTTTTTACAGTAAAAAAAACGCCAAAGCCGAGAAAAAATCGATTAAAACCGAAAGTTTTAAAAAAGATAAATTTTACGTCATAAAAAAAAAAAAAAAAAATTTTAATCCCCCAATAAAATTTCTTATTTTAAACTGACATGTGAATATTATTATCGGTAAAAATGATGGAACGGTTAATCTTAACTTCTTATTATTCATTTTTTTACATAAATTGTAATTTCAATGAAAAAAAAAAAGAAAAAAGAAATCATTTTTTTTTTTAACAAGTTATATAGGATTTGGCGTAATATTAATCGGATTGGATACTACGCCGATATTCCCAAACTTGGTAAATCAATTTATGCTGCGGTACGTTCTCAATAATAAATATTATAAAAAAAAATGCAATTTTTTTTATTGATGCGCCACAAACAAAGAAAAAAAAGAAGGAAAAAAAGGAAAGAAAAAAAAAAAAAAAGGGTTCAAACTTACAAAATTTCATTTGATTATCTGTCATCGATCGACCAACAATCCCTTACATTATGAAGTAAAACTCTATCGGAAAAACTTTTTTTTTTATTAATAGTTTAAAAGTATAAAAGATTCTAGACAAAGAAAATCAAAAAATCATAAATTCAGAATTAGTAAATTAAAAATATTTATTTTACTTTTTTTGATCTATTATTAAAATAAATACATAACGCGTTTTTCATACAAAGTGACGCAACCCAATTTACTTGTAAGGGAAAGTTATTACCAAATGTCGGAAAATTAAGGGGGGTTAATCAGTTAATCAATAATCAGAAACATCTGATAAATTTGATAAGTAAATTGGAACGACCTTCTTTTATCCTTAAATGGTCCAATATTATGTAAGTACGCATGCATATTACGTCTATAACTTTATTGATAGACAAATCAAGAGAGAAATTATATGTAAACGTACGGCGTGTATGTTTGATGGGGCAAAAAAAAAATATGATAATATTCGTATATTCATTCGTACAAGTATAAATGGTATAACACACGTGTACATGACACAGCCACACATAATTCACATAATTGACCAAATTGGAAAGCCGTTTGGGAAGAAAAGATATGAAAAAAGATATTCAACTTGTTTATTTATTGTTGTATGTATATCATGTTACGTTGACACAGGGGGGAGAGGACAACTTATATTACTTAAATTACTTAATTTATTTAAATTACTTAAACAAGGGTATAAAAAGAGAGAGAGAGAGAGAGAGAGAGAGAGAGAGAGAGAGAAAGAGAGAGAGAATAATTTAATTGAAAAATTCAAATAGGTTAATTTAAGTTTAAATAATTCAAATAATTTTTAAAATAATTTAATATATAGTTAATGCATAACAACGTATTTGCGTAACTTAATTTATGTATCTTTTATTTATCTTGTTAATAAACTCGTTTTTTTTTTTACGGAAATTATAGAAATAGATGAAATTATAGATTGAAATATAAATAAATATATATTTATATATAATACATATATTTGCACCAAACAAAAAAGCTGGTCCATCAACCTAAAAACTAAAGCCTAAATACCAAATTCTGTATTAAAAACTAAACTTAGGATTGGAAATTGTGGAGTTTAAATTACTTTTAAGAGAGAGATATTTAATGTAATAATTATCCATCATATATTGGATTATGCGGAAATTAATAAGCTTATCTATTCGATAAGCTTAATTTCGAAAGAGTCCAAAATTGTAAAAATAATACCGAACTTCTGTAGCAATTTTCAATACCTATTAGAGTAATTACAATAGGCTGAAATATCAAAATCACCGAAATATCTTCTGATATCTTTGGCTCAGTCGATAAACTATACTTGTAACTGAACTTTTTTTCATTATTATTATGTTTTTGTTCATCAACTCCATTATTGGTTAGCTTTTGCTTTTGAGTTTTTTTAGCCATAAATCAGCACTTTTCAAATAGAACAATATTTTCGGTGATGGCTGATCCCAATATCATCCGAAATTGATTATTTAAATAACCGGTTTATAATCTGGCCAGATTTATTGCGCGTGTTTCATTGCTTATAAATGCGCACACACCTCTTTCAAATAGATTGTTAAAATAAATCCTATCTCGGAAATCGGTACAATGAAAATCATCAGTGCTACGATACGGAATTTTTGACATTTGAAAGAAAAAAAAAATTTTCTTTTTTCATGATGCAGTTTTATTTATTTTTCTATTTCTCATTTAAAGCAGAACCCTTCTTATTTGGTCCTTACCCGGATTATATATTTATATATATTTAAAAAATATATTTAACTTTTTAAAAACGAACAGAAAAAAGACCTATAATTATTCATTTTTTTTTCTTTTTTTAAAAAATTTTCTTTTTATTCTTCTCTTTTTTTTATTTATTTTTTTCTTTTTTCTTATTTTATTTTTACTTTTTTCCTTTTACTTTTTTTACTTTAAATAAATAATAAATAAATAAACTTATCATATGAAATATAACAATTTAACCAATATTTTCTTTATCTAAAATCTTATAACGGGTAAAACTTTATTTTTTTTTTTTTTTTCATCAAAAAAAAAAAAAATTTTTTTTTTTTCCCTCGTTAAAAAAAAAAAAATACTCTTCTTTTTCACTTTTTTTTTCACTCGGATTCCCCCAATCTCTTAAAAATTCTCACCTTTTAAAAATATATATATATATATAATAAATAAAATTTTTTTTTTTTTTTGTTTATTATTATTTTTTTTTTTTTAAAAAAAAAAATACATAGATTCAAAATTTTCTTGGACTTTCTTTTGTATTAAAGAAAAAAAAAAATAATAAACATTCATTATCTTTATATATATTTATATCATCAGATTTCCTAATTTATATTTCCTATTACAAGATATATAAAAGGAAAATTTAGTTATCTGGATAGGAAGGCTTTCTTATCATATATATGTAAATACAAAAAGGTCCATTCTCACCGAAACTGATCCCACGTGTTCGAATCAACTCCATATAACAACATAGAAAAAAAAAAAATAATCTCACAAACAATTCATCTACCTTTCGCTCTCTTTCCTTTCACTTTCAAAAAAATAAAAAATAAAGAATTAGAAAAAATTAAAAGAAAGAAAAAAATGACAGTTGTATTAATAACATCAATTTCATCTTCGGGAAATTTGGTTACAACAAAAAAATTTAAAGATTCAAAGAAATCAAACTTGTTTGAAAATAACAATATTGACAATATTGATAATAATATTACTACCACTACGAATAATAATGACATAGAAATGACAAAAAGATTAAAGTACGTATTTTTTTTTTTTTTTTTTTCTAACCTAACTAATTTATTAATTTAATCATCAGCAAATCCCTTTTATTATTACACAATAAATTATTTATTTTATATACTAAACCAAAACAAAGAGAATAAAAAAAAAAAATTTTTTTTTATATTATGTACATATTATATTATATTATATATATATATATATATAACCATTTTTTTTTTTTTTTTTTTTTTTTTTATATATATATATATATATATATATATATATATATTCTAGTAATGGGCAAACTTCCTCCTCAATGGGAAATATTGAATATATCAACAATTTCGAGACATTTAACGAAAGAATGCATGACGATAATAAATCGTCATATCAATATAATAATTTTACTAATCATAATATAAATAAAATTGTGACAGAAAAAAACGCCAATGAAAATTTAAATTTAAAAAATAATGCTAATTTAATTTCATTTCATGAAAATTCAATTTACACTACTTCATCATCATCATCATCATCATCATCATTATCATCATCATTTTCTTCATCATTTCTTTCTGGTTCGCCAGAGTCTAACGTTAACAATATAATTAATTATTTAAACATGCAACATATAACGACGACATCTTCAGATACGATAACTACGGTTAAAAATTCTTTACCATCTCATTTGAACCAAAATATTTACGATAACAACGTTTCTGTTAATACGTTAAGTAGTAACAAAAATTCAGCAAATCCTCCATTTACCCTTGGTTCTAAAAGTAATGGTATGTATTAATTTTATTTCATTGTGATAATACAACTTACTAGGAAAAACGAAACCTACTTTCTATCATACATTTTTATATTATTTTATTTTATTTTTTTTATTTTTATTTTATTTTTTATTTTATTTTATTTTTTTTATTTTTTCCTTTTTTTCTTTTCCTTTTCCTTTTCCTTTCCTTTCCTTTAACTTTTCCTCTTTTATATTATAAATAAAACATAAAACTTCTTCATAATAATCGACTGATGTTTCAGTTAGTATTATTAGTTTGATAACCCTCCCCCATATTATATATGTTATTACGTAATTATATATTACTCCCCCCCAAAAATCCCTTCCCTCCCCCTTTTCCTTTGTACTTTCATATAAAAAAAAATCCAGTTTTTTCTTTCTCACTTTAACCGGTATTAGTCGTTTAATGTTTTTATTAGCAAACAAACAAATATTTATTATAATTGCTTTTTTTTTAAAATTATTATTTAAAAAATCTTAAAAAATTATATAATACTCAAACGATTTTTTATTTTTTCCCTCAATTATTTTCTTTTTTTGTAGTTGATCGCGAAATAATATCTGATGATAATATAATTAAAAATCGTCAACAACTTTGTCTTCGTAAACAACCTTCCCCATCAAAGATTCAACGTTTAAAACGTACGTTTAGTCTTTCAAAAAAATCTGATAGAGAAGAGGAAGAACTGGAAGAAGAAGTGATTGAAACTTCTTGTGATAATCGTTTTTCATTTTTTGCTACTGCAACTCCTCCTTCATCTTTAAAAGAAAATTATCCTTTTCGTTCTTTCTCAATGAGTCGTGGTTCTTCTTCTATTATCAATAATAATCGTTCATCAATTGATGATGTTATGGATAAATCCTCTTCTCATACTACTATACGTTCAACAACTGTAACTACTACTACGACAACCACCACTTTGAAAATATCTCAATCACCTCCATGTGTTTGTAATAATAATAATAATATAAGAAAACGCGTAAAATCAAATAGTGTTCATCATTGTTCTCTTTTACCTACTGCTTTTTCTTCAACTTCACTTGTTGATGATTCCGGTAAAGATTCTTTTGTCACTTTTTCATCACCGACCACCGTGGCTGATTTAATCATCCCAGAATCACGTGAATCACATGATCATTCCTCAAAAATAAAAAGTCGAAATTCTATGGATGATCAAACTGAATTTGATATAAGACGTTCATGGTCTCATATTGAAGTACGACATCTCAAAGGTTTATTTACTAAAAGAAATAGACATAGTAGTGATGTTCAACGAAGGAATTCTTACGCTTATGCTAATGCTTCACAAAGAGTAAATAAACAGGTGGCTTCAGAATCAGAATATAAAATTTTAAATCATGTTGCTCAAAAAGTTAAAGAAACAAATGTGGTTAATGAGGAGGTTACATCCATGACATCTGATGTTGAACCATCACCCCCAAGAAAATTTCCGGTTGATTTATTTGCTTTACAAGCTGATATGGAAAAAGAACAGGATAGTTTTACAAGAGCACGTCAAATGAGAAAGTTTATAATTAGTGAGATATATTCTACCGAACAAAGTTATTTAAGTCATATGAAGACCCTCAAGAAGGTAAGTGTGGTGATGTTAACTAATTTCTCCCCCCAATTTTCTCAATTTTTTCTCAATTTTTTTTTTTTTTTTTTCAACATTTTTAGACCTTTATGGATCCTTGTATTAATGCATCAACCTCACCTCCACTTGTAAACAAAGATGATATAAGAATCATTTTTGCTCATTTGGACGATTTGATAAAACTTTCTGATAAATTTGTGGAAACTATTGAAACTTCAATGGATCCCTGTGAAGTTTATGACTCTCAATTGGGCCAAGTGTTTCTTAATTTTGCGAAAGAATTTGAAGTTTACAAAAATTACGCTGAAAATATTCAAAGAAGTCGTCAATTACTCACCAAAAAAGTTAACCAAAGTGTATTCTATCGTAGATTCGTTTCGGTAATTATAGCTTCTCATCTTATTTTATTTTTTTTGCGTTCCTATTCAGTAGAAGTTAAACAAATTCTATTAAAATAGTCTCAACGAAAAAAAGAAAATATCAAGCTTGGTCTTAGTGATTATTTGATAATGCCCATACAACGTGTCGCCAGATATTCTCTGTTACTTAAAGGTATATATATACATTCACATGTACTTGATTATTATAAGATTATAAGGTGTTAACTCATTTTTATTTGTGAATAGATTTGAAGAAATACACGATTGAGGCACATTCTGATTATAAAGACTTGTGTAAAGCTTTAGATTTCATGATATCTTTAGCCAAAGAATGTAACAACAACATTCAAGATATATAAATATATATTACCATTTTTTGAGGTAAATATATTATTAACCCCGCTTAAAAAAAAAAAAAAAAAGAGAAATCGAATCTCTTTGCAGCAATATATTTTCTTAAAATTTTATTTTTTTTCAATTTGCATATTTTTTTAAAAAAAATTTTTTTCTTCTTAAAATATAAAATATTCTTATTTTTGTAAATATTTATATATATATATTTTTTTATATACTATTACACATACATTATAGCTTAACTCTTATTGAAAACTTTAATAGTTTTTAATAACCATGAAAAAAAATATTTCCCTTTATGAAAAAAAAATTATCTTTATTATGTTTTATTTTTTTTTTTTTTTTTAAAAAAAAAAAAGTAAAAAGTTATGCGTGACAAAACGAAAAAAAAACATTTTTATCAAATTTGTAAAAAAAAAAAAAATTTTCTTATATATTTCATTTTTTTTCAAAAACAAAACAAAAAAACTATTTTTTTCTTTCGTGTCCTTTGTATTTTTTTTTTTTATCCCTCAGTGTTTGTATAATTTATTTTTTAAAAAAAAAAAAAAAACTTTTTTGTTTTTTTTTTTCAAGAAAAAAAATCAAAATATTTGGTTTCTTTTGATAATCGCAAAAAAAAAGGAATAATTAGTAACTGCTTAAAAAAAAAAAAAGAATTGGGAGAGGGGGTAATTCTTTTTTTTTTTAAAAAAAAAAAACATTTTTCTTTAAAAAAAAAAAAAAAAATTTTTATGATTCTTTTTATTCTTATATATTATATATTAATAATTATGATCTTATTAGCCAAAAAATATATTATGTTCTTTAATAAAAATTTTTTTTTTTTTTTGAGATTTTGAATTGCTTAATTTGGGCATGTAAACTATATTTCGTAATTTGCACGTACGTTATGTTTCGTAATTCGCACGTAAAAGATAAAATGTTGACGTTAAAACAATACAATTGTGACATACAAGACGCCTGTTCTTACGGCTTTAACGGATGTCAAGTGATGTGTTTAACATTAAAGACCGGTCCCATACTTAACGTAAAATGTAGAGTCATCTTAACAAATTTTGAACAGTTACATCAACTTAAAATCGCAGATAGATGATGTTCAAGAAAACGAAAGACAATGTATAGTTTTTAAAATTTTACCAGCATTAGACATATTGAAAACGTTAATTTACGTGATTTTAAAAAAGTTTGAAATCTAATCAGGAAAAAAAAGGTCAATCCACATTAGTGTAACATTAAATTTTTATATTAAGCCCCCCTGTCCCAAAAAAAAAAAATTTCTTTTCCTTTTCGATCCTCCAAAATAATGTCAAATGTTACAGAGAAGAAATCTTTACCATCAAAAATTGATTTATGTAAGGTTATTTGATTTTCCCAATCTTTTTTTTTTTTTGGAACACATTTATGATCCAATGTTGATTCTCTGATAAAATATATATATTTTTTTGTAGCAAAACCTCGATATGATCAATCTACATATTGGGGTCGTGTAAAACATTTTATTGATATTACTGATCCAAGGTAAAATAAATAATTAATTGATTAAATTTTTCTTTTCTTTTTTTTCTTTTTTTGAATTGAAAGTAATCAATCAATCAATCATTCATTCATTCATTCTATTTTTAAAGAACATTGTTTGTATCAAGAAAAGGTCTTGAAGAAGCAAAAAAATTAACCAATGATTATAATTCTGATAAAATTCGAGATGTGGATCCAGAAAAATTATGGCATGCAAAAAAAAGTGAGTTGTTTATTTTATCATATTCAATTAATATATAATATAATGATGTTTACGTTTTTACAACCTAATATCCATAACATCCATAACATCCATAACGTCCATAACGTCCATAACATCCATATATATATATATAGTTATCGATTCGACGATTCATCCGGATACAGGAGAACCCGTATTTCTTCCATTTAGAATGTCATCATTCGTACCAACCAATCTTGTTGTTGTAGCTGGTATGCTAATGCCTAATCCAAGTGTAAGATAATTAATAATTTATTTATTTTCTTGTTTATTATATTAATCTTTTTTTTTTTTAAAAAAAAAAAAGTTTGTTAAAATAAAACTGACATTTTTAGAATTTTAGATAGGTAGTATTATATTTTGGCAATGGACAAATCAAAGTATCAACGTAGCTATAAATTATTCCAATGCTAATAAGACAATTGAAATGAGTTTAAAAGAGACTGCAAGTAGGTGATTTGAAAAAAAAAAGATGTATATTGTTACATTTTATACTTTTCCACAACGTCCAATTAATTTTTACATTTTTTAACATTTAGTTGCATATGTTTCGGCCGTGACAACTTCATGTGGATTAGCGGTTGGACTTACACAGGCTGTACCACGTCTTAAATTCTTAAAACCATCTATACGCGGTGTATTGGCAAGATTAGTTCCTTTTGTAGCCGTTGCTAGTGCTGGTACTGTTAATGTCTATTTAATGAGAATGAAAGAAATTAGAGATGGAATTGATGTTTATAATGATGAAGGAATTAGTTTGGGGAAATCAAAAAAAGCTGGTGCATCAGCTGTTGGTCAAGTTGCTATTTCACGTATTTTAACACTTGCTCCTGTGTTAACTATTCCACCACTTGTATTATCTCAACTTGAAAAAACAAAGTTATTAAAAAGGAATCCGAGACTTTCAATCCCATTTAATTTTGGTAAAAAATTATTATTTTATTAAAAAAAGAAAAATTTTTTTTTCTTTCTTTTTTTTTTTTTTTTTTTTAATATTCATGTATATTTCAAAATTTTAGGGATCATAACAATAACATTGATGACCGCTTTACCATTAGCCATCGCCGCTTTTCCACAAAAAGCCGTGATAGATCCAATGAAATTAGAACAACAATTTTGGAATTTAAAAGATAAAAATGGTGAAATTATTAGACGAGTATATTATAATAAGGGATTATAAAGAGTTTCACTTGATGAAATTATTAGAAGAGTATATTAATAAGGGATTATAAAGAGTGTCACTTGATGAATTAATTTCCTGATGAGTTTTATTATTTCAAGAAAATTTATAACTTTCACCGCGCATATACAAAAATTTTTTTTTTTTTTTTTTACAATTCGTTCAGCATTGTTCGCACTTAACGCAATGTCTTACTTCTTTAATTCTTTTTTTTTTTAACTAATTAATTATATATTAAAAAAGAGATTTCGTAATAAATGTTTTTTATTTAATTGAATCACGTGATTTTTGAGACAAATTATTTTAATTTCGGCATTAAGAGTTTAAATTTTGGCTCGCATTATGTTTTTACTCATATTGCAATTAATAAAAAAAAAAATTTGATATTTTCCATTCGATTTCTAATATATTCCAATATTTACAACGTAAAAATAAATACCTATTTCCATAATAATGTATGGTACCTTCACTATGAATTCTAGTAACTTGGAGAAGTATCACAATCTCTACGATGCAAAAAATCGAATTACTTATTGCTATAATAATGCGCTATGGTTTTGTCATTACCTATTGCTATATGTGAAGATGGGAAGTAGCTTATCATGATTAAAATACCATAAGTTCTTTTTATCCGTTTATTTATTAATTTTACATTGAAATTTTACACAATAGATTCGAAATTATTTCATCCCGAAAAATTTCGCGTATTAGGATTTTAGAAATTTAAAATCATAAAAAATTAAAGTTATACAAAAAAAAAAAAAAAAAAAAATTTTTTATTTACATTATTATGAAAAATTAAAGTATTTACATAATAAAATAATCTATTCGGATGGTATTAAACCTCATTTTATGGGTTACTCCCCTTAAATGTCCGCTATTGCAAGGATTATTCAATGATAAGGCATCGTTATTGATAAAGATACATTATAAAGATCTATGATAAAAATATCAAAATTTATCAAATGTGTTTAATTTATTTTTTGGCTAATTTATGTAAAAAGCGACCACCAGGCACCACAGCCCGAAAAAGTAATGTTCTTGACCAATGTGCGTTCAGACACATTTGATCCAATTCTATATTTAAAATAAATCTACAAAATTATGAGAACGAAAAAGATTTGAAAAATCTAACGGAAAAGAAATATATGTTAGCATAGCAAGTTCTTAGGATCATATT
Organism: Rhizophagus clarus; assembly: GCA_015698045.1. Lineage (NCBI taxonomy): Eukaryota > Fungi > Glomeromycota > Glomeromycetes > Glomerales > Glomeraceae > Rhizophagus > Rhizophagus clarus. The sequence continues at coordinate 1,042,603 of BLAL01000252.1, read as the reverse complement.
TCGTGCTTATGTCGTTTTTTATTCTTCTTTTGTACTTGTCTTTCATAAGGTACATGTATAATAACTGCATGATGACATATGCAACGTGGTATACTATAAGCCATTATGTAAACATATATACTGTCACTTGATCGTGGTTAACAAAAGAATTTTTTAATTTTTAATAATCTTACTTAAGCAAGTAAAATACTTTTTTAACCTACTATGTACTAATAATAAATAAGTAATCAACAAAAAAATTAGTTTTAAAATAAATCACATGATAAACTAAAAAAATAATGCTTTTAAAGAAAATAAAATCAATATTTGAAAAATATTTGACTATTTTTATCAAGGTAAAAAGGTAAATTTATTCTTTTAGTTTAAAAAATTCATTTTTAATAATAAATTTTTTATTAAAAAAAAATCATAAAATTTTCATATATTAATTAAGCTATTACTATTTTTACCAAAAAAAATTATTATTAAAATAATTCAAATTTTTATTAAATTTTAAATTAATGTATTATTTATAAATAAAAATAAAGAAATTTAGGTATAAATTAAAATTATTCTATACTCACAATACATTTTATAAATTCTTTGCTACTATACTTCATTTTATTGTTAACATCTGTATTGGTAAATTATAAATCATTATTTTATTTAAAGCATTATAAATTGTATAATATTAACCCTCAGTATTCAGTAATATAAAATATTCAATTATACGTATTAATACTGGGTTAATAACATAACTTCAGCCAAAATTCATGAATTTCGATAAGGAAAATTTTTGAATATCACGTATTCAGGTAATTGAATTATTTTTGGCAACGTACTTAAAAATTTATATCTTTTCAAATCTTCCTAAAAGTAGTTTTATATCCATCATATGGATCTGCCATATAATTTGTCTTGGAATTTATAAATCGAGGATCAAATATAAATAATATAAAGATAATAATGGCTAAGATTTACTTTTAGAAGAACTGTCATACATGAAATATTGTAGATTTAATTTGCATTTCAAATGATCCGAAACAGATTGTGGAACTAAATAAATTGGTAACTAAAGATATTTTTTATTGATCCTCAAAAACTTTACCGCGTTCTCTTAGAATGAAAAATTACTAACCGAATCTTCCCATATATAATAAAGTTAAAGAAAAATTGAATTTTCTTATTACTGCACAGCCACAAAATTTTTTTTTTTTATAAGAAATTTCCAAGATTGTTTAAGTCGATTTGGTACTTTTCTAAATTTAACAACGAATCAATTTTTTTTTTTTAAAATAAATTTAAATCTCATCTATTTTACGGTAAGTGATGAGATAACTGATTAAAAATCCGGGATTCCTTGAGCTGCAATCTCTTACATAATAATTATGTCATTCCTTAAACATCCTGAAATGTCACAAATTTACCTCCCAAATGTTCATTTTTAGGATTATATAATATGCACTGCTTCGGGAAATTATCATGTTTCAGGACATTTAGCCGAAATAGATATGACGTCAATTTTATAAATCATTTTTAGATTCATGAATATTACACGACGTAAATTACCCGATTTTTAATCAGAGTAATTGTATCGCGTTATTTAAATTACAATAAAAATTTCAAATTTTTATAAGCAGCAATTCTTTAATCCGGTTTGATATATTCCGTCTTCAAGAAACCGGATATTCAGAGACGAATATTCTAATTTCTAAGACGGATATTCTAATTTCTAAGACGGATATTCTAATTTCTAAGACGGATATTCTACTATTGATAAATCTAAATCCAATAATATTATTTATCGAATTTTAAACAAAATGTTGTTTGAAATCTCCTTATCATCTTCATTATGAATGTGATTACTTTATGTACTACAAGGTTGGACTTAATGAGAATTCTATTTAATTAAGCAACAACTTCAATCTGCAAATAAATCTCGCTTAAACACTAAAGTTCCAAATGAAAACGAATTCAATTTAGTTTCTTTTATTAATCTTGTAATATTCAACTTGCTCCGAGGAAACATGTTGATCGAATGTATTCTGTGTATGTATACTGTGTAATGTGTTGTGTAATGTGTTATGTAAATGATTTTTGAAATGATTTTATTACAGTAAGTGTGATTACCATTTATTGAAGGATTTATCTGTAAAGTAATAAATTAATAATGTTTTGAGGAAACCCTTTTTATTAAACCTATTTTGCTGATTAGCGCTCTCTGCTTATCAGAATTAAGTTTAATAAATCTCATTTACGATGATTTTTTTACTTATAAGGAAATATGAAAGGACTTTTAATTATTTTCTCGGAAGTAAAACATTTCCTTTATACGAATTAACCGAAAAAAAAAAAGAAAAAGTAATTACGGGTCGGAACGTGAAATTTGTAATTGAATATGGCGTAAATCGCCGATACCATAATTTTCTATAATTTGAATAGTTTAAATGTAGTATTTCGTTAAAGCTATCGCGAACTTTTATTACAGCTTTCCTAACACGACATTCTTTTAATAATCTTATTTCTTTTGAATTTGTTGTGATTGAAATTTTATGATAATTTAAATAATTTAAATAATAAAATTTAATTAGAAATTAACATCTTTAATATAATTTAAAAACTCTACCATGCTTAATAAAATTACTTCAATCTGAACTCAAGAATGTAATGACCAAGGATTGTTTTGCAGAATAAGTTAATAAGTTATGCACACGTTGGGAACTTGAAGAGTAATTTAAAAGTAAATTCATAATAAGTACATATTTTTACATAATCATGCTAGATATTGAATATATTGAATGCACAATAATAATAAATTACCATTGTCGGAACGAATCCTGATAGATACTGATACCTTATTTGAAACTACCAATTAAAATGCTATCTATCAATCAATTCCAAGTAAATTTTCGGAAATATTACAGCGTCTAACCAGTAATATCATTACGAAATCGTTTTATCTAATGCTTATGAATTTAACAAATATAACAAATATGCAGTGTAAATACTATTGTTTTGATAGTTCTCGATATTATTATGATATTATTATGATAAGTAATTAGATGATAAAAAATATGTAAAACGTATAATTTATTAAAATAAAAATTTATATGTATGTATATATATACATAATATGTTAAACATTACAATATATTTTTTATATTACCTTAAAAATATTTCGAAAACGAAATTCTAATAATGGATTTAAATTAATCTGCTTCAAATCAATATTATGATTTTGTATTAATTCAATTATAGATTGATGTAACTCATTTTCTTGAGATTGTAAATGATTAAAATTTAGAGTATCCCAATCTAATTTTAAAAATTTTAAATTTAAAAGAGGAATATTTTTTAAATTATCAACATTTTTTAAATCGTTAAAAGTTAATTCTAATGAATTACTCCATTCATCATCTAAAAAATAAGGACCGGATTCCTCAATATTATTATGAGATATTAAATTTAAATTCATAATAGAATGAACATTGTTTTGTAATTCGGATAAAATTAATTTTATAAAACAAGAATTATAATTGATATGTAATTTTTCAAGATAATGTTGAGATTTAATTAAATTAATCAAATCCAAATAATAAAAAGAATTATCCGAAGAATCATTATTATATACACCATAAAAACTTAATGATAAATCCCTTATTTGATTATTAGAAAATTTTAATAAATCAAATATTATATCAATATCTTTTGCTAATAATTTACAATGAATCTTTTTTAAATAGTAACCAGTAAAACCATTCCCTAATTGTTCAGGTAATTTTGAAAGAATATTAAAAATATCTTTTGAACGCCAATAAAATATATCTAATATTAAAGATTCAATTCTTGAATTATTTAAAATAATTTTATATATTGATTCAATAAATTTATTTGAATCTTCTTGTTTCAATATACTTTTCACATTTAAAATATTTTCAATCTCATGTTTAATAACATGATAAGAATTTTGTTCAAAGATTTGCATCATTTCATTATATAAATAATAATTCTCATTCATAATAATTGACCGATTTGATCGTGATTTTTTTAAACATGTTATTGCTTGATGACACATATTGGTGTAATCCAATTCTCTTATGAATGATGCGTAATTAAATGTTGGTTTTTCATAATATTTCATCATATTTTCATCAATTTTTAATGACTTTCTGGTTTCTTTATCAATATATGATATTAATGGTAATATCACTTTAAAAGGTTCGATTTTTCTTAAATTGTTCGTTCGATATTCTTTAAATGGTTTTCTCCATAACATTGGTACGCTTATTCGACACCATGTTCTATTAACCAATAATACTGAATATAATGATTTTTCATCAATATATTTAAATATTTCTAAAAGGCATTCATTTGGTAATTTGGTTGCCATCGTTTATAAGTTTATTATTAAAAAAAAGAAATTTGAGTAAAGAAAAGAGTGAAAAAAAATGGCTGATGATAACTTTTTATTATTTTTCAAAAAAAAAAGAGAAAAAAAAAAAAAAAAATAAAGAAATTAAATAAAATAAAAATTAAAAAGTAAAAAGAAAAAAAAAAAAAAAGAACGAATTTATTTATTTTATTTATCTTTCTTTTTTTTTTTTGAACGTTCTAAAAAAAAAAAAAAAAGAAGATACAAGGTGTCGTATTTAAATACTTTTAATTTGTCTATTTATCGACTTGACATGCGGTGATAATTTATTAAAAAAAAATTCATTCAACCAATGTTCATCATTTTCGGAATAATAGCATTATAGTTATGATTTTCTTTGTTATTATTTGATAATATCTTACGTAATCGGAAAATTCCTTCAATTATTTCCTGATTTGTATAGGAGTTTGAAGTTTTCCATTTCACACGCGACATATTGTAACGATAACAAAAATCTATATATGTTAATCTGTATTATACAAATTTGGTATTAAGGTGGGAATTTTGTAAACTATTAAATTTAATTAAACCGTTGAAAAAAAATTTAAAATAAAGTTGAGGCGAGTATTACGCCGTACGATGCGCCAACCTGACCGATCCCTTAGGAAAGAGTAATCCTTTTTGACATAATTCTTTGTTATCAAAATATTTATTCATTTATGTAATATATTACGTGATATTATATACGTATATATATATGTATATATGTATATATATTACTTATTTATATTATATATATTTTTACATTTACAATTTATGTACTTTTTATTTTACTTATTTTATTTTTATTTTATTTATTATTTTTTTTTTTTTCCTTCGATAACGCGAAAATTAGGATCATTTATACCTTTTAAATTCTTTTATTGTAATACTTTTCCATAAATATTCATGATTTTCTCTTCTTTTTATATGTAATTCATGGAATGTTTCTGGAATAATTTTATGTAAACCTGCATGTTAAAAAAAAGTATATATTAGTTGCAGATTATATAATACGTTTATCAATTAGTTTTTTTTCGGTTTAAAACATTAGCACGACCTAAATGTGTGACAGGTTACGCCGAATATATTGCTTTAGAGTATGTACAACTGTAAATGTCAATTTGCTTGACTGTCATAAATTTGACTTCGCATTTTTTTTCGTGCATTGTTTTAGCTTGGAAATTTTTTTTTTAAAAATGTTAAAGAATAAAAAATATGCGTTTGGCATACCTTTAAATGTTATTATAAAGGAGCACAATTTTAATAAATAAAAGTTCATTTGCATTTATAAATATTATAAATATTATATTACAAAAAAATTATAACTTCACAAATAATTAAGATATTTCCATAAAAATCAACATATATAAACTTTAATATAAACTACAGAACAACATTATTATGCTTATTTCACTTGTTTCTCTTGGCCAAACTCAAATTATAACTTGAAATAAAAAACAACGCGTCCTAGTATTATAAAAAAAAATCCATAACATCATAAAATTAATACAAATTAATATATAAGCGTCCCATACCTTATAAACAACTTTCCTTAAGCATTTTTCACCTGTTTAATACGATCAAATGCTGAAATTATGCTGTGAAATCTCTATAAAACGCGTTTGTTATGAATTTATTTATTGAATATTTATATCCTTATAATAATATTTTACACCTGGAGTTCTGCTGCTGGTGAAAAATATTTAACTTTTATTAAATAACAATAACTTCTAAAATATTAAAATATATTTTTAAAATATGAAAAAGGGAAGAAAGAGTGAAGAGAAAAGTTTCGAAACGATAAACAAGTAATTAATGTGGCCAATGAACCAATCAGATCCCTTTTGCTCCTATGGGCATGGTCAGGCAGGTAATTTGACATTTTGGCGTAACCTGTCCCACATTAGGTCTGTTCAGAATTGGTTGATCAGCTTTTTTGATTAGGTTACACTAATCCTGTGATCAAAGTTCAATTTTGAGTTGTTTGATTGATTGATCGTGATAAACTATTAACCTACCAATAAGTAGTTGCTTTTGTTGTTTTGTTTATTTTTGTCACTATTTTTTGTCTACTCGACCAAAACGACCTACGTTTTTTTTGGTACATATTAATCGGTTTATTGATCATTCTACCAAAAAATTTATTGGTCATAATTTTTAGTGTAACCGATCATGAACTGGCCTATTATTATGCATTATCTCACGTGATCACATGACGTATAGCGTATTGTGTGAATGTTACACGTCCCATCTGCTCATAAATAGGTTTGTAGGATCGGATCACAAAAAAAAAAAAATTTTGAATTTTTTTTTTTTTTCGTGATAAAATTTTTTAATCACTTTTTCACGTAAAAAATTAATAATAATGTTGGCAGGATTTCCTAATAATAACGAAACTATACCAAATGAATTAAAATATATGCAAATGATACAAGAATCATGTTTATTGAAAATTGGTTTTAGTGGTGTAGGAGGTATATTTTTGAGAAAAATTTTCTTTTTTTCAATCTCTATTAAAAATATAAATTTTTTATTTTTTATTGGTAATACATGAAATAGGATTTGCGTTAGGAGGATTATTTGGAATGTTTATGTCATCATTTGAGATGGCATCGGTAGATCCAGCAATTTATGAACAACCAATGAAACAACAATTAAAGGCAACAGCAAAGGATATGGCACACCGTTCTTTTTCTATGGCAAAAAATTTTGCTATAGTAGGTGCAATATTTTCCGGAACTGAATGTGTTATCGAATCAGTAAGTAAAAAAAAAAAAAAAAAAAGAATATACTTTTTTTTTTCTTTTTATCCCCCCCCCCCCCCCCCCCCCCCTTCTCCTCCTTTTCATCTTTTTTAATAATATAACAGTACATACCGTATTTTATGTTCTTATAGTATCGAGCAAAAAATGACATATATAACGGTGCTGCATCTGGTTGTATAACTGGAGCTATATTAGCAGCCAGATCTGGTCCACAGGCCACTTTAATTGGATGTGCCGGATTTGCAGCTTTTTCAACTGCTATTGATTATTACATGAGAAGAGAATGATTTGTAAGGTTGAAGAAGGGAAAACAATGAACATATTATTAAAAATAAAATAATGTAATAAATAATAATACTATTTATTAAAATAAATAATGCTTAATTAATAGGGATAATTTTCATTCATAAGAACATCACAAATTCCATTGATTAATTTATTCAAGCTGTAAATAAATATTATTAAGTCGGAATCAATATATAAAGTAATAGATAAATAATAATAAATAGAATGTAACTTAAAAAAGCCTAAAAGCAGAACTTTCCAATTTCCAATTATTTTTTTTAAATTAATCATCTATCGTTTATAAATATCAAATTCAAGTTGGAAATATACATAAGGATAATAATCCTTATCAACCAAGTTTTGATATTCTTCAATATTTTCATTTTCATCACGGCCATATGCTGAACCATCAAGTCTTCCATATTGGTCAATTAGTATCTCCCTTATTTTTTTATCCATTTTATATTTTGGCTACAGTCAAATAAATTGTCAATTAGCTTATAAGTGTATAGCCGTGTGTAAAGATGCATAATTCGAACTAATAACTTACTCTTATAACAGCAGACATAAAATCTGGTGGTAGACCATAACGTAAGACAGATTCAACATAAACTCTTAATGCTTTGAGATGGATCCATGATGAAAAAACTTCTCCAAAATTTGCAGTGGCCAATCTTAATAATTCAGCCTAATCGTATACAATGATTTTAAATTAATAATTGCAATCAGCATCATTTATAGTTACAAAAAAACTCGTAATATATTATTAATTGAAATTTACTGATAATTCTTTTTCTACGGCTCCAACTTCTTCAAATTCTTTTCGCTGATTCTCCATATCATTTTCATTATATTTGAAATCTCTTACGACGAATCTTTGCAAGATCAATATGAAATTTATTAATAAATATCTATTCGATCGAATAATTTAAAATTTAAATAATTAATTACTTTTCTTCCCGGCATTTATTCGCAAATTCTTCGCTTACTCTCTTAAATAGAGTTACGGTAAACAAACCATAATCATTATCTTCCGCAATTTTTCTATAATATTTTTAGGTCAACTTTGGAGATATTTCCAATTAAGAATAAACATAACAAGATGTTTGTTTCACTTACTGAGAAGAACGGGGCACAATCATCTGCGAGATAGTTTCGTACTTGGAATTCCAATCTTTGTAACGATTCCTTAAATTTGATATAGCTTATGATTAGTAAATTCAAAAAAAAAAAAAAATTCTATAAAGGTCAAATCATACTTGGGAACTGCCACAACCAAGGTTTCTAAATATTCTGAATCCAAAACAAAATATTCCTTTTTAGCAAATTCTGCCACATTACGTACTGCTAAATTTCCACTATCAAATTAATAAATATAATTAATGAAGGAAAATAAAAAGGAGAAATGAGAACATAAGAATATATAATCTTACGTTTGCTTTCGTTCCAAAGCCTGGAGATTGCCTTTAATCTGATTATAATGAGCAGATTTAGTCTTCATAATGTTGTCAATTGATGTTACTTCCTGTTATAACAATAAATCGTTTAGACATAATAAATTTTTTATTTTTTTTTTATTTTAATATATTCTTAAAAGTTTAAACCTTGTTAAGGGTTTGAGCTATTTCCTGAAGAGATTTTTCAGCTCGAAATTTCATTGTGTCCCATTGAAAGGTCTTTAAAAATTGTTCGACAGATTCTGTTAATAAAAATAGGTGAATATGTCAAATACCTGTAAATAAGTATCACTTTAAGAATTCGTCACTTTAACAGATTTATTTAAGAAATAAAATAATAAGAATAATAAGTAACTTACTATCGTTAACGATCAAATTAGCTGCAACTTGGTCCAAGTCGCCCTGTACAAGGTTGCGTAGAATATCAACAATCTTGAAAGCTGTCGATTCAAAAGATTGATCATATTTTACAAGTTCGTCTGAAATAACAACTAGTGCATCAAGTGTTCCAATCTATCGAATTAGAAGTTAATAAAAAATTCCATCATACATAAAAATGACTATAATATAATTAATATTTTTATCACTACCTTAAATTCTGGAATTATGAATTGGTATACTTCAGCATAATCGGATCCCGACGAGCCAACCAATTTTGACCTTAACTTTTCGAACACAACTGATTTACTTCCTTCAGCAGGAACTGTTTAAATGCAAAAAAAAAATGTTAGTGTCAAGTTATTATTTTTTATTTTTTCTTTTATTTATTTATTTATTTACGGCCATTGCTAAAATTAAACTAAAAAGTTTACCGGAAATGAACCAGTAAGTGTTGTGTCTATGTTTAGAAGAAGACATAGTTAAGAAACTAATTTATTGTTTTTGAGCAATCTTTTGTAGCGATGTTATGAAGTTATGAACGTAACACTTTTTCGTACTAATGTTTAAAAATCAACATCTAGAAGATCTAATAGATCTGATTTATATACAAAAGTTGAGTACTAGATTTAGTAAATCTGATCGTTGTGCACCCAAAAATGAGTCGGCTAACATCTTTGTAATAACCAATCGAATAATTCTTAATAATGATTTAGATGAAAGTCTAAAGATGATATTCGTACTTTTTTTTAGTGGACGGTTATTTCGAAATTCTACGAAAAAAAAAGTTTTGACATAACAAGAATTTGCAGTTTAAACTCTTGCATATCTTTCTAATATAATCCAGCCAAATGTAACCTTGCAAAAACTTTTTTACGATTCCGTTAGATATTTTCAATATGCAGAAATATAAAAGAAAAAAAGAGATCTAATATATATTATGTATTTTTCGGATATAAAGGACACTGTGTCGATCATGAAATCTCTACCGTCACGTGATTTTTTAGACAAAATTACGGCATTATGTTTATAACAATTTACAAATTATATAACTAATTAAAAAAAAAAAAAATTAGCTTTTTTTCATAAATTTTTTGATAATGTTTCTTATTACTAAAATTTTAATTATAAAGTACAATATATAATGCTAATACTAATACAATAAGAAATAGTTTTAAATATAAAGAAATTTAACATTTAAATTAATACATATCTTTAAGTATTATATTTTTTATTTAAATAATAGCTGTATTTTTTAAATAAAGTATATTTAAAAGATTTTTTTTTATTAATAATTTGCATTTTATTAAAGATTTTTCTTTTGATTTATAATATTTTAAAATTAATAATATTATGATATAATATTTAAATTGGATAAAAGTATTTGATTTATTAATTAAATTTTAATAAATAAAAATAATATTACTAATACCAGAACTCTTCCCGCTGATCACTCAGCCCAAAACTTTTTGACAAGCTTTTTATTTCGCAAGCAAGTTTCTTACATTTCTCACTATGAAACCCCACCTTTTGACAACAGAAATGAGCTCCTTGCAACTAAGACTAGCTAAGAAAGAGATGTCTGGTGCACTTAAACACCAAACCAAAGCTCTTTTACGTAACTTACTGCTTTGACTACTTCAGCTTTGCAAAAGCACAACTGTGGCCACAGCTGGAGCGACTAAACTTTTTGATAACTTTTCTGAATACCGAATAGACTTAAATCTTTTACAGTTCAAACCCAAAGCTTCTACACAACAAATAATAGCGGCTAATATCTTAGGCACTCTATGCCACCTTTCCTCTGCTGCTTTTCTTGATACTGTCATTTTTTCTGCTCTCGATCAACTATCACGTAAAATGGAACAACAGATAGATGCGATCAACAAAGTGCACCAATCAGAAATTACAGTGATAAACAAAGGAAAATTGGTATGCATAGATCCACCTGATGACTCCCCCAAAATGGAAATGGATATGGATACAATGCACCAATCAACTGTTGCCCAGAGCACGCTTTCACCTCCTAGTCCCCCCATCATTGTGGAATAACAACAAGACTCCTGGACTAAGGCGTTGACTAAGAATCAGAAAAAAAAGTTGAAAAAATAAGCCAAAGCTGCGGAAAAAATTACCTTCCTACAGGAAAACAGCACATCACCTTCTTCAACTGCGTCCCCTGATTCCACTCTTGTTAGTCACACCCTAAAGCCTCTTGAACCAAAGAAGACTAGTTCTGTCATCCTTCCTACCCGTCAAGTCTCAAAGAACGATAAAGGACTAACAGGTTCAACAAAGAGGACTAAATTACAGGATGGCTGTACAGGAACAAACAACATTATCATCACAGGATACCAGCCAGAGCAAGAAGAATCCCAGCTCTTGCTAGACCTGATCATATATGATATTCCAGCTAAATGGTCAAATTATGAGCTCCTTACAAATTTAAACAATTAGGACAAAGTGGTTTCAGTTAGTACGCGAGTGCAGAAAAAATATTTAACTGCAAGAGTTCGTCTGATTTCTAATTATAATTGCCTTAAAGCTTATAAAAATAATGACTGGACCGTATCCCTCAGTACCCTTTCTGTCTGATGGTTTCTGGCTGCCTAGAGTCTTTCAAAAAGAAAGCAGCGTGAGAAGTTCCAGGGCATCATACCAAATATCTCTGAGAATATAACCTATAATTCATTATTTCCTAACAGCGCCTTTAGCCAATTTCTAACATCTAGCAATTTCAAATCCTTTAGAATTGTTAAAGAGCAGGATGGATCTCGCATATTCATAGGATATTTCACAACATGGGACGTGCTTTTTCATAGGATATCTCATCTGCAATAGTGGAAGGACGCTAATTTAGCTTGGTGCTGCTACTCCACGCCCACCAATCGCTCTCCCAAAACCAGATTTCCTTCCTTGAAGAAGGACAATTCCTTTACCAAAAAGGCAACCTCTTACTTCAAAGTAGTGATTGGATCGAACAAGGTTCCCCTTGGGCCACGCAGACATCACAACTCTAAATCAAAGAATGATGTACTTCTGACTAAACCCACTGGTAGCCAGAACAATAATAATGGCTCACAAGCGTCTAATAACAAGCAAACAAGAACACATAACAAGGTGAAAATCAAGCAGTTATTAGAACAACTAATTAGTTTATATAGTTAATACGCTAGAGATAAGAAATTAGCCATAGTTAGATAGCTTTGTAGTTACTAATTAATTTTTTGTTTAGGTAGTCATCGCGCTTTACAATTTTTCTTTTTGTTTTCTTGATTCCTTTATTCTCTTTAATATAAATGCTTGGCGAGACTGTGGCTCTTTTGAGTCTTGGATATATGTTTCCTTTTTTTGAATGTGACAGTAATGTCCTCCCTCAATACAAGAATAAATATGCGATGTCCAATATCTTTAAAAAAAAAAAAAATATTATTACTAATACAATTAGACTTGTCTATAATCACCATTTTTGGCAAACTAAAAATTGGTAATAATAGATAAGAATTATATAGTAAAGTAAATGAACTCTATATATAAATATTATATATTAAAATATATTATAATGATTATATACCTTTTTTTTAAAAATTAAGTTGATAATTTTGGCTAAATCTTATCTAGCAAATATTATTTAATATTTTTAAGAAATTTAAATAATTTTATTTTAATGATTATAATTTAAATTTATAATTCTGGTTGATACTATATATTCAGTTATTTAATTTTAATTTAAATAATAATTATTATGTGAAATGTGATTATAATTAATTTATTTTATGATAAACTAATAAACCTCAATTTTTTTCTTATATTAATGATAGTAATTAGTATATATTAATGATTATAAAAAGTATATATTAGCTTTAAATTTTTAAGACATTAAAATTAAATAATAATATATAGAATATAATTATATGTGAGATTATTGTAACCAGATCTGACTGTATATAGTTTTATAATATATATTTATCCAATTACATTGTATATATCATATATTCTTCTTAAAAAAATATATATATAGAATTTTGATTATATACATAACACATATATTATATAGTAAAAAATAAATAATATAAGTTATTCTTATTGTTTTTTAAAAAATTTTTTATTTTTTAATAAATTTAAATTATTTGATTATTATAATACAAATTTAATTTGAATTTATATAATATATTTTTATTAAATAAGTAAGTTTAAATTTTTATAAAAATCTTAATTTTAATTAATCTTATAAATTAGCAAATTTTTTTCTTTATTTTTTATTAATTTAATAAAAAAACTTTATTTATAAGTATAAGTAGATATACAGTTTATTGAATATAATCTATAAATTATATAAATTTTCATAAATCTTTATATTTGTTTATTTAGTAGTATTTCAATCTGATTTAATCTTTTTTTTTTTTTAAAATTAGGACACTTAAAGATTTGATTTGTTTAATTTAATATAATATTTCAGATTAAATAAATTAAATAAATAGATCAAATGAATTATTGGAAGTATTATTTATTAAAATAACAAAATGATAAAAAAAGTTTTTTATATTAAATTGTTTTTAAAAAAATATTTTGTAATATTTTTATAAAATAATAAAAAATATTGCAATTCAGTTTATTTTATTAAATTATTTAATAAAAAATAATTTGCAATATTTTTTTATTATATTTTTTTTAATATTTAGTTAAAAATACTTTTTTTTTAATATTTATACAGGTTGAATAGAGTCAAATCAGTCACCAATCAGACATATGACTGATTGGTAACTGATTGGTTATCTATTAATGACTGATTCTTTCAATCGGTCATCAATCAGATATAAAATCCAAATCAGTTATCAACCGGTTATATGACTAATTGATGACTGATTGATGTATAGTTGAATTTACCAGTTATCAATAGGTCACATATCAGATTGATGACCGATTGGTTGCTAATTGGCTTATTATATATTAGCAAATTTTTGGATTTTTTCAACAATAACGTTATATTTATAAACTATTTTAAACTCTGATAAAAAATTTTTTTGATAGATTTTCTAAGATTCATATAGGATATTATTGATAAATAGAGATTCTTTTTTTTGAGATTTCTAAGAATTCGTATAGGGTATCTAATAGAAAATTTTTTTTTATTTTCTAAGTTCATATAGAAAGAGTTCGTATAGGATATCTGATAGAAAATTTTTTTGCAAAATTTTCTGAGTTCATATAGGAAGGGTTTGAACAGAAAATTTTTTTTTTGAGCAATTTCTAAAATTCGTATAAGATATTTTTGATAAATAGATTTTTTTTTATTTCTAAGAGTTCATATGAGAAGAGTTCGTATGGGATATCTGATAGAAAATTTTTTTGTGAAATTTTTTAGGGTTCATATAGAAAGGATTTACATGGGATTTTTTGATAGAAAATTTTTTTGAGAGATTTTCTAAAAGTTCATATGGGAAGGGTTCATACAGGTTTTATGAGATATCTGATAGAAAATTTTTTTTTGAGAGATTTTCTAAGATTTGTATAAGATATATTTAATAAATAGATTTTTTTTTTTGATTTCTAAGAGTTCATATGGGTATTTGATAGAAAATTTTTTTTGGGAAGATTTTCTAAGTTTATATGAGAAGAGTTCGTATTTTCCAAAAGTTCATATAGGAAGCGTTTACATGGGATTCTTTAATAGAAAATTTTTTTTTGAAAGATTTCTAAAAGTTCATATGGAAAAGGTTTGTATGGGATTCTTTGATAGAAAATTTTTTTAAAAGATTTTTTAAGAGTTATTCGTATAGGATATCTGATAAAAAATTTTTTTGTGAAATTTTTTAGGATTCATATGGAAAGGATTCACATGGGATTCTTTGATAGAAATTTTTGGGAAAGATTTCTAAGATTCGTTTAGGATATTTTTGATAAATTGATTTTTTTATTTTTAAGAGTTTGTATAAGTTATCTGATAGAAAAATTTTTCTTAAGAGATTTTTTAAGAGTTCGTATAGAAAGGTTCGTATGGAATTCTTTGATAGAAAATTTTTTTTTAAAAGATTTTCTTAGTTCATATGGTGCGTATCACCTAAACTCATCAAAAATTTAGCATAAATTCTAAATGTATCTAGTTTTTCAATTTGTATATTATTAAAAAATTAAACCGATTTTTATATAGTTTAAGTCTTACTCTTTTAGAAAATCGGCTTATATTTTTGGACTAGCATAATTATTTAAAAAGTTATCAGTATTTAAAAATAAGGTATTTTATTAGTAGCTAGCCAGATTCAGACTAATTTTGCAGGGGTATTTACAGGGGTTTTGACTAATAAAAATGTGAAATTTCAATCACGTGATAATTCAATTATCATTTAAACAATTATATATTTTTGTCTATTGTTGATTTGGGCCTTTTTACTTCCACGAAATAAAAATAAAAAAAATGCTGCCTCCTTCTAAATAAAAAAGAAAATCAAAAGAACAACCACGTATAGCAGACGGCAAGTATAATATTAAAAAAAACATGTAAAGATGGCTGGGACTCTTTGACGCTTGAAGTATCTTACAATGATGATGATTCATCTGATTTTTTCGCTGATGGTTCATGTTATTTTAATGATAATTCTGATCCTTTTAATGATAATGGTGGCAGTTCTTCAAGTTTTGTTGATGATATACTGGTTGGTGATATTAATTTCAAATTTTTTAATGATGAAGAAGCGTGAGGTGATGATGATGATAGTGGATGGGATGAACCAGAGGACATGAAAGCCGAAATCAAATTCCACCAAAAATTAAAAAATCTCGATTTAGTATGGAAAGATGATAATCAACTAGAAAAAATGAAGCAGGGGCCATATAAGATAGGCAAAATACCAAAATCAACATATTATGACAAATATGGTCCAAATGGCACTTTAACTAAAGCTGCAACCGACACTGAAAAAATTACAAATTTTTTTAAGATTAGTAATACTCAAGTTACTAACCCACAATTATCTAAAACTGATACACTAGAAGTTTTTTCAAGTAATTCAGAAAGTAAAGTTGTTAACCCGTATACTTACAAAATAACTGAAAAAATAAAGGATTTAAAAGAACAGTTAGAAAAACAACATAATCAATTAACAGTTGTTGAGTATAATTATAAAAGAGCAATATTTGAATATCTTACCTTGTTAAATAATAATAATGAACACGGAAAAATTGATATTAGTTTGGAAGTTGCTCAAAAAATTTTTATTGATGGTGGTGTATGGAAAGCACAAAAAATCTGAAATCTTACAAAATATTGGTTATTGAATAATAAACTTCCAGAATTTAGAATTGGAAAACATCAAAAAATAATTAGAATAATTGATGATGAAGATGTTGCAGAAAGATGTCATACTTGGATTCAAAAACAAGATTTCAATACCACACCAACTTCATTTAAAAAATTCATTGAAAGCGAATTGTTTCCTAATATCAGAATAACCAAAGAAAAATCCATTGCTTTAATAACTGCAACAAGATGTAAGTAAAGAATTTAAACTAAATCTTCTTCAATAAACCTGAATATTAATGTTTATATTTACTATAAATATTAAATACAGGGCTTAACGTTCTTAGTTATTCATTTCAACAATATCGTCATGAAATATATTATGATGGGCATGAAAGAGATGATATTTTACAATATCGAAAAGAATTCTTAGAAAAAATGTTTGAACATAAAAATACATGTCCAAATATGAAGGTGAATCTATAGATTGAATACATCCTAACTTACCCAAAGGAGAGAAAGAGAGAATCCTTGTAGTTCATGATGAATGCATTTTTTATTCAAATGATGGAAAACATGGATTGTGGACTAAAGATGGTGAAATGCCATTACGAAAAAAAGGAAATGGAAGATCGATCATGATTAGTAAATTTCTTACTGAGGTTGACAGACGTCTGCGTTTGCAACAAACTGATATAGAAAAACATCCTCACGTACCTGAAGCAGCACGATGTTACTTAAAGCCTGGTGTAAATCAAGAGAAATACACTACCCTACAATAAATATTCGGATTTTACAAATTTTACTTAGTAAAACATAGTAAAATTGATGATTTTCAGGATTCATAAAAGTTGGTGGATTTTCAGTAAAATCCGCCTGAAATTTTTTTATTTTGAAGTCGATCAACTGTAGTTTTAAAGTATTGAAACAAAAAAAGAGTTTTTTTTAAACATAAGAAAATGTTCTCATTGTAAAACATAGGTATCAATTTTTTTATATGTTTTTTGCATTTTTACATATAAAATTATCTTGTCTATTGCTTTATATATGAACATTTTTTTGTGTTTTAAAGATAGAATACTTCTGATTATATGTTTAAAAGCTATAATTGATTGGCTTTCAAATAAAAAAATTTCGGATGGATTTTACTGAAAATCCGCAGACTTTTATGCAACCAGAAAATCATCAATTTTACTATGTTTTACTAAGTAAAATTTGTAAAATCCGAATATTTATTGTAGAGTAGTGTATTGGATAGCAGAACATCTTCTGAAACAAATTGAATATAAAGCAATTCCTATTTTCGAGGTGTTATACCCAGATTGTGTGGCGGTATTTGCTTTTGATAATAGCTCTAATCATGCTGCATTTAGCAAGGATGCATTAGTTGCAAATCGAATGAATTTAAACCCAGGTGGTAAACAACCAGTCATGTGGAATACTTACTTCAAGCTAAATAACCAGCTATAATCAATGGTATTTCCAACAATACATAATGATGAAAAACTTAGAGGTAAGCCCAAAGGAATTAAACAAGTATTAATGGAACGTGGAAAATGGCCACCTGGAGGATTGGTATTAGAATGTAACAAATGTAAAGAAAAGTGTCAGAATAGTTCAAGAACTTCCTGCTATGCACGTCAAGTAATATCCTTGGAACCTGATTTTCTTGCTCAAAAAGGTGCTATTGAAGAGTTAATTGAAAATGCAGGACATAAGTGCATTTTTTTCCCTAAATTTCATTGTGAATTAAATTTTATTGAAAGGTACTGGGATGCTGCCAAAAGGTATTCTCGTGAAAATTGTAATTATTCATGGGAGGGATTGCAAAGAGTGGTTCTTGAAAGTCTTGATTCAATAACCTTAATTACTATTAGAAAGTTCTCAAGAAAGTGTTGGCGCTATATGGATCTTTACAGGAAAGGTATTGATGGAAAATTAGTGGAGTATGCAGTAAAAAAGTATAAATCTCATAGAAGAATACCAGAGGGTGTTTTGGAAATAAATTTTCTCAAAATTTTTTAAGCCGTTAAAGTCATTAAAATTAAATTTTACCCAATCAAATCGAGTATATGTGATAAGTCACGTGAAAATATCATTTTGAAATTTCAGACTATTTGATGAGTTTAGGTGATATGCACCATACACTAATCGAAAAAGGAATATTCGGCCTCCAAAAAATCTGGCCTAGATTTGGCCAATTTTTAAAAAAATTGACCTAAATTAGTAATGATATGCAATTCAATCTATATTCGACTCTGATTCGATCCAGCCGAATGATGGTCAAATTGCGTATAATAAAAATTAAATTATGTTCGGCCTCATACGAATAATGGCCGAATTGTATTCACTTTTCTATATTAAATAATGGTTATAATATATTTACTATATTAATATTATTAAGTATAATAAAAAACAATGATACAATATTTGTTAAAAAATGTTTAAACAATTCAGACTAGTATAAATGTTATATTAAATCAACGCAAATGGAACTTTCTATTTATAGGAATAACGGCTAAATATTCTTTGGCATTAGATCGATCTGATTTTTTGTATTTTATAGGTATAAACTGACCTAAAATGTTGTGTATTGGGATTATATTGTCTCTACTGCTCAAATAGAAACTATCTTCCCATAATTCGACGTTACAAGTTTTGACATCATCGTCAATACTGAAATGGAATCAGGATGTCAAATTTGCCAGTTTGTACCATTTGATGTAAGCCAATTTGTGTGTCAAATTATGGGAGGATAAATGAACGCTATGTTCGAAAAAAAATTGGATTTGACCTAGGTAAGTATCGACGCTATTCCCATCACAATTAATAAATTTAGCTAAGACAAATGAGCTCTTAATATGTCGTGTTGCAGCAGCAGATCCAAAAATTTCTGCACCGATTTGATATCTTTCATATCGATTCGCTTTGTTGATAACAATCGTCGAATTGGGTAAATTTTCTGTAAACGGTTTTCTGAATATAGAATCTACGTATGTATCCTTATAATATTCAATAAGTAAATCGTAGATTTGTTCATCAAGACGAATATCTTCAGATCGCGGTGCTAAAAATATACCCAGAAATTTCTCGCAACCAGTAATTGGTGATTCCAATATATTTCTGGAATTCATCAAAAATTGATACATTTCATTTGTTGGAAATTCGGAAAGAGAACCAACAGAAGGTCATTTATTGAGTAATTCGATGCCGATTACTTCTGAACTTGAGCTGATAATATCGTTTATTTGTGTTTCAGTCATCAATCGACGCATTATTTTAGGTTCAATTTGGCGGTGGCTATTAGGCAACGATTCTAATAAATATTTTATTATTAATCTTTGCTTAATGGAATAATATAATTCGAAAAATTGACACAGCAAATGAATTTAAATTTGAATTACCTAATACGCCATTCATTCGTTCAAAGCTAAAGCATCAGAATGAATACAGGACTCTGTAATTGTAAGAGCACTCACATAGATGTAATGATAGGTAGAGGTTTAGCGTTATTTTTCCTTCGCCATAATGCTCTTCGATCAATTTAATTATCTTTACTAAAAGTTCATGGGCTTCTTTCATATCGTTAATCTCCACAATTCGTCTAACTAAAATCGTACAAACTCTTACAAAATACGTAAGAATTTTGCGATCTTTATTCGGAAGATGATTCCATAACACAACAGTGGCGTATATTAGGAAAAAGTTGCGCCATTGGTCAGCGGTAAAGTTAGAAAAACCTTCACTGCAATGGATTTTATCAGGAATTCGTCCTAAATCTAATGGTAGCTTAAATTCGCTCATTTTCTTTTGAATTGATTGAAGAGCTTTTTCTGTTAATATATCTTCATCGATCCATATTCGTTTTGTTATTCATTTTGCGATTCCTAGAAAAAGGCAGTGCATCGGATCTATAACAACAAACTGAATCAGATCAAAATACGAGAGTCTTAATATTTCAGACCACCTTACGCCATTCACCTTGACTAATCTCTCTCTTTCTGCGTTAGATTTGCATCGTCGCCATTCCAAAGCCTTTTGACGATGCTCTACTGGATCTTTCATGATAAACCAGTCGCTCATATCCGCCATGCCACCAAAATTACGATTATTAGCCCTTTTTTAGCATTGATGACATGATGCGAGGGCAGAGATATGCCCGCATAATTTTTGAGCTCCAGGAATATCGCACGAAGCAATTATTAATGCAGCTCAAATATCTTTGCCATTTGGACATTCATTAGTGCGATTAAGATTCACGTCTTCCCAAAGTGACTCTAATTCTGTTATTATTGGTGAAAGATAATGATTAACTTTATGCAATTTAACCTCATCAGGCCCTGGTAATATGCTGAGTATAAGCACATTTTCAGGCTTAAATCAAACATCCCGAGGTAGATTGCATATTACTGCATATATTACACCTGTACTGTAAATCGTTCCTTCGTAAGGCTGGAACCAATCCAAATTCATCATTAATCCTAGATGAGCATCAGCCTTGTCTAGTCGGAAAAAGTTATTTGACCCTTGTTCAGACGATTCCTTAAGATTTTTCCATATTTGGCCGTCATAAATATCGATAGAACATTGTCAATTATTGAACAACGTGTCCAATGCCGCAGTAATTCTTCAAATCCTGGCCGCTTGAACATACTAGAAAACTGCTGTTGTATACTCGAGACTGGATAAATTAATTCAGGAACAATTGATATACTATTATTTAAAGAAATTTTCTTCCCTAAAGGAGTACGACATTGTTTTAATCTCTTTGTAGCCGAATTTGGAAATTCGACATGGCTGCATTTCATAACGGTATTATTATCTTTTGATATTATCTCCTCTTTTTTGTATAATTTGTGACATTTTTGGCAGGCTGCAAACTGCGTAAATCGATCGAAAAGTTCTAACTTTTTTCTTAGCATGTACAATGAATTTGGGAATGATTCGTAATTGATATTTTTACATACTTTCAATATTATTTTAATAAATTGTATTAATTCTTCAATTGCGGTATTTGGTATGTTACGACTCGACCTGAACTTCATAATCCATATCAAAATCCCTTTAATTAATTCATCTGTTGGTAATTCTGAAATATCTGGTGTGTCTGAAATATCCGGTATGTCGAACATAGGATGAGAGTAATTCTCAAAATTATCTGAAAAATCATTATCTTCATCATTAGGAGAATCTTCTTGTGTCGAAGATTCACTAGTGTAGATATCATCCGTATCATATTCAGCAGGCACATTATAAGAGGAATCTTCAGCGACTAGCTCAACTTCAGTGATACGACAAAATGTGTCTGATTTTGCCCTTTTTTTGCGTGGAAGAAATATATATTTCTGTTTCTCATACGTATCATTATCAGAACGTGTATCAATAGACATTGTCGTATCTTGTGGTTCTGCTAACGATATTGTCGAATCAATCAGTTCTACTAACTCTTGAGACGTTGGAGTCTTATCGCGATTTAATGGTTCCAAAGAAGTCGTTTGCTCATTCGTTTGCTCATGTTCCTCCTTCGTACACAGATCGACCATTTTCCCATTACAATGGCTGCAAAAGCACAGAACCTTCTCTCTTGATTTTCTGATCGTAAATTCAGTAGATGTTTGTTCAGAGGTCGATGAACTAGGATTATTATATTCGTCTATGATATTAGCAGCAATGCGTTTTCTTCCCCCTTTTTTCATTTTTTGATAAAAGTCAGATACAATAAAGTTGTAATATGATTTTTACGTTGAATAAAGTTATAATATACTTTGTTATATTTAATTAATAGTGATTTTTTATTAATATCAAATTTTTAGTGATGTCGAATTTTTAGTGATATTGTGGTTTTTTTATTAATATCAAATTTTTAGTGATGTCGAATTTTTAGTGATATTGTGGTTTTTTTATTAATATCAAATTTTTAGTGATGTCGAATTTTTAGTGATATTTTAGTTTTTTTATTAATATCAAATTTTTAGTGATGTCGAATTTTTAGTGATATTGTGATTATATTCTGTTTTAAAATGATATTGATAGTATAATTAACAAAATAGACAAATTCAAATACGAAAAATTAGACGTAAGAAGTTGAATAGAAAATTAAACGAAAACTGAAATTTAAAAAATAAAATATATACCATACCATGCACTCAATGCGATTTAACTGTTCAATTAATTGAAAGTCTAATTTGATGCGAAAGTTTAAGTCTAATCTGATCATTAACGGCTAATGATTGAAAGTCTAATTTGATATGTTTAATATATGTTTAATTAATTAAAAGTCTAATTTGATGCGAAAGTTTAAGTCTAATTTGATCACGCCTATTGAAAGTCTAATTTTATACAAATGTTTGTGATCGTTAATTGTTAAAAGTCTAATTTGATAGTAAAGAAATAGATATAAATAGTGGTCCAATTTCCTCGTTCCATACAAAAAAATCGCCCTTTTTTCTTTTTTAAAAAATAATAATAAAAAATAAAAATAATTTTAAAACAATAATGGCTCGTAAGAAACTATCAAAACCAAATGCTCCTTTACCAGATATTGCTGGTTCATCTACACCATCGCCACATACAACATCAACTCCTCCACGAAATATTGCTTCAACACCAACACTAACTAATACTACCGTTTCATCTACATCACGAAATATTGCCACATCACGAGCGTCAACACCAACTAATACTACACCACGAAATATTGTTACATCACGAGCATCAACACCAGCTAATACTACACCACGAAATATTGCCACATTACGAGCGTCAATACCAACTAATACTACACCACGAAATATTGCCACACCACGAGCGTTAACACCAACTAATACTACACCACGAAATATTGCCACACCACGAGCGTCAACACCAACTAATACTACACCACGAAATATTGCCACACCACGAGCGTCAACACCAACTAATACTACACCACGAAATATTACCACACCACGAGCGTCAACACTAACTAATACTACACCACAAAATATTGCCACACCACGAGCGTCAACACCAACTAATACTACACCACGAAATATTGCCACACCACAAGCGTCAACACCAACTAATACCACCGCCTCGTCTACATCACAAAATATTGCCACACCACGAAATATTGCTTCAACACCAACATCACTAAATACTAATACTACAGCTCCCTTTAGACTCGTTATTTTGCAAGATATTTTAGCCTCATTAAGTCAAACTCAAACTCAATCTCAACGAACTTCTGATATTATTAAAAGATATCCTAATATTAATGTACCAAAAAGTTACCATTCACATCACGAAGAAGGAGCACCAAGAAATGTTCGACCGAGTAATAAAGAAGCGGGTAAACTGAATTTTTTGTTATATTTTAATATTTATTATATTACATCTGTTCGTTACAATTCGATACATATCCTTATAATTTAAAATAGGTAATTTAGAGCTAGGAAATTTAAAAAATGAAACCCTTCGACTACAGAACGAATTGAATCAGGAAAAGGTCAAAGTATTAGAAATGAAATGAAAAATAGATAATTTGCAAGACCGTGTTTGTAGGGTCAAGGAGGAGAATTCCTTACTACGGCAGTTTAATGAAATTTTTGGTGATGAATCAAACCAATTATGTGAAGAGAATAAAACTCTCCAAGAAGAACTTCAACGGCTCAAACAACTTCGCATACCTCGAAAGACTATCAATTCTCCGCAGCAATATTCATCAAAACGCCCCAATAAAAGATTAAAATTGAGAGAAAAATCGCCTGATGAAGTTGCCGCTTCAGCTGCAAGAGTAAGAATTTTACAAGACTATTTGCAGCCGAATTGTGTTAATATATATATACAGCTTTTATTATTTCCTCTTATTGTTTAGAATGAAATGAAGAACCTCTTGAAAGGTCAAATACCTGAAGAATATTGGTTGGATTACAGTAAGACTTTTAGTGAACAGACAGCAAAGATATACGAAAAATTGATACCTGAATTAAAGAGGTTGATGAGTGGACATTATAATCTGTCTGTAACCCAATTGTCAAACTGGTTACGATCGATTCACAAGCATAAAAGAGATAGATAACGGAAATGACTATCAGGCCAATTAGACAAAGTCGACCGTAGGATGCACGTGAATGCGCGATTGTCTGAAGTGAGCAGTATTTTATTTTAATGCACTTCTTTTTAGTCATTTGAAATTAATCTTTATATATTCAACAGAAAAAAAATAGACGAGTAAAGGTGGCAATAAAATTATACGAAAGAAATGACGCCAACATAAAGGAATTCGATAAAGACGAATTATTACCAATGCTTGTACAGAATGATTGTCATTCCATTGAGCAATCAGATTCTGAAGACGATTCAAGACAGAAATTGCCTGATAATAAGCGGTTCTTGCATGTATACGATCGGTCATGGCGTTCAGATGAGATATTAAAGTGATTACTGCTCCTAACCTATTTTAATATTTATTCGATATTTCTTTATCTTTGTTTTAATAGTTAAAACAGCTATTACGAGACGTATTAGACCCTGAAGCAGAATATATTCAACGCGCAAAAAAGCAATGGGAGCGAATTTATAATGATGATATTTACTTCATGTCTAGTAAACCTCTCGAGAATGTGCCTGAATGGGCGCTCGATAAAACGAAAATATACGAGACAGATGAAACAAATGAAACAATTAGCGTTAGCGAATATGATGACATGGTTGATGATTTGATTCAATCTTACGAGGATCGTGTGCCAATAGAACTGAATTTAACAGAGCCATATTCAGATTTCTTGTTAAATTCGGCGGAAATGAATTCAACTAGACCTGAAGATTTGGATGAGATCGGTGAAAGTTCGACAACAGTAAGTTGAATTATTTTAATATTTTTACATCGCAAATATCGTTAATTAATTTTGTTTATATCATATGTTGTATCATATTAGCAACAAAAAGCTGAAAAAAACTGAAAAGGAAAAGGAAGGGCTACGGAAGACGAAGAACTCCATGAAATATTTGATGCAGACGAATATTATTAGTATATTTTATATTTATTTTTTTGGTTATATAATTATTATTGGATATTTTATATTTTTTTTTATTTATTTTTGTACGGTTGATCATATGCGGGTTGGTTTATATAATTATCTTATATTACTATATACTATATACGTCAATATATATAAAATAAATGGTTTTTATTTGCTTATAAAATACAAAATGATGCTTTATTATTCGACCTTGAAAAACCTCTAGTTTGACCTATTTATCAATTATATTCGGATTATATACAGTAGTCGAATATAGTTTTTTTTAGGGTCGAATAAATATGTAATAATGTCCTAATATAGGTAAAATGATGGTTGAATTTTCTTTCCAAATTTGAGACGATTGGCACCCTAAATGCGCCAAAAAAATCGGCCTCAATTTGACATAGGTTAGATCGTCATTCGACCTATATTCGACCTAGTCAAATTTAGGCCGAATTGTCCTTTTTCGACTAGTGATAGAAAATTTTTTTTTTTGAGATATCCTAAAATTTGTGTAGGAAATGATTTTTTTTTTGAATTTTCTAAGATTCAGAGATTTTTTTTTTTTGAGGTTTTCTAAGAGTTTGTATGAGATATTTTTAATAGAGAATTTTTTTAGATTTTGTAACATTTTTAACACTTTTTATTAAATTATAATATTAACTTTACCTTTTTTTAATATTACTAATATTATTCTTTTTTTTATATTTTACTAACATTATCATGTATTTTTTTCTTTTTTTTTTTTATAAATTTTATCAAACCCTTTATAATACTACGGTAACTTTTTGTATTTATGTATTTTATTATAATTATTATTAACTTTTTATATTTACGTTTTACTATTTATTTATTTATTAAATATTACTAACTTTATCAGTCATCTACTAACATATTATTATAATAAATGTTTTTATTTTAAATACTTATTAATATAAATAAAGATATTATGTATTTTATTTGTAATTTTAAATATTATGTGCAATAATAAATTTTATTATTCGTTATATGATTTTACAAAAATTGGTCTTTTGACCATCAATTGATCATAATTTGATCATGAATCAACCATAATTTGACCATAACCATAATTTGACCATAATTTGACCATAATTTGACCATAATTTGACCATAATCATAATTTGACCATAATTTGACCATGATCATAATTTGACCATAATTTGACCATGATCATAATTTGACTATAATTTGACCATGAATTGACCATAATTTGATCATAACCATAATTTAACCATGAATTGATCATAATTTGACTATGACCATAATTTGACCATAATTTAACCATAATTTAACCATAATTTAACCATAATTTAACCATAATTTAACCATAATTTAACCATAATTTGACCATAATTTGACCATCAATTGACCATCAATTGATGATCATTGATCTTTCAATTAATCGGGTAGTACAATTTATTGCTGATTGAATATTGATTTATTTGACTGTTTATCAATCCTGATGACCGATTAATAGCTGATTGATGCCTGATTTGACATCGTTCGATTTGTATTAATTTTAGCATTTAAGTCAAAATATAAAACTGAAATGAATTTTAACAATTATAATTAATTACAAGGGTCAAATAAAATACAAGGATCAAAATAGATTATAAGGGTCAAAATAGTTTATGAGAGTTAAAACAGGTTAAATGAATTTTTATTTACTAGTTTATTTAATTATCAATAAAAAATTTTTTGATATTATTACATAATTTATATGTTTAATTTATTTAAATCAAATTAAAATTTAAATTTAATTCAAAAAAATAATATTATAGATAAGAAAAAACTAAATTAACAATATTATCAATTATTTTTTATTTTACTTTAACATTTTATTTTTTAGGTTGTTAAGGAAATCATCTGTCTTTTTTATTTAATTTCTTAAAATACTAAATTAATTATAAAAAAAAAAGAATTTGAAAAATTATCTTCTCTATTAATCTATTAAGAATAAAAAAGATAAAATGATTTAGTTTAATTAGTATAAAAAATTGAAATTACATTAATCAGAAAAAAATATTATTTTTATGATAATAAGATATTATAAAATTGATCTCTTCTACTGTATTTCTTTTTTCACATCAAAATATCATATATACATTATAAATTGTCTTATCAATATATTCTAATAAATATTATTATTTATTATTTTAATTCACTAGTTGAAAAAGGACAATTCGGCCTAAATTTGACTAGGTCGAATATAGGTCAAATGACGATCTAACCTATATCAAATTGAGGCCGATTTTTTTGGTGCATTTAGGGTGCCAATCGTCTCAAATTCAGAAAGAAAATTCGACCATCATTTAACCTATATTAGGACATTATTACATATTTATTCGACCCTATATTCGACTACTATATGTAACCTAAATATAATTGATAAATAGGTCGAACTAGAGGTTTTTCAAATTCAAATAATAGTAGTTTTATTAACATTTTATTTATAGCTACATATTATAATATTATATAAAAATCTATCTAACATTTATCTATCTATATATTATCACTTGTTATTATTCACATTAATCTATCCGCCATTATATCCACAACCATCATCTACACAATCAAGTATCCTAAAAAATCTTAAATCATTCTTGTCAAATTTTGCGTTCAGAGAGCTGAAGAACAAACTGTCTAAAAAAAAAGAAAAAATAAATTAGTAATTATTTTTCAAAAGGCGAAAGAAATCTTAAAAAAAAACATACTTGCCGAATTCTTGCATTAAAAAAACACACCATTAAATCCACACATCCAAAGATTAAAGGTTCATCAAAGATCATTCTTGTTGAATTTTGCGTCCAGAGAGCCGAAGAATAAACTATCTAAAAAAAAGAAAAAATAAATTAGTAATTATTTTTAAAAGGCGAAAGAAATCTTAAAAAAAATACTCTGAATTCTTACGTCAAAAAAACTGAACTTGCCTAAAAAAAATAGAGAATTGAAACGTTAGTAATCATTTTGTTAAATAAATAAACTGAATATTTCATCTTACTGAAATTATATCAAAAATGTTGAAAATTAGCCATCTATAATTAAAATAATCAAAATATTAATACATGATTCATTAAAAAAATAAATTTAATTAAAAATAAAAAAAAAAATATTAAAACTCACTAAAAGCCGAGTTGTTAAAACCGTCTTGTTGCTACCAAATTCTACACGAGTATCAACTATCTAAAAGGAGTAAAACAAGTTGTTAATAAACGTCGTAAAAATCACAAAATAAAATGAAAAAATTAAAATACTTACCGAAATTCTACACAAACTGAAGAGCTAGCCATTTAAAAAAGAGTAAAAACGAATTATTAGTAAATGTCGTAAAACATCAAAATAAAATGAAAAGATACTCCTGAGATCTTACTGAAGAGCCAACCGTCTAAAAGAAATGAAAAAAAAATGTAATTATTAACTGTTCTTTAGAAGTCATAGAATAAAAAAATTAAACTTTACAACTCTTACTAAAACACCGCGTCTAAAGAGCCGCAAAAAAAACGGCCCCTAATGTCAAAGAATCAGTTGCCTGCAAAAAAAATGAACTGTTAATAAAGTTCATTTAAGGTTAAAAGAAAAAACAATTTCACTCACCTAGATCCAAGGAAAAGATCCGAGAGAATACTAAATAAAAAAAAGTAACTGAACTTTTAGAAGCCATTCGTTAAATTAAGAGTAGTTAAAGAAAAAAAATTATTACTGTAAAATTTCGCGTCCAAAGGAGACCAAAATATCCGCTTAAAATGAGCTGTTTCATTGAGGATTTTTTAAAGAAAGAGCGGGAGAAGTGGGAAAAGAAAAATTAAGAAAGAGAAGGAAAAGGGAAAGATAAAGGAAAATATGAAGGGAAGAAAAAGAAAGAAGAGGGAAAGATAAAAAATAGGGAAAGGACGAAAGGAGGTAAAAAACAAAAGGAAATGGTAAAGGAAAAAGGAAAGAAGTTTTAGAAACTTCATTAAATTTAGTCTTTTTTTTTAAGCTTTAATTAGTTATATGATACGTAATGTAATGCTTAATTAATATACACTTAAAGTTGCCTGCCGAAACTCAATAGGCCAATGTCAAAATGTCGAAACTAAAAATATGTCAAAATTGCCAAAATTAAAACATCACTCTCGTGATATATAAAATATTAAGATTTTAGTCACAATTTGATTCAAAATTGAACGATCCTAATTAATAAAGTTTATATAGATATTGATAAAGTTTGATACAAGTTTGATACAAGTTTGATACAAGTTTGATAGATTGATTGTAATTTGTAACGTCCCGGTCATATAGTATGCATATTAAAAATTTAGTAAAAAAAATTTAAAATTAAATACGTAAAAAACTAAAATTTATTGCAATACTTTATTTTATTGTTATAATTGAAATTGACTTCTGGATTAAATAATAAATTATTACATTTAAAAAAAGTTTTTATATTATTATTTGTAATAAAAAAATTTTATTGACCGGGTTCATCTAAAAGTCTGACAACCTAAAAAAATAAAAAAGAAACGTTAGTACATTTTTTTTAATATATTAAAAAAATTCCTCCTACTTTTCACTAAATTTACTTACGTACATTTCAAGTTTGGGTTCGTTCAAGAAGTCTGGCAACCTAAAGAAAAAAAAAAAGAAATAGAAGAAACGTTAGTATGTTTCTTTAATATATTAAAAAAAAATCCCCTCCCACTCTCCACTAACTTACTTGCATACTTTTCAAGTTCGGGATTCGTTCAAGAAGTCTGGCAACCTAAAGAAAAAAAAAAGAAATAGAAGAAACATTAGTATGTTTCTTCAATATATTAAAAAAATTCCCTCCCACTCTTCACTAACTTACTTGCGTACTTTTCAAGTCCGGGTTCGTTCAAAAAATCTGGCAACCTAAAGAAAAAAAAAGAAATAGAAGAAACGTTAGTATGTTTCTTCAATATATTAAAAAAAAATCCCCTTCCACTTCCCATTAACTTACTTGTGTACTTTTCAAATCTGGGTTCATTCAAGAAGTCTGGCAACCTAAAGAAAAAAAAAGACATATGTAGATAGAAGAAATATTAGTATGTTTCTTCAATATATTAAAAAAAAATTCCCTCTCATTCCCCTACTAACTTACTTGCGCACATTCCAAGTTCAGGTTCGTCTAAGAAGTCTGGCAACCTAAAGCAAAAAAAAATAAAAATAAAATTTTTTTTTTTTTATGGTTTAAAAAAAACTGTAACCATTTTTTTTTCAAAAAAAAGATTATTTACGATCAGTAAATTGGCTCATATGACCGATATTAAAACTGATCAGAAATCTGTAAACCGCAGATTAGTGAATGCTGAAACTATCGAAATAGATTCGGTATGTCAAAACTATTTTGTCATTTTGACAAATCAGAAGGTCAATGTCAAAATGTCGAAATAGTTTCAACAATTTCGATATGTCGAAACTCCTTAGTTTTGGCAGACAACTTTATATACACTATTCGACTATAATTCAACAATGTCGAATATATGTTTAATTATAGATCATTACTAATTGAGGTCGAATAATTTTTAATTTTGGTCGAATATAGACTGAATTTTATTAAGGCCGAATATTCCTTTTTCGACTAGTGATTGAATCATTATTAATTAAATTATTAATCTTACTGAAGAATTTAAAAGATAAAATTTTTATTACCTGATCTTTTTCAAGATCCTTTTTTGAATAATCCAAAAAATTTTTGTTTACTTCATATATTTTTTTCTATTTCCTAATCTATATGAAATTTAATTCTGAAAACATTAAAATATTAATATATATAAAGCAATACATGTAAAAAAAATAGATATATTTCTTTTATTTAAATATAAACTTATTAAATAATCTTGTAATAAATTTTTCTATTTAGTTTTTACTTATTTTTAATCAAAATTTATTTTAAAATAATCATTAATTTTTTCTGCTATAGAGTTCCAAAACTCATTTCTATTATTACATAACAAGTTTTAGAATTTAACATTTCTATATATTTTTTGATCAAACAGATATTTACACTATTTATCTATTTATAATACTCTTGTTTAATTATAAGGTTGAGGGTGAAGTTGAAAGTAAGAGTGAGGATAAGAGTAAAGATAAAAATCATTAACTAGTATTATGATAATAAAAGTTTAAAATTTAAAGTCTGAATATTTAAAAATTTGAAAGATTAAGATATTTTTATCTTTTATAAGTATTAAAAAAAGGTAAAATTTGTACTTATATAATTATAAAATACATGAATAATTTAAATTTATACTTACATAATCATATTTAAATTCTTAAATTATAATAATGCAATTCAATTTAAAATACTAATCTTTTTTATTTATAATTAAATTAAAAGTAGATTGAAAATAGATTGAAAATAAATTAAAAACAGATTAAAAATAATCAATTTTGAGTTTATTATATTAAGATTATTAATATGAAAAATATTATATTAAAATAATTAATAAAAAAAAAATAATAAATTTATACTAATTACTCAAAGTAGAATTCATTAAATCATTAATATTAAACACTTTTTTACTATAATCATAAGAAGGATTTGCTTCTTTCTTAATGACTACTCTAACTTTTACTTCTAATACTTTCTGCAATTTAATATTTATATTAACATATTTATTTAGCATTATTTCATTATCTCTTATAAGAGTTTTTCATTATTTTGATCAAGATCATCATTTTCATCAATTTGATCATATTCTTTTTCTTAATTATTAATTTTAACTTTAGAAAATTCTATAATATCATTAAAATTTTTATTTAATTTATTTAAAAAAATTATTTTATGTAAGGCTTAAAAATACATAATTCATTTCTTTCAAAATATTATTAACATAGGACCCTGAATAATATATATATAGGTCAGATGAAAATTTTAAAATTTACTATGATCAATAAGCAAATTATTCTAAGTTCTGCTAAGCAAACTCTTATTATAACCTTTGAAGTTTTTATTCTGCTAAGCAATTTTTTTTCTGACATATATAACTTTATTTAAGTATAAAAAAATAATTTAATTATAATAAATATATATATAGTAATAGTAAATTAATTTTTTATATCATTGCAAAAAAAAATTGTGAAATTTATTCACTAAATATTAATAAATTAATAATATAAAATGATATACCAACTTCAGAATTTTTAATTTTAATTAATATTAATATAATATTAAGAATCTTGCTAATTTGCTTCGCGGGTGAAATCACCTAGGTGATTTCACCTATAAATAATTTATCAAAATCAGGTGATTTCACATGTATAAAAAATTTTTAATAAATTTAATAGTATGCAAATCTTTATTAATTAATTTTAAAATTTAATTGGCTAAAATTTATAATATTGTTTACGTAAAAATTTAATGATTGTAAAAATATTGTCCAGTCAAATGTATCGCTAATTTGGCAATAATTTTCTGTACAAAAAAATAACAAAATTAACTGACTTTATTTCTTTAAATCCTGTTTATCAAAGTTAATATTTTTTACAATTATTTATCTTTAATATAACTAGTAATGATAATAATGATACAAAAAAAGAGAAGCCTAACAATTATGATAATAAGAGAGAGAAATAATGGAAATAATATTAGAAACAAATAATTGGAGATAATGAAAATGATAGGAGACAAAAGATATAGTAAAAAAAAAAGAAAGATAGTGAAAAGAAGAGGGAAAGAATGTGAAAATAAAAGGAACAGGATCAAAAACAAAAGGAATAGGGACAAAATGAAAGGGGATAGAAATAAAAATAAAAAGATAATAGGAGGGGGCAAAAAAAGAGAAAAGATGACAAGAAGGGGACAAAAAAATGAAAGGATGACAAGAGAAAGATGAACAAAATGAAAGGATGATGATAAACGAAAAGATAATAAGAAAGGAATGAAAAAATGAAAAGATGATGAGAAGGAGAAATGAAAAGATGATAAAATAAACGATGATAAAAACGAAACAATGATAAGAACAAAATGATGAGGATGAAATGATAATTGATGATGAGGACGAAATGATAATTGATGATGAAGACGAAATGATAATTGGTGATGAGGATGGATGAAACAATAATCAATGATAAGGATGGACAAAACGATAATTGATGATAAGGACGAAATGATAATTGATGATTAAGACGAAATGATGATTGATAAGGATGAAACAACGATGAGGACAAAATGGCAATGAGGATGAAACGATCATGAGAATGAAAGGAAAAAGGAGCGATAATGAAAAAGAAGAAAGTGAATAAAAACAAAAAGAAAGGGGAATAAATTAACAAAAGATAAACCATAAAAAGAAGAAAAAATAGTTAGTAAAAATAAAATATGAAAACAAAATTGAAAAAAAGATAAGAAAAAATGCCATACCTTGTTCGCAAAACTAAGACCTAAAAAAAACAAAAGGAGGCGAAATGATAAGAATAAAATAAATCGATGATGAAGATGAAATGATAATTAATAATGAAGACGAAATGATAATTGGTAATAAGGATAGATAAAACAATAATCGATGATAAGGATGGACAAAATGGACAAAATGGTGATGAGGATGAAACGATCATAAGAATGAAAGGAAAAAGGAGCGATAATGAAAAAGAAGAAAGTGAATGAAAACAAAAAGAAAAGGGGAATAATTTAATGAAAGATAAACCATAAAAAGAAGAAAAAATAGTTAGTAAAAATGAAATATGAAAACGAAATTGAAAAAAAGATAAGAAAAAAATGCCATACCTTGTTCGCAAAACTAAGACCCTAAAAAAAAACAAAGAGAGAAAAAAAAAAAGAAATAATATACCATCATTTAATGTAAACCTGGAAGAGATTAAAGACCTAAAAAGAAAGGAAAAATAATAAATGGAAAGGAAAATGAAAACAAAAAGAACAACAAAAAATAACATACCTTTGACACAAAATTAAAAGAGCTTAAAAGGCCTAAAAAAGAAAAGAAAAAGGAATTAGAAATAACACTGGTCAAAATCAATTCTATCAGGTACATATCGGGGACTTATATATCGGTGGCTAATCAAATAAATATCGGGTATTTGGGTACCCGATTTATTATACTTCAAAATATGCCTAATTACCAAGACCCCAATATCTAAACTATTGGTCACCGATATGTTATTTAATATATATTGGGCACAGTTCTATCTTACACATATCGGGTACCCGATATGTGATACAAATTTTAATACGTTAGATTTCATATTATATAACGTATTAAGAAATTTTTTAGAGTTTACTTTCTTTATAGATTTTTCTTTTTAGAAATTTTTAATTCGTTTAATGTAGTTAAAAAATTTTTATTGTCTTATTTATTGAATGCATTATCAAGTTTATAAATTTTTTGTAAAGTGTTTAAAAGTATAATTATTATTGTTAATATTTTTATTTTATTACGTATTTTATTACAATAAATTAATAAAAAAGTTACAGTCATTTATAATACAATTTTAAGAAAAGTTTGCTCAAACTTTTCTTAATCGTGATCACGTTAGGATCAAGAGGAACAAGGGAAACTGCAACCTAAAATAAATAAAAGAAACGTTAAACTGTTTCTTTAATATTAAAAAAATATCCCTCCTTCTCTCCTTACATTTCAAGTCCGGAGTTCAGCAATCTGAAAAAAATAAAGAAAGAAATGTTAGTAACGTTTCTTTAACATTAAAAAAAAATCACCACCCTTTCCAACTTACATTCCCAAGTCCGGTTCGTCCAAGAAGGCCAGCAACCTAAAAAAAATAAAGAAAGAAACATTAGTAACGTTTCTTTAATATTAAAAAAAATCTTCCGCCCTTTCTAACTTACATTCCCAAGTCTGGTTCGTCCAAGAAGGCTGGCAACCTAAAAAAAATAAAGAAAGAAACGTTAGTAATGTTTCTTTAATATTAAAAAAAAATCACCACCCTTTCCAACTTACATTTCCCAAGTCTGGTTCGTCCAAGAAGGCTGGAAACCTAAAAAAATAAAGAAAGAAATGTTAGTAATGTTTCTTTAATATTAAAAAAAAATTCCTCCCACCCCTTCCAACTTACTTTTCAAGTCTGGGAGTCCAGCAACCTAAAAAAAAAATAAAAAAAAAATTATGGTTTAGAAAACCGTAAAAATAGATTGATCATGATAATCAATGATCGTCAAATTAAATTAAAATGCCGAAACTATTGCATGTAAACGCTAAAAGGTTTTGGCAGTTTAGCAAAAATGAGTTTGATCACGTATTTTGAAAATGTGAAAGATTATTTCAAGATTTTATATTGTAAATTGATAGATTAGTTCTCTCAATTTGATCTATGGAAAGATTTTAGTAACATTTTGGAAGAATCAGCGGTATTAGATCTATCACGCCTAAATGTACCTTTTTTAAAAATTTATTGGGGATATTTCATCATTACAATATATTATATAATATATGATGACAGATTGTTTATTTAATTAATACTTTAATAAAAAAAAAATGAATGTTTATTGAATAAAAGCAATTTATTATAATAAGCTTTAATTACTTATAATTGAAATCGAATTTTTTAATTTCAGTTGAATATAGGCCGATATTAAATCAAATTATAAAATAGTAAAAATATTAAAATAATAATTAGATGACTATATAATATATATATATATTTAATAAAAAATAATAATAATAAAAGATAATAAAAATAAAAATAATAATAATAAAAATAATAAAAATATAAAAATATAAATAAAAAATAAAAATAAAAATAAAATATAAAAAATACAAAATAAAAAAAAAATAAAAATAAAAAAATATAATTTACGGATTCCAAGGCCACCGATGCGCAGTGTTTCTATGCCGCCTATGACTGTGGTGGTTCCCTAAGAAATATATATAAATTTAGAACTTAAATAACTTAAATATAAATTAAAAAAATTCTTAATAATTACCAGGTCTGTCCCAAAACCTTGTGCGGAACTGCCTATAATATCTTTCTCCTTCCTGGAACCACCTTCCATTTCGCGTACCATTCCTCCATTCACAGAAATTCTAAAAATGTTAATACTATTAATTTTTTATTTTTTTTTATTTTTTTTTTATGATTTATTATTATTTTACTAACATTAAAATTCCTGACCAAGTTTCTCCACTTTCTTTCTACCTGTTGGCCAGTGAACCTCACGTGGAACCGTCTTTAAATTCTTCGAGCTAGGCTCTCCCAGAATTCAGAGCGGTCCCTCCCGGGTATGTCATGGTAGTAGTTGTTCCTTCTCCTTTACATTATTTATTTAATTTTTAGATCAGGAAACGTAAGAAAAAAAAAACTAGAATATGATCAAAGTTATTTATTAGTTTTCATTTAATTTTTTACCTCCTATATCTTATTAAATATTCAGTTATTGCATCAGTCCAATTTGCGGGCATTTTAAGAAAAAGAATATATAATAATAAAAAATAACGGCAACAAATTTTAAGAAAAAGAATATATAATAGAAATAACGACAACAAATTTATTGTAAGAAAAAAAAAAAGATGAAACCTCTTTTTAAAAACAATTTTTTATCACCTTGTATTATTATATTAATTACCCTTCAAGAACATTTACGTAAATTGTTCTAATTTCTCAAATATGTCATGATTGTTATGATCTGTCTTCTTTATATTAATTATAATACAGATATGGATCTACAATACAATCAATCACAATGAACAAGTTAAACTCGACCTAAAGTCAATTGTTATGATCGTGATTCCAAAATATCAAGATAAAGGTCTTCTTTTTAATTATATATCAAATCTAAAAAAGGTAAAATCTAATAATACAGATACGTAAATAAATAGTGTTTTTTATTTTGGTTTATAATAAGCTTTTGCCAATTATAGACTACAAATAAAACAATTACGGATCTACAATACATTACACAAAGATCTTGAGCGAATGAGTT
Source organism: Rhizophagus clarus (assembly GCA_015698045.1). Classification (NCBI taxonomy): domain Eukaryota; kingdom Fungi; phylum Glomeromycota; class Glomeromycetes; order Glomerales; family Glomeraceae; genus Rhizophagus; species Rhizophagus clarus. The sequence continues at coordinate 1,005,169 of BLAL01000252.1, read as the reverse complement.
AAACTCAAGTTCAACTCGAGTTCAAAGCGAACAATTTAAATTCAAAATAAAATATCCAAGATTAACAAAAAAGTTGGTAACATTATAATGAAATCGGTAGTAAAACTTAATTTAATCATCTTTAATTAGGTATAAAAATTCTGATAAATTTAATAAAATCAGTGATTTTTTAATAATTTTATCAACTCAAGTTGAGCACGAATAGTGAATAATCAAGTTTGTACTTCTTCGCTAATATTGACTTGTGCATTTGATAGGTGACCGATTTTGTGGCTGATGTGGCTGAATATAATATTACCCAAATAACCAATAAAAATTGATAATTTTGTTGATCATGTGATTGCACGATCATGATTTAATTATTTATTTATCGTATTTTTTTTTTTTTTTTCAAAAACTTTTTCTCTCTCTCTCAAATTTTTACTTTATTGTTTTGTCTAAAAAATAAAGATAAAGGTATATTTTTTGTTGAAATTTCTTTTCCCATTATTATGTTATTTATAATATTACCCAAATAACCAATAAAAATTGATAATTTTGTTGATCATGTGATTGCACGATCACGATTTAATTATTTATTTATCGTTTTTTTTTTTTCAAAACTTTTTTCTCTCTCTCTCAAATTTTTACTTTATTGTTTTTGTCTAAAAATAAAGATAAAGGTATATTTTTTGTTGAAATTTCTTTTCCCATTATTATGTTATTCTTAACACTCTTATTAATATATTTTTCCAATGTATTTCTTCTCACTAACGTCCTAAACAATGTTCTACTATCGAGTTTTTTACTTTATTGGTTTTTCTAAAAAATAAATACAAAGGTACATTTTTTGTTGAAATTTCTTTTTCCATCCTGTTAACACTCTTACTAATATTTTTTTCTAATGTGTTTCCTCCTACTAACGTTCCTACTAACAATGTTCTACTGTTAAACATTTTTTATTTCTTACTTTTACTAACACTTCTACTAACATTAACACTAACATTAATACTTATACTTTATATTTTTTTTTATTAACGTTCCTTTTCTACTTCTACTAACTTTCATACTAACATTAATACTAACACTTTCTAATGTAAAAATTTTTTATTAACGTTCCTTTTCTTTTGCTAACACTTCTACTAATATTCATACTAACACTTTTATTACTAACATTTTACTTTCTTTCAAATTAAATAGATATAATGAAATGAAAACAAGCAAACAAGTGAACATTAATTGTAAATTTGTGTAAAGAGTAGTGAATTTTTTTTATAATATTTTTTGTATAATATTTTTTTTATTATCGATTGAAAATATAAATAAAACTTTCAGTAATTACAATTAAATGAATTAAATTACTTTTAAATTACAATTGTATTTAAATTATAAATCTACTACTATTAATGCCCCATAAATGCTATACTTTTCGGCTATCTGATATGTGTGAAAATTATGAAATTATGCTTATATTTCAAATACAAATAGGATACATATCGGGTATATATAGGATACTTATTAGCACTATCCGATAAGTGTATAATATCTGTCTGATATTTTTTTAAAATATATCGGGTACCCAATAAATCTATGATATGTAACCGATATTTAACTACCCAATATGTATGAGAAATGTACCCGATATGTATGTTATATGTCACCAATTTTCTGCATCTGACGGGTACATATCGGGTACCTGATATGTGTAGTATTATTAAATAGCATACACATATTTCACACATATCGGGTACATATCAGGTACCCGATATATACCCGATATGTACCCGATAGCATCGATTTTAACCGGTGTAATCAAGTTACTTATAACTTAAGCCTACTTTGATTATAAATAAAACGGCACTTCGCACAGACAGAGCTCATGATATATGAGTTATCCCATTATACCTATTTTATCCCTTGATAAAGGATTTTCATTGCATGTATTTTCCTAATCAATGATAATCAAAGTTACTTACGACTTAAGTCTACTTTGATTATAAATAAAACAGCACTTCGCACAGACAGAGCTCATGATATATGAGTTATCCCATCATGCCTATTTTAACTATGATTAAAGAATTTACATTATTATTGTAAATATTTTACTCATAAGTCATAATGATATCTATTTAGACTTTAACGAATAATGCGACAGAGGAGGCGGAATTATCATAACTAAAATTCGAAGCGAGAGGTCTATGTATAGTAAATAGATCATCAACTTTGGTACCAGAGTTATTTACAAACTTTAGGTGGCCACCTAGCCCACTTTTCCTATAACACACTATGCACGATGGCAAATGGTATAGGAGGCAGACTCTTCTTTTAGAAAGAAAGTTTTTTTTTTTTGAAAAAAAAAAAATAGTACAACTAATAGCGTTTAATTAAATGTGATTAATTAACTTTTTAAGAATAGACCTTATCAATGCAATCTCATCAGTTTCGATTATCACTGTTCAACCTTATGAATACTTCAGTTATTATTTGTGAAATCGAACCAACTGGAAATTCAATGTACAAAACAAGTAGAATATTTAGAATAGTATCTTATATTTATTAGTATAATAAATAATTTCAAAAATCCTATGATGTAAAATTACGAAATATTATAATTTGAATATTGGCAAAGGCTATTTTAAATAGAGTAAAATCTTTATTTGACCTGTGTCAAAAGCGGTAAAGTTTACACTAAATATAATATCTTCGGTTTAAATATCGGCATTTAATTAAAAAAAAGGTAAAAATTGGCCGCTAAGATCAGCATTTCTGGATGAAAAATCAGAAGTTAACAAAAATCAGCAAAAAATTAGTAAAATAATCGGCAAAGCCTTATTGAAGTCGGCAAGGGCATTTTAAATAAGATAAAATCCTTTATTCGAACTATACGAAAAGCGGTAAAGTATATAATAAATATAATATCTCCGGTTTAAATATTGGCATTTATTTAAAAAAAGGTAAAAATCGGCCACTAAAATCAGCATTTATGACTGAAAAATCGGAATTTAACAAAAATCGGCAAAAATAGATATGGCTATACTAAAATAAGCAAAATATGGCATATTCTATATTGAAGTCGGCAAGGCTATTTTAAATAGAGCAAAATCTGATTTTTTTTCATTCGACCTGTGACTAACATTAATACTTATATTTTATATCTTTTTATTAACATTTTTTTTCTACTTTTACTAACTTTTATACTAATATTAATATTAATACTATAATGTAAAAAAAATTTTTATTGAAGTTCCTTTTCTTTTGCTAATACTTAGTGAATTTTTTTTTATATTTTTTGTATAATTTTTTTATTATTAATTAAAATAAATAAAACTTTTATATAATTAAATGAATTAAATTATGTGTATTTAAATTATAAATTTATTAATATTAATATTATTAAATCAACAATCTAAATGCTGTTATCTGATATTTGCAAAAATTATATCTGATATGTACCTATTAATATTTGGATTTAATTGATAAATTATAAATATCTGATATATTTCAGTTATATATAAGATACATATTAAAAATATATAGGATACTTATTAGTAATATCTAATATGTGTTTAATATTTATTATAGTAATATTAGGTATCCAATAAATTTATGATATATGACCAATATAAGGATCCCAAAATGGCCCAAATAATACTAATATAACTTACATATGGGTTTGCATAAAGTTTATATCCAATTATTTTTTAAACCCATAAATTGAGTTTGTGTAGCATCAAAAAAAATTTTGGTCTGCAGATTTGCGCAGTTCTGCAGAGTTTATTTCTGCGCAAATCTGAGGACATGCCGATGTGTATCAAAGAAAAATTTCATGAATTTCTGTGCAAATCTGCAAACACGAAAAAACCTGCAAAATTTTTCAAAAATAAATCTGCAAAATTTTTCAAAATAACAAATTTAATTATTATTTTAACGTTAACTAATATCAATTAATTTATTTCATTAAAAAAAAGTATTTGCAAATTTAGAAGTACATTTAATACAAATCTACACTATTTCACTAAATATACTAAATTAAAGTTTCCTTCCTTCCTTTCTTTCTTTACTTTACTGCAAAATCATGTTGTTAATGGTTTGGACATTGTTCCAGTTGGTTCGATTCCAATAAACAACTTTTAACGTGCCAAAATGTGAAATATTATCACTTCAAAAGAAAACTGTAAACCTACAATAAAGAAAAGCGAAACATTAGTTAACATTTCATTTAAATAAAAAAATGAAATAATTTCGAAGCTTACCTTCAAAATTTCATTTCAAGAAGCTTTCAGAAATTGTGAACCTACAAAACAATAGAAACGAAAGTTAGTTACATTTCACAAAAATAAGAAAAAAAAATTTGATTGTTTTTACTTTCAAAATTTTGCCTTAGTTAGACCTACAAAAAAAACAAGACGATTAGCAAAACGTCTCATTTAAACAAAAAATAAAAAAAATAGAATTTTGATGTTTACCTTCGAAATTCCATCCAGTAACCGATCAGAAAACTGTGGGTCTACAAAATAAAAACAAAACATTAATTTATGTTTTAAAAATATTCTGAAAGTATTGATTTATTTACCTTTGAAATTATATCCATGAGGTGACTGTAAAGTCGCAAACCTACACAAAAGGACATACAAAATGTTAGTTGACGTCTTGTTTAAACAAAAATAAAAAAATAAAAGAATTTCGAAGGTTACCTTCGAAATTTCATCTATTAGACGTTCAGAAACCTTGAACCTAAAAAAAATAAAAGAAAATCGAAATGTTAGTTAATGTTTCATTTAAAAAAAATTATTAATTTTAATAAGTCGAAGGGAAATTTACCTTTAAAATTATGTTTGGAAACTGAAATCTGTAAATTTAGCCCAGGGGTATTTGGAAGCTGCAACCTATAAAATCAAACAGAAACATTAGCTAAATGTTTTGTTAAAAAAAACATCAATAATTGTGAAGTTTACCTTCGAAATTCTGTCTATGATGCGTCCAAAAAGTCTTAGACCTACAAAATTAAAAATGAAACGTTAGTTAGCGTTTTATTCAAAAAAAAAAGAAAATTTTAATTTTTAATTTTTTTCAAAGGTAAAATACCTTCAGGATTACGCGTTATTACGTTCAGGAAGCATCTGGAAGCCGCAAACCTACAAAATAAAAAATGAAAGGTTAGTTAAATGTTCTACAAAACAATAAAATTGAAACGTTAATGTTAACGTTTTGTTCAAAAAAAAACAAATCGAATTTTCAAAGGTAAATACCTTCGAAGTCCCATATTCCATTCGGAAAGCATCTGGAAAACTGCAATCTATAAAAGAAAGCCGAAATGTCAGTGACGTTTTTTTATGAAAAAAAAATAAAATTTTAAAGAAACCTCGAAGAATACCTTTGAAGTTCCATGAAATTCCAGACCTATAAAAAAAATAAAGTGAAACGTTAGTAACGTTTGTTAAATAAAACAAAAATTTTAATCAAAAGTTTACCTTCGAATACGTCTAGACCCAAAAAAAAGATAAAAAAATGAATGTCAGTAACATTCGTTAAATAAAACAATTTATTCGAAGTTTTTTCACCTTTGAAATACTCAGGACCGCCTCAACATGAAAGTTCTGGAACTAAAAAAAAGAAACTGAACGTTAGTTACGTTTGTTGAAGTAAAAATAAAAAAATGATTCTTTTGAAGTTACCATCGAATGGAGTCCTTAACCTAGTACCTTCGGTGATTAGTAACAAAATGAATACTATTAGGTAGCTTCTATTAAATAAGAATTAGAAAAAAAGGAATTTTCAAACCTAAAATAAAAAATCAAATGAACTTTTAGTTAATGTTCGTTAAAAAAATTAATTTTCGAAGCTTACCTAAGTCTATTAGCTTTGAAATTTCAGTCTGGAGCTCATAACATCAGTGTTCTGGACATATAAAATGTAAAACAAACGTTACTGAATGTTAGCTAACGTTCGTTAAAATATAAAATAATATAATAGAAATGCATGAAATATAATCAGGATAATTATGCATCACACTTCTTGTAAGTTTAAACTAATAATAGTCGTAATTTAAAAAAAAAATCATTTTTTTTGAAAGCTACCTTCAAAGTTGAGTTCAGAACTCACACTTATTTAGTATTTTGGACCTATAAAATATGAAATTCAGACTTAAAATATATAAATATTTTTTCGAAGGCCTTCAAACAAAAAAAAAATAATATAAAAAAAAATAAACTAACCAAAATGCCAAGAAAATCTGAAAGTAAAGGACATGCCAAAATGTCATATTCAAAGAGACCAAAAAAACATGCTTAAGTTTTTAATAGAAAATATGAAGGGAAGGAGAAAGGAAAAGGAAAGAGTGAAGGGAAAGGAAAGGAGGAATGGGAAAGGAGAGTCTGGAACTTATCCTAGACTTCAAAAATTGCTTTTTTTTTTATTTAATAAACGTTAATAGCGTTCATTTTTCAATTTTTTTTTAAGGTAGATTACCTTCGAATAAAGTCAAGCTGCAGCGCCTAGGATGAGTTCAGAGGGTATTTGAACCCTAAAATTAATGTTCATTAAATATTTAAAATGTTTTTTTTTTAAAGGTTTATACCTTCGAAATGAGAGAAAAGTAGTTTTGTTAAAATTATTTTTCGAAAAAAAATAAAATTTTTTTTGATTATCAAAATATGCAGATTATCATTACACAAATTTAAAGAAATTTAGTTCGAAGTCTGATGAGCTTAACTATTCCATTGAACTAAGCCTAAGAAAAATACTAATTATTTTTCTTTGGTAATTTTTTCATGACACCATTTAAAGAAACAAATTTTCTAAAGTGTTGTAAAAAAAAAAACTACTTTTCAAAAGGTATTATCTGTTATATAGAAAATGCAGTTATTTAAAATTTTGTATGTAAAAAAAAAAATATATTTTTTTTTAAAAAAGAATCTCTTTAAAAAAGTTTTATTAAAGTTTGAAATAAATTAGAGATTAGAAAGTTTATGTGCAAAGTTTATCAAATAAAAAAAAAATTTCTTTGCAAAAAAAAAAAATTTTAAAGTTTAAAAAAAAGTTTAATGGTATATCGATCAAAACTGAAAGTAAAATGTTATACTTGAAAATCTTCAAAGATTTTGTGCAGCAATCTCTAAAATTGCAGATTGTTAAAGATTTTTATAAAAAAAATTGTTGAAAAAACATGAAAAGCTGTATCTGTAATATTGTGCAGATTTTTATCAAAATTGCATAAAAAAAAAGCGGCAATCTGCTAAAATCACAGATCACTGCAGATCTGAACTGATATAACTTTGCCGATGAGATTGGTTAATTTGAAAGTAACTTATATATTATGTTTATGTAGAGTTTATAATAGATATATATGGATTTATTTTTAAAAAATACTAATTTTTGTAAATGTAAATTATTCAGTATTTACCAAAATTTATTTTATTTTATTTATTTTTTCACTTTTTTTCAGTATTTTAGACCAAATTTATTTATTTTTATTATTCTTTTTTAGTTTTTAATATACTAATTATCATGTTTTTTATCCAATAACACTACAAAAAAGAAAAAAAAATAATTAATTAGTTAAAAAAAGAACAATAAAAAACACCTCTTCACCCTTCCTTACCTTAATTCTAAAAGTCTGGTCATACTTTTTGTCTGGCAACACTACAAAAAATAAAAAAAAAATAAATAATTACTTAGTTAAAAAAAATATTAAAAATGCTTTCCCTACCTTTCCTTACTTTAATTCTAAAAGTCCAGTCATACTTTTCATCTGATAATAATACTATTGATACGATTTTATATTGATATTATGTTTGTTTTACATTTTTTAAAAAATTATTGTTGTTATAACAATATGAATATGATATCAATTAGATATTTTTTTAAGTAAATATCTTTACAATATCATTTTGATATATCAAATCAATAATATATCGATATCATTTTGATATCATAATGATATTATTTGCAAATCAATATCATTACAATATATATTTAATATCATTACAATATTAATTTGTCATTGTTTAGAATTTTTAAGTTTCTGTAAAGTTTATTTAAAAAATAAAAACCTATTTTATCCGATATATAAAAATCTTTAAAGTTAAATTATTAAGTACAATTACAATTAAAGTTAAAGATTAAAATAAATTTATTTAATATTTTATGCATTTATTTAATAATTTGTGATTTAATTAATAAGATTTTGTATTATTAGATAGGATTTGGTTTTTTTTTTAAATAATATAATTTAGCCTCAGTTTATATATGTATAAAATTATTTGATTTTTTTTTTTTTTTTTTATTAAAAAAATAAAAACTATATAATGATTAATTTTATTTCAAAAATTGGGCCATATGAATAATTTTTATTTTTTAATAATAAATTTAAACATATAAATTTATGATAAGTTACATTAAAAATCTTACTGATTGATATGAAATATCCTTTTGTTATTATTCTGTTACTGATTCTATAAGATATGACGATCTATTTCTTTTGAAACCTGTGAAATTCATCAACCAATAAAATCAAGCTTCCATTATGCTACTAAAGACGAGATTATCTCTGGCGCCTGTAAACACTTTACGAAATCAAAACGCGATCTTGCTTAAAACTTTTACATAAGATGGATCAAAGCGCTTCTATGGATGTAGATTCTATTAGCACACCACGTGTTTCGCGGTTTCAAGAGACGTCAAGATATACTCCGATATATTCCACTCCACAGTCTTTTTCTTCCGATTTGTTTGTCCCCAGTATTGTTGGTTTTATACACAATTATTCTTACTTCGGTTAATACTTTTAATATTAAAAGATTGATTAACTTTTCAGATAAATTCATCCATTGCCAGTTTGGGAACAAGTCTAAATGGTCTGAAACTTATCTATTAATAAATGGAATATGAATAATTAAATTTAACGTGAATAACAATAATCATTATATCATTATAGATGGGATATACTTTATTAATGATATAATTCAAAAGTATGCTGAAGTTTATGAAAATGCACGGTCTCAGGAAGATATAACAGCTGTCCCTAAAACATATGAACAAATGTGCGATGAATAGTAAGTTTAATCTATATTTGTTCAATTTAGTTTTGAATTGAGCGCGTAATTTAGTGTTTTTGATTTTCTCATAGTTCTAAAACGCTTCGTGAAGAAAGTAGTGGGATGTTCAATTCTGATTCTCGGGGATATCGAATCTGGGAAGCTGAACGAAATACTTGGAATGTATTAAAATTGTTATCGCAGTAAATAAAGTTTCAAACATCAATAAAATTGCGTTTATTATAATATTTTTATTCAATATTATTGTATTTTCATCAATCAGGTATCGATTCACACCTATAAAAAATATAGACGAAGCAAGAAAACCATTCCAAACGGATGGTCAGCTTTTGTGTGAGCTTCTCGCGACCAATAAGGATTTTGCTGAGGCTTGGGTGAGTTATTAATCATTTTGAAATTGTCTTCTTATTTATAATGGTAACTAACTGCATTAATTTCTATAGATCGTACGTCAATGGTTGTGGAAGATAGCACCAGAATTTGTTACCGTAGAAACAAATCCTGAATATCGCTCTTTCACTAAAAATTCGATTCTATTAAATCTTAAAAAAAGAAATTCAGAAGAATACAAGTACCTTGATCCAGATGGTGCTCACAGAACACGGCGAGCTTTAGATTCTCTTGATCAGGTAAATTCGAAATATTTCAATCAAATATCTCTTTTTTATTATTTATTATCTTATGATTCATTTAGGAGCATGAAAAAGAGCTTGCAAGGTCTATATTTGAGTATTTACGGAGAGGTCAAGTTGACGATGCAATGGATATAAGCAATAAAAACGGTCATTTTTGGCGAACCGCTAGTATGAGTGGGATTGTATTATATAATGAAAAAGTTGATGGTAATGTCTCATAGGATGAAATCTTGAAAATATTCATGTATTCATTTTTTATGGAAAATTTCTCTTTGAAAGAATAGTGTAAGAATCTGAAGTTATGGCGAGATAAGTTTTAAAATATCAAATTCCTAATCCATTATTTATTAATATGGATTTGATGGTTTACAAATCTCGGATTAATAACGAAAAATAACCTTGAATAGTTCGGAATGATATAATCTTGGTTCTTATTAAATACTAACAATGTTAATCAAATCTTTACGTTAAAAGATGACATTATAACAACAATTGGTAACATTAACCGGCATATATGGCGTGCAACGTGTTATCATTGTGCTAATCAGGTAAATGATTATAATTTATACATATTTGTTTTAATATTAATTACATGGATGTTTTATGTTTATTTGTAGGAAAGCCTTTATATTTATGATCGGGCAATATATGGTGTTCTCAGTGGTGATTATGAAAATGTAATTATATTGAGCGCATTTAAAATATGGATTATTTGTTGTTATATAACATACTATATTTTTCAGATTCTTCCGGTTTGTCGTACCTGGGAAGATCAAGTTTGGGCTTATTATCATAGCCTTATCGAGTGTCAACAAGACGAGGTGTGTATTTTGATAAATTTCTAAGTACCAATATTTTGAATTTATTAGCAATGACATTCATATTCTTGTTTATTATATTTAAAGTACTTTAGTAAGCATGTTCGACATATGGGAGTTAATGATGACGATGATTTACCTATAAATACCAAAGTTATTCCACCAAATGAAATATTTGAAATTGTGGAATCAAAAAGAATCGATAGGCAAGCATTCAGTATTTTAGGATTGATATAAATCATTCGTAAATACTTACTTTGTTTAATAACTTTAGAGATCTTGATATTGAAAGGTTCCACATTATTCAAAAGCTGATTATTTTAAATGATTCAAAAGAATTAGTTAAACGATTAAAAGAGGAATTAGTCGATAAACGACTGAGTCGTGAAGAGTAAATAAGTATTTTTAAATATTATGTTTTATTATATAATATATTATTAATTAAATAAATTTATCTAGTGAGACTGCATATGTTCATTTCCTTCGGCTGGCAACGCATTTGATTTTGTATTTACGTGATTTGATGCTTCCAACTCCTGACAAGGAATCGGATCATATTATCAGATTATATACTGAATTATTAATAGAATATCGACAGGTATATTATATATTTTACAGTCTGATATAAAATAATAAAATTATTAATAATTATTAAATCATCAGAATAAGCTTATTGCGTTATATGCTTCAAAATTACCTAGAGATATTTCTATTGAAATTTATGCCTCGTTTTTAAAAGGTAATTTTTACTATGATTCCCTCATGATGTATAAATAACTTAATACGTTTACATATAAAATTAGATGTAACGGCAAGTTATACAGAGCGTCATAAACTTTTCAAATTGGCAGAACAGTATGGTCTAAATGTAATCGCCATTGCACGAGAAACTTTTGAATTGATATTTAAAGAAATTGAAAGTGCGGTATGTAATAAATATTTATTTATTTTTTAGAAAAAATTATTTTATAAATCGAATCAATATTATATAGGATAAACACGGTGCTGTATTTGACGTTAGAATAATTGCTTTGAAAGAACTTATAAACCCGATCGAAATAATTCAAATCCGCGCATTGGAATGGTTGACGTTTAACAAGGAGCAACATCGCGAAGCCCTTAAATTAGGAAATACTTTATGCAGGCGATTTCTTGGTAATTATTCAAAATATTTTTAATTTATTATTTTCTTTTATATTATTATTATTATTATTATTACTATTATTATTTTGCTTTTAAAATTAATCAATGATTTAATTGTTTTAGCCTCGGGGAAGATGAATGTAGCGGGTAAGATTATAATGGAGATAAAAAATTCAAAGTCGCCCTTATCACATATACGATATGAGAAATTGGAAGACGATGAAATTGATACTGTATATGTTGAGCATCAAAATTATTACAATATGATAGAATATTATAACCAATATGAGATTTGGTGGAAAACATGGAAGTCGAAACCCAAAAAGTAATTAATTATTCTGCTTTTTTTTTTTATTTTAACTTTACTTATTTTATTTCGAATTAGGATTAACTCAAAGGAAATGAGCGATTGGAATAAAAGTATTAAAGTAAGGACTAAAAAAAAAAATTTTATAAGCACTCTGGTTGGTTGTGAATATTAATTTTATAGTTTTTTTTTGTAATTTGCTGGAATTAGGAAGCTACGAGTTCTTTGGATACTCTTTTTCACAAATTTTTAGAATCGTATGTTTTTGACTTCATAAAAGAAACGAATAACATGATGACTGATGAAGGTAACAATAATTGATTTTAAGTCCAAATATCTAAATAATGAACTAATTTAATTTTTAAGATGAGATTCGGATACGTGAATTGGAACGAGTAATGGATATTTATATTCCAAATGCAGTACTTCGGCATCACAAAGCATTGTATGAGACACGTGAAATTATTCCAACGTATGTATTCAAGTAATAAGAAATATATTAAATATTAAATAAACATTTAATAATTCAATGTTATTTTATATAATAGAAATTTGGAAAAAAGTTTTAATTTAGCCAATACAGTGGTGGAAGAAAATTCCGATCTCTCCATGCATTTTGTACGATCGAAAAAATTGCAAGCGCTTTTAATGGCGTTACGTGACTCTTATCTTGAAATACTAAAGAAAAATCCTAAAGATATCTCGAACGTTTTATACGATGAACAAAAATTCAATTGATCAATAGTGTAATATAAATCGATATCGACTTAATACAAATTTAAAGTAACACCTTCATTAAGAAACTATGAAGTAACAAAGTACATTTTTGAATAGCTAATTATTATTTTATTTGAATTAATCAATGCTAAACAAAAATGTTTCCGTTACTTGATGAATTCATTTTTTTGTGTTTAAGAATAATCATGGAATAATAAATTAAAATTGAGAAGACATTTGTTGACAAGCTTTGAGATTATCTAAATAATATTGACAAAGACTGATATTATGGTTATTTAATTCCAAACACTTAGTCAAAGCCTTGGCGTCATTTTCACATGAAGCTCCACCGTAACTATCATTTTGGAACGCTTGATATTGAGGTTGCTATAGAATAATGGTTTGAGTTAAAAATATAAATATTTTAAGAATCAAAGTAAATTAATAACGATAGAATTATGTTTACCCCATCTTGAGTTTGAGGTGTGTATTGACTTTGAGGATCTTGTGGAGCTGGTGTTTCAGATGAACTACCGCCCGAAAACAAGCCAGTAATACCATGACCCTGTTGATATTTACAGTGAAATTAATAACGATAACTAGAATGTAATTTAGTCGATACTTACAATGCTGTGTCCGACAGCTACACCAGCAGCAGTTGAAGCCATCTAATTGCAAAATTAATTATAAAAAAGTTATTATTCAACTAATAAAAGCAAACCCAAATCCAATAATGCACTTACCTGTCCAAACAAACCAGGCGACCTTTGCTCTGCTAAAGTAGTTGGCTGTTTAGACGGGACAGCAGGAACATTAGTTTTTGCTTGTTGTGCAGGTTTTGTTGGATCGGGACGCGCCGCAGAAGTGGAAGCTGTTCTTTTTTGTTTAGGAGCTCTAGCTGTGGACTTATACTTATTACGAGGCATTTTTACAGATGAAAATTTTGTTTTAGATCAGTCCCTACTTTTATGATGAAATCTCTGTCAAAGTGCCGGATTGCGGATAAATGGTTCACGCGTAAAAACAATATAGTTATTCACGCGTTTTTCCGAACAGTCTAACAGAATTTTAATACAGGTCAACTGATCACCGGTTCGGTTCCGGCTACTATAAAAATTAAAAATCCGAGACTGTTACTGTATATCGTACTAATGTTTCGTTTGGAAGGTTCAAATTTTCAATAACATTCATTATGTTATACAATCTACCAATTGAAGAATTTTCCGTTAACACGATAAGGTTAGTAAAATCGACGAAAATTCGGTAATATTAATAGTACCTTTCTTGGGAGTTGGATTATATAGGTCATATATATAATTTTAATAATAGTGCATCTAGGTCCATAGAGAATAAAATAATTAGTCTCTAAAGGAGCTGACAAAACAATTGGTCGTGCACGTGGCTCTAGTTGTTAATTTGTGGCCAATCAAAATTGAAAGGAACGTCATATCAAAAATTTTGATTATTTTGGTTCAACTTAAAAATTTTCCCTTTTTTTTTTTTTGAAAAATGAATGAACCTCGTAGTTTAGAGACAAATAATATTAATACAAGAATAGTTAATGAAATAAATAAGAGAATAGGGGCATTTTTAGCAAAAGAGGCAGGGTTTTCTAGTATAACTTCTTCAGCAAATGAAGTATTAGCCAACGTATTAGAGACATGTAATCAAGATATTTTAAATAAATTTATTTGCTTTAAATCGTTTAAAAACTAATAAGATTTATTCGAATTTAGATTTCAAAAATATTATTAAAACATCACAAGCATATGCAGAATTAGCATGTCGGTCACAGATAAATATCAATGATATCGAAAAAAGTTTTAAAGAATGGAATATTAAAACAGGAGCCCTTGAAGGGCATATAGAAAAATGTCTCAAAGGTAGTTGACAAGATCTCAATTATGTACGTTGTTAATGATTCATTAATAGTAAATGAACAACTTTTTTGTTTACAGCAAAAGAGAATTATCATACATTCGCGTCTGATTTAAAATCGTCAATACAATCAGAAAGTCCATCAGAGACATCTCCAATGACATTATTTAATCCTGAAGATATTAATGAAAATGATGAATATCGTCCAAAATATGTTCCTTCACATATGCCACCATTTCCTGCTAAACATTCTTACAAGAAAACACCCGTAAGTTATCTTATATTTATACGCGCCTTCGAGTTAAAAACTTATTCTAACATATATATATATATAATTACTAATTAATAAAGGTATTTCCTAAGATAAATATTCATAATCCAATTAAATTAAGAGAAATGAAATTAAAAGAAGTTAAATTGGTGGAAAAAAGTTTATATAAATTAGTTCAACATCAAGAAGAACAAATGAATCATAATCGATCATCAATTCCAGATTCACCTGACACTTCTTCCACTGTCGTATCTGCAGTTTCTTCTCCTCATAGCTATGATCTACTCTCAAAATCAACTTCTAGAAAATCGTCCACAACTAATATTCAACTATCCAAAAAGAGACCTTTGGAAAATGATTGGTCCGAAGATGAGGAATAATTTCCGAAGTAAAGGTTTTTTGATTGTAATACTTTAATTTAATTAATAAACCGTGATCCTGACTAAAACTTTAATTAACTCTTCAAAATATACGTAATCTTATTAATACTGGTGATCTGGTGAAGTGTAAAATCTAGAACATCATCATTTGAAGCTTATTTAATATAATCTAAAAAAAAAAAAAAATTTAAAAAACAATTTAATTAAAAACTTCACCGTTTATGATCTAAGTTAATTAAAAAAATACGAACAATAACAAATAAACAAAAGTTATCAAAATATATTTTATCTTTTTTTTTTCGAGTGCAGCTAATTCAAATAGTAATCGAAGCTTATGTAATATAATTGCCACTAGGAAAAATGTATTTCTTCCGTACAATCTCCATTGTAATTTTCACCATTTCTCTTGTTGTCTTCAATCTGTAAAATAAAATTTTTAAAGGAAGATAGCAATAAATTAATGCAGTTTTTAGTTAGATGATACATACCAAAAATTTATTAAATTTCGTATTCGCTTTAGTCCTTCCACTGAACCATACTTTCCTTTTCTCATTGTTTTTGTTTATGTATTTTATTTCATTGTTTATTGATCTATTATAATTTTCATAAGTTAAACCAATATGATTTATTTGACTAAAAGATACCATTTTATTACTTTTATGTTCTTTTCGATCAAGATTTTTAGCTTGTTTCTTTAAATATCCTTTACGATATCTGTGTTTTCGAATTGATTTGTCTGGCAATGAAATAGAAGTGTTCATTTTTTTTTCAATTTTTTTTTTTTCAATTCAAATAAAGAAATTTAAATTAATTGTTTTGTGTAACATTGAACTTAACTGACATGTGCTTCCGTTCTGGATCAAAGAAATTTAGCCAATTGTTTATTCGAGTCACATGATATTCAAATATCCATAAATATTACTCTTGATATGTCGTATCTCTTATGTCCGATTTATTGTCGTATAAGTTGTATTATAACTGTTTATATGATAAGCAGATAATGGGTTATGTGTTATTATTACTTTTGGGTTTATAATAAATAACTTAACTGTTAAGTTGATTTATTAATAAAAATAATTAATGATAAAAATATTTATTACCGATTAGGAAAATACTAAATATATTAATAATTAAATAAATAAATAAATAAAAAAAAAGAAAAAATTAAAAATAAGTTATAAAATCGTATCGAGAGGGCCTTTTAATCAGTTTTCTTGTGTTTCTTTTTTTGATTCTCTCTAACGGCATTGGTCAAATATGACCAACTTTGTAATAACAAAACACCTGGAATTAAAAACCACAAGAAATTAATTCCCAAAAAATAACCCCAAAAATATAAAGCTTCAGGACGTGAATGAGGAAATCCTTCAAATAATGATGTCCAATAATACAATACTAATCCATATATTTGGCCTAAGCTTGTTGCAAATTGTATAACATGTCGTGATGGCCATTCTTGATGTATTCCTATGGCTGCTAGATAAGCTCCTGTTCCTCCAAAAATCTAATATACCACAAAGTAAAAAAAAGAATAATTGTGAGGACAAACTGAAATATAAAAAAAAAAACCTTAGCCTTTGAAATTTTCTATTACCGCAGTGATCCGTTCCATATTCACCACGAATGGGTCAGATGATAAGTATCTTGAGTCACTTAAAGAATATTCTTTCCACAATTGACCAAGTAAGGAATTATCAGACTGCATTGTTTCATGAAAGTATGCAAAATATCCTTCTAAAAACATATGAATACTTCCGGTTATAATAAACCACACAAATGCGATTTTATTAGCTTTACTAATATTAGATTTTTGATAAATAATTAATGTGGATATCAAAACAACTGTTATCGCTATTACTGAAAAAATTCCTAGTGAATATTCCATTGAATGTGTTTTCTCGGTGAAGTTTGGCAACTTTCAAAAAGAACACAGCAAATTTAGTATTGAATTGACGATATTACGAGATAGTTTTCTCAATGTTTTACATAATACCTCAAGATTTCTTGGATAATATGGATGTTTCGGGAGTACAGGTTCTACCTTTTCTTGCACTACTTGTTCAGCTGATTTTTCCATATTAACCTCTGCGAAAAGCGCAAAAATTTTCGGCCACATTGTTGAAAAGTCTCTTAAAAAAATTTCCCTCATAAAAAAGAGTTTTTAACTGCTCTTTATATAGTAAATATGCCGAAGTTCCACAACATGAACCGGATTATGGCTTGTAGGTGGCTAGGTGGCTCGTGTGTGAATCCTAAAATGTATCAAATGTTTCCCCCCTCACGTGACTTAGATAATGCCAACTGTCACTAGATCACGTGAATAATTTTCATCCCCTGATGTCACACCCTCTACTTTAAAATGTGTGCCAGGTTGGTGGCACAGTCAACTGACTGTGGCGCAGAAAATTTTTGCAAAAAAAATTTTCTTAATATATAAAGATTTTATAAAGATTATATAATATGTGTGGTTTTGCCTGCTCTGCAAGTTTACTTAGAATAGTAAAGGTGGTTTTGAAGGTCATTTTTGACTTATTTTAATAAATCACTTTCTTTCGTTAAATTAATCTAATCATCTTTGGAAATGATCAGCAAAGACGAATTTTTTAAGTTTTTTATATATAAAGTCAAAAACAACATTCATAACGCACTTCCGGTCTTTACGTAAACTTGCAGATCGGATAAAAATACGGCCATATTAAAAGTTTGAGAGTTTTTTGTTAAGTAATAAACTTGTTTTTTACAAGTTTTGAAAATTGCTGCGCCACTAACCTGGCACACATTTCAGACGTGCTCTACTTTTATGAGGGCCCCGGATAAATATAATAGAGGTCACATCCGCAGTACTAACAGTACTAACATAAAATTTGCCATTTAAGTATACATTTTTATCATGTGACCTTCTATTGTACTAATATCATATGACTTCATAATAAATCAGATGGAATTTGCTAATATTTTTATAAAGACCTGTCTTTTAACAAAGATTACATCCCTTCACGAGCATTTTACAAAAATGAAAGTAAAAGAGCGTTAGTTACATTTCTTTTCAAATTTACTTTCAAGCCAGAAAATTTGAATTCGATCCTACCAAAATAAAACAAAAAGAACATTAGTAATGTTCTCAAACAAAAATCATTAAAGAATATCTTTTCCTTTGTCACTACCTATTAATGAAAATTATTCCCTTTTCGAATTTATTCCCAATGTTATACATATAGATTTACGGCATTATAGTATTACATTAAATTACTTAAATTACTTAAATTACAGCATTAAATTAAATTACGACACTACAGCATTAAAGTCAAAATATACACTTTTATAATTTTTACTGTGGCCTAATTTAGTGATACTCTATTTTGCATGTAACCTTTTAACCAAAATACCCGTTTTTCCATATGACCTTCCCAAAAAAATATACGTCTATATGTCATTATATGTCACATGGTTAATCCACGCAATTTTCTTTTTTAAATACCATTTTTGAGGTAAGTCATTCCTTTTTGTATCACCTATAACCTATTATGATCTTAATTACCCAATAGAGAATATAAATGTCATTTCCGAAGTAAATGATTATGGTTAGCCGATAATCAATTTATGAATTTATGGCAGTTTGAAATAATAAAATCAACCGTAGACGTTTTATATCTAATATATTACAATAATGCCTCATAATTCTTTTCAAGATATCTTATTTGACAATGAAGAAAATGGGGAGTTCGAAGAATCTATATCTCTTCAAGTAACCTCTCATAAACAGAAACATAAAAAGTATTTGCCTGAAGAAGAGAATGAACCTTCAAACACTGGTGATACGGCTCCGTTATTATCCAATTCTTCACGAGAATCCATAGCACCAGATTTAAATAGTGTAATAGTTTTAGAAAATGGAGATACGTTAAAAAAGCCAAAAGATGGTGGTTCATTCTTTGAAAGCTTTTTAAACATGGCAAATAGTATAATAGGAGCTGGTAAGATTAATAAATAATTAAATTAAAAATATTCTTTTGTTTACTAACTTAAACATTTTCACTCTTATTATAGGCATTATTGGTTAGTATCATTTCACGGACTTCATCTATATGAATTCTATAAATTAAAACCATTTGGATCAATTTTGATTATAGGACTGCCATTCGCATTTCGTGAGTCTGGTGTATTTTCTGGTATCATTCTTTTAATAGGACTAACGGTTTTGGTAGATTGGACGATACGACTTTTAGTCTTTAATGCTAAATTATCAGGACGAAACTCGTACCAAGAGGTTATGCAATTTTGTTTTGGAAAGAGTGGACTGATAATAATATCCGGATTTCAATTTGTATTTGCATTTGGAGGTGAGGAAAAAAGATGTTTAAAATTCCTTGGAAAACGTTTTTATTAACAAATCAAATTTCTTTGATTTTAGGAATGTGTGCGTTCTGTGTTGTTATAGGTAAATAAATAATCGTTAATAATAATTTGCCCAAATTTTTTCTTTGTACATATTAAGATGAGAAAAAGAAAACCTATATTCGTACACACTTTAGGTGATACAATTCCTCACGTCATTGCATCGCTATTTCCCACCATAATAAAAATTCCGATTCTTAATCTTCTTACGGATCGTTATTTTGTCATCATATTTTGTACTATTTTCATATCATATCCATTATCTTTACACCGTGATATTTCAAAGTTGTCTAAAGCAAGTGGATTGGCTTTAATATCGATGACCGTTATAATAACAGCCGTTGTAATAGAAGCTCCTCAAGTTGATCAAAAATTAAGGGGTAGCAACGAAGAAACTTGGACTTTTGTTCAACCACAAATATTTCAGGTAAGATTTGCACGATAATTCAATTTTTTGAAATAATTATTTGCTAATCGTTTTCTGTAACTTGCTAGTCGATTGGTATAATTAGTTTTGGTAAATATATTTTCTTGACTGGCAATGTTTCTACAGGGATATACTTAATCTTAAAATTTGCTATAATTTGTAGCTTTTGTTTGTCATCACAACAGTTTGTTAATTTTCGATTCACTGCGTAAGCCCACGTTGAATCGATTTGCAGCAGTTACACACTTATCTACTGGAATATCAATGTTAGCATGTTTAATGGTAGCTTTAGTAGGATATCTGACGTTTACTGATAAAACGGAAGGTTATTTTCAATACGATTAATATATTGAATCTATTGAAATTTTTATGTTTTATATTAATACCATATTTTCTTTCAGGAAATATTTTGAACAATTTTCCGAAAGATAACACTATTATAAACGTAGCAAGATTTTGTTTTGGATTCAATATGTTTACAACTTTACCATTGGAAGCATTTGTTTGCAGAGAGGTATTTATATTTTAACTGCAATGAGTATTTATAATATTTTATTTAAAATAATGTTTGTCTTAATCTTTTTAGTCAATTGAGATTTATTATTTCTCAAACGCGCCATTTTCAACAAAACGTCATGTGATCTCAACTACTGTGCTCGTTATGAGTGCGATGATAGTGTCGTTGATAACAAGTGATTTGGGTGTTGTATTGGAATTAACAGGTGGATGTTCAGCAACAGCATTAGCTTATATTTTACCTCCCGTATGTTTCCTTAAATTATCGTCAGGGCAATGGTGGAGCAGGAAAAAATTACCGGCTGTACTATGTGTTGGATTTGGGATTGCTGTGATGATATTAAGCACTATTTTAAGTATAATAAAAATAGTTAAAGCACAAACGAACAATAAACAGAATGATGGATTCTAATATAATTATTTATGTTAAACTAATTAAAAAAAAAAAGTATTATGAGATAGAAAATTTAATCATAGAGTTTTTATATTTGTAATTAACTTACAATTAGACATTTATATACTTATTATAGGATTACTTCTTTCTCTTTTTATTATATTTTATTATGTAATAGCGGCATATATTAGTAGTCATTTTGTGAACATCAATATTTTTAAACCCTTTATTGCAAATTTGATCTTATTCCTAATGTATATAATTGGCTAATTTTGACAAGTGCTGTTAATACTTTTCTTTCCATTAGGGATAGATTAAAACCAGACTTTCTATTATTATCCTTTGGCTATCTTTCAACCACGAGTAAATTTTTTTTTTTGGTAAAACCACACCAAGCTCGTTCTAATTCACAAGCTTTTGTAAAAAAAGGAACAGCCCGATACTAGTAACTTCACAATTATTTTCATGAGTATTATCCTGTTAAAGACTGTGAGTAGTAAAAAATTCGATTTGCCAAATCAAACAACCAGAAATATATATATATACCTCTATAACTATTATATCCATTGTTATCTAAAATATATAGAGCAGTTCATGGATTTTGACTTGAAATTTTTAGGAAATTGTTATAATTTAATTATATAATTTTTTTAATCTATCACCGAGATCAGTTTTCACTGGCAAATTCCTGAAGAAAATATCTGAAAAGTTTCAAAATTTTTTTCAAGCATAGTTTTAGAGGCTTAAACAACGTAAGTCCACACGTGATTGATGTGTTGTTATGACTCATCGTAATTTAATGATTATCTTATAAATAGGATAATTTAGGGTACACTTTAATATACCTTCTGATCTATTCATTTTTTTACAAATTCCAAGTTCAAACAATGTCTGACATTGAAAGCGATCGACAAGAGAAACCAAATTTGGTAGAAGAAAAGGGCGAAGAAGTCGAAGAAGTAAAGAGTGAAGAAATATTATTAATTACAAATTATATATATAATATTTATATTTTAGTTTTGTATTATGTAGTCGCTGTTTGATCCTTCTGTGAAAAAGAAGAAAAAGAAAAAGAAAGTTGTATTTTCTGAGGATGAAGTAGATAATGAAGAGGATGCTGAAAATCAAGCGGAAAATGGTGATAATTCAGGTAAAATGAAATTGAATGTTATCTGGACGCAGTAAAATATGTTATAAAATTCATTGATCTAATTTTATTATAGCACCAGCCGAGGCCAATGGGGAAGAAGTAAAAGCAGATGATGATGATATTTCAATATTTGCTGATATGAAGAAAAAAAAAAAAAAAAGAAGGAAGCAGTTGATGTAAATGTCACTAATTTTTTTGTCAATAGGTTTATTGAATAATTGTTCTTATGTGTTTTATACTTTACCTTGCAATAGAAAGAAAAAACAGATGAAGAACCTGTAGAACCTTCCGATGATCCGCCAACTAAGAAGAAGAAGAAGAAGAAGACGGGTATGCTAGAATTTGAAAAACAATTAAAGGAAGGCGACGAAGTCGAAAGTAAACGTGATGATGACATATTTGTTGGAGAAGACGAACAAGATGTTAAAGAAACAAAAGTTGAAGAAGCCTGGCTTAATTCAGATCGAGATTATACATATCAAGAAGTAAGAGAATTATTATTTATAAAAAAAAAAATAGTATTATCTTAAATTCATTATTAATTTGTAATTATAGCTTTTGGGACGAGTCTTTCAAATTCTTCGACAAAATAATCCTGAGCTTGCTGGTGAAAAGAAAAGATATACTATTGTACCACCATCAGTTCATCGCGAAGGGAATAAAAAGACAATATTTGCAAATGTTGCAGATATTTGTAAAAGGTTTAAATTTTGATATTTTTATTTTCGATTTATAATTCTTAATTCAGTTTTGAACATATAGTATTATATATACTCGCTACAGGATGCACAGGCAACCTGAACACGTAATTCAATTCTTATTTACTGAATTGGGTACAAGTGGTTCAATCGATGGTTCACAACGTTTGGTCATCAAAGGTCGTTTTCAACAAAAACAGATCGAAAATGTATTGCGTCGGTATATAGGTAATTAGACAGGTTTATAAGTTTGTTCTAAATTAAGACAATGAGCTAAAATGTGTAAAATGATTATCTATTCAGTTGAGTATGTTACTTGCAAGACCTGTAAGTCTCCCGATACAATCCTTACCAAAGAAAATCGTATTTTTTTCCAACAATGTGAAAGCTGTGGATCAACAAGATCAGTTTCTGCGATTAAGTCAGGTAACTTTCATACATATACTATCATGTATCTTTCAAATGATGAAATTTTTTGACGGGATCCTTTTTTCATATGTTTATAAACAGGTTTCAAAGCACAAACAGAAAAGAGAAGAAGACAAGCTGTCCAATGACAAAAAACATCAGGCACAAAAGTTATATCTTTTGGTACGTCTTACCTGGAAAATATTATTTGATTCTTTTATTTTACACTCTATTCTGATTTTCCTTAGTCTTTAGATTGGAAATGGAGAGTATGTGTGGATAAGTATATCAACAGTTTTGTTTGATTAAAAAGTGTACACAAGAAAAGGTGAATTGACATTGTTGGTTGAAGCGACGGAATTTGGGGAATTAGATAAGGAAAAAAAATGTATCATTAACAATAATAAAAATTTTCTTAATATCCATAGTCCTTACCGACCAATCTCAAAACAAACTATAAATTAATAAATATATGAATACACCATTTTAACAGTAAAAATTTTTAACTTGATGAATCATAGGGATGATTTTCTAAATATAACTGTTGATCCAATAGTTTAATGTATTAGATGATTTTACTTTATTTGTTTCTAATGTCGATCAAACTTTAAATTAATTTTATATATTTTATATCTTCTCAATAAACGATATATTCTATTTTATCTGAGATACTTTGCTTTCAGTGTTTTTTTTTTGATTTTACATTGTCTTCAAAGCCATAAATTTAAGATGAAAGTCGGTAGGGAGTATTATTAAATTTGATGAATAACTCGTATTAAATAAGTAAAAAATCATTATTTAAATGTAATTCAAAGCATGTCTCCAGTTCAATCAAATTATCGGAGAGGTCGAAAGAAATCAAAATTTCGCGTCTAAGTTGCTGGAAAAGTATGTTTCCTTGGTATTTTCGACAGAAATTTTGAACCGCTTTTAATATCATACCTTGAAATACAGATATCAACCGGGTGATATAGATGTTCTAGTTCTTCCGGAATTGGCCTTCACTGGTACATATAATTTGAATAGTCCACATTTATTTCACTTTACCAAATTAACGATCAAGTGTTTATTGATATTAGGTTACGTTTTCAGAGATAGAGATCATATTAAACCATATTTAGAAGACTCTGAGACAGGAACTTCGGTTCAATGGGCTAAAATGCAAGGTTAGTTTTAATAATATATTTAATAAAATTGAATATTAAAAGACTAACAATATATTTATTTATAAATTTTTTTTTCATAGCTGTTAGATTACGTGCATTTGTCGTAGTCGGATATCCACAAATTGTAAAAGGCATTAGAAATGATTAAATTCATGTAATAGATATCATGTTTACCAAAAAATTTTAACGTATGATCTTCAAAATTTAAAACAGGAAATCCAGACAGATACTATAATAGTATATGTTTTATTGACCCTTATGGTAAACTTATTGAAACATATCAAAAGTCCCACTTGTATTCAACAGATGAAAGTTGGGCTGAAGAAGGACCTGGATTTAGATCAATAAATGTTCCCAATCTGGGAAAGGTTCGTCTATTTAGCAAGTTAAATTGTAACATTACCAAAATAATGTTAATTTAAGTTTCTTCAAAGATCGGTTTCGGTATTTGTATGGATATCAATCCGTATCAATTTAAAGCTAGCTTTAGAGAATATGAATTCGCTAATTATCATGTTCAACAACAAACTGATATTATATTATGTTCAATGGCATGGCTTCAATCGTCTTGTGATGAATCACAATCTCTTAATAGTGATGATAATGATGAGCCAAGCTATTCTACTATAAATTATTGGTGCAGTCGACTATTACCTTATTTTACTGATTCGGAAGCATATCGTAACGTTTTTCAAACAAGCCCGCAAAATTCAGGGCAAAAACGCAACGTATTGTTCGTTGCATGTAATCGTACAGGAACCGAAAATGGTTCGTTTTTGTTCTATTATATTTAATATTCATTCGACTAATTTTATTCATCACTAAAGGTTTCCTTTTGTTAAAAATGTAGGTGTATGTTTTGCTGGAAGCAGCAGCGTTTTACTATTGACTTCTAAACGTCCAATTATACTGCGTTCATTGAAATCTAAAGAAGAAGCAGTTATGGTTATTGACGTACCATCGCTATAATTTCGACATTCATATTTTCTATTTCCGTGATTTAAGAATTATCTATCCTATTGTTTTCTTACCTACCCGTTCTGTCGAATTATTGTCTGTTACTTTTTACATCACAATTTTTCGCTCTGTTACTTTAATTTTTCCGTACAATATTAATATATTTGATCCTCTACGTACAATTCACAATTTAAAATATTCCTGTCGTCTTTAGACGAACTTTTTTCCTCTCGCAATATTTGACATAAATGCACGAAAAAATTTAGAATTTTTAATATACCTATATAATATTTTTCTCCTTGTAATATATTCTGCCATTTGATATTCTACTCGGTCATCTTATTAAACTTACACCAGATTTTTCCATTTTAATAATTTTCAGTGATCTTAGAACTTTCAAATTCGCTTCTCCTGTTACACCAGTGATTTTTAATCCCATATTCACCATTTGAATCGTGGTCAAAGGAGGACTAGAAGATTGTGATTAGATATTTAATAATATATTGTAAAAAGCATAATAAATGAACAATTTACCTCTTTCTATTCTTTTTGAAATGGTCCCAGATGCAACGATAAACCTATAAGAAAAGATAGCCAAAATTAAAATTTTAAGAATCTGTTATAAGGTCATGCGTAATATACGGTACTTTGTTTACGGATTCAAGCGTCAATTTTCTTGTCCTTATCAATTCAGATACAGAATAAAACTCTTCATTCGTAACTGGCACGAATTTTTTACTAATTTTGCGATCCTCAATTTCTGTCTACAGTGTCATTTAAAAATAAAAATCAGAAAAAGATTATAGACTTAAATCACGATATTTTTACGCATACCTTTTTTGTTTCTTCGGGCTCGTGATTCTCCTTATCAATAAAAGTCTTTTCTTCTTGTACTTCTTTTCCTAAGATTCGATATTTTGCTATATTAAAATGCTAATTAATTGAGATTTAAGTAAACTATTATGTGTAAATATGTACTAGGCTGTTCGTCCAGTGATAAGGTATTAATCAATTGAAAGTCCAAATCCTTCACTAGCATTTCCCGATCTTTAACTTTTAGTTGCTTGACCGAATTATGAAATATATTATTATTGGAAATATTTAGATTTGTTTGGTTCGAATCAGAAGTTTCCAATTTTTCCTCAAGTTTATATCTGCCTCCTATAAATTGTACAGAATTAGACACTTAAGACGAAACGCAAAATTAAACTTAATTAAATTAAAAGGTCCGAACTTTGATAATTATTCATATCCTCTTTCCAAGAATTTGCTATAAGATCATAGTTATTTAAAACGAATTTAGTTTCCGAATTGTACTAATTTGAAGTTTGAATTAATAGACGCGTAAATCTTAGAATTTGATATCAAAAAAAAAAGATCGAAGAATATTACATGCAAACCAGCTTGACGTAGAATTTTGTCATATATTTCTTTATTTACTTCTATTAATTCATTCATATCGTGAATAAATTCCTAAATTACAAAGTTGATATCAATGAATCACAAAGATTATTATATATAGACTTGCATTTTAATTACCTGTTTCGCGATCATTACTCGATCACTTTCAACTCTCAGCAATTCCAAATCCTGTTTTAATTTTTTTATTTTAGACAAAGCCTTATGTGGGTTCATCGGGGCATGACGTTCAATTTCATATTTTCGAATAAATTCTGAATTAACTTTAGCCTCAATAAAGTCGAGTTCTTAAATGATCCAATAAAATAATTTTAAATAAAACATAATACGAAAACGTGAAAACGCATAGAAAAGGTTCATATAGAGTTACCTGTACGCGCCTTTTCGAATTCAAGCCGGAGCCCTCTAATTGCAATATTCATTTCTATTGACTGATGTATCGTTTTTAACTATTAAAAAGAAATTTATCATTTTCGATTATTGGTAGCCTGTTCAATTCTCGATCGTATCAAGTGTGCTCAATTGTAACTGTGATCTGATTGGTTATACATTTTTTTTGGTCGAATGATACAATGATACGGAAATGTGTAACAGGGCGGACATCCCTTATATAATTATATTATCATATTATTGCCGATCATTTTGCCGATCATTTACTAGTCATCTATTCGATATTATCACATAAAAAAAATACCATTATGGGTTATTTTTTTTGCAAATTCTACTTACATAAACCCGAAGTTCTATGGCTTAGCCCGAAGCTTCAAAGTCAAATTAGCAGGTGATCGGCATATACAATATGTATTATGATATTGATTATTAAAAATTTTGGCCTAAAGCTAACCTTTTAATTATCTATAATTTTTTTATGGTTATTTTTGTCACTAATTCTTAAATACTTGAATAATGTATTTTGGAAGTTTCAAGTTTCACCTAAAACTCTGTAGCTTTGTCCAATGCTTTAAAACCAAATTAGTATATAATTAGCATATATATAAATTATTGAAAATTTTGGCCTAAAGCTAACTTTTTGATTATTTAAAATTTTCTCTGATTATTTTTACCACTAATTCTTAAACACCTAAATAGTGTATCTTGAAAGTTTCAAGTTTGGCTCGAAGTTCTGTGGCTTGGTCTGAAGCTTCAAAGTCAAATTAGTAAATGATCAGCATATATATGAATTATTGAAAATTTCAGCCTAAAGCTAACTTTGGAACCACATTTTATTTTGCCACATTACTTTTACATTTAATTATTTATAATACAAATTATTAAATAAAATAATTAAATATAATTTTTAGAACATTTGTGGTTTGGAATAAGGCTTCAAATTTAAGGTAATATCATATATATTATGATTAGCAAATGATCGACATGTGATATAAAGTATGTCTACCCTGTTGAAATGTGTGGTGTAGGGAACAGGATGGATCATTTGCCGATCATAATATATATGATATCACATTAACTTTGAAGCATTATTCCAACTATAAGTGTATAAAAAAAATACATTAAATTATTTTATTTAATAGTTTAAAGTATTAAAAATTTTGTATTAAAATTTTGTGACAAAATAAAATGTATTTCCAAAGTTAGCTTTAGGGCAAATTTTTCAATAATTAATATATGCTAATCATTTTCTAATCAGAATTTAAAGTCTTAGATGAAGCTATAGATGTTTGAGTGAAATGTAAAACTTTTACAATATATTATTTAAGTATTCAAAAATTAATTGCTAAAATAAACCTGAATAATTTTTGATAATCCTGAAGTTATGATTAAATGAACACTTGCAATTATTTTTATAAATAACATTATTATTTAATTTAATATAAAATTTTAAAATACAATAATTTTACCAACATTGATCTGATCACAAGGAATTTACTATCATTCAAATTCTCTCATTGAAACAAATTCAGTGATGTAGAATTTATTAAAATCTGATTACTAAATCTTGAAATTGTAAATTTTAAATTTTCATATTATTCATCAATTATAAATTTTCACATGAATTGATGTAATTTCAGTTAATTTTGAACAATTTTTACCTTAAAATAGTTAATCAAAAATTATTTTAACCTCATATATTAATGATATTTTTTTTACATAATAAAATTAAATAAATGATTAATAAATGATCAGAAAATGATCAGTATTAATGTAATAGTAATATGAGGATATCTGCCTTGTTGATATAGGGTGAAAGGTGTTGTATAGTGTATGATACACAGATGATAAATATATTACGAATAGTTGTAGAATACTCAACAGTGTATATACTTAAATTAATTATCATAAATTTGACTCTCATTTATAAAGTTACTAAAGTAGATTTGATTATCAATAATTTAGTATTAAAAGATACATTTTGAAAGAGAAGAAAGTATAATTTTATTAAATTATTTTCATATGGGCGGGTTTGGTTCATCTACAATATCACGTGTTATTGCTAAGCCACCCTAATTAAAAATCGTTCAAAAAAATTCTCCACTATGGTATAATAAAGATAAAAAGGGTTGAAGAAGCAAATTTTGGTTTCTTTGAATGTTTATCACTAAAAATATCTTTTTACATAGTAAACTACAAAAGAAAAAAAAGAAGTTAGAACAATATTTTTTTAAGAAAAAAATGATAAAAAAGAAAGAAATAGAAATAGAAAAAACAGCTAAAAAATAAAAAAAACTATTTACTATAACTATTCATACAACTTATAAAATGACCTACCATAAGTTAGATGGGTTGTTAACTATGTTAGATGGGTTAAAACGGGTTTTTATATTAAGTTTTTTTTTGTTTTAACACGAAGTGAAATCAAAAAAAAATTTTTTTAATTAATCTGCAATTCACCTGATATGAAATCCCATATATGCTAATCAATTTGATGTTACATAAAATATTTTACTAAGTAAAAACGTCTATAATTGTGATGAACTAAATCCACCGATATGTATAGTTAATTTATAGTCCAGTTGCGGCTTATATAGCTCATATAAATATCACATTTTTTTATGTAATGGTTATTTTAGAAAATATTAAAGAATAAAAAATATTTATTTTATATACTTTAAATAACCATAAAAAAATAAAAAGTATTTAAATAAAAGTTCACTTGTATTTATTAAATATTACATGAAATTTATGTAATTTTTATTAGATATAATTTATACATTACCCCTGTGATATTATTGCCTCCATTTTGTTATTTGTATCACACCCCTACTTTTTTCATTTTTCATAAATATTCCAGGAACTTAGAATTTTTTTTGTTGTAAAAAATCTATTTTTCACATTCTGTTAAACATCACATATTTTAATTTTAGCTGTCATTACATAATTCTGTTCAAAGATGATGCGTTATAGGGGTGACATATAAATTTACTTTTTTTATTAAATAGTATTATTACAAAAAAAATTATAATTCCATAAATATTTAAGTTAGTTCTATAAAAATCAATATATGTAAACTTCAATATCTATAGAATAATATTAATTAAACTTATTTTACTTGTTTTTCATAATTAAATTACTTAAAGTTTAAATTATTATCTAAAATAAAAAACAAAATATACTTAAATATTATAAAATTATATAACCTTATAAAAATTAATACAAATTAATATACAAGTATTTCCATACTCTCATAAATAATTTTTTAAGCATTTTTCACTTATTTAATATTAAATATTGAAATTATATTATGAAATCTTTATAAAACATGTTATAAACTTATGAAAATTTATAGCTTTATAATAATATTTTATATTTAAAGTTTTACTTCTGGTAAAAAATATTTAATTTTATTAAATAACAAACTTTTAAAAATAAAGTATATTTTTAAAATATAATAAAAAAAAAGAATTTCAAATATTTCTGATATATATCATATTTAAATTTTAGCAAATTAAATCAAATTTAGCTTAGTAAGATTTTAATTTAAGTTTTAGCAAATTAAATCAAATTTAGCAATATGTCATAATATTAAATTTTCTCAAATTACATTGATTTTTATAAAGTTATATACATTTTAAGCAAATTTAATACTTATTTTGCTTATTTTATTAAATAAAATTTTGTAATATTTATAAAATTATACTAGACTAGTAATACTATTCTATATTACAAAAACACATAATAATTATATAATAATTTATATTTAGACTAATTATCACTTGAAAAATTTATTTTTTATTATTAAAATAAGATCCAAATAATATATATATAGATCACATTAAAATTCAAATTTATTATTATAATTAATAAACAAATTATTTTAAACTCTACTAAGTAAAATTTTATTATAATATCAAAAATTTTATATTATTAAATAATTTATTTTATAATATATATAAAAACTTTTATAATACAGTCAACTCTTTCTATAGTCATACATTTGGAATAGTTTATATTTGGTGACTATGATGAGATATGACTATAAATAATAAAATCTTATAATTAAATCAGTAATTTTAGCTAGAATTATAAATTGTAATAATTTTAGTTAAATATTCATATTACAATAATTTTGTCAATATTATTCCAATTATTATGGATTTATAATTATTAGATTCTTTTTGATGAGATGATTCCAATGAGCTAAAATTATTAAAATCTGATCACTAAAACCTGTAATAATTAAAATACAGTCAAAATATTTAATATTACATAAATTTTACATATAAAAAATGCCAATCTGATCTTTAAAATCAAATTGCTTGATCAATATTAATCTAATTATTATAAAATTATTACTATTGGCTTTCTCTTAATTAAGGTTGCTGGGCGAAACTAGGTAGTTTAGCAAACTGTCTAAATATCGAAAGGGTAAAACTTGACAAAACTATATTAAAATCTTAATAAAAAATTAACAAAACTTGATAAATGTCAAAACTTATAGTAAATCATATTAAATAGCAAAACAATAGTAAAGTATTATTAAAAAATCAGTAAAACTAGAGTTTAGACATTTAGCCAAATTTAAAATTAGTTTAGGCAGGCAACCTTACTCTCAATAAGATGATTCTAATGAGCCTAGGGCTCTGATCAGTTCAGTTTAGTTTAGTTTTTGCAAAAACTAATACCAAACTGAATTAATCGGTATCAGTATTAATGATTACTAAAACCAATCAGTAATTACTGAAAACTGAACCGATTTACTGAACGTTTTTAGTAAAAAAACGTTTTGCAACATTTAGCAAAAAAAAAGTTGCAAAACGATTTTTTCTTATCAAATCATCCATAAAAAAACGTTTCACAACGTTTTTTATTAAAGTGACAAAAAAAAACGTTGTGAAACATTTTTTTTATATTAAATCATTTTATAAAAACATTTCGCAACATTTTTAAATAAAAAGGAAAATAACATTACGAAATGTTATTTTCTATATTAAATTTCTGATGTAAAAAATGGTTCGCAACATTTTTTACAAATTTCGCAAAAATAACGTTGTGAAACATTATTTTTTTATATCAAACATTTATGTAAAAAACGTTTCATAACATTTTTTACAATATTCGCAAAAATAATGTTGCAAAACGTTATTTTTCATATTAAATTGTTTATGTAAAAACGTTTTGCAACATTTTTTACAAGTTCCACAAAAATAACGTTGCGAAATGTTATTTTTTTTATCAAATCGTTTATGTAAAAAATGTTTCACAACGTTTTTTACAAGTTTCGCAAAAATAACATTGCGAAATGTTATTTTTTATCAAATCGTTTATGTAAAAAATGTTTCGCAACGTTTTTTACAATGTTCACAAAAATAACATTGTGAAACGTTATTTTTTATCAAATTGTTTATGTAAAAAACGTTTCGCAACATTTTTTACAAGTTCTGCAAAAATAACGTTGCGAAACATTATTTTTTATATCAAACATTTATGTAAAAAACATTTCACAACATCTTTTTTAACTACATTATTTAATAAAAAGACGTTTTTCTTATAAAAAAAACATTTTTATTATCGGTAAATCAGTTTAGTAAATCGCAAAACTGATACCAAAACTGAAAGTTTCAGTTCGATAAATCATAAAACTGAAACCGCTCCAATACCAAAACCAGTCAGTACAGTTTGGTAATTACCAAAACTGATCAGAGCCCTAAATAAGCCTAAGATCATTAAAATCTAATTACTAGAATCTATTGTAATTAAAATAAAGTCAAAATATTAAATATTACATGAATTTTACATATATAGAATGCTGATTTGATATTTAAAATTAGATTATTCAATCAATATTAATCCAATTATTATAAAATTACTATTATCTGGGGGTCTTTGCAATAGAAAGGTACGAAACTCAAAAAAAAATAAAAATTTAATTAATATTAAATTTACACTTATTTTAGTATAAAAAACATAATTAGCATATAAAGTAAATTTAAAAAATTTTTTGAGTTTCGTACCTTTCTATTGCAAAGACCCCATCTGATTCCTTTTAATGAAAAAAACCTAATGAGCTAAAGATCATTGAAATCTGATCATTAAAATCATAGAACAATTATATTTTAATTAATATCTTTTTATAATTATATATAGTGTATATAAAATTTTTAAAAAAAGATATAATAATAACTATAGGTAGTTTGTGACTATAAATGATAGATTTTATATATGAAAATTTGTATTGGGACATTCAACTAAAATGATTATACAGCTGCCCTATATCATGAAGGGCTTGTTGGTTTACAATGTTTATGGATGTCTATCTTGATAATGGGAATCATAAATTTATTCAACTTCTTTAACACTAATAATACCGCTACCACTTTTACGATTATTTGCTTACAACAAGCTCAATTGGCTATGAAACTTTCTAACAACATTTTTTCAGTTCTATTACAACATAGGTCTTTATACATAGTGGCTAATCAAAACAATTTAGCTTTATTTTACTTACTACTAGCAGCAGATTTTCATATCAGTTTTAATCTTGATAATTTAAATATTCTTAAATTTAACATTAATGATATTACGCATCTGATCTTGGATATATAAATACATCTATCAGGAAATTTTATAGTGCGAAAAGTTGTGTAAGATTACGCATCATAATATTTCGTAAGTTTCCAGACCCACCGCAATTTTGCGGAAGAGTAATATTTCGTAACTTTTTAAAATATTTCGAAATATTATGATATACAAAGTTTCGTAATTTTATGGTTTGTAATATTCCGTAATTTTACGCATTCGTAATATTTCGTAATTTTACATAATATTTCGTAAGTTTTCAGACCTGCCGCAAGTTTGTATAAGCGTAATATTTTGTAACTTTTTAAAATATTTTGAAATATTACGATATGCAAAGTTTCGTAATTTTACAGTTCGTAATATTATGTAATTTTATTGCGTAATATTTCGCAACTTTTTAAAATATTTTGACGATTCGTAATTTTACATAAATATTTTGTAATGTTTCAAAATTCATTTTTGTACTATAAGTTTATATAATGTATATTTTATTAGATATAATATGAATTAAATTATAAAAAATTACAAGTATTTATTACTATATACAGAATATATAAAAGTAAAAAAAAAAAAAAGTAATGATACAATTAGATGTAAAAAGAAAAGAAACAGTTATAGTAACGTTGGTATTAGATATAAAGATAAAAGAAATATTGCTAGTATTGTTAGTGTTGTTAATATTAGAGTAAAAAGAGTTAAAGAAACAGTAGAAACATGGATATTATCGTTAGTATTAAAGTACAAGTAAAAGAAAAAAAGGAAATGTAGATAGTATTGTTAGTATTACGATATAAAGTAACAATTAGGGTAAAAAACGTGTTAGTATTAAAACAATTAGTATTAATAAACAAATATTTCTATACCTGCAAAGAATAAACTAAAAATAAAAGAAAGAGGAAAAATAAACATGTTGTTGGTATTAAGTAAAAGGAGTAAAAAAAACATAATTAGTATTGTTAGTATCGTTAGTATTGAAGTAAAAGTAAAAAGGAATAAAGGAAATATGGATATTATTGTTAGTATTACGACACAAAGTAACAGAGGTAAAAAGAAAACGAAAATAATTAGTATTAATAAACAAATATTTCTATACCTGCAAAGAATAAACTAAAAATAAAAGAAAGAGGAGACAAAATAAAAATAAACATGTTGTTAGTATTAAGTAAAAGGAGTAAAAAAAACATAATTAGTATTGTTAGTATCGATCGTTAGTATTAAAGTACAAGTAAAAAGAAATAAAGGAAACATGTATATTATTGTCAGTATTACGATACAAAGTAAAAAAGAAGTAAAAAATAATGAAATAATTATTATTAATAAACAAATATTTCTATACCTGCAAAGCAATAAATTATGAAATATATGTAAATATTCTATATATAATTAAAAAATATTGAACAAAAGAATAAAGAAATAATAAAAAGAAGAGAAAAATATTGAACAAAAAAATAAAGAAATAAAGAGACAAAAAATAAATAGGACAAAAAACGCGTGCAGATTAAATCACATGTAAGGATCAGCCTAATTTTGATTGGCCAGAAAATACGATACTGTATGCACAATCATATCATGCAGATTTATTTATTTAATTATCAACAACGCGGGCGTGACATAAATAAATCGTGACTGAAACTTGTGTTCAATTTGTGTTTAATTTGTGTTGATAATTCTGGTAAAAAATTATTAATTTTGGCCAAATTTCGTTAAATTTGTTAAATTTGTGTTGAATTTGTGTTGAATTTGTGTTGAATTTGTGTTGCGTAATTTTTTATTTATCATAAGGGGATGATATTTAGTAATTGCAAGTACGATGTACAAGATTTTTTTTATGATTTTTTTAAGAAATGTACGCAAAATATTTAATCAGAATATAATTATTTTTAATTAAATTGATTAAAAAAAATTAATTTTTTTAAGAAATGTATGCGAAATATTTAAAATTCAATAGAATGTGCTAATAATAAATTGTTTTATTTTTAAATATGATATATTGATATTTATATTTAAAACAATTAAACATGTACATGATTTAATTAATATGTTTAATGTTGAAAAGTGTAATAAATTAAATTTTAATTGAAACGAAAAAAAAATCAAACCAAAGAGGTATTGTTCAAATTTTATTTAAAGTGACATTTTACGTCTTTCTTTCAAATTTTTACTCATCCCAAAATCAAATTATAAAAATCAAATCTAAACTAATAATGCCTCGCCAAACACGTTCACGTCATTCCTACTATAACGTCTATTAGAACTGGACTATGATGGATGAACTTGTTGACATACGCCAAGACAGAAATTGCGCCTACCACAATATTAATGGTAAAAGCCACTATGATTTTTGGGACTCTGTTGCCAATAGGTTCATATGACTAATATCTATAATTTCTTTAAGAAAGAATTTAAATTCAAGGCAAACGTGGCATAGTAGCCCTTATCTTTATTAATTATTATTAAACTGATACAATTTACAAAATATAAAAAAAAACAAAATAAAATAAAACTAACTAAAAACAAAGCTATATAGTCTCCTAAGTAAAAATATAGTAATAAACCTATCCTAAAAAGAATAAATCGCATTATACTAAATTTCCTTAGATCTTCCCCTTTGATATATTCCAACCAAAGTAGAAGCAACTATGCTAACATAATAACGGATAACACGTCCACTATAAAAATTGACATCCCATCCTGCAAAAGCTGTTATTAAGTAGTACCGTTAGACGACCCATAAAACCTGACAAATATTTGAACCATGACAAACCTTGAGTCATCGAGTCCTTTATCCAATTAAGTTCAAGGTCACGTGAAATCACGAGTTGGGTCAGAGGAGGTAATGAGGAGAAAGGCACATACGAAGTGGCAGGCAAATTAGAAGGCCGAGAAGAAGTTTTCAACTTGAGAGTGATGTTTATCGCGTCTTCCCATTTAGTTTTGTCATAAGTACGCGGATTCCAGATGTGTTTTCTAAGCTTCTGGATAAAGTTGTTGTGAATCGCAGCTACGACCTTCATAGCGGATAGTCTGGGGATAGATAAATCAACAAAAAGATCAATAAACATTGTGGGTAAACAACCCCGAATAAGCGCGTAAAAGGACCAGTTAGAAGAAAAAATAGTCTAACAAGAGAAAGAAGAGAGTTTCCTGAGCATAAGCGTAGGATCGATATCAGCCAATTCACCAGCTTCTCGGAGTTTAGAAAATAAATGATTCTGGTAAGTTTGGAAAATTTGATGCATGACGGGTCGACATTTAGAGCAGAGAATCAAATGCATCAAGTCCTCCATGCGATCGCGGCAAGAACAGCACGTAAGAAGGTCAATATAAAGATCGGAGCGGGTAATTTTCAACTTTTCCAGGAGAGGTAAATCATCGAGGAAGAGTTTAAATTTGAAGGTGTAATGCCGGGCGGCGTGGGAAGCTTGAAAAGAAGCATCATGTGCCAGGGAAAAATTAAGAGCAAACCAAGTGAGTTCCCAGTCAACTATATAATCGTCCTTATTAGATAAACAATATACAAATTGAAAACGTTTAAGAGATAAAAGGTCCTTTAGAAAGGTAGCCTGAGAGTAGAGCTTGAGGAACCGCCTAGGGTTGGATTCACAAATAACATTATCAAACATCAGGCGGACATTATGTGAAGAAGTATAAGCGGTCGCAGGCAAGAGAGGAGCTGTATCAGAATGATGGGCAGAATTCGCAAGAGAGTCAGCAAATTCATTCCAATAATTGCCATCATGGCCTTTAACCTTGACAGGAAAAACCGTGAGGCGTTTCGTATGAATGAAGCGCTCAATAGAGGCCCACAGTTCAAAATTGGTAGTTTTGTAATATAGACGACTGTTAGAATAGGAAGAAGAAGCACATAGACTCAAACCATCAATAGCAGCTTGAGAATCTGTGTAAATGGTGATGGTAGAATCATCTGGAGAAACGCTTAAAGCAGCATAAATCGCAGCAGCTTCAGCTCAGGTAGAAGAAGGCCAGTTACGTATAGTGCCATACGCATATGCTGCAATAGAATTGAGATAACCAGCATCATAAATTAATTGCACCCAAGACCAACCCATCGAGACTTCAGGTGTGTCAAGGTTAATAAGGGAACCATCAGTATAAAATCGATAATGGGATCCTAACAGAAGAGGAACCAGTGACGAGAGTATAGGTAGTTCACCTAGAGGAGAAGCCACAGCCGAGTCACACTCAACTACAAGGGAGGAAGAAGAGAAATCTGGTAAAATATTGAAGCGCCTATAATAAGAAACCACCGTGATACTGAGGTCAGCCCACGAATAAGGGGAAACAACTTCCATGGTAGATTGGCGAATACGCTCATAATCGGTAGGGAGAATCAAAGATTTCAACAAAGAAATCTTGAAGGTACAGCGAGGCGGGACAGCAGTATATTTATCAGCTGAAGGAAACAGTACATGCGCATTACAGCCAGAATACGGACGAAAGCGAATTACATCACTAGGGGAGGAAAGGCAGTCAGAAGTCCAATGGACAATCATACAGGTATCTTTCTTAGGCTGCACGCTGAGTTGTTTGCCAAAAAGAGGAGCATCATTTTTGTCAAGTGTGATGAGCCAGCGCTGATTCTTTTGAGTCGTAGTGGCACCAGGAATTAAAGTGACAGAGGAGGCGGTAGAGAGGGAACAAACATATCGATCATATAATAGATCGTGAGAGTTAGGAAGAGTTGTGTTGGCCTTAAGGTCCATATACCACTTATGAGGAAAAGAACGGCCACGTTTATCCGTGAGTTGAGCAATATAAGTAGTCTGATAAGCAGTCCAAGAAACGAGATGGGAGCCAGATAGGGTGATCAACTGTGATAGATAGTAAAGATGACATTTCCAGAGGACCTTGAGGCAAGCCTTAAAGACATGCGGGCTCATACACGTATATAAAGGGGTATGGCCAGGGAGAGCAAGGTCTGGAAAGGTTGAAGAAAAATGAGCATGCTGCAGGCGAAAGGGGGTAGAGATCATAGAGGCAAGAGTGCAAGCGATATAATCACATTTAAAGGCATTCATGGTAGACCATAAAGACCAATCATCCACCATCAAAGGAGAAATAGGGATTAAAAATCTAAACTGTATCAACAATAATCTATAAATAAATAAATGCTGAATAAGAGGAGTGGAAAAATTAGCCATTAAAAACAAATTATTAACATGACATTGAATCAAATGAGAAGATAAATTAATCAAGCCCAAGGCCTGAGAAAGATAAAGTATAGGATTAGGAAAAGTACGAGAAAAATTAGCTTTGTGTTTGACAAGCGAACGTATAGAACGTGTAGCAGCATAACAATCGGCCGCAGAGAGGTGGGTAACTTGCATACGGTATTCTAATTTAGGAATAAGCACTGAGTTATAGAGATAAACCACTTGTTTAGCAGATAGTTTGGCCGGACGAAGAGCGGTGGCAAAAGAGTTGCATTCACCAGCGATTTGTTTTTTAACAAAATCACGAGAGCCTTTGATATTAAACCATACCCCTAAAAAACAAAATAAAGAAGTAATAGAAAGAGGAGTAACAGAAATAGAGGAAGTATCATTTAAAGACGATAGGGATAAATGAAATTCCACAGGAAGGATAGTAGATGTAGTGGTTAAAAGTAAAAAATTCGATATCAAAACATATTTTTGATAATTAGCAGAAGTATTATTCAGCGCGTAAAATTCTTCTGTGATTGATAACATGTGTTCCAGTCCAGCTTTAAATGAAGAGATAAGGTAGAATCATCCATAAAGACCAGGTTGTTGATAATAATGTCTGGAGCGAGGCTCGCCGCATTCGAAAGTAGTGTTGGAGAGCGCAAAACATAGGGGTCCAACATCTCAGTATTCAAGACAATCAAGAGAGGATCGATGTAAATAACCTATAAAAGTGGGGAGATCACTTCGCCTTGGTCAATACCAATGCGAACCTGATAGGAAGAAGTCTCACCGTATGCAGTAAAAACCCGATTTGAACGGTTCATAAAAAGAGACAAGATGAACGTGATAGTAGACGCCGATAGACATATTCGCTCTAAAGCGAATTTCAACATAGTGAGGTTGACAGAGTCGAAGGCTTTGGAGATGTCTTGTGAAAGAATCCAGAGAGGAGAATTATTGTGATTGGCATCGTGAATGATAGATTCAAGAGTAATGATAGGGTAACGACAGGTCCCTCCAGGCAACCCAGCAAAATTACCACCTTTAAGTACGTTGTGAGCGGCCAAAATGATAGTCAAGCGGGTATAAAAAAGCTTGACAAGGGATTTCTGAATAACCTCTAAAAGCGTGATAGGACGAGTGTTCTTTAATTAACAACGCCATTCATGAGGTTTGGGGATAGGGAAAACCATAGCATGTCACCACAGATCAGGAATGTCAGCGGAAGCAAAACATTTGCAGATTAAGGTTAAAAGCAAAGAGTTGGTGGTGGGTCCTAAATGTTTAAGCATTTCGTATGTAATCATAGAAGGACCAGGAGCTTTGCCATTGGGCATGGAAAAAACCGTGAAGAGCCATTCCTCTAAGGAAGGGGAGACAAAAGAGAACTATAAATATCGGGAGAAACATTATTCATGGGCGAGTACGCAGAACACCATCTATCAGGTAATGCCGATATGTGCGAAGGGGGGGTAGATTTGATGGGAACAGCATGTTGAAAGTGATCTGTCACAGCAGCAGAAACATCTGTTGGATCCGTTAACAACTGAGGAGAGGTAGGATGATCGATAAAGATGCGATCTAACATGATGCGATGATGTGAGCGAGAAAGCGCTGAATTAATAAAAGAAGAGATATCAGTATCAAAATTCTGGTCCTGAGATTCTAGATGAGCCTTGATAGAGGAGTCCTGAAACTCCTTTTCTTTCAAAAGGTGTAAACCCCTTAATGATTTAGAAGCATGTAATAGGGTTCAGAATAGGTTATTAAAATTATCCGCCCGGCAAGACAATAAAGATGAGGGTAAAATGGGGGCGGCAGAGAAAATAGATTTGTACAGATTAAATATATTATTTAATCAGATCAAATAACCAGACCATTTACAATCATGGAAGGAAGAGAAGGTATACGGGTATTTGCGCAACAATTTAATAGAATGAAGAACGCGATTAAGGAAACGATAATGTTGGATCAAAGTTTCTAAATCTTTAGGGAGTTTAGGAGTATGGTCATTACCCACAGTACGTGCGGGTAGAACAGCATTAGCACCAGCAATAATGTTGGTGTGTAAGTATTCACACATTCGATTGACATGCCAAAAGGCAAAAGTTGTGAGAGCTATGTTACATAAGGTGTCAACATGAGCAGAAAAGTCGTTCCACTGCGAGGGAGTAACTGTGTCAAAGGAAAATATACGACGAGAATGTCGCTTAAGTTGGTGAGCATGAACTGGCTTAACAGAAAAAAATAAAAAGGAGTAATCATAATATGTGATAACAGGATTATGATCAAAAAAATTAATGTCACGTACGTCAAAAATGATGGAGGTGAGTAAAAAACGTTTGAGAAGGAGACAAGACCAAACATAATCAATACGGGAAATAATGTCCGCACGATGAAAGGTGCCCAAAGAATCAGAGAAATTGACAGGGGTATAGTCAGTGTAACCATTCGATAAAAAGAAATTAAAAAGGCGATGGATACGTTTAGAAGCAATTTGAGGTTGATTAAAAAATATAGGGTAAAATTGGTCTAGGTGCATATTGAAATCACCACAAACGGCGTGATAAAAGCCTAGCCTTTTAGCATCAGATAGGGCATTAATTAGGAGGTCGATGGTGTTATCACGCAAAGCTTGATCAGAGGTGGGGGGGATGTAAACGACAAAAATACGCAGCTTAATATTGCCTTTAAAATATAGGTCAACGGAAAGCAAGCGGGAGGAATGGAAAATATATGTGTGAACATAAGAGGCTAATGAATTTTCAATAAAAAGGGAAACCCCTCCAGAGGAGCGAATGTGTTGGGAGGTATCCAAAATAGAAGAGAAACAGAATAATTAGAAAGACGTTTAGCGAAAAAGTGCATCTGTTTAGAATGTAAATGGGTGTCAACGACACCACCAAAAGAAATTTGTTTAAGAGAGAAAAAATTGTTTAACAATTCAATTTTGTTATGAAGGTGCATTTTTAAACCATTAATATTAAAGGAGAAAATAGTAAACGAATTAAAAGGGGGAGATGATAAAGAATTGGAAGAAAATAAAGAATCTTGTAATGAAAAGTTTTCTATATCTACAGGGTTGGGAGGATTTCGAACAAAAGAATCATAATTAAAATTATTGTCCATCATTAAAGCACGATGATAAAACAAATGGGGAAATATAAAGGAAGAAAAGAGAATTAATTAGAACCAGCTGTATTAGCTGAGTTCGAGGAAGAAGAGAAAGAAGTAATTAAGCCGATGAAACTACTAATAGAGTTAGCGAACATATCCAACTTGTTTTCAATAGCTGAATGCTTCGCATTAATAGCTTGAATTTCATCATGGGTTTGTGTAGAAGAAGAAAATGTGTGAGAGGTAGAAGAAGTAGGGGAAGTATTAGGGATAGTAACAGGAGCGGAGAGGGGAGCTCAAACTGGGCGTGTTGGAATAAAGCCAGAAGATAGCGGGTTGAGAGGTGTTTGTATAGACAGAGCAGTTGGTTGAGAGGACACCTGCGTGACAGTAGAGTCAGGTATAGCTAGTGCGTCTATGAGCATATCCGAAGACTGATTGGTGGCAGGGATGTCAGGCAGGGGGTAGCAGACCGAGGTGCTGTTCAATACGAGTCATACATCTATCGTTGAGCTCTAAGGCAGTGATACGATCACAGACTTCTGCCATGTCTTGTTGAAGAGATTTTAACAAGGATAAAATATTAGCAGCATCGTGAGGAGACATGGTACAGGATTGATTGGGTGTTGAAAGGAGAGGAGAAGTACGCAAGACCGTAGAAAAGAAAACCAAACGGTCATGTTTATCATTGGATTTAGAGCGATCCCAGCAAGGATTGTTATTAAGTCAGGTGTTAGCCAAGAGTTTTTGTGGCTGGGATAGTTGAGAGTTGCTAGGACCTTTCGAGCGTGAGCGTGAATGAGAGCCTGAGCGTGAACGTTCTTTAGGTCTGGCAGGCTGATTAATATTGAATCGTTCTTTAAGAGCAGCCACCGAGTTCCTTCCCCTAGTACGACCCCTCTCTTGGCGGCTTGGGCATTGGTTGGGAGCACAGCCTAGTTTGCCACACCTGTGGCAAAGTTTATTAGTATTGTCTAGGAGATTCCATTGTAATGTATGACCTCAAAAACCAATAATCTGTTCCATAGCGGCATCCATGGTTTCTTGGGAATTGAATGTGACATAAGCCCATCTCTTGGGTTTGTAGGAGTTTAAAGAGAAAGGAATGTTGACAGCTTTAGCACCAAGGTCTCTAGTGAGAGGAGCCAGGTCGATATCCCTGGTGTTAGAAGGTAACTGTGTGAGCGTAGCAACGAATTTACGGCAGAAGGATTTCTGATCGATCGTGTAATGACATGGAGTCACCCGGAGGCAGGTGGAGAAGCAATAAACGGCCCATTGGGTATCAAAACAGGCAATAGAGAGGGCAGAATCATAAACAATTCTGGCTTGTTTAACTTTGGCATTTTTCCTAGAGTAAACTCTGCAGAACGCAATATTACCGAATTTTTTGAAATAAGACATAATATTGTCTTTGGACAGGAAGAAGGGAATATCTGTAACTTGAATAGCTCAGAGATCTTCATCACTCCAGAGCTGCCTGAGATCATGTGCATGAAATACGAGGTCCGGGAACTGTTGATGAGCAGCACCAACACAGGCGTCATGGGCCTCCATTATTTGGAAGTGAATAACAAGGCGTTTGGCATCGCCAAAACCAGTCATTCTTGCTTTTCCAGTATATGATTCGTACATTTCTAAAAAGGTGTTATTGACGGCTTCAATCAATGCCTTATTTGTAGTGAAATTCTTTAAAGTTTCAGGGGCAGAGTTGGGGGCAGCCACAGCTTAAAAATCATTTCTTTCGATGGAGAAGGTTGGAGATTGAACAAGGAATTGATCAACAGGAGGATCATCATCAGTAGCCTTATCAGGCGATGCGTTAGGGGGGGATGCAGGAGTCTTTGTCCTAGTATGCATAGACACGTTGAGTCCACTAGACGCGTTGTCGTTAGGCGCAGATAATGCCGCAGCAATATTCGGGTGAGAGGAGAGGGAAGTAGAAGCAGTATTGTTTTCTTTAGGGGGAGAAGCAAGAACTTTAACACCAGCGTCAACCACTGTGTCGGTGATGATATCTTCATCCATAGCTTGTTCAGAGATAGTTCTAGAGCGTTTTTATTGGACAGTGTTCTCACCGTCAGAATCAGAGTTATCAGAGTTATTATTGTCTTTTTTCTGTTCTTGGCGGCTGGCCTTTCTACTATTAGGATTAAAGGAGCCGCGGCCTCGTCTAGCAATGTTGTTAGGCATATTCGAGGACTTTTAGGTAGGGAAAACTATAAGTTTTATGAAAAAAGTGTTAGCTAAAAAAATGGACAGAGTGATCAGCGGAAAAAGGAGCGCAGATCGTTTTTTAAAATTTAAATTCAAATTAACCAATCCATTTAATTGAATCAGAATAAATAGAATATTTCGAACGAGGGTTTCTGGGCAACAGTGCAGCCAAAAGTGGAGGAACCTCGTCAGGGATTACCATGTAAGTAAATAAATAAAATTACATTCATATAAATTAAATATATTTATCGAATATTCAAACTGATTTTGATATTTAGAACTATGTCCTTTATCGTAATGGTAATCCTGGGCGGCAGCTGTAGATGCGTACCAGCCAAAGATATTATCACGAATTTAGAACGAGATTTTGGGAGAGGCCGGGTAATTATACTATAATAAAATTTATAATTAATATTTACGTTCATGTTTTAAATTTGATAAATTTGATCAATTTTAGTCACGCGTGATGATTGTAGGAGAAGGAAAAACTTACCTACGTATCGTAGAAGATAATTATTTTTATTTTTTTATTTATTAAATGAGTAGCTAGGCCCAGTCCATACCAAATATCGGCTGGAGACTCACGTTTTTTTTGGGCTGTGACTGATACTGACGTCCACGCCGTATAGCCTGGGTACTATTTTATAAAATAGTAGCGAACAAGTATCAAATGTGTATTTTTTTATTAAGTTATAATAAAAATTAGAATTTACT
This sequence comes from Rhizophagus clarus, assembly GCA_015698045.1. Taxonomy (NCBI): domain Eukaryota; kingdom Fungi; phylum Glomeromycota; class Glomeromycetes; order Glomerales; family Glomeraceae; genus Rhizophagus; species Rhizophagus clarus. The sequence continues at coordinate 960,264 of BLAL01000252.1, read as the reverse complement.
TTAATTTTAACATAAAAATTGTAAATGATAAAAAATTCGTAAATAAAAATAAATTTGTTTTCCCAAACTTAAAAAAAAAGGTGTTTATATAAAAGAAAAGGTGTTTATATTATTTTTGATTATTCAATAGTATCACATACCCCTTGTATACGTTCTACTGCATACACAGCTTTAACGATCGAATAGTAATATTAAATTTTTGAAATATTTTAACCGTAATATTACGCAGGTTTACAGTCTCGTAAATTTTCAAAATATTTTAACTGTAATATTACGCAGGTTTACAATCTCGTAAATTTTCAAAATATTTTAACTGTAATATTACGCAAGTTTACAATCTCGTAAATTTTCAAAATATTTTAACCATAATATTACGCAGGTTTACAGTTTTGTAAATTTTCGAAATATTTCAACCGTAATATTACGCAGGTTTACAGTCTCGTAAATTTTCGAAATATTTTGACTGTAATATTGCGTAAATCTTACATTATTGAAAACTTGCGTAATATTTTGACCGTAATATTGCATAAATCTTACGATATTGAAAACTTGCGTAATATTTTGACCGTAATATCACATAAATCTTATGAAATTGTAAACTTATGTAATATTTCGAAATTTTTTGAAATATTATGCCATAAACTTTCGTAAACTTACAAAATCGTAAACTTACGCAATTTTTCGCCCTATAAAATTTCCTGATGTCATTACAAAGCTCCTTCTATATTAAGATGCATTTCCAAATTTGGTTGTCATCCTATTATTGATTTAGCTCAATTGACATTTGGGAATAGTTCCACATTAATGATATGGAAACAATATAGATCTCTTACCAGACTTTTATGAAAAGGCCCCAAAGCTAAATAGTTTGCTCAATTAGAAAATATAGTTCTAATTTCTTAAGATTCTAGGATTCTACATCATGAATTTTGTTTGATATTATATGTCTCTCAGATTTCTGGTTTTCTCACGCCTCTCTCGTAGGATGGAAGGCAAAAAGAATGGATAGCCTTTCAATTAAATTTTATCTGGGTTGTAGGTAGAATTACCAACAAAATGCATAATAGACACATCAGGATTTTTGCAATTGATATATACAGAAAAGCTTTTTTTGATGCAATGACAAATCTCACATACCTTAATAATCAGGATGTACAGTATATATTATATATAGAAAAAGGGACATGTTTTCTGCATTGCAACTACACGTTTTCTCAACAACATCACATGTCAATTACAATTAGACAATACAATATATATGCCTTTATGATTTGTGAGATATGATCACTTAACCATAAATACATCATTCTCACCCTTGGATGATTTGAGTACTTCAAAACTATTTACACAGATCCACTCTCCTCACATTTCTATCCCATATGTTCAGAATGATGATGATTTATGAATACATTGATGAATTCACCCTTTCCCAGATAAAGATCGCCTTTTAACCATTAAAGATCAGTTGGCATCTTATCAAGAACTATTATTTTATACTGATGGCTCAGTTCAGAACAGCCTACCTTACTATTTAAGAAAACTATTAGATAACTGATTAGATCATTGGTCTACCGTCATTAATTAAGAAGCTGCTTTTATTGAAACTACTACTCAACAGCAATTTTTTCACGTATTATTAACTGACTATCCTCAATACGAGCAAAGATATTCGCAATCTTTTTGGCTCTATTGGTCTGTCCAAAACATTGCAGAATTAAAATATTTTTTGATAGCATTTGTGCTATTTCATTAATTACTAAATTTTTAAGTACAGTTGGTAGAAATCAAGCACATAAGTTTAATAACTCTCTTCTTTTATTATTTATTAATTTTTTAGTTAAAGATAGATTTTTAGATTTAGAATTGATTAAAGTAAAAGTTTCATGCTGGAGACCCATGGAATGAATTAGCAGATGAATTGGCTAAGAAGAGGATAGAATATACAACCTTTCATCAAATATCCTTTAACTATAGGTCACAAGATTACAGGTTTAGTCCGCACTTTGAAAATATTCCTATTGAACAAAAATTACGTGATTTTGTCAAAACAATAGGACAAGTACAAGCATGTAGTGAATAGCAGAATCTACAAGTTAATGAAGACACATTTATACAAAGATCAATCTCTTATCAATGAAAGGTTACTTGAGTAGTGTTATGATAAATCAAATACTTTTGCTGTACTTCTTAAAACTGCAATTCTCTGTAAAGTTTTTTGGTCAAATTATTTCATCATCAATTACTGGTCAGCCGATGATTACGTATACATAAAAAGCTCCTTTATCATGATTTTACCTGTCAATTTTGCAATAAAGTTAAAGATGAAACAGCACTACATTTGGTTACTTGTCTGCAAATAATACATTTATGGCAACAGATTTTTGGACTACTTAAGGAATTCCTTATTGACACTCTCCCACATTTTACAGAATCTCTATCTTTTGAATCTTTAGTTATATGAGAGATTATTAAATAGATAGGTGCCTTAATCTTCTCTCAAAGTTTTATGGATTTATTCATATGTGCCACCACTGGGAGAATGGATACAATCATTTTTCAGCAGATCCAAAGATAATTCAATTGAACCAAACAACAAACCATCTGCTTCTGTACCAAACTTTTAATTAAATTAGTATGGTTGTTCAAATCTATTATATGACGACAAAAATGTGAACAAACTATAATATGGGAACAATCTCAGGGAATTTCTAAAAAAGATAAATTCTCTTTGTCTCTAGCTCAGACCACAAGTCACAGATTAGCAACTTCTGATCATACACTTGATAACACTTTCAATGTTATGATTCTTGATAACTCATATATGGAGCTGCCTTTAAAACCACCTATTGTGTCATCCAAAGACAAGTTCTTAAATGCCCTAGCTCTTACATTTACTCAATTAAGGGCTTTGATATACTCAGGCAGTAGTTTCTTATGGCTTTACCAGAAACTATCAGGCTTCTATAATGTTAATTTGTTAGGAGATTTTGATGAATTATTATTACTTAATTAATTTATTTAAATTATTTTATTTGTTTTTAATTTTATTTGTTTTATTAATTTTTATTTTAGAATGTATGATTTTATTTGGATTTAGGATATTTATAGATTAGTTTTAAAGATTTTGGATATATTTGGTTTAATCTTTCTCATTCATGAGTCACACTTAACTGAGCTGGAAAGTTATATTATATTGTATATAGTATTTTATTTTAAATATTTTTCAATAAATATAACATGATCTTTGAATTAAAAAAATAAAAAATAAAAATAAAATGATTATATAGGGCAATATAACCATAACAAATATGACTATAAAAAAAGTTGATTATAATTTATAAATTTATATTTATAATATAATTTATTGAATATTAGATTATAGTGATCCTGTTATTGTAAAGACCTCTATTATATGATTTTATAAATTTTTTTTTTTGTATTTACTATTTATAAATTATACAATTTATATTTAATTTTAAATTTTATATATTAAGCTATTATTATTTTTTTTTATTATCATTAATATGATGAATTGTGTTTAATAATATAAATGTTAAGAAATAAATTAAAATCTACATATATCAGTCACTGGATATTTCCGGAATCAGGGGGGGTCAAATGGATTTACTAATTAAATATGCAGCTTGTCGATCACTTTTTTTACTATGATTTATTAGTAAATATTTAAATTTCTAGTTTTTTCGTCACATGTAAACTTTGATTTTTTATCCAATAAATATGCGTAAAAAATTTTTTTTCCTACTCTCCAAGTTCTAACTGACACGCCAATATAATTTTCCAAGGGTTGTTTATTAATGACAAGTTAGAAGAATCTCTCCTTGAAGTTGGCCATTTTTTCATTAAAATACTATAAATTTATAATTAAATAGAATATTTTACAACTATAAAAGCAAAACTTAATCTTCAAAATTATACTAAATTTATTTAAAATCTTGTTTTTAAACAAAAATAATATTATTCAGTTTAGAAGTTGGTGGCTGCCATATAAATCTAATATGGGAAAGGATAATAGAACAAAGTTATTAATTAGTGAATATTATTTTGAAACATGTAATTAGAAATTTATTTAAAAATTAAATTATTGATATTTTTTTTAATAAATATTATATAAAAAAGTTGAGTGAAGTTTAGAAGCGTTTGTAAACTAAACGCTTTTTGGATCTGACGCTTACTGTATAATAAAGAATTCACTTTCTCAGCTATTTCTCAACAACGTACATATAAACTTCTAACCAAATTTTACAACAATACAACTATATTAATGGTTAACTCGTCACGTAAAAATCTTTTGGAAAGAACTAATATTGGCAGAAGGATCTCAGTTTAAAGTTCAAAAAGTTGCAGAAAAACCTTATATAGTGAAATATTTAAGAAAGTGAGATATTTTAATAAAATTAGTGCCATTTAAAAGTTCATATGCGATACTTCTAATGTATTATAAAAAAGTTATATTTTGTTAAAGTCTTTGTCCTGTTCGAACCAAATGAAGATAAGCTAATTTATGTAGTATAAAATTTTTAATTAGTGATTGGTGCTGCCTAGGGGTTAGATAAATAAACGGGGGGACCAACTTAAGGTTACACAGGCTGATCAATAAAGGCCAGAACTGTCGTTCTCATAAATTGATTACACAAGCGAAATTTCATATTAAAAATTCACTTTTTTCGATTTTTTTCAAGTTAGACGCATAAGAAAGTAGCCGATCCAAAAAAATTAAGGTTGTATATGTTAGCTTTATATAAACGAAGTCTTTTTATTCAAATTAGACCATTGGTTACTTTTTTTTTTAGTTTTATATATTTTTACTACTTGACAATAGAAATTAGAAATTTTTTTTTTATTTTTTTTTAGATCTCCAATAAACAAACTATAAATATTTTTTTAAAAAACATTTAAAAATAGTGTTTTCTTCTTTTATTGTGTATTTTTTTCAAATATTTAATAAAATTTTATATAGTTTTGAGGTATTTCAAATAGCCGATCCTGTTTTTTAAAAGATATAGACGCGAAACTTTGATAAAAATCATATATTCTGATAGTTTCGTATTCTATTATTACTGATCTGCAATTTTTTTTTCATAGATTATATTGATTATTGGTCAATCTTGCGTCTTAAACATGGGGTAAAATCACTTTTTAATAGTGTTACATATAAAATTACATATGGTATCAGTTTCGGCAATCATTGATCAGCCTGTGTAACCTATGAGTTGGCCCTCCCGTTTATTTATCTAACTCCTAGGTGCTGCGCTGAAAATGTCCAGTGACTGATATATAGACTATCTATAAAATATTTTTCTATTAATTATATTATCTATGCTACTGCTCCTAATGAAATACAGCCGACTAGTTACCATAAATCAATAATAACATAAGTTACAAAAAATTTAAAAATTTGATCAATGATCACTTATATTGAAATATCCATTTATCCAAACCTTATATCTATTTAATGTACTATTAAGATTATTAATTTTACTATTAACTTTATTTCCTTTAAATTTTAATTTTTTTTTTCAAGAATCTATATAGAATCCAGAAATATATATATAGAGGTCAAGTGACAAGAAAAAAATTTATTATAATCTGTATACAAGGATTTTTATATAAACAGTATGCAAAATTGACACCTGATATTGAAAATCTTGCAAAAAATATGCAAATAAAATTTTAGATTATTAAGAATTTAGCTGAACTAACTTACGAATTAACTTGAGCTTTTCAAGCTACATCAGTCAGGATTCATATAAAAAGAATTCTGTATATATCCTTCCTCATCTCAACGGATTTTTAAAACTAAAAATTTGTAGAATTCTAAATTTACAATTAAGGAATCCTTATAGATATTTATTGTTATTATTATTAATTTATTAAACTTATTTTATATTGTATATAATTTATTTATTTATCAATTTATTTATAAAATATTGAATATTATATTTTATTATTTAGTCTAATATAAGTATTAGCAATAACCATAAAAACTAATAAAATATTCTCATTTTTTATTATTTTATGGTCTCTATATTAGCAGTTTGCTTCCAAATAACATTAAACAAATAGTTAATTCTTAACCATAATAACTTTTTCGCCATTCATTAGCAAGTATTTTGTTAAAGGAACAATTAAAAAAAAATCCAAGAATTTTTACTCTGAAAATCTGAAAAATTGGTGATCTAAAAAAAAAATAGTAATAAAATAAAGCTGTTAATAGTAGTTTCATTAAAAAACTATAAAAAAAAATTACTAAAAAAGCTTCCTATAAAAATACATTTATCCTAATTCATCTAAAGAAAAAAAAACTGAAGTTGATTTATCAAGATTTAACACATCTAAAAATAAAGAAATAAAAATAAACAGTTAATAAAAATATACAAAAAAATATATATACTGTATATATATATTTACTTTTCAGATTATCATATCTAAAGAGACTCAAAAAAAATCTTTTAAAGAAAAAAAAATAAATAGTTAATAATATTCACTAAAATAGATATAAAAAATATATACAATCAACTCTCTCTAATCGCACCCCTCTTAGGATTGGGTATAAACATGTACTTATAGAGGGTGTGCATTTACAAAATTTAACATGATGGATTAAAAAATATACTTTATTATTTATAGTATTATATTATCATTTAATTTATTACATTTAAGAATATTATTGAGATACATTATACTGAAATTAATTATATTGCACTAAAATTATTATTATTAAAATACTGATTTATGGTGGTTTGCTGCATTGAATTTTTCTGTTTCTTTTTAACAAATTTTTCAAGCAAATTAATTCCTCATATGCGTTTTTCTGCTGAAGTAAAAACGTATTTACTTTTTTCAAGCTTTTTATGCTATATTAAAGCTAATAACTTCCTTTTCAATATTATCATCTACTTCATCTAAATCATTATCAGTGTTATTCTCATTTGATTTCTTCTTAAAATTGTTTACAATTTCTGCAATAATTTCATCATTATCATGGATCTCACTTACAATATTCTCTTCAGGAATAGTAAGATACTCTTCTAATTCCATCATATTAAAGAAATTAAGAGCATTAAGAGCATTGGTAAGCTCATCAGACACATCATAATCATCTAAAGAAAAATCTGGATCAACATTAGTATCGATAGGAAGGATCTTTGTATGATGCCAGCAATTGTAAATAGTTTCAGCTGTAACATTATTCCAATCTTAAATAATATATTGAATTGCTTGCAGTACACTCATTTTTAAATCTTGAGCATGCTCACCAGCTTCAACTTGTTCCAATATTCAGCTAAAATTATGATATTAAATTAATAAAATAAATAAAATAAAATGAATTTTATAACTTACTGAATATGAAAGTAGCAGTAATATCTCTTAAAAGACATGATAATTCCAGAATCCATTGGCTGGATCTTTAAAGTATTTGGAGGTAAAAAATAAACTTCAACATGTGGGAGAACCAGACCTTGTAGCTTATGACTTGAGCAATTATCAAGCAATAATAAAACACGTTGACCCTTATGCTTCTGGGCAACCTGATAATCAAATTCTTGAAGCCACTCTTGAAAAAGAGTTATAATCATCCAAGCCTTGTTATTGTTTTAATACTTCATTAGCAGATTATTAATATTTACATTTTTGAAACATCACAGCTTGGCAAATTTTCCAATTATTAGAGGATTCAGTTTGTATAACTCATTAGCATTTGCACATAAAGCGATTGAGAAATGCTTCTTATTTTTTTCATCTGAAAATACGGTTTGTGGCAAGTGTTTGATCTGGTTCTAGTCTATAAAAATAAAAATAATGTTAATCTATCTTAATTTAATTATCAATATAAAATATTAAATAAAATTTAAAACATTACCAGTAAAAAAGCCCTGTTTCATCTATATTGTAAATTCTTTCAAAAGGATAGCTTGTATATTTACTACGTAACAGTGGCAAAGCTTCATCAATAGCGGTTTAGTCAGAAGATGCTACTTCTCCATAAAGTTTTTTCTGATGAATCCTATTTCTTTTTTTAAATCCTTAAAGCCAGCCAGAGGAAAATTGTAATGTATTCTCAGTAAGGATAGTGCCGCAAATAAGCAATTGCGGAATAATTGCGATTTACGGTATTGCGAAACATTGCGGATTTTTAAACCTAAATATCTGCAATTCCGCAATCCGCAATTGTCCGCAATTCCGCAAATATTCTGCAATTCCGCAAAGTACCACAATTCAATTGCGGAATAATTGCGGAATTGCGGCACATTTGCAGAATTGCGATACATTTGCGGAATTGCAATTTCGCTAAAGCAATCCAAAAAAACGTTGTGAAATGTTTTTTTTAATTAAAATATACTTTGAAAAAACGTTTCGCAACGTTTTTTCTTTAAATTAATTAAAAAAATGTTGCAAAACGTTTTTTTTAATTAAATATACTTTGAAAAAACGTTTCGCAACGTTTTTTCTTTAAATTAATTAAAAAACGTTGCGAAACGTTTTTTTTTAATTAAAGATACTTTGAAAAAACGTTTCGCAACGTTTTTTCGTTAAATTAATTAAAAAAACGTTGCGAAACGTTTTTTATTAATTAAAATACTTTGAAAAAACATTTCGCAACATTTTTTTGTTAAATTAATTAAAAAAAACGTTGCGTAAACGTTTTTTTTATTAAATCGGTTCGGTAAACTGCCAAAACCGATCAGGTGAATTGCGGAATTGCGGTTCACTAACCGCAATTCAACTCCAAAATCCGCAATATTGCGGATTTGATAAATCAATTGCGGCACCATCCTTAATTCTCAGGAACTCTTAGCTCACTTGCTAGCAATTTGGCTTTTTCAATCAGTATTGCATCACTTAGAATTATTTAATATTGATATCTTAATACAAATTCTTTAAGTGCAAGTTTGAGTTCTGAACACATAACAGACCTATGACGTTTTTGTTCTGGGTTAGTTACTTCAATGCTAAATCATTTATTTTTAGTTTATAAGATTCGTGTAATAGTAGATTCATCAACTCTACCCCCCCTATTTTTGCTTCACCCAATCTATATATTGTTTCTGAGTTAATGATCTGTTATTATTAGTATAAACACAGAGCTCATGCTTTTGGAAATAAATTAGAGTAACTGGCTTTTTCTTAGAAATCATATCATATATGTTTTATACGTTACAAACCACAGTGAGATAAAATTGCAGTGTAAAAGATATACATACAGCAAAATTACGCGATGTTTATTTAACAAAAGATCATGTTGCACTATTTTTACCCCTTGATTTATACAAAAATTTATTGGTGAATCAAAAACTTAAATCATGTGAGTGCATTTATGAAATATACTTAATATAGACAGATTGGAAAATTTACTGCATGGTGTTAATAAAAAGTGTGCACTTAGCTACTAAGTTCCAAGCTCAGGACTGAACTTGGAAGTGTACTTAAAGATGAAGTGTATTTATAGAGAGTGCACTTAGAGAGAGTTGACTGTATATATATTTTTTACTTATCAATACAGTATATTTATATATTAAAATCTTATATTTTTAAAGATCTAAAATCATGATAAATGTCTAAAAAAAAAAAAACTGAAGCATTAGTACTATTTTACTAAAAAGAAATATATTAAAAAATTAATTTCAGATTCTTACTTCATATATTTAAACTCAAAAAAAGTTGCAAGTTCTGAGTTCTGGCTAAAGATTCACACCTCTATCTATTTTAAAAAAAAATTATCAAAATTTTTACATGTTCAGGCCATTTAAAATTGAAATCTATTTTTAAAAATAAGCTGTTAGTAACAGTTTGTTGAAATAAACCAAATAAGTAAAAAAATAAAAGATTACCTTTTTTTGCATTCAGAGCAGTATCCAAATCAAAATACCACTAAAATGAAATTTATAGCCACTTGGATGATTACCATATAGTATAACTGATAATTATTATTATTTTCTTATATGGTGCGTATCACCTAAACTCATCAAACAGTCCGAAATTTCAAAATGACATTTTCACGTGACTTATCACGTATACTCGATTTGATTGGGTAAAATTTAATTTTAATGACTTTAACGACTTAAAAAATTTTGAGAAAATTTATTTTATTTTAATTTATTTAATTCTTCCAAAACACCCTCTGGTATTCTCCTATGAGATTTATAATTTTTTACTGCATACTCCACTAATTTTCTGTCAATACCTTTCCTGTAAAGATCCATATAGCGCCAACACTTTCTTGAGAACTTTCTAATAGTAATTAAGGTTACTGAATCAAGACTTTCAAGAACCACTCTTTGCAATCCCTCCCATGAATAATTACAATTTTCACGAGAATACCTTTTGGCAGCACCCCAGTACCTTTCAATGAAATTTAATTCGCAATGAAATTTAGGGAAAAAAATGCACTTATGTCCTGCATTTTCAATTAACTCTTCAATAGCACCTTTTTGAACAAGAAAATCAGGTTCCAAGGATATTACTTGACGTGCACAGCAGTAAGTTCTTGAACTATCCTGACACTTTTTTTTACATTTGTTACATTCTAATACTAATCCTCCAGGTGACTATTTTTCACGTTCCATTAATACTTGTTTAATTCCTTTAGGTTTACCTCTAAGTTTTCATCATTATGTGTTGTTGGAAATACCATTAATTGTAGCTGGTTATTTGGCCTGAAGTAAGTATTCCGCATGACTGGTTGTTTACCACCCAGGTTTAAATTCATTCAATTTGCAACTAATGCATCTTTGCTAAATGCAGCATGATTAGAGCTATTATCAAAAGCAAATACCGCCATACAATCTGGGTATAACGCCTCAAAAATAGGAATTGCTTTATATTCAATTTGTTCTAAAAGATGTTCTGCTGTCCAATATCCCTCTTGATTTACACCAGGCTTTAAGTAACATCATGCTGCTTCAGGTACGTGAGGATGTTTTTCTATATCAGTTTATTGCAAACGCAGACATCCGTCAACCTCAGTAAGAAATTCACTAACCATGATCGATATTCCATTTCCTTTTTTTCGTAACGGCATTTCACCATCTTTAGTCTACAATCTGCGTTTTCTATTATTTGAATAAAAAATGCATTCATCATGAACTACAAGGATTCTCTCTTTCTCTCCTTCGGGTAAGTTAGGATGTATTCAATCCATAGATTCACCTTCATATTTGGACATGTATTTTTCATGTTCAAACATTTTTTCTAAGAATTCTTTTCGATATTGTAAAACATCATCTCTTTCATGCCCATCATAATATATTTCACGACGATATTGTTGAAATGAATAACCAAGAACGTTAAGCCCTGTATTTAATATTTTAGTAAATATAAACATTAATATTCAGGTTTATTGAAGAAGATTTAGTTTAAATTCTTTACTTACATCTTGTTACAGTTATTAAAGCAATGGATTTTTCTTTGGTTATTCTGATATTAGGAAACAATTCATTTTCAATGAATTTTTTAAATGAAATTGGTGTGGTATTGAAATCTTGTTTCAAATCCAAGTATGACATCTTTCTGCAACATCTTCATCATTAATTATTCTAATTATTTTTTGATGTTTTCCAATTCTAGATTCTGGAAGTTTATTATTCAATAACCAATATTTTGTAAGATTTTGGATTTTTTGTGCTTTCCATATACCACCATCAATAAAAATTTTTTGAGCAACTTCCAAACTAATATTAATTTTTCTGTGTCCATTATTATTATTTAACAAGGTAAGATATTCAAATATTGCTTTTTTATAATTATACTCAACAACCGTTAATTGATTATGTTGTTTTTCTAACTGTTCTTTTAAATCCTTTATTTTTTCAGTTATTTTGTAAGTATATGGGTTAACAACTTCACTTTCCGAATTACTTGAAAAAACTTCTAGTGTATCAGTTTTAGATAATTGCGGGTTAGTAACTTGAGTATTACTAATCTTAAAAAAATTTGTAATTTTTTCAGTGCCGGCTGCAGCTTTAGTTAAAGTGCCATTTGGACCATATTTGTCATAATATGTTGATTTTGGTATTTTGCCTATCTCATATAGCCCCCGCTTCATTTTTTCTAGTTGATTATCATCTTTCCATACTAAATTGAGATTTTTTAATCTTTGGTGGAGTTTAATTTCGGCTTCCATGTCCTCTGGTTCATCCCATCCACTATCATTATCATCACCCCACGCTTCTTCATCATTAAAAAATTTGAAATTAATATCACCAGCCGGTATATCATCAACAAAACTTGAAGAACTGCCACCATTATCATTAAAAGAATCAGGATCATCATTAAAATAACATGAATCATCAGTGAAAAAATCAGATGAATCATCGTCATTGTAAGATACTTCAAGCGTCAAAGAATCCCGGCCATCTTTATATGTTTTTTTAATATTATACTTGCCGTCTGCTGTACGTGGTTGTTCTTTTGATTTTCTTTTTTGTTTAGAAGGAGGTGGCATTTTTTTATTTTTATTTTGTGGAAGTAAAAAGGCCCAAATCAACAATAGACAAAAATATATAATTGTTTAAATGATAATTGAATTATCACGTGATTGAATTTTCACATTTTTATTGGTCGAAACCCCCTGTAAATACCCCTGCAAAATTAGTCTGAATCTGGCTAGCTACTAATAAAATACCTTATTTTTAAATACCGATAACTTTTTAAATAATTATGCTAGTCCAAAAATGTAAGCCGATTTTCTAAAAGAGTAAGACTTAAACTACATAAAAATCGGTTTAATTTTTTAATAATATACAAATTGAAAAACTAGATATATTTAGAATTTATACTAAATTTTTGATGAGTTTAGGTGATACACACCATATTAAGTTTTTTTTTAATCAGAAATCTATATGATAAAAATCCTAACTTTGATAAAAAAAATCAATTTAAAAAAATATATATTTTGGATTTCCTTACCAAATCAATATGTGTTCAAAGATCTGGCTGTTTGAAAAAAAAAGAAAATTGAAACATTGGTAGAATATTTCATTAATAAAAAATTTAAAATTCAAAATTATCCTTTATTTTATTCAGTCTAAACAAAAACATAAAATATAAATATATTAGTAAATATTTTATTAAAAGAATAGATTTAAAAAAAACCTTTTTCCTTAGTTCTTACCAAAATTTGTATTCAAACAAAAAGGCTGTAAGAAAAGGAAAATTATGGAAAAAGGAGAGTTATGGGAAAGGAAAAAACCAATAGAGAGAAAAAAAATGAAAGGGAAATGTCTGACAACTGAAGAGTAAGGTAAAGAAGAAAGAGTAAAAGAAAAAGTTTTTATTTCTAAGAGTTTATATGAGATATCTAATAGAAAATTTTTCTTAAAAGATTTTCTAAAAGTTCATATAGAAAAGTTTATATAAGAAGGATTTTTTGATAGAAAATTTTTTTTTAAGAAATTTTCTTAGTTCATATAGAAAGAGTTTGTATGAGATATCTGATAGAAAAATTTTTCTAAAAGATTTTTTAAGAGTTCATATAGAAAGATTCATATAGGATTCTTTAATAAAAATTTTTTTTTTGAGATATTTCAAGATTAATATATGTGTAGAAAATAATTTTTTTTGTAAATTTTCTAAAATTTGTATAGGAAATAGATATTTTTTTTAAGGTTTTTTAAGAGTTTGTATAAGATATTTTTAATAGAGAATTTTTTTAGATTTCATAATATTTTAAAAAAAAACAATACACTTTTTATTAAATTTATATTAAATAAATTAATATCATTAAAAAAATTAGGTATCTAAAAGTTCAAGGTAAATTTTAATACAAATTTAAAAGGTCACTATATATATGACTATAAAATTACAACTAACGATAGTAGTTTTTTAATTTATGTATTATTAACCAATCAAAATTCAGTCTGATCTTTATGCATGTGATCTGATCTTAACATACATATAAATAACCAAACATGATTTTGTTTATTTTTCAAAAAATATACACTTTTTCTTTTCTGTTTTCTTCTTACTCTCATTTAAAGCTCTGCATGAGCTGAGCCAGCTTGCAAGCTGGCTCAAGCTTTTCAAGCTGAGCTAAGCCAAACCATAATTAAATTGGCTTGATGACTTACAAGCCAGCCTGAAAAAGCTTGAATTAGGTATTAGGCTTAGCTTGATAAACTCAAGCTGACAGTAGGCTTGGCTTAAAAAGCTTAAGCTGGCTTATAAGCCAGATTAAGCTTAGCAATTTTTTACAATTTATATGTAAAAAACACTGGTACCAATAGTTTCAGCATTTTTTTTGCAAATTTATATATAAAAAATGCCAGAACTATTTGTTCTGGTACTTTTTGTAATTTTATGAATAAAAAATGTTAGTACCAATAATTCTGGTGTTTTTTTTATCATTTTATAATACAAAATGCCAGATCTATTTGTTTTAACATTTTTTTTTGCAATTTTATGAATAAAAAGCGCTAGAACTATTAGTTCTGGCATTTTTTTTCAATTTTATAAATAGAAAAGCCAGAACCATTAATTCAGGTATTTCTTTTGCAAACTTATATATAAAAAATGCCAGAATTATTTGTTCTGACATTTTTTTTGTAATTTTATGAACAAAAATGCCAGGACCATTAGTTTCAGCATTTTTTTTTGCAATTTATATAAAAAACGCTAGAACCATTTGTTCTGGTATTTTTTTGCAAACTTATATATAAAAAAATGCTAGAACCAATAGTTCTGGCATTTTTTTTTGCAATTTTATGAACAAAAAACATTGGAACCATTTGTTCTGGCATTTTTTTCGCAAACTTATATATAAAAAATGCTAGAACTATTTGTTCTAGCATTTTTTTTGCAATTTTATGAATAAAAAGTACTAGAATTATTAGTTCTGGCATTTTTTTGCAATTTTATGTAAAAAATACTGAAACTATTTGTTCTGGTATTTTTCTGGCAAACTTATATATAAAAAATGCTAGAACCATTTATTCTAACATTTTTTTTTGAATAAAAATGCTGAGATCATTATTTCTAGCATTTTTTTGCAATTTTATCACTAGTTGAAAAAGGATAATTCGGCCTAAATTTAACCAGGTTAAATATAGGTCGAATGATGATCTAACTTATGTCAAATTGAGGCCAATTTTTTTGGCATATTTAGGGTGCCAATCGTCCAATATTCAGAAAAGATATTCAACCAAAATTTGACTAACATTTAACTATTATTAGTACTATTATTAGTAATTTATTTGACTTAAATTTTAAGATAAACTATGGTCTAATGATAGTCAATTTTTTACTTAATTGCGGTTTTAAATTTGTGATTTTATTAGATTATTAGATAATATTATATTACAAATTATACTATTATCTATTTAATTACTATTTAATTCTATCTTAATAATATAAAGACTAATCTATCCGCCTAAAGATTATTATACCTAAATGATAAAAAATTTCCAATTTTTTTTACCCTAAAAAAATTTAAAGTAACCATCTAGAAAAGTAAAGAATGAACAGTTAGTAATATTTGTTAAAATAAAGGAAAATTTGAATTTTTTCTACTTGCCAAATCTCTTGTTCAAATTTTTAAAATTCAAATCAACTTATCTATTGAAGACCGTTATAATAACGAAAGAGATTATTAATTGATTTCTTTCTTATACGGTATGTTTTATTTATATTTTTGATCCAGCTATTATTAATTGGTTGCTTAAAGATTCTCCAGCGTAACAGATTAATAAATATTAAAAAATAAGATAATTTACTCGCTATTTCTGAAATATAAAAAAAAGAAAAAAAAAGTTAAAACTTTTTTTAAAAAAGCTTTGAAATTTTTTTTAAGGCTTTACCTGGAAGTATAGTGTCCAATTCGAAGCTGATTTCTTTACAAAAAAGAAAAAAAAGTTAAAAGTCTTTTTTTCAAGTTTTAGAATTTTAAAATTCAAAACTATACCAGATTTCAGTATCAAAATTGGAAACTGGATTTCTATGAAAAAAAAAGTAAAAAACATAACAAATAATAACAAAAAAACTCACTGAAGGTCTACTGTCTTATACGTTCCAATGTGTTACTTACTTAAAAAAATCTTAGCGTTCAAAGAGAATCAAAGAGTAACCTAAAAATAATAAAGAATGAACTTGTTAGTTAACTCGCTAAAATAAAAAAATTGGAAACAATAAAAAAAACTCACTATAAATTCACATGTTCAAAGACCCAAAGAACAAATTACTAAAAAAAAAGTAACCTCCAAAAATTAGTAGATATTTTGTAAAAATTATGATTCAAAAAAAAACCTACCCATTCAGAATCATTTAAAAAAAAGAGAGAAGAGCCGTCCAGAATATTTAAAAAAAAGAGAGAAGAGGTCAGCATATATTCCATTAGAACAGTTAAAATATGTAAACTAAACAGGAAAAAAACTTACTGAAACGAAGTTCCACATGTCCAAAAAGAACAAGAAACTGCTTAAAAAAATTAAAGACAAACTGTTAATAAGCATTCGTTAAAATAATTAAAGAAAAAGAAAGAAACCTTTTGAAATGCCATATCCAGAAAATCGAAGGAGTCACATAAAAAAGAAAAAATTGTTAAAAACTGAAAAATGTTTTTTGAGTATTCTTTATGAAAGAGAGATGATTGTGGAGAGAGGGAAAAAGAAAGAAAGGAAGGGAAGAGAAATGGAAGGGAAAGAACAAAGAAACGAAAGAAAAGAAGTAAAGTGAGTTAAAAGAAAAGGTTAAGAGGGAGATTAAAGAGAAGGGAGGGAAGGGGGAGATTTTATGAATATCAATTATTATTAATTAACATGACGATTTATAGATTAATTGTTGATATAATTATTAATGTAGTAAAATAAGAGATTAATTCAACATTCAAAAAGCCGAAGAACAAATTGTTTTTTTAAAAAAAAGAAAAAAGTAATTAGATAGCGTTCTTTAAAAAATGAAATAAAAAATTATTCAAAAATATCTTACTGAAATATCGCGTCCAAAAAGCTGAAAATTCACCTATAAAAGAAAAAAAACTGAAACGTTATTAAATGTTTCATGACTTTTATTAAAAAGTAATTAAGAAAAATAACACCAAATTCTTACCCATCCGAGTATCTTGAAGAACTGGCCGTCTGCAAAAAAAACTGTTATTAAAAGTTTGTTAAATAAAATTAAAGAAAAAAAAAGATTTCACTAACTGAGAAGTCCACCTTCTGGAGTTTTTCTGCGTGTCATCGTATTTATAATGTAGGCTCCATCCTTTCATTTTCCTTGATGTATCCATCCAAATCACTTAAAAAAAGTAAGAGAACGAACTATTAGAAGTGTCCGTTAAAATAAATAATTAAAGAAAAAAAAAGAAATGAAAGCTTACCAAAATTTCATGTTCAAGAAGACCGAAAGGACTATCTAAAATAAAAGAAAAAAAAGCATTAGAAAACATTCCGTTAAGTTATTTAACAAAGGTATGAGAGAAATAGGAAAGGAAAAAGAAAAGACAAAGAAAAGAAAGGGAAAAGGAAAGACGAAGTAAAGGAAAGGATGGAGAATAAAGGAAGGATAGGACAAAAATAGAGGAAGGATGAAGGGAAAAGAAAACGAAAGAATGGGAAGGATAAAAGAAAAAAAAAGAATGAAAAGGGAAGCATTGTTAAAAGTTTAAATCTAAACTTTTAGATGGTGTATTACGCATACCACCAGTTCAATTATACGTGATTTGTGACATGACACTTAATTAATGTACACTATTCGACTATGTCGAATAGATATCTAACTGTATATCATCACTAATTGAGGTCAATTTTTTTTGATTTTAGTCGAATATGGGCTAAATTTTGTTAAGACTGAATATTCTTTTTTTGACTAGTGTATATATAAAAAACTCTAGAACCAATAGTTCTAGCTTTTTTTTTTGCTATTTTATATATAAAAAAATGCTGAAACGTTTATTATTTATTATAAGTTTTGGCAACTTAATATATAAAAAAATGTCAAAACTATTAGTTTTGATGTTTTTTTTTTTTTGTAACTTTACATATAAAAATGTCTAGTTTTGACTTTTTTTTTTAATAATAAAGCTTGAACCAACTTGAGCTAGCTCAAACTCAACTTAGCTTGAGCCAGAATTTTTTCATGGCTCAGCTTGGCTTGAATGAGTTGAGCCAAGATTTTTTGTGGCTTGACTCATTTTAGCTCAAGCCAGAATTTTTTTTTTCAAGCCAAGCCAAACCAGACTGTAACTTAATTTGAGCCAGCTCATGCAGAGCTTTACTTTCATTACATTTTACAAGTACAGTATATTATTAATTATTGTATTTTTGTCATTAAATTTATTGTACTGATTACTGACTATATTTTATTTTATAATATTAACTTTACCTTTTTTTAATATTACTAATGTTATTCTTTTTTTTATATTTTACTAACATCATCACTTTTTTTTTATAAATTTTATTAAACTCTTCATAATACTAACACAGGTAAAATGCTGACCAATCAGGTACCTATCCGATTGGTAACTTTTTTTTGATCAGTCAGCTGATTTGTTCAATAGTTAAAAATTTGCTTATATTTCAATCGGGTATTAATCAGGTTATTACCTGATTAATAACTATTTATTTACTGATTGCACATTTTTAAAACAAATATTACAATCGGATATCAATTAGTAATTACCCGATTGCTAACCATATTTTAGTTTAATTTAAAATAAAAGTAACCAGCCATTATTAAATTTGTAATTGATTTAAATACATTCAACCTAAATTAGGACCAAATAGTTAAATATTTTATACTAATTGAAGTCGAATAGTGTACTATTTTTTAAGTTACATATTTTATATCAATTTATTAAGTTTATTTATTAGTAATAATTAGTTTTCAGTTCTGACAAAAGTTAAAAATTGGCTTAATTTTGAATCACGTGATATAAATCTTAATAATCGATCAAAACTTTTTTGACTTTTTTTAAACTATTCATACTTTCTTCCCTTTCCTTCTTTAATTTATTTAAAAAAAAATATTATATTAACATTTTTTT
Source organism: Rhizophagus clarus (assembly GCA_015698045.1). Lineage (NCBI taxonomy): Eukaryota > Fungi > Glomeromycota > Glomeromycetes > Glomerales > Glomeraceae > Rhizophagus > Rhizophagus clarus. Next base: position 941,270 of record BLAL01000252.1, on the reverse strand, counting down.
TTCTTTTTATTTTTAGGGAAAATGATTCTGAAGTTGGATACCAGAATCCCGATAGGTAACTTTTATTGAATCTTTCCAAACTAAATTTATTAAAAAATGTTATATTAACATTTTTTTTCTTTTTTTATAGGAAAACAGTTCCAAAGTTAGGTACTGAAATCCCAATAGGTAAAGTTTTGATATTGAAACTTCTGATTTTAATTTATTGTCTAAAAAAACGCATCATTAATGGTTTTTTTCTTTTTTTTAGGAAAAACAGTTGGATACCAGAATCCCAATAGAGTTTTGATATGTTAAAACTGTTTTGACATTTTAACATAATATATCATATGATATACATAGAATTCTGATTAGTTTGATCAATTTCGATATTACCGATTTACTGATCATCAATAATCTTTTTTTTTATTTTTTATTTTTTTTTTTTAAAAAAAAATATTTTATTATTTTTACTTTTATGTAAGAAAAAAGACAAAACTCGTAAAATAAAAAAAATGGTTAGTTTCAAATTTCGACTTTCCATTTTTTTTTAAAAAAAATTTTCTTATTTTCAGTTATTTAAAACCGATTTTCACTTTTTAAAAAAAATAAATATTTATTCAGTTTTTCTTTTAAAAACAAAATTATTTATTTGGTTTTTCTTTTAAAAAAAAAATTATTTATTCAATTTTTTTAAAAAAAATATTATTTTTTTCTTTTTTGTAGGTGCCAGATAAATACTATGAACCAGAATTTTAGAATTGAGGTAAATGAAGGGGAGTGAAGTTCTGCTTTGTTGTTAATAGAAACGTCTTTAATGTTTCTTCTTCTCTTTTTTATAGGTAAAGCTCTGAACGAGTTGAGTTGAGTCAATTATTAGATAAAATTGTACTCGACTCGAAAAAATCAAGTCAAGTCGAGTCGAGTCAAAATTATAAAATTTGTAGACTTGACTTGACTCAATTCAAAAAAAAAATCAACTCAGATCAACTCAATTTGACTCGATTCTACTTGAGAATTTGACGAACAGTTGATTAAAAAAAATATCAAAACTTTTTTTTTAATAACTTAACGTTTTCACAATTTTTTTTTACCAGTATTAATAAAAAACACAAATAAAAAAAACATTTTGTTAATAAAAACGTTAGCAAACTGTTTTTTTTCTTAATAATTAATAAATAAAACAGATTAATAAAAAAACATTGCGAAATGTTTTTTTTTAAACAATTTAACAAAAGAAAATTTCTGCAATGTTTTTTAATTGTGTTAATAAAAAACATTACGAAAATTTTTTTTATCTATTTAACAAAACAAGACATTTTCGCAACGTTTTTTAATTGTATTGATAAAAAAATGTTGCAAAATGTTCTTTTTTTAATAAATTAACTTACAAAAAAATGTTTTTGCAACGTTTTTTGATGATATAAACAAAAATGTTGCAAAACGTTTTTTACATATGAATTAGTAATGAAAAAAAATGTTTTACTAATAAAAAACGTTGCATAACATTTTTTTTAACAATTTATAACAAGAAAAAATGTTTTCGCAACATTTTTTAATTGTATTAATAAAAAACATTTTTGCAACGTTTTTTACTCATGAAATATAAATAAAAAATGTTCTTTTCAACATTTTTTAATTGAATTAATAAAAAAATGCTGTGAACATTTTTTTAGTAATTTAACTTATGAAAAAACATTTTTGCAACAGTTTTTGATAATGTTAATAAAAATATTGCAAAACATTTTTTACATATGAATTAACGGGTTTTTAATTGTGTTGATAAAAAAAATGTTGCGAACTGTTTTTTACACATAAAATAATGTTTTTCTCAACATTTTTTAATTGGATTAATAAAAAAAATGTTGCGAAACATTTTTTTAGCAATTTACTTAACAAAAAAACGTTTTCGTAACATTTTTTGATAATGTTAACAAAAACGTTGCAAAACATTTTTTACATATGAATTAACAAAAAAAAATATTTTTTGTAACATTTTTTAATTGGACTAATAAAAAAAATGTTGCGTAATGTTTTTTTTTAACAATTTATAACAAGAAAAACTGTTTTTGTAACATTTTTTAATTGTATTAATAAAAAATATTGCGAAACATTTTTTTTAACAATTTATAATAAGAAAAAATATTTTCGCAATGTTTTTTAATTATATTAATAAAAAACATTGTGAAACATTTTTTATACATAAAATACAAATAAAAAATGTTTTTCTTGACGTTTTTTAATTGGATTAATAAAAAAACGCTGTGAACATTTTTTTTAGCAATTTAACTTACGAAAATCATTTTTGCAACTGATGTTAACAAAAATATTGCGAAATGTTTTTTACATATAAATTAACCATTTTTTGCAACATTTTTTAATTAATAAAAAAACGTTGCAAAACATTTTTTAAAATAATTTGCTGATATAATAATATTTTCGCTACGTTCTTTTAATGGTATTAATAACAAATATTAAATCGACCAAATAATTTGATGAGTTATATAATAGCTATCAAATTATCTGGCTAATTTGTTATTTTTACTAATAAAAATGCATTTTCTTATTAGTAAAATATTAAAATCTGTAATGGTATTGCAGATTTTATTCGACCTGGGTTAACCTGAGTCGAGTCGAGTTTTAATTTAAACTCAGAATCGACTCAAATTAGAATCGACTCATAATTCAAATCATCATCACGTGATGGAAAAATCTTCGAATCAAACTTAACTCAACTTGATTCGACTTGTAAGTTGACCCAGGTTGACTCAATTTGTTCAAAGCACTATTTGTAAGTTATTAGACGAATACTTCCTATAAAAAAATTGGATAAAGAATTTATACATTTTTTTATACAGAAAAAGTCATATGAATATTGTATGATTATTATATAATAAACATAGAATTTTTTGTAAAAAAAATATACGTAAAAAATACATGATATGAAAAACTGTCCAATTCTATATCATAAAATTATGGTTTATATACTGAAAAATACTGAAAAATACATAAATTATACATTTTTTTAACGTAATTTATAATATAAATTTTATTTAATTTTAATTTTTAATTAATAATATCTTTATTAAATATATTTTATTATAATATTAAATCAATATTTAAATAACAAATAAATAAATAATATTTTATTTAATACAAATATTTTATTCCTTATTATATTTCTTTAACTCTATTAAAAACCAACCCCCCCCTATATTGTACCATACCTACAGTAATTCTAGAATTATCTGATGCTAGTCTCCAAGAGTTAGTATTCCTACAAAAAAAAATATGAAAAAAACAAATCAACTTACGAGAAAATAAATAAACTTGCAAAGAAAGAACAAAGAAAAAAATCAACCCACAAAAAGGAAATAACTTACAAAAAGAACTAATCTACAACAGAGAAAAAGAAGTCTCAAAACTGATCTACTACAAAAAAAGAAACTAAATTACCTATAAAAGTAAAAAAATACAAATTAACTATAAAAAAAGAAAAGTCTTTGAAGCACCTTACAAAAAAAAAAAGAATGAACTAACTCATAAAAAGAAAAGAAACCTGAACCTGATCTTTAAAAAAAAAAAACTCTCACCCTATAAAAAAATTAAACAAAAAAAAAATATTAATTTCAATGTAAAAAAATTATCTTTAATGAAAAAAAAAATTTTAGAAAAGAAAGAGAGCAAAGTATGTGGATGAAAAATGAATAATAAAAATAAAAAAAAAATTTTAACAAAGTTAGGAAAATAAAGAGAAATAAAAATAGGAAATAAAAAATAAAAGAACCAAAAACAAACTTTTTTAAAAAAAAAGTAAAAAAAAAATTTTTTTTTTAAAAAAGAAGGGGTTGGAATAAAGAATAGAATAGAAAGAAAAAACTTTTTATTTTTTATTAAAAGAAAGGAGTAGCAGGTGAGAAGAAAATCAAGAGAAAAAAACATTTTTTTAGAAAAGTTAGAGAGAGAAGAAAAAAAAAATGTGGAAAATAAAAAAAGGAGGGTATAAATAAAAAAAAATGGGGAGAGAAACAAAAAACGTATCATAACAAAACAATAATCACATGATCACGTGTTATAATACCTGATATGAAATGATAATAAAATTATTAAGTTTATATAAATTCTGTTTAGACATATACATTCTGTATATATTAATCTTTTTGAAAAAATGTTCAAAAATGAATTGTGTCTTAAATATACGAAATTGCCATACGTAATCTATAAAAACGTATGATAATTGTATACAAAACACATTAATTCTATATATAGATTTCTTATAGGGATTACGAACTGGACTTTGGAATTGAGGCAAGTGAGGAAGAGGAAAATTGTATTTAATTATTTTATTTTAATAGAAACGTTTCTAACATTTCTTCTTCTCTTTTTTGTAGGTTGCTGGATGAATACTATAAACTGGACATTGGAATTGAGACAAGTAAGGAACGGAAAATCATATTTGATTATTTTATTTTAATAAAAATGTCTCTAACATTTCTTCTTCTCTTTTTTTGTAGGTTGCTGGACGAATACTACGAACTGGACTTTAGAATTGAGGCAAGTGAGGAAGGGGAAAATCATATTTGATTATTTTATTTTAATAGAAATGTTTCTAACGTTTCTTCTTCTCTTTTTTTATAGATTGCTGGACGAATACTATGAACTGGACTTTGGAATTAAGGCAAGTGAGGAAGGGGGAAATCGTATTTGATTATTTTATTTTAATAGAAACATTTCTAACGTTTCTTCTTCTCTTTTTTGTAGGTTGCCAAACTATTTAGGTGAACCTAGACTTGGAATGTAAGGAATAAGGAAAATGGAGAATTCTTTTAATATTAAAGAAACGTACTAACATTTCTTACTTTATTTTTTTAGGTCGCTGGACTCCTCAGACGAATCTGGACTTAGAATGTAAGGAATGGGAATGGGGAATAGAAATGGGGAAGGGGGAGGAAGAGAATTCTTTTAATATTAAAGAAATGTAACATTTCTTATTTGTTATATTTTAGGTTGCCAGGCACTTAGTCTTTGGATACTAAAAGTCAATACTATGCCGAAACTATAATATAATACTAGTGTTGAAACTAAGCTGAATGCCGAAACAGTTTTGACAGTTTTGACAGTTTTGACAGTTTTGACATTATGTAAGGAGTGTATAACAAATTTTTTTCTAGTACTGTATATAGAAAGTTGTAATTTTTATAATATCTTCGTGTTATATATGTAATTAGTAATAAACAATAAGGTTAAATAAATAACAATAAAGATTACTATTTTGAATGTATTTTTGAAAATTTTGAATTCCAATATCAAATTAATTATAAAATTTATACAAATCGGTCTATTTTTATTGATGAAAATTATGTTAAAAGTTATCAATTGGTATGTCAATAGTAGACAATAGGAAATATCCTATTATTAACTAATATGATATACCTGATTGTAATCTATTTGAACATCCTGATTGAAACCTTAGTGTTCTTCTTTTGCGCCATTTTTTGGCAGCAATCAGGATTTTAAAATTTAGTAAATAAAAAAAAATAGAAGACCAATTGGGTTGAATCCAGTGACCCAGATTCTACTCGATTACTCCCCTATTTAACGTTGTTCGACTAGTGTAACTTTTTGTATTCATGTATTTTATTATAATTATTACTAACTTTTTATATTTACACTTTACTATTTATTTATTAAATATTACTAACTTTATCAGTTATATACTAACATATTATTATAATGAATATTTTTATTTTAAATACTTATTAATATAAATAAAGATACTATGTATTTTATTTGTAATTCTAAATATTATATGCTATAATAAATTTTATTATTCATTATATGATTCTATAAAAATTGATATCAATTGACCATTAATTGACCATAATTTGACCATAATTTGACCATAATTTGATCATAATTTGACCATAATTTGACCATAATTTGATCATTAATTAACCATCAATTGACATAAATTGACTATCAATTGTCAATTGACTATCAATCAATTATCAATTAACCATCAATCAACAATCATTGGTCTTTCAATTGACAACCCAATTTGGTGCCAATTTTTAACATCATCTAGCATTAATCAGGTAATACAATTTATTGCCAATTAAATATTGATTTGCTTGACTATTCATCAATCCTGATATTTGATTAATAGCTGATTGATGCCTGATTTAATATTATTCGATCTGTGGTTTAATTAAATGTGATTAATTAACTTTTTAGGATTAAGTTTTATCAATGCGATTTCATTAGTTTCAATCATCAATAACTGAAGTATTTATAAAGTTGAAAGATAAAAATCTATCGCTAAATTTGGTATTTCTAACTGAAAAATCAGAATATAATAAAAATTGGCAAAAATAGATATGGTTATACTAAAATAAACAAAATTTTATATTGAAATCAGCAAGGCTATTTTAAATAGAGCAAAATCTGATTTTTTTTCATTTGACCTGTGACACTTGCTTCATGAAAGTCATTGTAATGCTAACTGATTTGATAATATTATTCAAGAACTATAGCATTCTAGAATTTTGAAAGATAAGTTTAATGCACAATCATAATCATAAAACAGAAAAATTAAGAAAAATTCTTACTTGTGTGATTTCTACTTTTTCTTTTATAATACCTTTTTTGCAAATAATTTGACTAATTGGAATATCTTTTTCTTATGAATCATCTTCATATTTTGTAATGTTTGTTACATCTAATAAAGATATTTTTATTTAGCAAACATGAAAATAATCATACGAAAGATTAAATTGCTCATAAAGCATGTGAAATAACTGGAAGATTGCACTTTTAGAGATTAGGAAACACTTCTTTTTATAAAATAATATCTTGTCTCATAAGGATATACCTTGCACTAAGAGAATACAATCTCTAAACTTTTATTTGCTAAAATACAATCAGACATAAAAATCTTTCAAGAGTTAATAAAATACCAAATTAGTATATAACCTACTAACTAAGTATACAACTAACCTATGAGCAAACAGCTTGCTTACAAATAAACAGTTTATATAGATAATTTGTCCTTAAGCTGTATTTTCTTAATATCATAGCAAAACAAATAATATTACCTTAAGTTGATCCTTCAAATGTGCCAGATATAATTGTATAGAATCATCTTTTGAAAATATTTTTTTAAAATCTTGATTTCTTTCTTAAATGAACTATGAACATAATTTTTTTTTACACCATGTAGGTATTTCAAATATTTATAGAGACTTGATATTTATTATAAGGTTTATTTCACAGTTCTGTAAGAATATGAAAGTGAAATTATAAGTAAAAAAATATTAGTAATAAATAATGTCAAATTTTACTATATTAGTATTATAAAGGAGTTGGAAGGCGTTTTTAGATAAGTAAATGTTTTTCTAAATACTCTTAAAAGTTGAAAGTAATGGTTCATTTGTTACTAACAGTTTCATAATAACTTCAGCATCTACAATTTCAGCATTCATAATAACTTTAGTATCTTTATTCTAAAGAAGTAACAATTGTTAAACTATTTGTATGATAAAGAAAAAAAAATAATAAGTTTGAAAATATGATGATAATAAAGCAACAAATTATCAAAAAACTAATCTATATCAGAGTTAATGTATTTTCTTATTTTAAAGCAATCACTAGCAATAGGTTAATTGTACTATGATAATATGAATGTATTTTTTAGGCAGATTTGATAATAAGAAACAGGAAAGAAAAGCACAAAAATAAGTAAATATAGGTATTATTAGCAAGAAACAAGCTATATTATCTATGCTTTAATAAAATCCAAGAACATATCAGGCAGAGATATTAAAGATCTCATATAAGTCATTACAAGATACAGTAATAGCAATTTTTTTTACATGTTCAATAAAAGGAACAAATAAACTTATTTTTTCATTAGAAATAAACTCAAGGTGCTTTATTTCTTTTTTTAGAATTAAGAGTGGATTAGACATATTGAATACACAGAATAAAAAAAAAGATGGTGGTAATATATTAAATCAAATATTACACAAATTAATCTGACTCATCAGTTGATCAATTATTTAATGTAGATATCTGATACACAAAACTCATACTTTACAATATTTCATATAGGATGTTTAAAAATATATGATGATCAATTCCCAAATATGTATGTGAATATAAATAAAAATATGTGAAAATATGTGCCAGTAGCAGAAATAAATGTAAAATATAGTTTTTCCAATTACAAAAATATTTTAAATGAAAGAAGGATTCATCTTTCTGAAAAATCAATTTCAATACTTAATTTTTTATATTATAATCAAAATTACATAAATTGAATAAATTTATGAGCAATTTTATATACATTTATTAATAATTTTACCCAAATTAACATGATTTTTTATTAAAATTATAAATCACATGGTAATAACCAAATATAAATCAATGCTATCTTTGATAAATTTGGCAAGATTGTACTTTTTTCCTTTTAATAATTATCTAAATCCATTTCTTTCTCTTCAGTTATCTCTTCCAATCTATAGTAAATACCTCATTCATCTAATAAAACATTTGTAGAATGTTGAAATTCAATAATATTAGTATATGAAATAATATTTTGTTTATTAACTTATACATAAATAAACTGAGGATCAAAACATTAAATATCTCTGAATAAAGGTAATGCTAAATGATGTTAAATGTGCTTATTCCATTTATCTAATACATGTTAATATATTTATTTAAAATAAGGTGTATATATAGAAGGATCAATGTTGTAAGAATTGCATTTTGCAATTATTTCTGATGAAATAGAAGGATCATTTGCATCATATTTTAATACAGCTTAGATTTAGTTTATACAATTAGCAATAAATGCTGCCAAAGGTTTATTTCTAATTTTATAAAATTTTAAATTACAAACAAATCTATATAAAATACAGGTTAAATGAAAAAAAAAAATCAGATTTTGCTCTATTTAAAATAGTCTTATTAATTTTAATATAAAACTTACAGGTCAAATGAAAAAAATCAGATTTTGCTCTATTTTTATTTTTATTTTTATTATAACAAATAAGATATTAACTCTAAAGCAATAACTGAACGTAATACAGATAATCTTATTATAAAGACAAAATTTAAATAAGCAATGATAGAGAATCAAAACTATGCTCATTTAAATAAATGAAATTAAAAGTTTATCATCAGTACTTACAACAAAAGTCAAAAGACAAGCAACAAACCTCTGCAAGATACCTTCTGTATTACTTCTACCTGGAGCTTACAGATTTAAAACAATAATCCACTATACAAAAAGAAGTTGTTTGGCAATATCACATAAACTAACTACTTTGTAAAAAAAAAAAGGAAAAAACAAAATGTAGAATCTACTAAAATAATAACAACTAAGAAATTAATATTAGCAAAAATTTAATAATATCCATTTTATCATTATATATTTTGATTAAAGATTTTTTTTCTTTTTGTCTTTCAACTTTTTGGAAGATTTTGTGTAATCCTTAGTAGGTTTGGAATTAGTAATACATGATTTAGACAAACCAAAATTCTACTTGTTAGAATTCTTCGTAGGCTGCTTATTTTTGTTCTTTGAAGAAAAAGAAGAAATATACCAGGATAAAGAGTAGTTTTTACTATTATAGTTAAAATTAAAAATTGTCTGATGACAAAATTTTACAGTCACATCTTAATATAACAAAGTATGTGTCTGGGCTAATCAGATCTTTATTATAAAAAATTTGTTAATACTATAACAAATTATTTGGTATAGTATAATGAATTATCTAGTATAAAGACATAATCATATAACTTACTGATCTATCAAATAATCTGAATATTTGATCTAAAAAAAAAAATTTATTTTTTTTTCTTTTTGTAATGTTATCAGATGAAAAATATGACCAAACTTATAGAATTAAGGTAAGAGGGATTTAAGAAAGGTATTTTTCAGTATTTTTTCTAATTATTTACTTTTTTTCTTTTTTGTAGTATTACCAAACAAAAAATATGATCAAACTTATGGAATTAAGGTAAAGAAAATTGGAAGAAGTGTTTTTTATCATTATTTCTTATTATTTAATTCAATTATTGAATTGGTGTAAATTATATCCAGATTATTATTATCAAAGTAATAAATCACTTATTTTGGAGGATAATTTATAAAACTTTTGACTTGCATCTTTTGAAAAGAAAAAAAAAAATAGAAAAAAAACTATTTTTTGTGATTTTTACAAAATATATATATATTATCCCTATAAAATTGCATATGCTTGTTACCTATTATAGTAATAATTTTAAAAGTAATTATAGGACTTTTACTTATTTTATAAAATAACAATTTTATTTTTACCTGATTTAAGAACTAGCCTAAAATTTTTTTATAATAACATTATCCAACTTAACAAGTAATAATTTTGGATTTTACATAATAAATTTATCCATTTTAATAATAAATTCTATATAGAAATCTTACATTAGTTTTAGCTTGTAATTCAGCTGAAAAAAAAGTAAAATTTTTGCATATATGAGATCTTTACAATAGAAAAGTATGAAATTTAAAAAAAATTTTAAATTTATTTTATATGCTAATTATGTTTTTTATACTAAAATAAGTGCAAATTTAATATTTATTAAATTTTTATTTTTTTTTTGAATTTCATACCTTTCTATTGCAAAGATCCCATATTATAAAGTCTGTTTATAATTTTTTTTTAATTCGAGTAAAAGAACAGATATTTTATACAAATATCAAGAAATATTAGAATATCTAATTTTAAAAATTAAACAAATTTATGAAGTTCAGTGACTTCTTTGGTATAAGATAATCAAAAACTTATGTCTTTTTATTAAACCTTTAATGAATACATTATTGAAAACAATAACTACAACTTCTAACAATTCTCAAAAACAAAATTTTATTTCTTTATATATAAAAATTTATGATTAAAAGTTTCTTGCTTTTTTACATTTTTTATTGGATATTTTTAATTATCTTTTGATCTTAAGTAAAATTTTTCAATAAAAAATATCTAAATATCTGATATAAAATTTGTCATAAAATTAACTCTCAAGAAAATTCAACAAAAATTTTTAAATTATAATAATGAAGGCAGATTATTACTTGAAAAAAATTTAAATAAATTCTTATTAAATACAATGGTAAAAGATAATTTTAATATTGATGCACATCAATTAACTTGAAATGAAAATTATAAAGCAGATTTGATCATTGATATTTCATTATTTGCATTAGTTATTATTTCAGAAATTCAAAAGAGATTTCTTGATAGACTTTTACTTAATTCAATGAAAATATTTGATCATACAAACTGGCCAAACAGTAAAAAAGAACTTGTAAAATATAGTGAAAAAAAATTGAATATTTTATCAGAATTTTATAAAAAAAAAGTTAATAATATTTATGAGAAATAGTTTGGATATAAAGTAATAGTACATTCAAACTTTAAAAATATAAAAATTGAAATATTACTTCTAAAATTATTTGAGTTTTATTATGATACTTTTTTAAATATTATTAAATTGTTAGGAATTACTTTGCAGAAATTTACAAATTCTAAATAATAATAAATTGATATAGTAATAATATTAAATATTTGCAAAATGATATCAGTATATTATTGATTCAATATATTAAAATGATATTGTAAAGATATTTACTTAATATTTACTTAAAGAAATATTAAATTAATATCATATTGATATTGTTATAACTGATAATGATGATTTTTTTAAAAAAAAATATGAAATAAATATAATATAGATATGATATAGAATGATATTGTAAAAATATTATCTTATAAATATCAAATTAACATCATATCGATAATAGCAATATAATGAATCGACATTATTTTAATATAGTTAAACAACAATAAAATTTTAAAAAAATGTGAAACAAATACAATATCAATATAATATTATTTCAATATATATTCAGTATCAATACGATATTATAAAAATAATTGTAAAAACATCTTTATTTTGATATAGTAAAATATGAAATAAATATAATATCAATATAATATTGAATTGATATTTATTTGATATCATAAAAATACTTTACAAAAATCATAAAATTTTGAATAATGCTGAATTGATATATCATAATGATATTGATTTTCAAATAATATTATTCTAATATATAGCATAAATTACACTTAGCTAGTGGGTATTATAATAATTAATTGAATATTAATTATCTATAATTGATATTTCAAATATTATATTTGAAAATTTGTACTTTTTTCAGAATCTTATTTAACCTTGCTATAATTTTAAACAAAAAGTTAAGGATATTGATAATACCAAAGTCCACTTAGTTTCATGAAGCTTATTTACTTATTATTCATAATTTCTGCTTCTTCAAGTCTTCTATACATTATTCTTAAGAAACCTCAACCTATCTAAATTATTGATGAATTGCTTATATAATTATTTTGAAATTATTTTCTATACATTACCATTTAATACAATATATTTCACAAATTCTTTTATTAAACCCTTCAAAAAAATAAAAAAATAAAAAATAAAAAATAAAAGATATATGAAAAAAAAAAATTAAAAAAAAACTATTTAAAAGATCTGAAAATTACAGGCAAACATAGTAACCATTCTAGGGTGATTATAAGTGTTTACTCACTTTTCTTTTTTCTTTTATTATTTGAAAAGGATTTATTTTTTCATTCTTTTAGCTTCTTTTATGAATCATTTTTATTTGAATTGAAGAGAAAGGTATTTGATTTTTTAGAATAAAAAAAGAGATTAATTTGTAAAATTTCTTATCAAAGTAATTTATAGTATGTATTTACTTTATTTAGTGATTAAACACCTGTGACCAAAATTTGATATTATGTGCATACATTACACAATTCAAATTATTTATATGGAGGGTAATTTAAACATCTCAAAAAATAGAACAGAATAATAGATCTCATTTCACCACTTCCTTATCTCCTTAAACTCTAAATTAGTAATTTAGTTGATGTAAAAAAAATTTTAAATATTAAACTTCGAATTAATAACTTTTTTTTTATAAAGAGCATGTATTTACTTTATTTTGTATATAATATAAAAGAATTAATAAAATTAATAACTATATGTTACATAAAAATTTGTTAAAATTTTTTTATTTTAATTAAATATATCAGAATAAAAGAAATATTTAAGCAAATAGTTGCATAAAGTAGAAAAAATCAAATGAATTTAGAATTAGGATGAATTATAGCATGAATAGAAAAAATATTGTGATCATAATCATGATGGAAAAGAATGTTGCAATCATAATGGATTCAATTGTAATTAAAAATTAAAAAAATATGAAGTAATCCTAAAGTCAAATTATTAATTGAAGAAAAAAGAAACAGAAATGTGGAATACTATAAGATAACCAAGTGCAGTAAAGTTCATTTTGGATAAGTGTGGTGGTGAAAATTAATAGTAATTTCAGAAGTATATATATTGTAAAGTAGTGTAAAGAAAAGTTTTAGAATTTGATAAGAAAAATTAGATAAGGAAATTACAGAATGATATAATTGATTATTCTTTAGCAATTTGACTTCAACATTTTCTTTAATTAGTTAATAATGATATGTATGAAAGGGAAAAGAGGTGGAAAATTATCAAAAAATAGCAAAAAATATTTTGAAGAATTTATAAATAATTTCTAAAAGAAACCAGATAACGTACATAAATTTTTTTTATACTGTATATAGAATTACTTAATACTTAATCCATTTTTATTTTTTAGAAACTTCATTAGTACAGATACTACCACCTCTACCACTACTATAACTGCAATTACCACCACCATTATCACTATTACATTATTTACTTTACTATAACAGTTTTTGCTTTATCTATTATAACCATATTATTCTTTTTTAAAAGATAAATTGAAATGAATAAATTAATGAAATTTTACATGAATAAGGTATTTTTATAAATCAAACAAAAAAATTAATCTGAAAAAGTAAAAGTATATTAATTGGAAAAGAAAATAATACTATTACTTATTAATAAAAAAAAATTAATTTGAAAAAATAAAAGTACATTAATTTTGAAAAAAAAATAATACATTACTCATTAACAAAAAAAAAATTAAATCTGAGAAAGTAAAAGCACATTAACTGACTCATTAATAAAAAAAAATTTAATTCAAAAAAATAAAAATACTATTATACAGAAAAAAATTATCCTGAGAAAAATACATGAATATGCCATGATTAAATGATGGGCAAAAATTTTATGGTCGAAATACAAAAATAAAATTAAAATAAATTTTGACAGTCGTAATTAATTATGAGGGTCAAATAAAATAGAGGATCAAAATAGTTTATGAGAGTTAAAACAGGTTAAAAATGAATTATAAGAATTTTATTAAATTTTCATTTACTAATTATCCATGCAGTTTAGGAGCGTGCTAGAAATCAGCTGATTTCCTTCAATTAGTAGCCCTTACCCCCCCACCTTCCACCTAATTGCATTTTGATTGGTTAAAAAATATATAATAATATATATAATTATATTTATATAAATAACTTGTGATCTAGTAATCCAATTTTTATGATTTTTTTTTTGTTTTATAGCTTTTGATAAGCCCTACAAAATAAAAAAAAAGTTTAGTTAAATTGAACTATTATATGGCAAGATAATTGCAAAAACCTATTTTAATATATAAATAGTAATAATATATTATATATATTATATAATTTATAGCCAATCATAGGAACCTGATTTTTAGGTTAGCCCTTTACCCCCCTATTAAATCAGTTGATTTCTGGCATGCCCCTAATATTTAGTTATTAATAAAAAATTTTTTGATACTATTATATAATTTGTATATTTGATTTGTTTGAATCAAATTAAAATTAAAATTTAATTCAGAAAAACAATATTAAAGATAAGAAAAAGTTAAATCGACAATATCATCAATTATTTTTCATTTTGCTTTAACATTTTGTTTTTTGAGTTATTAAGGAAATTGTCTGTCTCTTTTGTTTATTTTTTTTTATTTTTATTTTTATTATAATAAGAGAACCTATAATTAAGGGTAACTGATCAAACTTAAAAATATACACAAGTAAGTCCAAAAAAAAGTTATCATAGATACCTCAGTTGAAAGTAAGGTTGCTTGCCGAAATTAGGTAGTTTAGATCAAGGCCAAAACTTTTTTGTAGTTGAAAGTTTAGGCAATTAAAAGTAAATTTACCAAAATTATAATGCCAAAATTATTACCAAAATGCTGAAATTTGGCTGAAATTATAAGCTAGTTTTAATATCATAATTCTGGCCAAATAAATAATCAATATAGAAATTTTCTTTTTTGGATCCTTAATATGTAACCATTGTGTAATATAATTTTCCAATTTTGCTGAAGATCAAAATTTCCTTTTTTAGAGATTTGTGTAATATTACGTGACTTAATGCTGTAATTTCAGTCTATTTTTAATTTGGTTAAAATTAAAAATAGTTTCAGCTTTAGTTTTGGAATGGATTTGATTGACCGAAACCTTTCAGAATTTCCTTTTTAGTTTCGGCAGGCAACCTTAGTTGAAAGCCAATACTATACAAAAATAAGCAACCTGATCCTGCAAGATAACAACTTATAGCTTCCCACCTGAAGTATAAATTGTAATTACATCTACCAAAATACATCAACACCTTAGTCTAACAAAACCTCTATAAGTAGTTCAATGCTTGGCAATATTATTCAAACAAACGAACTAAAAAAAAAAAAAAAAAAAAATAAAAAGAAATAGTACTATTTTACTAAAATAAAAATAATTAAGAAATTAAAGTAAGCAAAAGTTTAACAATATCCATTTTATCATTAGACTTCTTACCTGAAGACTTCTTTTTCTTCT
Organism: Rhizophagus clarus; assembly: GCA_015698045.1. Taxonomy (NCBI): domain Eukaryota; kingdom Fungi; phylum Glomeromycota; class Glomeromycetes; order Glomerales; family Glomeraceae; genus Rhizophagus; species Rhizophagus clarus. The sequence goes on along the minus strand of BLAL01000252.1, from coordinate 925,413 downwards.
TGTCTTTCAACTTTTTGGAAGACTTCGCTTGGTCTTTAGTAGGTTTAAAATTAGTAAAACGAGCTTTAGGAGACCCAAAATTCTGCTTATTAGAATTCTTCATAGGCTTCTTATTTTTGTTCTGAAAGGAAATAGGAGAAGCACACCATGGAAAAGAATAGTCAGTACTATTATGGTTGAAATTGAAAGTTGTCTTATGACAAAATTCTGCATCATGATATCTTTCGAAGTATGTCACAATCTGGGATTTTCCACCAGAATTGAAATGCTTGAAGGCTTTAATCAGATAATGAGAGAAAATAGTTAAAGGTTTTGTATGGTTCTATAATTACCAACAATTACTATCTTGAGGTAGGTCATTAAGGTATAATCAGAACTGCACTTGTTACTTTCATTGTTATAGAGACCAGTGTCCTAAGAACCATCATACCGCTTGGTCGTCTAAGAAGTATTGCTATATACCCTGATCGAAAGACGCTAATGAAAAGATTGAGAGACAAATCTTTATGCACAACATTTGATATTTATGTTAACACTTTGTCATCATTGATATTACATCACCACATACTTTAAGTTTGGCTATAATTTTAGCATGAAACCAACCTGCAGATATGTCATATATGAAAATATCCTTGATGTTATCCATTTTGTCATTAGAGATGATTTGATTTACATATACTTTTTCAATAGACTTGGATGCTGCCCTCTTGGATTTATTTGGTTTAGTATCAGACATACTAAGAAAAGGAGGTAATAATACAGTATCTGTGTCAGGGAAAATCTGCATGTTATCAGAATTAACCAGTGGCTTTTGGAAAGATTGTTGATCATCAGGTACTGATTTGGAAATAGTCTGCAGTGTATCTTGGTGGTGTGAAATACTAAGATTTACCAGATTCTAATCTTCACATGATATTCTATAATTAACCATATCTCTCACTTTGTTCTCAAGAAGAGAAGATATTTTTTTAAGAGAATCCTGGCTGGTGAATATACCTGAGTATACTCTTAGGACTATATGAACTATAGATGCCACCCAAATCCAAAATAATTTGGGATTATGGCAGCCCAAATGTACAAATCCAAATTAATTTACAAATTACATATATAAATTTTGCAATTTGTACATTTGGGATTTGGGAATTATGGCTGTCAAAATGTACAAATTAATTTGGGATTTACTTAAAATAATTTGGGTGGCATCTATAGTATGAACTATTAAGGAGATTAGGGTATTAGGAATATTTGTTGTTTGTAAAAGAGATTTATATTGTACAAGCTCTGCTTCAAAACTAAAAGTTCGTATTAACCATTTGTCTTGATTATTAGAATCCTGAAACATTATATTTTGAAAATTTTCTTCAAGTATCAATAATACTTGAGTTTCAAAAGAATATAATAAAGCCTTTATGAAAGTTGTTCAGCTTCATCCTATATTTGGGATTATTTGTCTTTGGATGTCAAAGTTGACAGTTGTGGTATTGGTAGTTGTTTGTGTTGATGTTTATTTGTCTTCTTTCACAGCTTTTTTTTTAGTTTTTTGTCAAAACAGATTGAAAAGTATCTTCTTCCATATCATCACCTTCATTAGAAGAAGAGTTATCAGTATAAAAAGTGTCAACACTATCTGAAAATAAAATATGATATTTATTTAACTCATCTTCTAAGATTGCTAGGCAAAATTAGGTAGTTTAGCAAACTGTCTAAATGTCGAAAGGGTAAAACTTAGTGTTTCGCAAACAATTTGGTCAAATCAAATCAATTCAGATTTGATTTGAAGTTTGATTTGATTTGATTTGATAATTTTGATTTGCAAATCAAATCCAAACTTCAAAATAAGATTTGAGTTCAAATCCAAATTAAAAAAAAAAGATTTGATTCGACTTCAAATCAAATTCAAATTAGCTTAAACTAATTCAATCAAATCCGAATCAAATCTGACAAATCCAAATCAAATCCAAATCAAGTCGAATTAAATATACATGACCTGGTTAAACGTAATTACAGAACCCCGAACAATACTAATATAACTCACAAATGTATAAAGGCAGGGTCATGTGACTTGCCGATCTAATCAGATAATCTGAATATCTGATCTTTTTTTTAATCATTTATCAGTTTATTTTTGTAGTGTTGCCAGACGAAAGGCACGACCGGACTTTTGGAATTAAGGTAAGGGAGGGTGGGAAGTGTTTTTCGGTGTTTTTTTTAACTATTTAATTAATTATTTTTTTTTTATTTTTTTGTAGTGTTGCCAGATGAAATGCACGACCGGACTTTTGGAATTAAGGTAAGGGAGGGGTTGGGGAAGGTGTTTCGTTGTTTTTTTTTTAATTAATTAAGTATTAACTTTTTTTTTTACTTTTTGTAGTGTTGCCAGACGAAAAGCACGACCGGACTTTTGGAATTAAGGTAAGGGAGGGTGAGAAATGTTTTTCGGTGTTTTTTTTAACTAATTAATTAATTATTTTTTATTTTTATTTTTTGTAGTGTTGCCGGACGAAAGGCACGACCGGACTTTTGAAATTAAGGTAAGGGAGAGGTTGGGGGAGGTGTTTCGTTGTTTTTTTTAATTAATTTAAGTATTAACTTTTTTTTATTTTTTGTAGTATTGCCGGATGAAAAGCACGACTGGACTTTTGGAATTAAGGTAAGGGAGGGTGGGTGAAGTGTTTTTCGGTATTTTTTTTAACAAATTAATTATTTTTTTTTATTTTTTGTAGTGTTGCCAGGCGAAAAACATGACCGGACTTTTGGAATTAGGGTATTAAAACCCAAAAAAGAATAATAAAAATAAATAAATTTGGTATAAAATACCGAAAAAAAGTGAAAAAATAAATAAAATAAAATAAATTTTGGTAAATACCGAGTAATTTAATTTACCGAAATTAGTATTTTTTAAAAATAAATCCACATATATCTATTATAAACTCTACACAAACATAATATCCCAAATTGACCGATCTACGCAAACTCAATTTGTAGGTTTAAAAAGTAATTTCATATAAACTCTACGCAAACCTGTATGTGAGTTATATTGGTATTATTCGGGATCCTGTAATTACCGTAAATATTATTGCTAGTTACTGCAACCACATGATGTCCAACCCTCCTTAAACACACTAAAGAAATACGTTTCGCAACATTTTTTTATTAATATTGCGTTGCAAAACGCATTTTTTTATTTAAAATTCAACAAATCAACAAATCACAAATCTATTTGAATGAATTTGATTTGATTTGAATTTGAATTTGATTTGAATCGAATCAAATTTAAATCAAATCAAATCAAATTCAAATCAAATTTCAAATCAGATTTGAATGGTTTATTTGATTCAAATCTGAATTCAAACTTTTCAGATTTGATTTGATCAAATCAAATTTCAAATCTAACCTGATTTGGTCTAATTTGATTTATGCGGAACACTAGTAAAACTTGACAAAACTATATTAAAATCTTAGTAAAAAATTAGCGAAACTTGACAAATGTCAAAACTTCATTATAGTAAATCATATTAAATAGCAAAACAATAGTAAAATATTATTAAAAAATTAGTAAAACTAGAGTTTAGATGTTTAGCCAAATTTAAAATTAGTTTAGGTAGCACAGATTTAAATTAAGGTTATCAGGCATATATCAGGTATATGATATGCGTAGGATATGTGTAATATACGTATATGATATTTGGTAATTACACATATATCGGGTACCCAATATGTGTATTATTTATGTGGAAATTCAGTAGTACATCTTATATGTGTCATGCATATATTACACATATATCGGGTAGTGAAATATCGGTCACATATCATCTATTTAGTATGTAACTGATACATGTTATATAGATATCATATAGATATCATATAAATATTGTATAAATATCAGATTTTGTATTAATACTAGTAAATTTACAATATAATTCAGGCAAAAATTATAAAATGCAATCAATCATAATTTATACTTTTTTCAGATTAAATATTAATTATAATTCAGGCTAAAATAAAATTTAATTGTACAAAACTTTATTATATGTTTCAATTAAAATATACAAAAAAAAGAAATCATACTATATTAAAATTAATTATAATTGAATACTACGAATAAATTAAATGTATATATACTATATAATTGAAGTAGCATGATAATGAAATTATCTATTTGCTTATTTTGTTATATCTGTTTAATTTGATAAAAGAAACATTAGTGAAAATGTTAGTGTGTTAGTAAGAGAAAAGGGAACGTTAATAAAAAAAAGTTAGTAGTAGAAAATATCAGTGAAGAAAGAAAAATAACAGAATATAAAATATTAGTAGGATAACATTAACAAGTAGCGTTAACAGAAATGTTTAGTAGAAACATTAGTAGGAATTTCAGTAGAAGAAAAGAAATGATAAAAAAATACATTAGTAAAAATGTTAATAGAAGAAACGTTAGTAGGAATTTCAGTAGGAGAAAAGAAATGATAGAAAAATACATTAGTGAAAATGTTAATAGAAGAAAAGAAAGAAACGGTGAAAAAATGTTAGTAGAAGGACAATGTTAATAAAAATGTATGTTAGTAGAAGAATAATATTCAGTGTGAGAAAAGAAATGATAGAATATGTTAGTAGAAGTGTTAGTAAAAGAAAAGAAATGTTAAAAGAAAAAATGTTAGTAATCTTGTCAATAAAAATGTTCACAATTTGAAAAGAAGAAATGTAACATCAGTAAAATATACCTTTGTTTATTTCTGATAAAAAGATATACGTTAATAATAAATATTTCATAAGAAATGGCTTTTTCTGTGGCAGGTAACACTATTACTAAAACAAGAAATCGTCTTAATCCAGAAACAACAAGGGCAACTTTGTGTGCAAAATCATGGATTGAAAACGGAGTGGGTATATTAGAAAAAAAATAATATAAATATTATTTGAATTCAATTCATTTATTAAAATAATAAATTTATCAAAAATTTACAAATTATGCAATTAATAATATTTATAAATTTTGTATAAATTCATTATAAACTGTTTATAAACTAAGTTTGAAAAAAGTTTCAAACTGGTTCAGAAACTGATATGTAATCGGTTTAAACTTAATACAAAAAACCTAGTTTTGCGGTTTGTAAGGTGAAACTAAGCTGGAACCGAACCTAAACTGCAAAAAACCGAGCAGTGACATCCCTAACTATCTTCATTATCTAATGGTTTATTTGGATGAAAAGAATCAAGGTTATCTTTTTTTCACTTTTTTAATTGATTTGGACTTTGTTTTCTTGCCGTAATGGTATTTTCCTGATCTTTTTTAGCATCTTTTGACTTCTATAGATATTCGTCTTTAGCATGTTTCTTTTGAGTACGAGGGTCAACTTCTTCACCACTATAAAGAATATAAGGACATGCATACAAATACTTTTTTTTGGGCTTTATTAAATCAGCAACAGAGGTTTCAATTTTTTTGGGCTTTATTAAATCAGCAACAAAGGTTTCAATTTTACTTTTTTTATTATGTTTTATTAAATTTGTTACAGAAGTTTTATTATTCATTTTGCTAAATTATGTTGTGTATTTTATTGAGTACCTAAGAAAGTTATGAAAAGGTTTACTAAATCGTATACTAAATTATGTTGTGTATTTTATGGAGTACCTAAGAAAGTTATGAAAAGATTTACTGAATTGTAGAATATGTTCAGATTCGCGTGAGTGAATCTTTTCAAAATCAAGATCAGGTTAGATTCGCGTAAAGAATTTTTTCAGGGTCATGTTCACATTTGATTATTTTAGGAATAGATTCGCGAGATTCATGAGATTCACGTGAGGTATCTTTTCAAGATCAGGTTCACATTTAGATCAGATTCACGTGAAAAATTTTTTAGGATCAGGTTCGCATAGTCAAACTGAAATCAATATAAATATAACAACCTTTTTGCTTTCTGGAATCTTTTTAATTAAAGCTTTATGCTCAACAGGAATATATAAGTAATGATGGGCAGTGATCAGGAATCTATTAATTCATCCTTATCCTCATCCTCATCATCGTCCTCATCGTTCTCATCATCAGTCACTTCGTATAAAATGATTAAAGCAAGTATTATTTATTATTTATTTATCATTTCTGTTTTTTTATTTATGTTTATCTACTATTCTATAGCAAGAAGTATTTATATGGGTTGATTCAGAACTAAAGGATATTTATAAAATAGACGAAAAACAGACTTAGGTCAAATAAAAAGAGAATATAGTTACGAAGCTATTGCCATCTCTGTATAAGCTTGTAAATAAAAAATATAGCGTCACGAATGGCAAATTACTAAAAATGTTGTACAGACGGTAGCATTCTTGATATCGTGTAAGTAATATTAAAAGTCAAGGAAAAGAAAGAGTAAAACAAAATAAAAGAAGATCCCAAAAAAATACGAGGATGCAAATCATAAGTGAATATAATTAACATGAAATTTCATGTTAATTTAGTCCATTTAGTTAACTATATTTATTATATTTGCAATTATTATTAATTAGAAAAAGAAGGGAAGAGCACAAGCAGCTAATTATTTAATTGAAGGTAAAGATAAATATATCCTCAGATATCCGAAGGAGGATCTCGTAAAAATCCTTAAAGATTCAGAATATCACTCCAAAGAATGGAAGAAAATGGATCCTGAGGAAGATGAAGAAATTATTGAAGAAGCCATCACAAAAAAATCAACATCAATATACATTTATGAAAAATGGTAGCATTATTTATTCTACAGTATGTATATTTTATTATTTTGTTAGTTTTATTTATCAAAATTACTAATAGTAATTTATTTACTTAAGTTTCTGCGATTATTACACAACTGAATTGATCTAACAGTCGAACTATTAAAAAAGAAACTATCAACTTTAAAATGTAAGAGACAATCAAAATATAATACATCTATCATACCGCCCATAGGTGCACCAAGTTGGTGCTTAAATCAAAAGGCAATCAAACAGTTTAACCGTTCAAGTGTCAATATTCCAGTATATGATTACGATACTGATACCAATGACCAAGATAATAGTGATAATAATACTGAAGATGAAATCAATAATGAAGAAATCCCAGATAGAATAAATAAAAGAAAGAAGAGAAAAACTAATAAAGAAATCCCAAATAGAATAAATAAAAGAAAGAAGAGAAAAACTAAGAAACAAAAAAGAAATAAAAAACATAAATTAAAATAATTCAATATTTTTTTTTAAATTTTTAAAATTTTTTTATATAGAGTAATTTTTTACTTTATTGGATTATATAATAAATTGAATTCAATCATTTATATGCAGTTTAATCACGAATTTAATTACAGATTATTTTCAATAATTAACTGTTATTTATGTAGGCGTAAGTTTTTTACTTTATTGGATTATATAATAAAAGTTGACCAATTGAATCAAGGCTTTAAAGAAATGCTGTTCATTTTCTAGTCTATCAGTAAAAAAAAATCTTTTTTATTAAAAGCGAACTTTTCTTAAATTGCTAAAAAGTTTTAGAAATAACTTTAATGACTTTTACATTTATTTTTTTTTAGAAAACTTTAGATTGAAAAAAAAAACCTTTAGATCTTGGTCTAATCTAATTCAATTTACTTATTGTATTACAGTAAATTTGATGATTGTTAAAAAAAGTTCACTTGAACTTTTCTTAAAATCATTAAATTTACTGTAATACAATAAAAATAATGTGATCGTAATCTTGATTTTTAAGAAAAATTCATTTGAACTTTTCTTAAAATCATCAAATTTACTGTAATACAATAAAGATAACGTGATTGTAATCTTGATTTTTAAGAAAAGTTCGTTCAAACTTTTCTTTAATAATTAATAAACATGTGATTTTGAATTATTCTAGATATATAAAACATGGTTATATTAGTAATGATTTATATGTAATACATTTATTGTATATCATAAATGTAAAGCAGTATTTATTTTTAAACATATGTCAGTACCCGATTTGCTATTCTCTTTAACTGTTATATTTGCCAATTAAATTTTGTATTTTTCATGAGGCTGACAAGTGATGACTGGCTGACCACTACCAGAAATAGCGATCTTATATGCACAGCACAGTATTTATTGATTTATATGGCTAAGTTTATCATGCTCTCAATCTTTAGATTATCAATTATAACGTCAATTAAATTTTGTATTTTTTATGGGACGCTGTCTGATATTCATTTTTAGTTATTAAAAACAGCGATCTTATATGTATAGCGCATTATTTATTAATTTATATGACTAAGTTTATCATAAAAAATATTATAAAATAATAATCTATTCCCCAATTTAACACTTTAACATAAGTTTTTTTTTTTTAAATTTTTTTTTTTTTCATAAAGGGTAAAATGTCTTTTTTTTTTAAAAAAAGATAAAATGTATGTTTTTTTATTTTTTTTTTCTACATTTTTTTTATTTCTATTAAAAAAAAATTTTATTTCTATCAAAAAATTTTATTTCTATCAAAAAAAAATTATTTCTATCAAAAAAAATGTACAAAAAAACCTACGAATCTAATATCAAGAAACCCAAAAAAGATTTTAAGATGTTTCGTCACAAAACTGGAAAAAAATGAAAACTCGTATTGTTATTAGAAGTTCAAAAGATCGCAAATCAAGTGTACAAAGACAGAATTAAGGAAATATATAAACTTACTGTTAACACGCTTAAAAAGAATGATCTGTAAGTAAAATAATTAATATAAAAAGAAATTCCTAATTATAATTTTAAATATATTTGTTAAATATGAAACGGATAAATATATAACTTCTTTGTCTCATATTAGCAATATTGGTAAGAAATTTTTAACAATTCACTTTTAAGGAAAAATATGTCCTATCAATTTAGTTATTAAAATAAAAATTTCCATTATATTTATTATTAGTAATAACAGTTGCTAAGCACCAATAATCACAACAACCACAACCACCACTACCACAAACGTCATATAGTATTTATCAATTTAATATGAAATTAAAGTTTATAAATTATCTAATAACTTATTAAATAAAAATTTTTAAAATTACAAAAACAGGTGATTCATCAAAAATTTTCTGCATATACTGCTATGGCCCACATTTGCTAGTAAATTGCAACCAAATATCTCCAAAATATAGGGAAAGCTGTAAAAAGTGTTGAAAAAGCACCAGGCATCATGCGAAGGATTGTAAATTCAGTAGACAGAAAGAGCTTTAGCACTAGAGCCTTTTTTATAATCTTTGTAAGTAAAATTCTTAAAATCATTATTACTAATTTTTTGAATCTAATTATTTAACTTTTTTCAGATCAGGTCGACTAAATTTTTTTTTATGTTTAAGTGGGACAGCCAAATTTCTTTTTTTTTTTGAGTTAACAAAATTTTTTTTTCTTTAGTCCAACTGTGATTGGACTTAGTTCGATTGGGGTCGAACAGTATTCTGATTGTGGTCAGATATAAATTTTTTTTTTTTTAGTTTGATTGGGGTCAAACATCATTCTGATTGTGGTTAGATGTAAATTTTTTTTTTCTTTAGTTTGATTGGGGTCAAACATCATTCTGATTGTGATCAGATGTAAATTTTTTTTTATATAATATATATAATATTCAATAATGTTTTTTTTATATTTTTTTTTATCATATAAATAATTTTTAATATAATTTTTTTTCTAAAAAAAAAAAAATATAATAAAGTTTTATAAAAATTCCGTATATCAGGAATTATTTTGTAATCACAATACATATTTTATTTTTAAAGAAACTTTTATATATAAAACCTACTAAAACACAATTTTTAGCCATATCACATAAGAAATTGGTGTACTCAATACTAATGTAACATTTTTTTTTAAGCAACATATTCACGAGAATCAACATTCATGTTTATAGTATTAGGAACTTATAAAATGTCTGATATATATTTAATTGGCACATGATACATATGTTTTTTTAATATTAAAAAAAAATTACTGCTCTTCATTCCTTACATTTTAAGTTCAGGCTTGTTCAAAAAGTCAAAAAAAGAAGAAAGAAATGTTAGAATGATACGTTTCTTTACAGTAATATTAAAAAAGAACCTGTTCCTTACGTTTTAAGCTCAATTCGTCCAAATTTGATAGTTAAAAAAAAAGAAAGAAAGAAATGTTAGTACGTTTCTTTAATATTAATAAGAAATCTTCTCCTCCTCTATTCCTTACATTCCAAGTCCAGGTTCATCCAAAGGTCTGGCGAAAAAAAGAAGTCCTGTTGTTCTTAGAGATGGTAAAACTCGATAAATAAGCAGCTTGAGCATGATTTTAAGTTGGTTCATGACTCACTACTCAGTTCAGTTCAGACTGACTTAAACCGACTCTGAACTGACTCAGACTGACTCAAACTGACTCAACTGACTTGAACCGACTTGGACTGACTCAGACCAACTTAGACTGACTCAAACTGACTCATACTGACTTGGACTGACTCGAACTGACTTGGACCTACTTGGACCGACTTGGACTTACTTGGCCTGGTCAAACTTTGATATTTGTTTATTATTATTATTAATTTTATTAATAAAATACTGTATATTTATTATTCAATACAATTGAATCAAATTATTTGTTAATTTTTATTTTTAATTGTAATAATTTTATATTAATCAAATTTTTTGAATTCAATGATAAGTTACATTCTCTTGACTTTGACAGTAAAGTCAATTCTTTTCTTTTCTTATTATTGATAATAATTTAGGTTATAATAATTTTTAATGTAAATTCGCATAGATAAACATATGATTATAACCTTTTTTTAGGAGTACAAGCAAAGGGTAACTTTTTTTAGAATTTTTTTTTTTGAAAATTTGAAGGATAAGCATATGATTGTAACCTTTTTTAAGGGCGCAGATGGGAATAAGCATAATGGTACAAGTAAGAGTAACCTTTTTTAGAATTTATTTTTTTTGAAATTGAAGGCGCAATTAAGATAGGCATATGATTATAACCTTTCTTAGATGCGCAATCAAGAGTAACCTTTTTTAAATATTTATTAAAATCATTTAATTTACATAAAAGGTATTATTGAAAAAAATCATTTTATAATTAATTAAACTAAAAAAAGAAACAGGTTTCCTTTTTATTTATGAAGTTTACAGAAAAAATATTCGTTCAAATTTAAACCAAACCAAGATTAGAATCAAATTTCCCTTTATAAAAGGCTGTAATATGTATACTTCTCAATAAAAAAAATAATTTTCTTTTTATACCTGAATTTTCAATCTGAAACATCTAAATCAGATTAAATATTTACTTTTAATTAATACTTTTATTTTTAATCCAGAATGTTCAAATCTGATTAAATATTTACTTTTAATTAAATTTTGATTAAACAAAAAAAGCCAATTTCTTTGTATTAAAAAGAATCATCTGATTTAACTTAACTAAATACGAATCTTTAAAATTGATAAAAAAAAACAAATTTTTGATTTTGATTAAACTTAACTAAATTCAAATCAGATCAAAATGAGTTATTCTGAGTAAGATTAAAAATAATAAAAAAATTTTTATATAAAATGCAAAAAAGGATGGCTAAAAAAAAAAAAAAAAATTTATAAAATATAAACTTAAAGTTAAATTATCTATTATGGAAAAAATAGAAAAAGAATTATTATCCAAAGAAACAGTAATAAGTGATGATGATGAATATAATCTTGAATATTTTAATAATAGAGAATACATAAATTTTGATAACCAAGAATGAGATTATGATATCAATCCTAATGAATCAATAAGCCAAATTTTTCAAGATTCTGAAACATCATCTTTAGTAGGAGTAAGCACAGTATGGTTATACTTTGATAAAAATCCTTCTTCTGCCCCAGGATTTAATGTTTGTAAAAGATGTTCATTCAAATACAAATTAACAACTAGTGTAACAACTTTATAAAGACATCTTGAAAAACATCAAATAAATGTCTCTACAAAGAAATATACTAAAGTTGTTGAAAATAAAAATCAAGATCCAGTTGAAAAAAAACAACAAGAAGAGCATGATAATTGTCTTATTCAATGGTTAATTTGTGATTTACAACCATTTATTATAGTTGAAAATTATTATTTTAAAAAATTTATCAATTTTTTTTTGTTCACGCTATACAATACCTAATAGACACAAAGTAAAAGGTTAGGTTTACTTTAATAATTAAATATTAATTTATAATAACATTCATATAAATTTTAATTATTTTTTTTTTTTTATTAATAGATTTAATAACTGATTCTTTTAATATCCAAAGAAATCAAATCAAAAATAAACTTTGCAAGATTGTTAGACGATTTTCCTTGACAGCAGACATGTGGAGCTATTCAATAAATCAAGAAAGTTTTCTAAGTTTAATATTACACTATATAAATTCTGATTGGAAATTATGTAATTTTTTATTTGATATAATTCCTTTTAATATTAGTCATACAGAAATAAATATCTCTAATGAGATTATGCGAGTTTTACAAGAATTCAATATTTCAAATAGAATTATTGCCTTGACTACTGATAATGAATCAGCTATGGTGGTTTGTGACCGTGAAATTGCTTCATCTTTTGATAATGAATTTTCAATGATGACCTTTTCTCATTATCGTTATACTGGACATGTATTGAATTTGGGAGTTAAACAAGGCTTAAGACTAGTTGATGCTGCAGTAATTAAAGTACGCAAATTATCAAAAACTATTAAAAAATCAACTCGAATTAATAATGCACTTAAGCAATTCTGTGAATTAAAAAAAATTCGTCATTTAAAACCAATTTTGGACATTGAAATTCGGTAGAATTCCATATACTATATACTGAAACGCTTTGTAGAACTTAAACCTGCTTTAAATTTATTTATTAGCAGCTGATGATAAATTAATAAAATCTCTATATCCAATTAATAGTGAATGGACTGCAATTAAGGTAAATAAACCAAATTATATTTAATTTAATAAGAAATTATGTATTAATTTTTTTGTTAATACTAATTTTTTCTAAATAGGATACTATTTCACTTCTGGAACCTTTAGAAAAGGCCACAAGATATTTGTCAGGAATTTCTTATCTAACAATGGGAGAAGTTTGCCTTATTTATATAGGAATACAATCACATCTAAAAAGATTTGAAGAAAATGATAATAATACACAACGAGAAGTAGCAAAAGTAATATCTAGTAAAATTGATGAATATTGGGAAATAATGGATAAAAATTCAATCACATCAGCAATATTAGACCCTTGTAATAAGCTAGAAATTTTTACAAATGAAACAAATGCTCGTCAGCATATTCAAACCATTTATGAAATATATAAAAAGCGTGCCAATTCCTCAAATTCTTCATTTACAGATCAAAAACAACATTCTCCTAAAAGTGCTCGCCGATATTTTTACAACTTCGAAAAGAAACAAGTCAGACACCTGCCAATGAAGTAACTCCAAGTACAGAATCAAAGAAAACTGAACTGGATTATTATTTAGCTATATTAAATGATGAAGAAGCTGATCCACTACTATGATGGCAGGTACATGGCAATGAATTTCCAACTCTTTGTGAGATGGCGAGGGACTTTTTAACAATTCAAGCTACGAGTGTAGCATCTAAACAAGTTTTTTCTGTTACTGGTCATACAATAACTAAAACTCAAAACAAATTATTGCCAGAAACGGCAAGAGCTTCATTATGTATGAAAAGTTGGATATCAAATAATTTAGTGAAAGAAATGTAACTAATTTATAAATTTTATGTTTATTGTTATATATATTAATTATTTATTCTTCTAGTATTTTTTTTATCAATTATTTATAATAAAGTTTCATATATTAATTATTTATTCTTCTAGTATTTTTTTTATCAATTATTTATAATAAAGTTTCATATATTAATTAAGTTTCACGTATAAACAATTATTAAATTTTCGTAATTGGTTAATATTTAAATATCAAATAAAATGGTTTTTCACTATAAATATTGAAAAATGTAAATGTTTATTAAAAAAATTTGTTTTATTAAAACAATCATTAAAAAAAAACAGAAAATCGTTTCTTTTTTCATTAAAAAAACAAAGAATTATTTTTTTTTCATTAAAAAAAACAGTGGATCATTTTTTTTATTAAAAATTGGTTTTTTTTTCATTAAAAAACAGTGAATCAGTTTTTTTTTATTAAAAAAAACAGAGAATCAGTTTTTTTTCATTAAAAAAAACAGAGAATCATTTTTTTTTCATTAAAAAAAACAGAGAATCATTTTTTTTTCATTAAAAAAAACAGAGAATCATTTTTTTTTCATTAAAAAAAACAGAGAATCATTTTTTTTTCATTAAAAAAAACAGAGAATCATTTTTTTTCATTAAAAAAAAATAGAGAATCATTTTTTTTTCATTAAAAAAAATAGTGGATCGTTTTTTATTAAAAATTGGTTTTTTTTCATTAAAAAAAACAGGGGATCAGTTTTTTTTCATTAAAAAAAATAGGGAATCAGTTTTTTTTCATTAAAAAAAACAGGGAATCATTTTTTTTTTCATTAAAAAAAATAGGGAATCAGTTTTTTTTCATTAAAAAAAACAGGGAATCATTTTTTTCTTCATTAAAAAAAAACAGGGAAGCATTTTATTTTTAATAAAAATTGGTTTTTTTTCATTAAAAAAACAGTGAATCAGTTTTTTTTTCATTAAAAAAAAGTTAATCGTTTTTTTTAATAAAAATTGGTTTTTTTTTTCATTTTAATGAAAAAAAATGATTCTCTGCTTTTTTTAATGAAAAAAAAAACTGATTCACTGTTTTTTTTATTTTTAAAAAATAGAGATTCATTTTTAAAATATAGAGATTTATTTTTAAAAAATAGAAATTCATTTTTTTATTAATTAAAAAATAAATATTATTATTAATATATTAAAATAATCTTGAAAAATAGTGATTTATGTTTATGTTAAACGTCTAGTTGAAAACATTCTGCGATTATTGTATTGTCTTTGATGTTCATAATGAAGAAAAAAAAATTATTTCAGTTTTGTTTATTAATCAGGCGTAAGTCGGTTCGAGTCAGTTCGAATCAGTCTGAGTCAGTTCAAGTCAGTTCAAGTCAATCTGAGTCAGTCTGAATCAGTTTGTGCAGTTCAAGTCAGTTCAAGCCAGTTCAAGTCAGTTCAGGATGAGCCGCTCATGAGTCGGTTGAGTCAGTCCACTGAGTTGGAGCTAAAGTTGCCTGCCGAAACTAAAGAGTTTTGACATGTCGAAATTGTCGAAATTGTCAAAACTATTTCGTCACGTAATATATATAATATATACATATCAAACAGCAATCACTATTGTCAATTTAACAAAAAAAACCGTTTCGCAATGGTTTTTCAAATATTTAATAAAAAACGTTGCGAGACGTTTTTTATTTTTTAATTTTTAAACAAAAAAAACTGTTTCGCAACGGGTTTTTAAGTATTTAATAAAAAACGTTGTGAAACATTTTTTATTTTTGATTTTTTAAGCGAAAAATGCAACGTTTTTCAAGTTTTTTTTTTTAACTTAGAAAAAAAAACTGTTTCGCAACGGTTTTTCAAGTATTTAATAAAAAACGTTATGAAACATTTTTTATTTTTTTAACTTAAAAAAAACCGTTTTGCAACGGTATTTAATAAAAAACGTTGCGAACCATTTTTTATTTTTGATTTTTTAAACAAAAAAAACCATTTTTGCAACGGTATTTAATAAAAAATGTTGCGAAATATTTTTTATTTTTGATTTTTTAAACAAAAAAAACCGTTTCGCAACAGTTTTTCAATTATTTAATAAAAAATGTTGCGAAATATTTTTTATTTTTAATTTTTAAGCGAAAAACGCAACATTTTTCAAGCTTTTTTTTTTAACTTAGAAAAAAAAACCATTTTGCAACAGTTTTCAATTATTTAATAAAAAATGTTGCGAAACGTTTTTTATTTTTTTAACTTAAAAAAAAAACCATTTCGCAACAGGTTTTCAAGTATTTAATAAAAAACGTTGCGAAATGTTTTTTATTTTTGATTTTTTAAATAAAAAAAACTGTTTCGCAACAGTTTTTCAATTATTTAATAAAAAACGTTGTGAAACGTTTTTTTATTTTTGAATTTTTAAGCAAAAAGAACCATTTCGCAACAGTTTTTCAAATTTTTTTAACTTAGAAAAAAAAACCATTTCGCAACAATTTTTCGATTATTTAATAAAAACGTTGCGAAACATTTTTATTTTTGAATTTTTAAGCAAAAAAACCATTTCGCAATAGTTTTTCAAGCTTTTTTAACTTAAAAAAAAACCGTTTTGCAACAGTTTTTCAAGCATTTAATAAAAAACGTTGCAAAACATTTTTTATTTTTTAACTTAAAGAAAAAAAACTATTGCGCAATGGTTTTTCAATTATTTAATAAAAAACGTTGCAAAACGGTTCTTATTTTTGAATTTTTATTATAATAAATGAAACCCGTTGCGAAACATTGTGATTTTAGTTTCAGCAGTTTCGACATGTCGAAACTAGTTTCAACAATTTTGACGTGTCAAAACTATTTCGGCATTTTAGCATTTCGACATATTTTAGGTTTTGACATTTCAACATTGGCCAATTGAATTTCAGCAGGTAACTTTAGTTGGAGCTGAACCGATGAGTCGCTTCCATCTTTAGTTGTTCTACAAACGAGAGATTTGGCATCCTAAAAAAAAGAATAAATATAAAAGTAAATTTTATATTTAAATGATCTTTTTTTAAAGATTATCAATAATTAGTTATGTGACTGTCGATTAATAGTACCTCTGATCATTAGAATTTCGTACAAATATCAGTGCCTAATATCTCTTAGAAAACATATCAGTGACTAATAATTTAGATATTGGGGGTCTTAATTTTTAGGTGTATTTTTGATATGATAAATTGGGTATCTGATATGTAAAAATGCCCAATATATAATTGATTAATCACCAGAATTCAATCTCTTCCCGCTGATCACTCAGCCCAAAATTTTCTAAAAAGTTTTTACGAACTTGCCTCTAATAAAACTCCACCTTTTCTCAAGGAAATGGACGCAAACGACGTTAAAACTATCAAGAAAGCGACTGCTAACTCTTTTAAAAAACACCTCAGTGATATATTTCGAACTATCCTACTTCGATGTCCTCAGCTTTGCGAAGGCCTAACGGTGACCACGGCTGGAGCGGCTGAAATTTTCGACAAAGTACCCGACTATCGACTGGACCCAGGCTTATTAACAGTCAAGCCTAAAGCTTCCCAACAACAAGTGGTTGCTTCTACGGTCATAGCCACTTTGGCTCACTGGTCTTTCTCTATCCTTCTTGAAGAGCTCGTCTTCCCCACCTACGATAAGATTGCACTCGAGGTGGATGAGGTAATCGCGGCACAAACATTAAGGCACCAATCAGAAATTGATTTGCTGACAGATCAGTTGACAAAGACTGGCACGGCGCAAATGCCCGAAGATCATGCAGATATACCGGATTTGGCAATGGATATGGATCTCGCGCACCAATCAACGTCCTCGCAGGCTGATCCACCTCCTACTTCCTCCGAAACAAGTAATAACTCCTGGAAACCGGTTTTGACTAAGAATCAGAAAAAAAAGCTGAAGAAACAAGAGAAGCGCGCGGAAAAAACTAAATTCTTGCAGGAAGCTGCCTCACTCAACTCTTCGACTACATCACCTGATTCCACCCTTGATAGTCAGAAGCCCATACTCTCACCACCCCCAACTCAACCTTCTGCTTCAACCAAGCGCAGCGATCAAAGTGATGATAAGACCGCTTCGCTTACAAAAAAGAAACGCAAAGATGAGAGTAGTACAGGAGATAACAACCTTATTATCACTGGATACCAACCTGAGGAGAAAGATAAGAACCTCACCTTGGATCTAGTGGTCTATGATATTCCAGCTAAATGGACAAATTATCAACTCCTCAGCGAACTTAATAAATGGGGAAAAGTGGTGTCTGTCAGCACGAGAGTGCAAAAGAAATACCAAACAGCAAGGGTCAGACTTACACCCAACCATAATTGTCTTAAGGCATATAATAATGGTGACTGGACGGTTTCCCTCAGCTCTCTTCCTGTACGATGGTTCCCGGCAGCTTGGTCTCTTTCAGAACGTAAGCAACGAGAAAAATTCCAGGCGGCAATCACAAATATCCCTGAGGATATGACGATTGAGTTACTATTTCCCAATGGCACTTCAGGCCCCTTCATCAACGATAGCAATCTCCAATCTTTCAAAATAATCAAAGAACAGGATGGCACTAGGACTCTCATCGGCTACTTCGCAACATGGGACGCGTTATCCCGTAGGTTAGCCAAGAATCAAATGTGGAATCAGACTGAATTAGCTTGGTGCAAACATTCCACTCCATCCTTTCGTTCACCAAGGCGACAGCCGAAGGCTACAGGCTCAGGCTCAAGATCCTCCTCTCACAAGAAAGCGGGCTCCTATCTGGTGGTTACTGGATCAAATCGCACGCCTCTTGGATCACTCAAGTCACGCAACAGCAACAATCATGAAAATAATACTAACTCACTTAATCTCACGCAGTCTCAGAAACCTTCTGGACGTTCAACCTCTTCCAATATGAACAAGGGACAGCGTAAGTCCGGCAATGGGCACCTGGGTAATCTTAACAAGGTGGAAATCAAGCACTTGCTGGAACAGCTCATTAGTTTATGTTGCTAGCATACTAGAAACAGAAAGTTAGTCATAGATGGGACGGTTAATCCTAGCTGGTTAGTTGTTTTAGAGTAGATTATTTTCCCCAATATTCCTTTTTCTTTTTCGATACCTTTATTCCTTTATATTAGTAGTTAATTTTTTCAGGCGGATGGTAAGACAGGTCCTTTGTGGCTTGAAGTAACGTTATTTGTATTTTAGTGGTATGTTAATGTACCCTCATTTTACTTAATAAAACAGAGTGCGGCTCCAACGCCTTAAATAAAAAAAAAAAAAAAAAAAAATAATTGATTAATCACCGATATATAGGTACCTGATATGTACCTGATAGAATCGATTTTGACCAGTGCTATTAAGAATAAAAAGAATAGAATGATCTAGTTTAATTAGTATGAAAAATTGAAAATACATAAATCAGGCAAAAATATTATTTTTACGATAATAAAACATTACAAAATTAATTTCTCCTATTCCTTTCTTTACATTAAAATGTTATATACATATTATGAATTGTTTTATCAATATATTCTAATAAATATTATTATTTATTATTTTAATTAAATTATTATTAATTGAATTATTAATCTTAAGAATTTAAAAGATAAAATTTTTATTACCTGATCTTCTTCAAGGTCTTTTTTCAAATAATCCAAAAAATTTTTGTTTACTTCACGTATTATGTCCTCTTACATCTTTTAATCTGTACAAAACTTGATTCTAAAAACATTAAAATATTAATATATATAAAGCAATACATGTAAAAAAAAATAGACATATTTCTTTTATTCAAATATAAATTTATTAAATAATCTTATAATAAATTTTTCCATTTAGTTTTTACTTGTTTCCAATCAAAATTTATTCTAAAATAATCATTAATTTTTCTGCTATAGAATTTCAAAACTCATTTCTATTATTATATGACAAGTTCTAGAATTTGATATTTCTGTATATTCTTTGATCAAGCAGGTATTCACACTGTTCATCTATCCATAATACTCTTGTTTGATTATAAGGTTGAAGTTAAGGTTGAGTAAGGTTGCTGGGTAAAACTAAGTAGTTTAGCAAACTGTCTAAATGTTAAAAGAGTAAACTTGACAAAACTATATTAAAATCTTAGTAAAAAATTAGCAAAACTTGACAAATGTTAAAACTTATAGTAAATTATATTAAATAGCGAAACAATAGTAAAGTATTATTAAAAAATCAGTAAAACTAGAGTTTAGATGTTTAGCTAAATTTAAAATTAATTTAGGCAGGCAACCTTAAGGTTGAGGTTGAGGGTAAGAGTGAGAGTGAGGGCAAGGTTGAGAGTAAGGGTGAGAGTAAGGGTGAGGGTAAGGGTAAAGACAAGGATGATTAATCATTATAATAATAAAAATTTAAAATTTAGAGTCTGAAGATTAAAAATTTGAAAAATTAAGATATTTTTATCCTTTATAAGTGTTAAAAAAAGGAAAAATTTATACTTACATAATCATATTTAAATTTTAAATTATAATAATACAATTCAATTTACAATGCTAATCTTTTTAATTAAAATTGGATTGAAAGTAGATTGAAAGTGGATTGAAAATATATTGAATAATTTGATTATATTATATATTTATTTTACTAATAAAGTTTAATTAGATTGAAATTAAATTGAAAATAAATTGAAAATGAATTAAAGGCAGATTGAAAATGATCAACTTTAAGTTTATTATATTAAGATTATTAATATAAAAAATATTATATTAAGATAATTAATATGAAAAATATTACCATATTTTATCAAAATTAAGCACCCCATTTTTGCAAGAATTTTGAGTAAAAAGTACGAGGTGGTGCTTATTTTCAATATTTTTTTTATTAGTAACATATATAACTTTTTTATAAAAAATTTTTGAAAGTTTAGAGAGGTGCTTATTTTCAAGGGGTGCTTAATTTCAATAAAATACGGTATATTAAGATAATTAATATGAAAAATATTATATTAAGATAATTAATATAAAAAATATTATATTAAGATAATTAATATGAAAAAAAAATAATAAATTTACACTAATTACCCAAAGTAGAATTCACTAAATCATTAATGTTAAACACTTTTTTATTATGATTATAAGAGAAATCTATTTCTTTCTTGTTGATTACTCTAATTTTTACTTCTGGTGCTTTTTACAATTCAACATTTATATTAAAATATTTATCTAACATTACTTCATTATCTCTTATAAGAGTTTCTTTATTATTTTAATTAAGATCATCATCTTTATCAGTTTGATTATATTGTTTTTTTATTATTAATTTTAGCTTCAGAAAATTCTGTAAAACTTTTATTTAATTTATTTAAAAAATTCATTTTATGTAAAGCCTGAAAATGCATAATTCATCTCTTTCAAAGTATTATTAATATAGTATGTGAACAATATTTTGAACATATTCCTCCTAATATCAAAAATAGTCTTTTAAAACTGATGTTATGAGAAGTGATAGAATTAATTATTGATGCAATTTTTCAACTATTATCCTGCTCAGTTATTTTTCACTAACTTTTTATTGAATATTTTCTGAGAATATATTTGTATTTATATGTTTTTTTTCTAACACAACTTTTTTGTTCTTGAATAAAGAATATATCAGAAAGTAAGTCGTATTCAGAATACTGATTTTCTTGAATATCTTTTTAGTAATTGATTTCATCTTAATAGTTTATGTTTTTCATTTTATTAGCTGAAAAAAAGATTGAACTAGTCTTTTGCAAAAAAATTTTTTTGTGATTGAAAGAGTGAAAAATGAGCAATTTAAAGCATGTTTTAAGAAATACAATATATTGAAGTGTAATAATAAAAGTTACAACTGATAAAATGTATATTTATTAGTCTGGAGTGAAGCGAAGAACTATATATGTTTATGAAAAGTGATGATTAATTAAGGTCACGTGATGATATTCATTTGTCCGCATGTATTATGTTTAAATTTTGTATTATGCATTCATAATAAATGGTTGATAAATAATACAGTTAATAAACAAAAAAAAACAAAAATAAACTGTAAGACAAATATTATGTGCTACACAATATGACTGCGAAATGTGAAATTTTGTGATACAAATGAAAAAATAATTTTGAAAAAAAATTAGAAAAATTTAGAAATGAAATAATTTAAATAATTGAAATAATTGTAAGTAGTGTAGAACTGAAATATATGTACTTAGAACGCAATTGTATAATAATATAAAGTATTTTAAACTAAAAATATTATTTTTTTTTTGTGTAAGCTTTTTATTGTCAGATCTATATTTCTTGTAAAAAAAGACAAGTTAATCAGTAAAGATTTTACGTATGAGTTTCAGTTTCTGGTATCATGAAAACTAAGCACTCTTCTTCTTCTAATCTATCTTTTAGTTTTTTGCAGTCTTTAATTTGCTGAAGTCTTTTAAAGTTAAATGGTTTGAAGAGAAGATCTTTAAGAGTACGTACTCAGGATACTATCACAAAAGTAAGACTTGTGGTAAACTCTTTTTCATTAAGGTTTATTACAGCCTTTTGTAACGTGAGACTTTAGCTTTTATGCACTGTAATTGCCCATGCAAGACGAATAAGAATTTGCAAGCGTGAATAAGTAATTCTGGAATTACCAGTCTAGATGCATTAAATTGGTGCAATTGGCACAACTTTTTTGCCTTCTAAGCTAGTAATAGTGGGTCCTTTATAATTATCAAAAGAAACTAGGATTGCTATAAGAAGGCAAGATAGTTATTGATCTTCACTAAATATTATTTCTTGAACAGTTCTCATCGCATTATTGATTAGCCTAATTTCTGTTTGCAAGTTTACTATTAACATGACTTGTACACCTCTTGCCAACAATATACATGCTTCGAGTTCATATGTTATGTCTGAGTCTGCCTTTTTTGCTTCATTGCCTCCTATGTGTATAGCTTGAATTTTAGCAACAGGAACATCTAAAGATTTAAGTCGATCTATATTTACTACGTTGACTTTAGACCACTTTGTTAAAAGAATAAGTCGTTAGAGAATTCATTATGTTCTATTACACTAAACTTATTTTCTATTCTTGTGATAAGAATTATCCAGTCCTTTATGCTAGGTTCTCCATTATGCAATCTTAAAAGAATACTAGAACCCCGAACAATATATATACAGGTGACAAAAAAATTTGCTTATTTATCATATAAAATTTTTTTTTAAATCATATAGAATTTTGCTTATTAGAAAGCAAAAAATAAAAAAAGTCGTAATTATAGATACGTAATAGGGAGTTAAAATTGTTAAAGTTATATATAGATTTTACGTAGCAAGGAGTGATTTTTATACTACATATATAAAAAAAATTTTTAATTTCACTCATACTTTTAAAAATTTTTTTAAAAAGATATTTTTTTTTTTAATATATTATTGATTTTATACGCTTTAGTTTTCATAAAATTAAATATTATATTTATAAAAATACATTTTTTATAATAATATTCTCTTATTCTTGTTTTTGTTTACTAAATTTAACTATATGTAAAATAAATTTTAGTTGAATGAAATCACTTTTTATATTTAAGTAAAGCTGTTTAACAATGTCAAAAGTACTCAGATCTTAATTTTCTTAAGGCTAGGTATAATATTTATGAAGAAATTTGTATTTTTCAAACAGTACTAATTCCAAAATTTTTTTTTTCTCTTATAATTTCAGAACGTAATTACATCACTTTGGTTAAATGAATTCACTTTTTTCCGCTTAAGTAAGTTGTTTAGAACTGTTGAAAATAATTGTGCATTATTTTTTATAACTCTAGGTATAATATTTATTGAAAGGTTAGTATCCCTATAATAGTATTAATTTTTAAATTTTTAATATTTTGGGTATTTAAATTAAGTTATTTATCACATTAAAATTTATTTGTATTTTAATTTTTATAATAAATTGTATTATAAATATAAATTTATAAGTTATTTATAAAAGTTTTTATATATGTCATAAAATGAGTTGCTTAGCAATATAAAATTTTTGATGTTATAATAAAATTTTGCTTAACAGAGTTTAAAATAATTTGCTTATTGATCATAGTAAAAAATTTGGATTTTAATGTGACCTATATATATATTGTTTGGGGTTCTAGAATACCTTTAAGTTCTTGTTGCTCTTTAGAATTTTCTAATTGATGCTGAATGATTTCAAGCTTATATATCTCTTTGAACTGGTTAGACTACTATTGGATAATGCATCCTACTTATCATCTGCATACATAGGAAGATTAAGAACAGATGAAAGCTGCCCAAAATCACCAAATAAGATAACTGATCTACTACCAAATAGTTTGTTATTACACTCAGGAAAGGCTTACCAGAATTACATATCGATTATAATAAGCATTTGGTGACTAACCATACTTAACTTATCGATTATTATGTATTTTACATCACTTAATTTATTCTGTAGTTGTTTTAATCATTCACTATTTATATTAAGACATTTGCTATCATTAATTATTGGTATCGATAGCCTTGAATGTATCGTCACCCTATTAATATTAAAGGCTGCAACTTCTGTTGGTGCAAGTACAATTATTGGTGACTTTGATCTTGTTCCTACCATTTCCTGAAGTCTACCTCGAATTGCCTTGATCAAGTAAGTCTTTCCAGTTTCTGCAGTCCCTATTATAATTATTTTTAAAGGATCAATTTGATGCCCATTAAGCACATCATTATAATGAGACTTTATTCACTTGAAAATAATTTTTGGATTACCATTTAACATCTGATAATCTACTATTATATTTTCTTTTTCTGCATTAATCCTACAATTTCTGTTTACAAATGTGTCAATATCTACAAACTCTGTATCAAAATATTGCTGTTAACCTAATCATGATTTTGATCAATGTCTCGAGATTCTAGATCAAAGGAGCAATCAAAACTTGCTTTTAGTCTCATCTCTGCAAGAAACATCCAATCAGGTCGGTATTCATCCTGCTCTTCATCTTCAATTAGATTTTCTTTCTCATCATCTAATATTTTACTTTTCACATCATCTTTAGATGATCTAAGTATATCGATCAGATCAGTATTGATTTCCTCAAGATGATAGTTATACAACATTGGCCATGCTATAGTATCATTTTTTATTAATTGTTGAAAATCTTAGTGGTGAACATGAAGAAGAACTTTTATGTGACAGAATTCTTCCCACTAAAAACTTTCATGCAGTGGAGATGGGTGTGGAAATATACAAACAATATTTTCCTGTTGACATTTTTTCCACTGACCTTTGACTAATTTATGTATTAATGCAGCTGAAAGAATGTGAAATTTTCAAGTTCAGTAGGCTGATCCCAATATGCCTTTAATGGTGATTTTTCTGTTCGTCTTGAGTCATTAATTTCAAAAGATTTTTCATTTTCTCCAGTGCCACAAATTCATTTCAGTGCTTCCTTATTAAGATTGAAGAACACAAATTGCTAACTTGAATGATAGAGAGAAAGACCAAAAAGAATATAGCAGGTTTCTTAGGCAGAGATATTTCGTTCTGCAATACTGCTCAGTAGTAATCTTTGAACCAGTATGAGTAATTAATCTTCTGGCTAACTTTCACTAAGAATTTGATTCAATACGTTCAAAAGGGCTTCTGATCATAGTTCTGCTTTGCTTGCATATTTTGAAATGTATTGCAATGCAGCGTGTATGCTGAGAATTGGTTTTAAATTCATGTTGGCTTGCCATCCTTGCAGTTGAAGTTGGCTATGTGGATTGTCATATCAATTGCTTCTTGCTATTATAAGTTTCAGCTGCCCACAATCATCTTCTTGCATGAATGTTTGTTCAATAGTGTCTTTAGGATATCCAAACCTACAAAATTGTCTGCCTTCTCAATTTATACGATACAATACATAGGACTACATTGAGTATGTCTTTATAATTTGTTAATTAGATCAATATAGTCTTGTTAGTCATCATGTAACTCTTTACTTTCCTTTTGACATGGATGTCGTTCAAGAACAGGCATATCAACACCTGGATTTACCATAGTGACCAGACTGTCAAGGTACTGTACGACTTCCTTCATTATGTTTTCATCTTTCTTTATATTCTCTCACTCTATCACCAGTGCATTTTTTTTTTCTGATTCTGTGCACATGAACATTACCATAATGTTGCCATTCAAACCTATACCACTAATCCTCCAATTCCTATTGTTTTTTTAGAACGTCGTTAAAGAATATCTCAAATCGTTTGCTAAAAAACTATGTTACAATATGGGGATTGTCAACATTATTTTAGAGTTTAGTCTTATCTAGAGCTTCAGAATTATCGTTTAGTGGCATAAGTTTATAAAATTCAGGCTAGTGTAAATCAGCAGTGCTAAATATAAAGAAAATCAAGCCTTGTGGTTTGATTTGCTTGATCATATCTGTTAATTTATGATATTTTAAATTTCAGAACTAACAGGATTCACATAAATTTTACTAAAGCGCATAATTCTATTAGCTATATGTATATCATCTTGGATTATTCTTTCCTAAATATCTGTAACTGTGATTTGGGCATCAGTAAGGTTTTGTTTAATGTATATCTTCTCTTTCTGTAATGCTCGTTAACACATTTGAAAATTCAATGCGAAATATCTCTAATGAGTGTGCTGCACAAATCTTCTATCTTTATACAGAAGAAAATATCTGAAATATTTGGCAGACTTTATATCTCTAATACGCTCTATACAAAAATCAGTGCTTCCTGTTGAATATAAAGACAGAAATGCACATGCAATATATCCTGCCATTTGAAACTCATTAATGGGATTATTATTTATTTATGGCTATATAATAGGATAATTCTTCTGCATTTGATTGAGGGAATTTTGGATAGCAACGTTTTCGTGATCAGATGGAGGAAGAATGAGAACAAAGAAATGTATTATCATGTCATCTTCATTTTTGAAATTGGATTCTTCAGCAATATCTTGAAGTTTGTTATCAATTAAACCATCAATTGGTAAGGATTGAAGAGCTTCATGATCAATAGTTATGTTGGAATAGTAATGATTATTTTTTTTTAACCATAATTGTACACGAACAACCTTTAGCCAGTAAACTCTAAAATCTCTAAATGATTCCAAATTGTTCATGAATTGATAATGTATGATAAGCACGTCTAATGATGATGGTTGTCAAGAAAGTTTTGTAGCAAATTCTTAAACATCTTGAGGAAAATTAATTTTATTTCTTTGATATCCATTTTGACCACCACAAAGTCTATATACTGACATTACAGGAAAAACTTGCGTAATTAATATTTTCTCAATCTTTGTAAGATTCTGAAGCTTATCAGGCACTTCACCTGAATTCATATTATTTTCTGCTGAGAATTGTTATAATAACGTCAACATTCCCCTTCACGATTACTATGGATAAAAATTTTTCATTATAAGTAGGATAATGAGCATGTTTGAATTTATCAACTTTATCACAAAATTTCTTTAGAAGTTTTCGTTCAGATTCACTTAGTGCATTTAGCTCAGCACGTATATTTACGCCTCTATCTTGAGAATCTTGCTGCAGTGATTGCGAGTCTTAGACACGTGTATCAGTTTTATTCATATCACTGTCTTGAGAGTTTTGCTGTGGCAGTTATCATCTCGAATCCAAACTTTGAGTACGTGTTTCTGCGCTATCTGCACCATTACCTAAGAATTTTACTGCAGTAATAGTCATTGTAAATTCAAGCTTTGATTCATTATATCTGAAATATTTTTCAGATAAGTTCTTTGTTCACGATAGGAACTAAGACATTTTTGTGTTGTTTATCTATCTCTACTGCTAATTTTACATGCTTTCTTTATTTGTTATGTGTGATATGCACTTCTCATTCTTCAGCACCTTCATTTAATTTTTTCTTAGTTTGTATTCACGTTACTTTGCAAGGTGTGTTTTATGTTTGCTGTATGATTTATTTTCTCTAGCTTTACGCTTTTGAAGTGTATCTTAACTAATGAATTTATTTTCCATTTTGTATATTAAAGAATAATTCCATAGTGGCTTGAATTTTACTTTTATTAATCAAACATTGCACAGCATGATTAATACGGTGAATTACTTTATTTAGAACAAAATTATATAAATTTATGTATAAAACGATTAATTCCAAATTTAATTAATTTTTATTTACTATTAATAAATAAATATTATTTTATTTTACATGTGCATACATTCAATTTATTATACAACTATATAACTATTATAATTTTACAATTTTTCTATAATTATTGTACTTAATTTACATAAAGAATATTATAAAATTAATTACTAAAATATATTTATCACAGAATTTTATATACCAGAATTATTATTTATTAGGTCTGACTAAATGTAATAAAAAAAAAATTATACATAAAAATTTTGCTCTGGACTACACACCGGTTTACTAGTTCTCTAGTTTATACTACTATGCCTTTATAAGTTAAAGTTAGAGTAATACAAGACTTAGATTATCAATTAGTAACCTATGTATTTTGATTCTTATATTCTATTTTAACCCTTGTATTTAATTACGACTATTTGACTTTTTATGACTTAAAGTCAAAATTAATTTCAATTATTTTGACTATTTTGAAGATCAAAATTAATCAATTTCAGTTTCATACTATATACATATAATACTTAAGACAAGCAGAAAAAACATAATATTAAAAGCTTAATAATACTTTTAATACTTACAATAAACTGTATATAGTTAGAGAAAGATTAGTAAGATTGAAACATACCAGCAATTTTTTTAAATCTTGACCTAAAATACTATAATAGTTATAGTTATTTTTGAATATAGATGAGAAAATCTAAAGAATATTACATCATATATATTATTACTTTTTAAAAATAAATACAATTCGTAACTTACAATTAAAGTATAATACCATCTAAAAATGCATATACTGATTATTATTATACAATTGTAAAAATTTGAACACATATTTTAATTTAAGTTTATTTTCAATTGTACATAACTATTTTTATCCCAAAAAACTGAACAAATATTGAATGATTTTTTTCATTTTTTATAGAGAATATATACTTTATATTTATTTTTACATATTTTTGATCTTTATTTTAGTTATTTCACCAGTAAATTTTATTTCCAATATTTTCTTATAAAAAAGAATGTTAAATCAGAAACATGATTCATTTTTCTTAACTTTGCATAATTTTAAAACTGAGTTGTTTTCATCTTATGTGAATAGAATTCTGAATGGGTCAGGTCAGGTCAGATTATATCATTAACCTGAACTGAATAATTTTTTCAGGTCAGATCATCAGGTTGGGTAACTTGTTCTGACCCAACCTGATCTGTTTGACCTGAAAGTATTCAGATCATTTCAGGTAACTGGATAAACCTGATTACCCAAAGTTTTATTACGAATATTTTAAATAAAAAAATGTCCCAAAAATGTTTTTTTATCACATTTTCTATTAAAAAACGTTGCAAAATGTTTTTTTATTAATAAAATATACTGGAAAAACGGTTTGCAACATTTTTTCACAAAATTAATTAAAAAAATGTTGCGAAATGTTTTTTATTAATAAATATACACTGAAAAAATGTTTTGCAACATTTTTTCACAAAATTAATTAAAAAAATATTGCGAAACATTTTTTATTAGTAAAAATATACTGAAAAAACATTTTGCAACATTTTTTCATAAAGCTAATTAAAAAAAATGTTGCGAAATGTTTTTTTATTAGTAAAATACACTGAAAAAATGTTTTGCAACGTTTTTTCACAAAATTAATTAAAGAAATGTTGTGAAACATTTTTTTATTAATAAATATATACTGAAAAAATGTTTCACAACATTTTTTTATTAGATTAATTAAAAAAAATGCAGAACTTTTTTTTATTAAATTGATTTCAGGTTAACAGGTCAATCAGGTCAGGTTAAACCTGTAATCTGATCTGATACTAGGTATTGAATTTGATGATCCAACCTGAATATTTTAGGTCAACCTGACAAGTAATCTGAATTGACCCTTACCCATTCAGAACTCTATATGTAAATATGAAATTTGAAATTGCAAAGATGCATTTTCCAATTACTGTAATAAAATGTTTAAAAAGTACATAAAAAATAATTTTATTTTACAGCCACATTAATTATATACAGTAAATCAGTAATTATTTAATTTGAGTCAGTTTTAAAATTAACCAATAAAATCACATTAATCTTTATACATGATGAACTACCCTAACGTTACCTCAAAAAAAAGCACTATAGCACGTTCAAGCCTTAGTTTGTTCATGTATTATCATGTATGACCATCAAAAATTTATTTTTTTTGACAAAATTTTTAAAATTTTATTTTTATGCTTAATTTACTACTTACGACTTACTTTATGCAATCCAAATAAAAATCATAATAAGTTTATGAAGTTTAAAAATTTTATTTAAATATTTATTTATTATAGTGTACTTTTTTTTAACAAATTTATCTCAAATATCTCGTATTATAAGTATGTCCTTTCTATGTTAATGACATTTTTTATAAGCGTTGATATGATTTAATTTCATCTCACATTTTAATAATTGAATGAAAATTTTTTTCAACACTTTTACCCCATTTCAGATTTTCAACAGCTTTTTGTTCCTTTAATATTTGAAGTATATTTTCAGTAGTTGTGATTAATCTGTTGTATAATTCTTCACATTCTTCACACTCATTACCATTATTATTTTTCAAAAAATTAATTTTGTAAGATGTTTGTGCAATACTTGTTGATTCTTACATTCAAAAATAAAAGAATATGAATTATTTCAAGTTACTACATCAAAAAAATTCATATTCACTTTCCCTTTTTGTTTAACTAAATGTTTACATAAAAAAAACAGTTTGTTAAAAAGTATCAGCACCCTCAGACCCAGTTATATATATCTGTGATATATTGTTCTATACTTAATTGCCATTTTGCAAGTAATTTCCATTGACTTTTAAAAGCAGATTTCCAATCTGACTTTTCTCTTCCTATCGTTATTTGTTCAAATTTTCGTTTTTGATGTACAATTACTTTATTATTGATAATATAGATCACCAAATCAAGCCTTGGTCAGAAAAATTTGTGTAAAAAATTACGCTTCAAAACCTTCCAGTGGGCTTCAATGAACATAGTTATTTTTAATATGGAAATTTTAGAATCATATCTAGCTTTCATTCAAAGAAACTAATGACTATCAGAATACCACTCTCTCCATATATAGTTCTAGAGCAGTGTTGTCATAGGACAATATCCAGGATAGGTTACATAAAAAAGAAATGATAATCTCTCAAAATTTTATTATGATAACCTATTTTGTTACTCAACAAAAGTATTTTAATATCTATTACACATAAATACATATAATTTTTGTAGAGTTTTTTAAGTTACAAAAGAGTACAGACAGTGCGCGAACATGTCCGGGATAGCCAAAAAAAGCTGCAGATATTGAAAATGTACAATACTGCTCCAGGGCCAAGGTAAATTATGTTAAAAGCAAAAGCTACATTTCATAGACTGCATTTGTCTAAATTTTTTTATTAGATACTTGCATTTCATTATTATCAGGAATTAAAACATGCTGATAAAGATGTATATCTATCAGGTTCCAGCAGGATTTTCCCAATTCTTTTAAGCAGAATTTTGTATTTTATGGTACCATTAAAAGTTGACAAAATTTGGGATCAATAAAAGAAAATATTTTGTATGCAGTATATCCATTATAAGTATCTTATGTAACTATTTGATCAAATTGCAGACGCATTGTTATAGCTCTATTTATGTGCCAATAACAAAGTTGAATCTTAGCATTTGGCCAGATTGAGTGACATACTTTAATTTGCATCCAGTTCTTATCTGTTAAAATAAATTCAGGATCTAATCCTTTTTTTTTAAGTTGTAATACGAATTTTGTAATTATTTCAGTTCTAATACCATCATCACATTTTCCATTATGTTTCAGATATAAGTAAGCTAAAGGAAAACCCGCACCATTTACTTCAGCATGTATAACATATAATTTAAAATCCAAATTGTTGGTATTATCTATTTTGAAATAATTTAATAATATTAATATATAAAT
Organism: Rhizophagus clarus; assembly: GCA_015698045.1. NCBI lineage: Eukaryota > Fungi > Glomeromycota > Glomeromycetes > Glomerales > Glomeraceae > Rhizophagus > Rhizophagus clarus. Next base: position 893,648 of record BLAL01000252.1, on the reverse strand, counting down.
ATAAATGAAGCTAGCAAAATTCATTTGTTTTATAATATATATCTTACATGTTGCATCAATACCAAATTCCTTAATTAAAATATTATTTTTAATTAGTATTTAATGTAATCCTGTTTCAAAAGCAATAGCATATACTAATAAGTTGATATCTAATATTTTTATACAATTATATTCCTCTAACAAAGCTTTGGCTGATGAAAAGGTATCAGAATCTCTTTTATATCTAGTTTCTCCAAACTTAGTCCACCAAAAATAAATCTGATTTTGGTAAATTTTCATTTTCCATAAGACGTGCATAGATTTCTTTTGGAAGTAAATCAATATTTTCATTAATAAAGTCTTTTACACATTTAAATACACTAACTTCCTTGGGTAATTCATACAACATTTCATGAACAACATTTACAGATGCTGTTTTTATTTTAAGGTTAACAATAATATTAATTTTTCCATGACAGTCAAATCATTTCATAAAAGAACAAAGTGGCACATTGCTTTTCTGGATTAAGACATTTCTGAGATTTTTTTGCACGATTAGATCTTTGAGAACATTTATACCGAAAACTAACATGATTACTTTTTGCATTATATTTATCATGAAATCTGTATAATCATTATTAATTAATAAGTATTAATATTAATATATCATCAAAACATTAGTGAAATTGAAATTCAAATATACCTCCAATTGAAATTATCTGCATCACTTATTTGCTCTATTATACCCTCTGCAATATTCTTGGATGAATTATCATTTAACATCACTATATTAAGAGTCTTTTTAAAACTAAGACCATTTTCTTTATTTTCTTCATCATTAAATTCTTTAAGAATAGATAAATATTTATCCATAGGGCTCCGATCAGTTTCAGTAATTACCAAACTGTACCGACCAGTTTCAGTATCAGAGTGATTTCAGTTTTATGATTTATCGAACCGAAACTTTCAGTTTTGGTATCAGTTTTGCGATTTACTGAACTGATTTACCGATAATAAAAATTTTTTTTATAAGAAAAACGTAAATAATGTAGTTAAAAAAAACGTTGCGAAACATTTTTTACATAAACGATTTGATAAAAAATAACGGTTCATAACATTATTTTTGCGAAACTTGTAAAAAACGTTGCGAAACATTTTTTACATAAACGATTTGATAAAAAAATAACATTTCACAACGTTATTTTTGCGGAACTTGTAAAAAATGTTGTGAAACGTTTTTTACATAAACAATTTATTATGAAAAATAACGTTTTGCAACATTATTTTTGCGAATATTGTAAAAAACGTTGCGAAATGTTTTTTACATAAACAATTTATTATGAAAAATAACGTTTCGCAATGTTATTTTTGCGAACATTGTAAAAAACGTTGCGAAACGTTTTTTACATCAGAAATTTAATATAGAAAATAACGTTTCACAACATTATTTTCCTTTTTATTTAAAAACGTTGCAAAACATTTTTTACATCAGAAATTTAATATAGAAAACAATGTTTCGCAACGTTATTTTCCTTTTTATTTAAAAACGTTGTGAAATGTTTTTATAAAATGATTTAATATAAAAAAAACGTCTCGCAACATTTTTTTTTGTCACTTTAATAAAAATGTTGTGAAATGTTTTTTTATGGATGATTTGATAAGAAAAAATCGTTTCACAACTTTTTTTTTGCTAAACGTTGTGAAACATTTTTTTACTAAACTTGTTCAGTAAATCAGTTCAGTTTTCAGTAATTACCAATTGGTTTCAGTAATCATTAATACCGATACTGATTAATTTGGTTCAGTATCGGTTTTTGCAAAAACTGAACTGAACCAAACTGATCGAAGCCCTATTCATCCATAAGGTTGTCATATTCAATCAAATCAATATTCTCATGCTCAATTTCTTTTCTTTTCCATTTTTGATTATCACGATTTGCCTTTTTCTGGTTCTGACATATTAAACATGTACTGTAAGTTTTATTTAAGCCCAAAAATAATTCAAATGAACAGGTTTGTTGACATCTCAAACGTTTTTTACTTTCTTTTTTTATCTTCTACAAATATAAAGTACTATTAATAATTATTAAAAACAAAAAACTTAATAAAAACACTGAAATTACCATTAAGAATAATAATATTTATTATGAGTAAGATGGTATTGGAAAAATTTAGTTTGAATACTTTAAAATAATATTCGCGTGTTTTGATGTTTCAAATCTATGTATCACAAAAATAATTTATCACATACGATATTACATAAACAAACTGAGGCTTGAATGTGCTACAGTGCTTTTTTTTTAGGGTAACGCTAGGGTAGTTATACATGATGTAATATATTAAAATTAGCCAATCAAAATTAATTTGTTTACTATTAATAATTATAATTGTTTTTTTTTATATTTTCTAAAATTTATCCTTAATGACTGGATTTTATTTATATATAAAATAAAGAAATAAAGATGTATTCACTCTATAGATGCCATCCAAGTCCAAAATAATTTGAGATTATGGCAGCCCAAATGTATAAATCCAAATCAATTTACAAATTACATATATAAATTTTGTAATTTGTATATTTGAGATTTAGGAATTATGGTTATTAAAATGTACAAATTAATTTGGGATTTACTTAAAATAATTTGAGTGGCATCTATAATCCACTCATCACATAAAAAGAAAAAAATAAAAAAAGAAAATATGATTCATCCACTCTACCCATATCAAATATTATTTCACTTCTCAAGTGTTATTATTCTGTAAGGTGTGTACCTTAGTAGTATACATGAAACTGAAATTGATTAATTTTAACCTTCAAAATAGTCAAAATGGTCAAAATGATTTTGACCTGGACCCCTCCAAAAGTCAAAATAACCAAAATTATATCATAATCATGTGATTTTTATAGTAAACAATAATATTAAAATTCAAAGTTAACAATCTTTGCATCTAATGATCTGATTTTTATGATCTTTATACAGTTGAATTCAGCTTATCAAGAGGATTCCAATGATATGTATTGCATATTTGTAACATCAATATTGACAGCGTTATTCATATTTAAAATTTGGTATTAAATTATAATTATAAAAATCACATGACTATGATACATATCCGCCGATTTTTGGAATTAACAAAATTAGCCTAAATTAAGGAATTTGATGATAATTAGATAAAAATTAAGTTAAATAAGTTTCACAAAAAGGATCACTCTTGTGCTACATGATCATATGACACAAATATCGAGAAATTACTTCAACAAAAGTAGCGTTAAAAAATTTTTTTCTTTCGTAAACTCCATATTAAACTCCCCATCAACTTCCCCATCAAACTTTTCCACCAGTTTTTACATTATGTAAGTTGAGAATTTTGGCAAGTATATTAGTAGTTATTTTACATTAAATATAACTTGGAGCTATTTTTTTATTTTTTTTTTCAATAGTTTATAAAAAAAAATTTATTTAGGCAGCAAAATTATTCAAAAATAATCTTTCAATAAATAAATAATTCTAAGATTAATAACGATGTTTTAGTGAATTTAAATTATATATTGATTAGTTTATTTAGTTAAAATCTATTTGATATTCGTTATTAATTATTTTTCAATTAATTTTTTTTCGTTAAATCATTATTCTGGTGCTTATTCTTACTTTTTTTTTAAATAAACTAATTTTATAATATTTTTATTCCTTTTTTTAGAAATTTCTTCTACTGGTTTCAGGTTAAAGAGGTAAATTTTTTTGGAAAAGGTCTTAAAAGTTTTTTTAAGTATTTTTTGGCTTATTTTTTCTTATGTAGGGACGGTTTTGATCGATTTTAATCGGTACTGCGCCACATAATTGATGATTGGCAAATTCCTCAAATCGGCGCATATGATAATTTTGATTATTGACTTTAATTTTGATTTTTGACCTTCCTAAGTCAAAACATTTCAACTTTTGGGTTTTAATTTTGACTTCATGTATACTTAGTAGATGTTAGTAATCTCATGTAGTGAAAATATAATCAGAAACTCTAGGAAAGTAACTAAAACTAAAACCAAAATTAAAACTAAAATTACTAAAATTAAAACTAAAATCCTAGAATACTGTGTAAAGATCTATTAGAAATCAGTACTTAATGTTGAACTAAGGTTGCTTGTCAAAACTAGGAAGTTTTAGCATGCCAAAACTGCGAAACTGCTAAAACTAGATTTCGGCAAGCACATAGCCCCTAAATATGATAATTGGAATCTTGTTATAATAATTAATGTGATATCTACTATGTTTACTAGTATCAAAATGACCAAAATGTACATGGTTACACTTGTGTTACTTAGAGAAATTATTCTCAAAGTGTATGAAAGTAACAAAACAATTATCTTAATGTGATATTTTTGTATTCAGGGGTTTTGCAAGCACCTAAAAATGCCAAAACTGCCAAAACTGTTTCAGCATTTTGGCATAATATATCATATGATATACATATAGTTTTGGCATCTGCAGTTTGCAGATCAGATCAGAATTACAATTTTTTTCTTTTATTATAGGTATTGCTAGATGAATTACAATGCACAAACTGGATTTTAGTGAAAAGTAAATTGGGAAGGAAAGTTTTGTGTTTATTTTTTTAGTAACATTACTAACCGCATTACTTTTTTTTTTGTTATAGAAACGCCAGATATATTACTATACATGAATCAGATATTAATGAAAGGTAAATGGGGAAGGAAGAGTTTTATATTTTTCTTTAGTAATGTTACTAGTATTACTTTTTTCTTTTATTATAAGAACCCTGGACGTATTACTATATACAAACTGGATATTAATAAAAAATAAATGAGGAAAGGGGAGTTTCATGTTTTTCTTTAGTAATGTTACTAACGTTACTTTTTTTCTTTTATTGTAAGAACGCTAGATGTATTACTATACATGAACCAGACATTAATAAAAGGTAAACGGAGAAGGGGGAGTTTCATGTTTTTTTTAGTAACGTTACTAACATTACTTTTTTTTTATTATAGAAACGCCAGACATATTACTATACACGAACTGAACATTAATGAAAGGTAAATGGGAAAGGGGAAGTTTCATGTTTTTCTTTAGTAATGTTACTAATGTTATTTTTTTCTTTTATTGTAGAAATACCAGACATATTACTATACACAAACTGGACATTAATGAAAGGTAAATAAGGAAGGGTGAATTTCGTGTTTTTCTTTAATAACATTACTAATATTACTTTTTTTCTTTTATTGTAAGAACGCCAGATGTATTACTATACACGAACTGAACATTAATGAAAGGTAAATAGGAAAGAGGGAGTTTCGTATTTTTCTTTAGTAATATTACTAATGTTACTTTTTTTCTTTTATTGTAGAAACACCAGACATATTGCTATACACAAACTGGTCTTTAAAAAAATAAATGGAGGAAGATTTGTATTTTTTTAATGTTAATTTTTTCTTTTATTGTAGATATTGCCAGACAAATTATACGAACTGGTCTTTAAGTGAAAGGTAATGAAGAAGTTTCTTTTTATTTATTTATTTTTTTATTTATGTTTTAATAATATTTTTTTCTTTTTTTTGTAAGTTCTTATGTGAAACTATGCTGAAACATTATTGATTATTAGTATCAGCTACGCTAAAACTATGGCAAAATACTAAAATGCCAAAACAATTTCAGCAGTTTTGGCATTTCAGCATTTTGGCATTTCAGCGTTTTGGCGTTTTAGTGTTTTGGCACTATATAAGGAGTTTTGACTTTTGGCATTAGGCCAAAGGAGTTTCAGCAGGCAACTTTATGTTGAACAGACACTTTGTGAAGTGGAATGGTATTTAATGTTTCATTATTCTTAATCATAATTTTTAGTATTTTTTTTATTATCAATAAGATTGTATTATTATTATTATTAATGTATAATAAATATTAATAAATATAAAATCATTTTTGTGATGTAATTTATGAAATTACTATGATATTGTTATAATATCAAATAAATGTTATAATGCTTTAGCAATATTAATTCAATATTAATATAATATTTCTATAATATAATTATAATATCAAATAAATGTTATAATACTTTAGCAATATATCAAATAAATGTTATAATACTTTAGCAATGTTAATTCAATATTAATATATTTTTACAATATAGTTATGATATCAAATAAATGTAAAAACATTTTTGTAATATTAATTTGATATTAATATGATATCACTATGATATGATTATAATGTTGAATAAATGTTATAATACTTTGGCAACATTAATATGATATTTCTATGATATAGTTATAATATCAAATAAATGTTATAATACTTTGAGAATATTAATTCGATGTTAATATGATATTTCTATAATATAGTTATGATGCTGTTAATATATTAAATCATGTTAATTTGATGTTAATTCGATGCTATCATGATATTGATTTGATGCCATTATGAATCAATATCAAATCAACATCAAATCAGCATATTTAAGTTCAAATTTAACTATATCAATTTGATTTTCAATTATAATATCATGAATATCTCAAATCAATATCAAATTAATATTGCCTTAGAATTCCAAGTTTCTGTAAAGTATACATTCTATTCCATTTTCATCTGTTGATTATGAATATGAATTTTCAAAACAAAATTTGATAAAAACTGATTTGAGAAATTCTTTAAATAACAAAACATTATATTTTTGGATGATGGTTGGTTTGGAAGAAAAGGATTTATCTGAATTTGATTTCACAAGAGTACTACAAATTTGGAATAGTATATGTAAAAGAAGAATTTAAATTTTTCAATAAAAATAATGATTTTTTTACTAAATAGTAAATCTTAAAAAAATCTGGTAAAATATTTTTATTCTGGATTCTTGACCAGTAAAATAATTTTATTCCGGATACTTGACAGGTAAAATCCAATTTCTATTTTAAGCACTGCTGGTATGCAAGTGAATGTAGTTACCTAGGGTCTTTGTATTTAATATAAGTAAAAAAAAAAAAAAAAAAATGAATAAAAATTTAAAAAAAAGCTTCTCAAAAATAGTATAGTCAATAGTATAATCAATAGTATATTCAATAGTATACTATTTTGTATTTTATCGTATCTTTAATGAAAAGTAGACATGCTTTAATATGTAACAAATTTTATTTTGATATTTAACAAACTATAAAAATTTATCATTTAGAAAAAAATACCATGTTTTGTACACTGAAAAGATGATACTTGTTACACAGAATTCTCATTTGTAAATCTTTGTAAACATCAATGACACACTTACGATTCATAATGAATTCTAAGAAAATAGCGGCACAAACGAGATGGAAACTACTCCAATCAGTGGTTCTTTCTTCATACAATACTGAAGATACAAAAGATTTAATAAATTCAACATCAGATATTAATGATGTTTATACACCCCAAATTTTAAAAAGAAATCATCGAGAATTCAACTTGTTTTCTCGGCAAAAAAAAGACTTAACGAATGAAGAATGGGTCACTTATGATCTTCATGATCATTTGACTTTAGACATCCGGTAATTTCATCATTGTTTCTTCTATTTATTTGTGATTTAAGCTTTTATTTATAATCTTCATTGTTTCATTTATGTAACAGGATAAAAATTCCCAAGGCAATTGATTTAAAAACATCTTTTGCTTCTGAATATTCAGGATTTTTGAATACAGGTAATATATGTGTTTGGCCTGCAGAAGAGGTTCTGGGTTATTACTGTATGAAAAATGAAAAATTATTTAGGTAAATTTGTAAATTCTCTTTAACTCACTTTTTATTGACAAATATGAATGTTAATATAAACAATTCTTTTAAGAGATAAAAATGTGTGTGAATTAGGTGGCGGAATGTGTGCACTAGCCGGTTTGATAGTGGCTACGAAATGTCATCCACAAAGTGTTGCATTAACAGATGGCAATCCTAATTGCGTGAATAATATCCTTTTAAATAAGAGATTGCACGAACGTGTTTCTGTTCATAATATTCTTAATAATGCTTATTTTCACATATACAAACTATCTTGAATTCGAATAAGGATCTTTTCTTTGATGTAAATATATGCTCCATGCAAATGCTTTGGAATAAGAATGCGATATATGGCACTAAATATGATATAGTTATATGCGCTGATTGGTAATTATTTGAAATATGTTCTTAAATTAAATAGAAAAAGGTTCACAACATTAATTTTGACTTTTTCAACAGTACTTTTGATAAAGCAACACATCCCCACCTTCTTCATGTTATACGTTCTATTTTAAAGAAGCCAATCAGTAATGACAAGTCAGATGAAAGTTTGTTTATTTTATGTGCACCACATCGAGGCGATAGTTTACAAGCATTTATCACTTTGTTAGAATCTACTAATGAGTTTCGTGTTGAATTGTTAGTAAAATATGATGACAAAATCTGGGAATGTCATGAACGATGTTTGAAAGACGAACAAGGATACTATGATAAAGATACTCATTATCCTCTAATTATGCGTGCTTCTTGGAACTTATGAAACTTTAATTTTTTCGAAATTTTTGTAATAATGAAACAACTATAATATTATTCATCGTAATCAATATCAAATGTATCCTAAATAAATAGAAATAAAATTTCAATTTTTTTTTTTTAAAAAAAAACAAACAAACAAATATAACTAGCACATAACAAATAATCACCTTTGGCTCTTTCGGCTCTTGATCTTCTTCAAATTGAAGTGCATTATCGACGTGTGACATTATAGTTGTTATAGAATCCTCATCTGTGATATTCAGCGGTAAAAAACTGACCATGTTATAGTCATCAATCTACAAAAAAGGAATATAAGAATTAACAATACATTAAAAAGATTGAAAGTTTTGTAGATTTTTTTTACTAACTAGCTGTACAATTGCTTTATTTAAGTCATGAAACTTTGGGCTCATTGAGGCGTTTGCTTTATCTGTTAGTAATAAGGGGTCAGGGTCGAAATATCTAAATCATGAATAATATTAATAAATAAAAATTATGCAAGAAGTAGGATGAAAAAGATGATATTTAAACCTTTCTAACTCCCGCTTCTTGACTTTTCCCAATAAATCCATCTTAGATAACACATTTATATGTGGTATCTCCAGACTGATCATTGCTGACATAGCACTCAGCACCCCAGCAAAGAATTTCGAATTATCCTCAATAAATTGGCTTTCCAGCAAATATACACCACAAATACGAAAATGCATTCGCTGTAAACAGTCACAAATTCGCCTCATAATTGGAAAATGAGTATAAAGTTCAATCTGTCCTTTATCAATAAAAAAAAAGAAATTAGACAAAATGAATTGTGATCAATAAAGACAAATATTTTAAGAATACCTGGGCAATCTATGATCAAATAATCATCCTCAAATTCTCCTAATTCTTCTTCTAACCAATCCATATTATTGAGTAAGAATCTTTATGATTCAATTCAATAATAAATAAATTAGTTGTAAATATCAATATAAAAAGTAATTTTATGGTTACATACTCTAGGCAATATATTAACCCTCCGTTAGGTCCGAATTGTAATTCTTCCATAACATCCTCCAAAGTGATTAAATCCCGAATATCTTTAATTTGGAATAATCCTGGATCAATCCTACTAATTCTTTAATAAATATCTGAAATTTATTTCGCAAAAATACAAACCAATCGAAGGATTATACTCAAATTTCTCGGCAGCTGGATCAAGGTTCATTAAATGCACTGAACGACCAATGTTCTGACAATGATTTATCATCGTAGAACAATAAGTGGACTATTTGACAAAATTCAAATTATAATATTATTCCTGATCCTAGAGAATCTTAAAAACATTAACTTGCTGCCTAACCTTTCCCGTCCCTGCAGGTCCCATTACAAGCTGCACGAAACGTCCCCTATCATAAATTGAATACTCGTGAGTAATTATACAAAAACAAATGTTTTTGCTTTTAGAACTTACATAATGTACTTTAAAAAAAAAGCAAATCATCAAAGGATCTTCCAATTTACATTATATAATCCAGTTATTTTATCAAAGTTTTAGTCCGCTGATCATTGACTAATCTGCTAACTTATTTTTCATTATGTCAACAAGTAAAATATTCAAAAAAGACGTTTTAAAAGACAAAGTAGCGTTTGTTACGGGAGGTAATTTATTAATCGTAAAAGAATTTAGTTGATTATTTTTTCATTAAAATATGCTTTTTAGGGGGAAGTGGTATATGTAGGGGGATGACCGAAGCTATGATAAGACATGGAGCAAAAGCTGTTATCACTAGCCGAAGGTTTGTAATCCTATGATTTCATTATTTGTTTTTAATAATACTAATTATATTGATACTAATATTTTATCGATTAGCCAAGAAAAACTTGACAAAGCAGCTGAAGAAATACGTAAACAAACAGGAGGAGAAATTCTGTAATTATTTTTTTATGTTTGGTTATCTTCTACTGGGTCTAACATAACTGGCACCTATTTAGTGCGGTTGCCGCTGACGTTCGTAAACCAGAAGAAATTATAAACGCAGTTGAAAAAGCAATCGAAAGGTTCGGTAAAATTGATATCCTTGTTAACGGAGCAGGTATGCAACAAATTTATACACACTTTTAGTGCAAAGATACCTGTCATCACGTGATATATTTTTAGCCGGAAATTTCTTGGCGCCCGTCGAAACTCTCTCTTATAGAGCTTTTCGTACTGTAATCGAGATTGATTTACTTGGGACTTATAACACGACAAAAGCTTGCTTTCCTTATCTAAAGAAATCAAAAGGTTGTGTTATAAATGTTTCAGCCACTCTTCATTACCAATCTACACTCTATCAGGTAATATTACCTTTCCTAATTAATATTATTACTATACAGTATTTGTAAATTAATTCTTTAATTCTTTGAAGTCTCATGTTTCAGCTGCAAAAGCGGGGAATGACGCTCTGAGTAGGGTGAGTAATGTTATTTAGCATAGTTTTTTGTATTTAATTTTAACATGATTCTTAAAATTACAAGAGTCTCGCAGCCGAATGGGGACCTCATTCAATACGTGTAAATAGCATTGCTCCCGGTCCAATCGCAGGAACAGAAGGTATGGCAAAATTATTACCTCCAGCTGCCGCTGATGCTGCTATGAGAAACATTCCACTTCAAAGAATGGTAAGTATAGAAAGATAAAAATATTCCACAACTCATTAATAATCTTACTTTTCTGTACATAGGGAACTATTTTAGATATTGAACAGGCAACAATTTTCTTAGCGTCAGATGCTGCTAGCTTTATAACTGGCCAGATAATTGTTGTTGATGGTGGTGAATCTCTTAGAAAAGTTGGTGTTTTACCTTATCCTGAGAGTGTAATTGATCCTACTAATTTCTTATCAAAGAAATTAGGTGTTAAATTGTAATACAAATCAGATAAAAAAATATATATTATATCTAATCTTTCTTCCCGGACAAAATTTATTTTGTTATTAGTTAAGTATGCTACAAATTGAAAAGGTTGAATTTCCTCGGTGAAATAATTGTTTGTAAAATTGTTTTCAATAAATAAAAAAAAAAATCAATTGCCACTCTAACTCATGAAAAAATAAAAGAAGGAAACAAACAAACAAAACACTATGATTGAGAGATGAAAAGAAATTTTGTTTCACAAACATTTTCAGTAAAATTTGATAGTTGTATGTAGTTTGTTAATGTATTTTAAAAAAGCTCATTTCTTAACAAATAAATTGTTATTTGAGTAAATTAAACGTAAGAAATTTGGAAAGAATATAAGAAATATAACTAAATATAAAACATATACCTATCACTCTTCTACATCAGTACATTATCAAAAGGAACGCCTTTTACATCTTTACCTCTCATCGACTGTTTGACATTATATTCAAAATTTTTTCGGTTTGTTCTCAAATCCTCAGCAGCGTCTGAAAAAAGAAGGTTGGAAACAATCAATATACCCATTCTTTTTTTTTTAAATTGAGATCATAGCGCTTCTCCATAAAGTAGATTTAATTTGTTACCTTTATTAAGGGGATCATCAGCATTCGGTTCCAAAAACAAATATTGCAACCCTACCAACACAGAATTCAAATTCAAGACAGGTTTCCAATCTTCACGAAGGATGTTTAGGCATACGTTCCCCTCGAGATCGATATTAGGATGATAGATCTACAAAAGTAAATTACATTTCTAAGAGTCAACTGATGAATAATAAGAAACAATGAATTAGTTTCTTCAATTACCTTTTGGGAACAACGAACTTTTGGTGGGTCATGGGGATAATTATTGTTTATATTAAAGGTAAATCGAAATACGCCACCTCGATAGAATCCTGTCACACATAATATATTAACAACAATATAATAAACTCAAAAGAACATTAATAATGATTACACTTAAACCATACCTTCGTCAGGTGTTATAGACAAGTTGAAATTAAGAAGATCTGCCTCATCGGGAAAACTCATATGCATCGTGTCGGGAAGAGCTAGTTCAGTCAAATCTGAAAAAAAGAATAGAAATAAAGTTATCTTATTGGATATTTTATGGAAAAGAAAAAGAATAACATAGAAGCAAGTAGGAATTCCTCTTGCCAGTAAGGCGGAAAAAAATTAAGTTGCGGATAATAGAGGGTCAACAGACCGTGAAACTATGGGCTCAACGATTCATCAAAGCCAAGTAAACAAAATGGAAACTTGACGGAATTCTTTAAAGAAATAATTTTACCTTTTTGAACACGAATTTGAGCTGCACTGACTTTGGGTTTCTTTTTTTCAGCTGCAGAATTATCTTTCTTGATCGACCAGATTTTTATCATGTTTGAAAAGTGTGTTTGAAAGTCTAATGTCTAATGTAACCGATGTAGAGCAATTTGACTTTAATTCAACTTAGGTAGATAAGAAATATAAAGTCTACTTTGTAAGATATACTTTACCGGGTTATTTATTACAAAGAATTTCTAAATTCTTTGTTTAAATAAGAATTGTTATATAACGATATTAACATGTGTAACCTGCTTAGTAAGCAAGTGTACGACGTTTAATACCGATACCTTTCCAAGATATACTAAATCATTGGTATAATACAAACGAGAGAAAAATTTAAATTTAAATTACAATTTTGATCAAAAATAAATCATTGTGATTGTGTGATTGTACTTTTTTCATATCATGTGACTTTGTATAATTTGTTATTTTAAATATTATTGGTTCATATCATTATCTTAGAATTTAATTATTAAAATATATTACTATTAATTTTATTTTTTACAAAAAAAAAAATATAAAAAACTAGAAATTGTTAAAAGTTTATTAGTAGTAACTATTATTATATAATTTAATTCTAATTTCTCTTTTATTCTTTTTTTTATTTTCTTTGATTCTTTCCTTTTCATTTTCTTTAATTTCTCCTTTTTGTTTTTTGTTTCTTTCTTTTCATTTATTTTTTTTTAATTTCTTTGATTCTTTTTTTTAATCTTCTTTTGTTTTCTTTGATTCTTCCTTTTTGTTTTTTTTTTGTTTCTTTTTCTTTGTTTTCTTTGATTTTTTCTTTTTATTTTCTTGATTTTTTCTTTTATTTTCCTTTTATTTTTTTTTTAATTTTCTTTTTTTATTATCCTAATTCTCTTTTTATTTCTTTTACATTTTTATTTTTTTCATTTTTTTTTTTACTTCTTTTATTCTTTTTATTATTTTGTTATTTTATTTTCTTTTACTTTCTCTTTATTGTTTCTTTTTCCTTGTTTTTATTTTTATTTTTATTTTTTAATAATGATTAGATTTACTAGTTTTATTTATTTATTTAATTTTATTGTAGGATTAATTTTTAATATTTTATAATTAATTTTTAAATGGATATTCAGACTGGCTAATAGCTAGAAGTATTGCATATAGAATAGAAGTAATTATAATATAGTTCTATCTAATCTAATAAATATATATATATTTTCAATATCAGATAAAAATGAATAAAAAAGAATTTTTAGTCCAGAGCTATATTTCAGACTTTTAAACCTAAAAAAATTCAAATTAAATGTTAATATAATATTTATTAAACTAAATTAATAAAAAAAAGCTGGAATTATACTTTAACTTCTGATTTTAAAAAAATATAAAAATTAAATGTTAATAATATTTATTAAATAATCAATTTTTTTTTTGAAGATAACCTCCAAAATAATTCGAAATTCATATTTTCAGTATTTTAGATTTAAAAGAATAAATACAAATATTGATATTATTATTTTTGAAATTTATTATAATACTTTTATTTTTTAAAAAAAAAATATATTAATAAAAAATAGGAATTATTGTATTAAAAAAAAATAATAATAATAAAGAAAATAAAAGAAATTAGAAAAAAAATAAAGAAGAAATAAAAGAAAAATAAAAATAAAAAAAAAAAAAAAAAAAAAAAAAAAAAAAAAAAAAAAAAAAAAAAGATAATAAAAGAAAAAAAAAAATAATAAAAGAAAGAAAAAATAATAAAAGAAAGAAAAAATAATAAAAGAAAGAAAAAATAATAAAAGAAAGAAAAAATAATAAAAGAAAGAAAAAATAATAAAAGAAAGAAAAAATAATAAAAGAAAGAAAAATAACAAAAAGAAAGAAAAATAACAAAAAGAAAGAAAAATAACAAAAAGAAAGAAAAATAACAAAAAGAAAGAAAAATAACAAAAAGAAAGAAAAATAACAAAAAGAAAGAAAAATAACAAAAAGAAAGAAAAATAACAAAAAGAAAGAAAAATAACAAAAAGAAAGAAAAATAACAAAAAGAAAGAAAAATAACAAAAAGAAAGAAAAATAACAAAAAGAAAAAAAAATAACAAAAAGAAAAAAAAGTAATAAAAAATAAATAAATTAAAAATAAAATTAAAATTAAAAATAAAATAAAAAACCATCTAAAAATCATCATTTAATAATTTTTTTTAAAAACAGTTTGATATATAAGAGTAGATGAAAAAAAGAAATCTAAGAATTAATTGTCAAATCTTTAATCTAACCCTTAATAAATATTCAAACTAAAAGAATTGCATTCCTTTTCCTTTTATTTTTTATATAATAGTATAGCAGAAAAAAAGAAGACAAAATTGAATAGTGCAAATCATTATAGATTTTGATATTTAATAATTCTTGTTATAATTGTTTATATTGTTTAATACTTTGACTTCACTTTTAGTACCCTTAAAGTAATATGAAGATAAGTATGATATTTACTATTATACTGTATAATATCATTAATAATAAAATCAGTTAGTCTATTTTATATGTTATCCTAGATGATATTTTATCCAGTAATCGTTTTCATAAAATATGTAATACTGTGTCATTTTTCTTAGATGAAATTATAATCACATTATAGAATTTATATCAAATGTCTTTTTTATTAATTTAATTTTTATTTTATTTCTAATTTTTTTAATTTTTATTTTTAATAAAACAAAAGTTCAATTCACAGTTAATACAAAAGTAAAGAGAAAAAGAATAATACAAAAATTTTATCTAATAGAATAATACAAAAGTAATATGTCTATAGATTACATTTAAATAAATAGTAATAAATCAGTTAAAACTCAGAACTTTTAAAAAAAAATTACTTTTCCAGTTTATTGCAATTACTTATGTTTTAGTATTACAAAAATTAAATACAAAGATTTAAATATAGTTTTAAAACAAAGTCCTGCAAGATATTGTTGATAATGTATCATTTTCACTTAAAATATCAACATCAAAACATCTTAAAATTCTTTCATATAGCAAGTTGCTTGGCAATATCATTTAAATAGTTTATGTATTAAAAAAAAATATTGAAAAAATATTATAAATCAACTAAAATTTAGAAATTAGAGTTAACAACAATTTGAAAATATTCATCTTATCATCAATATTCTTACTCAAAGATTTTTTTTTCTTTTTGTCTTTTTTAGATTTTTTTAAAGTTTTCGTCATATTCTTATTAAATTTGAAATTACTTGAATATTTTTTGAAGAAATGAGAAGTTATGGCCTTTTTAGAAGAGTTAGAATCAGATTTCTTGGACTTTTTATTTTTGGAAGGAGAAAGAGAAGCTATACACCAATATAGAGAATAGTCAATATCATTATGCTTAAAAATTAAATTTCGTATTTTTACAAAATTTTACATTATCAAATTTTTTGAAAAAGATTACAATCGAGTTTTTCTATCTGTTGTCTTGGGATAAATTGTTATAATCAATTTTTCTATAGCTATACATTAGGACAATCTATATTTGGTAATTATGATGAGATGTAATTATAAGTAATAAAATTTAATAATTAAATTAGTAATTTTGATTAGAATTATAAATTGTAATAATTTTAATTAAATATTCATATCACAATAATTTTGTCAATATTATTTCAATTATTATGGATTTATAACCATTAGATTCCTCTTGATAAGATGATTCTAATGAGCCTAAGATCATTAAAATCTGATCATTAGAATCTATAATAATTAAAATACAGTCAAAGTATTTAATATTACACAAATTTTACATATAAAAAATATCAATCTGGTTTTTAAAATTGAATTGCTTGGTCTAGAGTTCCGAATGAGTAAGGGTCAATTCAGGTTACCCATTAGGTTGACCTGAAATATTCAGATCAGGTCATCAAATTTAATACCCGGTAACAGGTCAGGTTACAGGTTTGACCTGACCCAATTGACCTGTTAATCCGAAATCAATTTAATAAAAAAAAGTTCCACGATATTTTTAATTAATCTAATGAAAAAATGTTGCGAAATGTTTTTTCAGTATATATTTATTAATAAAAAAATATTTCACAACATTTTTTAATTAATTTTGTGAAAAACATTGCAAAACATTTTTTCAGTGTACTTTACTAATAAAAAAATGTTTTGCAACATTTTTTTTAATTAGTTTTATGAAAAAATGTTGCAAAACGTTTTTCAGTATATTTTTACTAATAAAAAACGTTTCACAATGTTTTTTTAATTAATTTTGTGAAAAAATGTTGCAAAATGGTTTTTCAGTGTATTTTATTAACAAAAAACATTTCACAACCACAGGTCAAATGAAGAAAAATCGATGTATTAACTGTCAGACAAATATCAGGATAATTCAGAAATTGGATTTTGTCTGATAGGTCATTAATTTATCGGGTAAATATTGATATGCAGAATAGTGTATGATTATTACAATAAATAGAATCTGATAAATAATAAAAATCAGGTTTTATAAGCTTGATATTAAATGTACATTTTACAACATTACATTTATTTTTTTTTTTATAAAATATAATGAATAATAATAAAATTTTTTTACGATATTATTATTGTTGAGTCAAATCTATATTCTCGATCACAATGATATAGTAATATAACGAAGATTTTGAGGGATCGATAGAAGGACTCAAAGATTTAAAGTATTATACAAAAAAAACTAAACACACTACTAAAGGATATTTAGATTGAATTTAAGCATGAATATAATCTTAAGCTTAAATTTAACGAGTTATAGTATCAACTTGTTATCCTTATTTTAACTTTAAAATTCGTTAAAAAAAATTGTTTTAAGCTGTGTATCAATTTTCCGTATGCAAATCCTATTTTCAATTTTTTCAAACTGCAATCTGTCTTGATAGAAGAATAGTTCTTTTCTTGTAATAAACACTTATCACCAAAAGTTCTACTTGTAGTTTAGATACTTCAGTATTTATATAGGTATCTCATTTATAAATTCATTCTATATTTAATAAAAGAATTACAAAATACCAAAAGTTTAACATTACATTATTACATTATTATTTACTAGATAGATTAATTTTTCGAACACTACTATCTGATAGTTTTTAGGTTGGAAGAGGTTGGAAATCAGAAGAGATTGGTTATTTTTATTAAATTCAGAATGATACAGAGAAGATTAGCATGGCCTCTGCACAAGGATGACACGTTATCTTGAGTGGATAGCTGCTATAGCAGCAATATTCTGAATTCTAATGAGACTATTCACACTAAAAATAAAATTTTTTTTAAATGAATTTTAGACAGTGTTCTTAACGCTATACAAAGAATTTGCTTTAATAACTGAAGTTTTTTAGAAAAAGGGCTCTGCAACTCTAAAGTGAATTGATTAATTGGATATCCATCAACTAGTTCAGGTGAATTATCGGATATGAGATTAATTTTGATGAGATTGATTAGTCCAATTTTTTTAATTTTCAAATTTTTTTTTTTATAATTGCAAAGAACTAATCCAGAGAAAAAAGAACTAACCTATCTTGAAGGTAAACTTCAAATTTTTACTTTTCTATATTTTTTAATAAACATTAACTACCATTTTTGTTTGTTCTTTTGCAGTCTGAGACGTCTATTTCAAAGGTGATAATAGGCATACAGGTCTGTAGTCTCATCTTTATTGTAAAAAATGACTAAAGTTTAAAAAGAGATAAATCTTAGGACTGTCTTAAGGAATAGCACTTGTTGTATTCTCTATGAGTATGTTAACCAGAGCATGTTGATGTCAATACATAATGTTAATTAATTTTTTTTATGTACTAAACAGATGCCTATAGTCAGTATTCTTTTGTCAGAAGGCTCTAAATTCTGAAGTATCAATTGAATAAATCTGGCAAGTTCATCCAACTTCAATTTTTCTTTGTACTTTGAGCTATAATATTCGTTTAATAGTTAGAAATGTTTATTAACATTTCTTTAATTATTTTTATAGAAATACAGTTTATGAACGAAACTTGATTTTCAAAAATTTTATTTTTAAAAAAAATTAAACCGAAAATGGGTTTAAATTAGTGGACTTTTTGGATGTGTTTCAAAGTTAATAAAATTTTTGGAACGTGTAATTTACTTTTTGAGAAGTATTTATTAAATTTTCCTTTAATTTTTTTTTTATAAGTTTCTTTTTCAGTTTCGATTTGAATTCCTATTAAAAAGACAAAGGTACTGTATATTAGATGCATAAGCTAAAGAATTTTACGAACATAATTGAAATTATGAAAAGTTTACATAACCAACATGGGTAATTTGGTTTTATTGGATTCGCATTTCAAAATTAACGTTTAAAAAAACATGTTAATGCTTTATTTTTAATCCCTGTAGATTTTGGCATTCGAACTTATTTAGGGCACAAGATAAACTTCATTAAAAGTCATGAAAGATTATCTTTCAATAGGGTAGTGATAGCATCAACAAAAACATCTTTCTGAAATGGATCCAAACTATTGAAAAATAAGTAAATGAACGAATAATAGGTATGTTAATTTTTCAGGTAGTTTTCAAAATTGACTTTAGGAAATGTTTATTAACATTTTCCTTTTTGTTTTTGTAGGATTTGCTGTATAATGGTTCAATGAAAGACTATATACAAAGATTCTTCAATCTGATCTCCTACTGACAAATATTTGTGTATTATAAGGGATAATATATTTTACGATATTATAACTAAAACAATATATATATTGAATATTTTATTATTTTGTTTATATTGTAATATATAGTACGATTTAAGCAATAAACATTATATATTTTATTAATTGCTAATTATATTAATTATAAATAAAATAAATATAGGGGTTTAATTTATGTAAATATCAGGCTTCAGATATATAAATATCATATTTACATCAGGTCAAATCGGGTTGCCGATATTTATTTAAAATTAACCTGTAATTTACCCGATATGTGCTAACTGAATGTTGCACAATTTATTTCTGATCTGCGTCAAGAACTGGTCACAAATCAGGTTGATTAATCAGATTTCACACAGTTTAAAATCAAAAATGTATTATAGAACTATCGGGTATATAAAATTTACCTAATATTCCTTCATTCAACTAGTGAACTTTTTTTTAATTAGCTTTATGAAAAAACGTTGTAAAATATTTTTTCAGTATATTTTTACTAATAAAAAAATGTTTTGCAATATTTTTTTAATTAATTTTGTGAAAAAATATTGCGAAACATTTTTTCAGTATATTTTATTAATAAAAAAATATTTCGCAACGTTTTTTTAATTAGCTTTATGAAAAACATTGCAAAATGTTTTTTCAGCATATTTTTACTAATGAAAAAATGTTTTGCAACATTTTTTTAATTAATTTTATGAAAAAAATGTTGCGAAACGTTTTTTCAGTGTATTTTATTAACAAAAAATGTTTTGCAACATTTTTTAATTAGCTTTGTGAAAAAATGATGTGAAACGTTTTTTCAGTATATTTTTACTAATAAAAAAATGTTGCGAAATGTTTTTTCAGTATATTTTTACTAATAAAGAAATATTTTACAACATTTTTTTTAATTAGCTTTATGAAAAAATGTCATAAACCATTTTTTTATTTAAAATATTCGTAATAATAAAACTTCGGGTAATCAGGTTTACCTGGTTACCTGAAGTGACCTGAATACTTTCAGGTCAAACGGGTCAGGTCAGGTCAGAACAAGTTACCTAACCTGACCCGACCTGAAAAAATTATTTGGTTCAGGTTAACGATATAACCTGACCTGACCTGACGCATTCAGAACTTTAGCTTGGTCAATATTAATCTAATTATTATAAAATTATTATCATTAGTTTCCTCTTAATAAAATAATTCTAATGAGTCTAAGATTATTAAAATCTGATCACTAGAATTTATTATAATTAAAATACAATCAAAATATTTAATATTATGCAAATTTTACATATAAAAAATGCTAATTTAGTTTTTAAAATTAAATTACTCAGTCAATATTAATTCAATAATTATAAAATTATTACCATTGACTTTCTCTCAATGAGATGATTTTAATGAGTCTAAGATTATTAAAATCTGATCATTAAAATCTATTGTAATTAAAATACAGTCAAAATATTTAATATTACGTGAATTTTATATGTATAAAATTTTGATTTAATTTTTAAAATTAAATTGCTTAGTTAATATTAATCAACCATTATGTAATTATTACCATTGGATTTCTTTTGATGAAATGATTCTAATAAGTCTAGTAAGATCATTAAAATCTAATTACTAGAATTCGTTGTAATTAAAATAAAATCAAAATATTATATATTACACAATTTTATATATATAAAATACCAATTTGATTGGATTACTCAATCAATATTAATTTAATCACTATAAAATTACTACCATCTGATCCTTTCAATGAGTTGAATCTAATAAGTTAAAGATCATTGAAATCTAATCATTAGCCAGTTTATAGAACAATTATATTTTAATAAATATTTTTTTATAATTATATATATATAAAATTTTTAAAAAAAGATATAATAATGACTATAGATAGTTTGTAATTATAGGTAGTTTATGACTATAAATGATAGATTTTATATATGAAAATTTGGAATACTTAACTAAGATAACTATATAAGATAATATAACTATAATAGAGATGACTATAAAGAGAATTAACTGTAATATACAAACAAAACTGTTTATGTTATTTTTTTATTGTAAAAATCAGTTTTTAGAAAACCATTATATTTCTTGATTGTCTAAAGAGTATTGCCAAATACTCTTTTTAAAAGAAGTAAATATAAAGGTTAAAAGATATATTTTGATATGAAGTATTTGATATTTTCTTTGTTTTTTACTTATCATTAAAATTAAATTTTTCTATGCTTTAAGTTTGACTAAAATTTTATTATGGATTTAACCTAAAAGTATATTATAAACATAGATATCCCTAATATTATTTTTTTTGATCATTAGAATTTGGATATAAATGAGTATTTTTTTTACCACCCTAGTTATAACCTTATTTATTTTCTTTTTGAAGGTATTAATACTACTAGAAGAAAGTGGTGGAATAGATGTTTGATGATCTATTTATATATTAGCTATTCAAAACAAAACATTTTAGACTGAGAATACTAAGCTAAATATAACTAGTTGCATTATAACTAGCTGATTAACATCTATTTTAGATATAAGTAAAGATGTAACCTGATGAGTCACAAATAATTTAATAAATGATTAATTTTGGTAATAACAGAGATGATCAGCAATTCAGAACTTCTAATCAAAATTGAATGCAAAAAGTAAAAAATCTTACACTAATATTGAATAGTTTAGAATATTATAGTGTGGTAAATATAGAAGTAAAAATAATTTAACAGAGATATAATAAATAATATGATCATATGATAATAATACAGAATAGAGGTATGCTCTAGTGAAATCCATTCAATTTGTCATCTGATCTGATCAAAAAATGGATTATTCAGATTAAGAATGAACAAATTGCAGATAATCTGAATAGATCTGTTAGATAACATCAGATTAATCAAATATTACACAGATGATCAGATTAACCAGATTGATCAAATAATCTGATCTTTTTATTGATTTTTTCATTAAATAAATTTTTTATTTAAGTTATCAATAAATTAATAAAAAATTTTATTATTATTAAAATAGAAAAATTTCTTTAAATTGTAAAAAAAATAGAACATTTCTTAAATAAAATAACTAAAATTTCTCTCAGTCCTCCTTTATCTCAATAATTAATTAAAATTAAAGAAAAATAATAGAAAATCTTTCCTAGTTTTCCCTTACTTTATTTTCAAAAGTCTGATCATATTTTTCGTCTAGCAATCCTACAAAAAAGAAAAAAAAAATAAATTAGTTACTTTTTAAAAATAAAAAATAATGAAAATACCTTTTTTGATTCTCTCTTATCTTAATTTCAAAAGTCCTATTATCCTTTTCATCTGATAACTCTACAAAAAAAAAAAAAAAATAAATTAATTAATTCATTGGAAAAAATAACGAAATTCTTTTCCCTTATCTTAATTTAAAAAGTCTAGGCATATTTTTTATCTAAAAGCCCTATAAAAAAAGAAAAAAATAAATTAAATTTATTAAAAAACATATGAAAAACCTTCTTCCAGTCCTCCTTTACTTTAACTTCAAAAATCTGATCATGTTCTTTGTCTGATAATCTTATAGAAGAAAAAAAAACAAATAATTAAATTTATTAAAAAAAAAAAAAAACAATTTTTCACCAACTCTCTTCTATTTTATTTTCAGAAATCTGATCATGCTTTTTGTTTAACAACTTATAATTAGGGTTGAGAAAATACAGTGTACTAAACAAAATTTTAGTAAAGTACAGTATAGTACAATATAGTACAGTTAGTACACTGTACTAATTTGTACTATTTTATATTATTATATATAATATAACCAAAAATTTTTAATGAGTTTTTTAACATCTAGTAATTCAATTTATAAGAATTTTTTTTTTATTTTATAGATCTTATTGAGCTTTACAAAATAAAAAAAAGTTTGTTCAAATTGGACTATTAAATGCCAAGATAATTGTATAAATCAAAATTTGAAAAAAATTCTAAAAAAGTGTACTGTACTAAAAAATCTTAATACAATACAGTACACTTCCCAACCCTACTTATAATAATAAAAAAAAAATAAAATAATTTAGTCAAATTGGTCAATTTAATGACACAAAATAATTCATCAGATGAACAGATATCTGTTAATCTATCTGGTTAATCCTATTATACAATCTGGTCAATCTGAATCTGATCAATTTTTGAATGGATGATCAGATATCCAGATTGATGGATTTCAGAGTATAACTCTAATACAGAACATAATTATAATATAATTGGATAGTAATACAAAACATATGATATAACTGGATAGTAATACAATTACATCATTAGAAAGAATTAGAAAGTCTTGGTATTATACCAGTAAAAGAAACTAGAATGTAGTATAGAACTAGTAAATAATAGTTAAAGAATAGTAAAAGTAAGAAACTAATTAATAACTTAATAATAACTTTTTATCAATTATAAAACTTAAAAAATAACTAACAGATAATTAAAGTAATATTAGTAAATAATTAATCATTATAAAATGTAGAATAAAACTAATAGTAAATTAATCACTTATATAACTTATTAGTCAATTAGAATAGAAAATAACCTGTAATTGAACTGAAGGGAAACCATTAGCTTAATTGCTCAATAATAAAAATAAATAATTATTAAAAATACATTTGTATACTTATTGTTTACTTAAGTTTTAATTATTTGTTTTATTAATTATTCTGATATATTAAATAAATACCATTAACATGATCACCTATAATATGCTATATAAATGTTAGTATGATTATCTAACATATTCTTTAATGTTTATTATTAGAAAAGTAGTGTAATACTTATATAGATATTTTCCTCGTAATAATATGTATTATTTGCAATAACTGATTATTGTGCTTTACATAATATTTTATATGCAATTGACTTGCTCACTTTTTTTTTTTAAGGTTAAGTAAAATTTTAGCAGTTACTACAATATCTTGAAGGAAAGCTTTAAATATTCATAAACTTAACTAAACTATTAAAGATATCAACATATTAGGAATATTAATTTGTTATGAAGTAAATTTATATTATATTAGGTTAGTATTAGAATCAAAAGTTTTTACTAAATATTTGCCTTGTTCTAGAGTGTTCTGCATTGTTATATGTTAAAAATTTTTTTTTATCAAAGATAAAAATTATTATTTAAACTGTATTAATTAAACAGCTATTTGGATATCCTGAATTATTATTGGAATAGTAGATTAAGTGAATATAGATTAAGAATTTTTACTTTTAGTCTTCTTTTTTTTCTTTTTTTTTTTTTTATTTGAGTTTTTAATGAAGTTTCTAGAAAATCAGAATTAAAAAAGTTATATTTTTATCTTTTGACAAAAAAGCATTAGTAGTAAGACTTAAAGTTTTATAAAGTATTTGTTTATTTATTTCCATAAGTCAAGTTTTAAATAAAAATTTTTATTTTTGTAAAAATAAATTTTTATAAAAAAAATTTTTATATATGGTTTTAAGAATTATAGAAAAGTGTTTTTTATTTATTAATTTAATTTAACAAATAGTTAATTATTAATAATAAATAAGTTCTGCTATATTATTAAGGTATAATTAAATTATAGTTAAATAATAATAATAAATACATCTTTATGCATTAGTAAGTTTTTTGACTTTACATAAGTTGAATAAATGCAATTATTTTATAATTTACTAGGAAAATTTTAGTAAATTGTGGATTTTTTTTTTAAATTTTAGAAGAACAAAAAATTTTTCATTTGTAAAAATTAAGAGAAATTGTACATATTTAATGTTATTTAAGCAAAATTTCACTTTCAAATATTAGAAAATATTGGCTGAATTTTGAGTAATTTTATTTAATAATGAGATAATTTAGTAATAATTTAGCAAAATTTTAAAATAATTTTATGCAATTAAGTATAAATAAAGCATCCATTTTGATAATCAAGTAATAATTTAGTGACAATAGTATTACTAATTTTAGACAATTGAGTATGAATGCAGCATCTTCTTTGATAATTAAGTAGCAATTTAGTAATAACAGTTTGTCTAATTTTAAACAATCGAGTATAAATGTAATATCCTTTTTGATAATTGAGTAACAATTTAATAATAATAATTTTAATAATTTTAAATAATTGTATGATATTTTTAGATAATTTAGCAATAACTTAATAATAACAATTTTGATAATTTCAAATATAAATAAATAAGTATATAAATAATTTACATCTGAAATGATTTTACCTGAATGATTTAACCTGATAATTTTATATCAAATATTTTATTTGCCTATGTATCACACTCTATATGATTCATATGCTGATCATCTTAATGTTTGTTTATTTCAGATAATCTTTTTTTTAAGTATATTTTATTTCTTTAGATCCTTTTACTTTTTATTTGTATACATTTTTTTTATTTTTTTTTATTTTACTTCTTATATTTTATTTCCTACTAATTTTATTTCATTTTTTTAAACCCTTTAGTTTTTTTTGTTTCACAATTAAGGTATATTTAATCTATATAATCCAAATTTTATATTTAATTTTATTTTTCATTTCTTACATTTTGTATTCAGATCTTTCAGTTTTTCTTTGCAAATACTAAGATATATATATATTTTTTGTTTTTTTTATTTTTGTTTAATATGTAATTTTTGTTTTTTACTAATTTTATTTATTTTTTTATTTTATGGGTCTAGTTTTACTTGGTTTTCTGTTTATCTTACTTTTTATTTCTTTATTTATTTTTTTTATTTTTTTGTTTCTTTTATTCTTCTTTTATTTTTTCATTATTTTTATTTTTACTTAGTTTTCTTTTTTTTTTTGTTCTCGCTTTATTTTTTTTGTTCCTTTACATTATTTTTCATTACTTTGATTTTTTTATTCCTACTTTATTTTTTCTATTCTTTTGTACTACTCTTCATTTCTTTTTTTATTCACACTTTATTTTTTTTATTTCTTTACATTATATTATGTTTCTTTCAGTTTTTTTCTATTTCTGCTTTATCTTTTTTATTTCTTTATACTGCTTTTTATTCCTTTCATTTTTTATTTCTTTTTACTTCATTTTATTCCTCTTTGTTTCTTTTATTTTTTTACTCTTTTTTGCTTCATTTAATTGTCTTATCATTTTCTCTTTATTTCTTTTATTTTCTTTTACTTTTTCTATATTTTTTATTCACCTTCATTCCTTTTGCCTTTTTTATTTATATATTTTTTAACTAATATATCCTGTATCACTTGTTATGAACCTATTTCATAAATTTATTTATTAATGTTTTTTATGCACCTTTTCTTTATTGTTGTATATCAAAATCATGCAACTTTTTTTCAATCTGTGCAGTTTACAATGCAACAAAAAATAAATTTTTATTTTTTAAAAACTGTATATAGTGGAACAAATATAATCTCTGAATATATAGTCAATACATAGTCAGAAGACTTCAGAATCATTTATAATTAAGTTCAATGAATTACAATAATAAATGATTTTTTTCCTACCTTTGAACTTATATTGGATGATAAGAATTTTAAGTAGGCACTATAACACTCTTTATTATTTACAAAAGAAATGAGCAAGAAAGAATACCAGTATTACAGGACCCCAGACATTACTAAAATAATTCACATTTTTTTTTTACCCATTTTTCTCAAAATTAAGCCAATTTGCTCTTTTAGTTTTTTAAGGATATCTCACCATCTATTCAACCAATTTTGATAAACATTTTTTTATTTTGTAGATCTCATTGAAAGCTACATTTTAAAAAAATGTTCATCCAATTTGGATCACTGGTTGACAAGAAAATTGCAAAAAACATGTTTTTTAGCTTTTAAATTTAACTCAATTTGCTTTTTTTCATGATTATGAGTTGTATCAGTAATGTCTGGGGGTCCTAGTATTACTTAGGAAATTTCATATTAGATATAGTAAAAGAACAACTTAATAAGAAAGTGGACAAATGGAAATAAAGTAAAAACCTCCTCTACAGTGGTAGTAAATCACGTGTTTGTCAATCAAAACAAATCTGTTTAATCTCATTTTTTCAAAATAAACAATATATGTATAGATCTTTAACATATAAAAGCTAATCCCTTTTCTGTGTAATAAAAAAAATCCATTATGTCATTTTCTTTCTCTAAACCTTGGTGCATTATTTTTACCACTTTTTTTTTAAAAAAAAAATTATTAGAAAAAAATTTTTTTTTTATAATTAATAATAAATAATAATAAAAACACTTTATACACCTACCCCTTTACCGAAATAAATAAATATTATTTTTTTATAAACTATAGATTAGACTCACTATAGAACAAAGAGCGCAGGCAATTATGATGATTGAGTACAACTTTGCCTTAAGAAAATTGCTGCTAAAATTGGTTGTGAAAGTCATATAAAGATACTAAGACTTAAAAAAAAGTACAAAAAACTGGAAATGTGAAAGACAAAAAATATTCAGACTGATCACAAACGTTAAATAAGCACTATAAATGTACTATTATAAGATGTTTGGCTAATGGAGAATGTTCTACCATTGTTTCATTAACAAAATTTTTATAAGTTAATGAAAATATTGAGGTCAGTGCTAGTGTTTCGATCTGGATAGAAACCGTTATCCAGATAAATTAAAAAAATTATCTGGTTTTTATCTGGATAATCCAGTTCAGATAAAAATCTGGATATATTCGGATAGAAACTGAAATCCGGATAAAAATTATACAATTTTTTTTTATAAATCAAGAAATTTATAGCATATATTAGATTTAATTCATAGCATAGATTTAATTAAATTCGTGGCATTTATTTAATTAAATTCGTGGCATTTTGATTAATTTTGTGGCTTAAATGTGTGGCTTTATTAATTAGTTTCGTGGCACCTATTTAAATAATTTCGTAGAATTTATTTAATTAATTTTGTGGCTTAAATTTATGGCTTTATTTAATTATTTTCGTGGCATTTGCTTAATTAATTTCGTAGTGTTTATTAGTTTAATATCATAGTATTTTCTTAATTAATTTTGTAATTAACTTCATTTATGTCTTTGTTTAATTATTTTCGTGAAATTTGTTTAATTATTTTCATGGAATTTGTTTAATTATTTTCGTGGAATTTGTTTAATTAATTTCGTATTATTAATTTCATGGAATTTATTAAATTTGTAGCAATAAAATTTTGTAAAATTTTACAATATTAATCAGGTAAATTTATTATTTAGACCAATTGATTTATGACAATTATTATTTGTTTATTAAAACTTTTACAAATAAAATCACAGTTAATTCAGTTCTAAGTCATAATAAAGATTAATAAATACTGTACATTCCCTTATTGAATTTTTCATAATTTCAATTAAAGTTTATTTTATTGAAAGCTAAAATAATTTACAAAATTATTGAAAATAACAATGATCAAGATTACATTATTACCTTAAGTGAAAATGAAGGTTCTAGTGATGAAATTGTTGAAATTACTCCAACACCACTAGCAAAGAAAAAAAGAGGACGTCCTGCAAAATTATCTAAAGCCCTTGGAAAACAAAAAATGACAAATACTACATTAGAATCAATAGATCGAGCACCAAATGATTCAAATCCCTTTAAACAAACTGCTGCAATAATTAAACCACAAACAAAAGTAAGTTGGGTATGGGATTATTTTATTAGAAAACAAAATAATAAAGGAGAAATACGTGCATATTGTCAGTTTTTATTAGATGATTGAGAAAAATGCTCAAAAAATTACAAATATGATGGGTCTACAGGAAATCTCAGTTACCATCTTATTAAATATGGAATTATACCACCTCTAGAAAGCGGCATTATATCACCAATGCATACTCAATCTGCATCCAATAAAAATGGACAAAAAGAAAAAGAATTATCAACACTACAGTGGATTTTACTTACAACTCAACCATTATCAACCATAACTCAAAAGGCATATATTGAGCATATGTATATTATAGATCCACAATTTACAGTTCCTGGAGAAAAAAAATTAAGAATGATGATTGCTCGCAGTTATGGGTATAATAAAGAAAAATTGAAACTGCTTTTAAAAACTGCTCAATCAATATCTTTAACTACTGATTTGTGGTCTTCTTGTTCAAAACATGGATATTTAGGCTTAACAGCAACTTGGATCAATAAAAATTTTGAAATAATGGATGTTTTGCTTGAAATATCCTATTTTCCAACACCATATACTGCAAAAGCAATTACTGAAGGTATTAAAAATGCTATGCAAAAGTGGGAAATTGAAAATCTTGTTGTATCAATAACAACAGACAATGAAGCAAATGTAGTAGCTGCTATTCGAGATTTAACACCAATTAAAAGACTCTCATGTGCTACTCATACTTTGCAGCTGGCAATTAGTAAAGGATTAAAAGTTGTAGAAAATTTGGTATCACGTACAAAACAACTAATAAATTTTTTTTCTACTCAAAAACAAATTGAACGATTGTGCAAAAAGAGATTGGTTATGAAGAACCATTACATTTAATACAAGATATATCTACTAGGTAAATATTTTAATTCAATTTAATTATTTAATAAATTTTATCCTAATTTATATAATTATTGTTGTTTAATTACTTAAGGTGGAACTCTTCATATTTGGCATAGGATTGGCTGATTTTTCTTCAATATGCTGTGCTTTAACTTAGTGTAAACTTGTCTTGTTCTCTTATATCTGAAGAAAAAACTGATGGAATTAGATTAAAAAAAATTATGATAAAAGATAATGAATGGGAGTTATTAGATAAATTATGTAACATTTTGGCACCATTTGAGAAAGCTACATGAGATTTTTCTGGAAATACTTATGTTACATTAAGTCAAATGTTTCCTATTATTACAGATCTCACAAATTCTTTAAAACCATCTGATAATTCATATGAAGTATTAGAAGATTCTGATGATAATACTATTAATTCTGATATAGTAGAAGAAGAAAGTTCACAAATTGAAGTAGATTATAGTAATATTTCAGAAGTATTAAAAAATGTAAAAAATAAAATTTATTTAGGTTTGAAATATTATTGGGCAATGCCAGATGAGTTTGGCATTATGGCAGTACTTTTGGATCCAAGGTATAAAGATCTTAATTTTATAACTGATGAAGAAACAAAAGTAAAAATTCATTCAAGTTTACAAATACAATATGATCAATTAAAGAGAGAAATGCAGCAACAAACTAGTACTCCACCATCACCCACAATTTCAACAATTTCAACTACCTCAACAAGTTCAACTCCTAGCATGAAATCTTTACATGAGCATCAAGAAAGACGTCAACAAAAAGTAAAAAAAGTGTTTCAAACAAAAGAAAGTTCTACTTCATCATCAGCAATAGCTGATGAAATTACTACTTATTTTCTTTTACCAGTTGCTAGGGAAAATAAAAACCCATTAGATTGGTGGAAATCAAAACAGGAAATTTTTCCAGTTCTTTCTATTATTGCACGAAAATATTTAGGAATTCCTGCTACTTCTGTAGCTTCTGAACGACTTTTCTCAGATGCAGGAAACCACATTACAGCAAAAAGAAGCTTATTGGATCCTGCTTTATTAGGTAAAATGGTATTTTTAAAACGTAACATGAAAACTATGGATCATATTAATATATTTCCACCAGATTTGGATGTGGAAAATAATGATTATGTGGAAGATGAACACGAATTGGAAGAATTATTAGATGAATGATATTACATTTTTCATTATTTTTTTTTATTAAATGTATTGAATTTTATTCTATTAAATATTTTTTATTAAATGTATTGAATTTTATTTTATTAAATAAAGAATTTTATTATAAGAATATTTACACGTTTTTAATTATTAAATTATTCTATCATATATTTTGAAATAAAAATGAAAATTAAAAGAACTATTATTTAAGATATTTAATATTAAAAAATTTTTTTTTTTATATTTTTTATCTGGATATCAGATCTGACCCGGATATTTTTATCCGGATAATTATCTGGATAAAAACCGCATTTATCCGAATATCCGAAAAAAATAAATTATTTGGGTCCAACAGGTTGGACCTGGTCACAGATCGAAACACTAGTCAGTGCTAACATTGTATATAGAATATTAAGGAGAAATAGTTTAGTTTTTAGAGTAAAGTGTAAGAAACCACTTTTGTCCAAAAAACATTGAGGCAAATGGCTTAATTTCGTCAAAAGGTTTAAGAATTGGACAATAAATGACTGGAGTAAGGTAGTGTAATCTGACGAGTCTAAATTTTAAATATTCAGGTCAGACAGACGTTAGTATTGCTAGAAAAAATCTGGAAAGCTACTTAAAAATGCCCATGTCAAACCTACAGTTAAATTTGGTAGGAGTAGTATTTTTGTATGAGGGTGTTTTACTTCTTGTGGTATTGGTTTCCTATATAGAATCGATAGAAGCTTTGATGCTGAACTTTATTACCAAATATTAGATGAAGACCTCATAAAGACACTTTAATATTATGAATTAAACGTTTTGAATATTATCTTTCAGCAAAACAATGATCTGAAACATACCACTATTCTCACTAAGTTATGATTTGATGATAATAATGTTAAGGTTCTTCTATGATCATCTCAATTCTCTGACTTAAACCCCTATAGAATACCTCTAGAATGATATAAACTATCAACTTAGGGTGTTAGACATCGAAATTAGGGAAAAGGAATCATTGTGGGAACATGTTTCTCAATTTGAAATGAAATGACATTGGAGACATGCACTAAACTAATTGAGACAATACCAGAAAGAATCCAAGATGTTATTAATGTTAAAGGTGATTATACAAGATAGTAAAAATATTTTTAGAATCTTTTTAGTAATATTTTTTTAGTTTTTTTTTAAAAAAAACCTTAATTTTTATAATAATGCGAAATGTGTATAAATGACATATCATGATTTTAATAAACATTGTGTAAATAAATAAAACTAGTTTATTAAATATTACTAAATTTATTATATTTTTAATGCTTTTACACTATATTATATATAAAATAAATATTATATTTATATACATTTATATTATCAATAAATATGTAATTTAACGTTTGACATTGATATGGTGTGTTACTTATATGAGCCACTGTATATTCTTTATAAGGTTACTTTCCTTATATATGAAAATGCTTTTATGACTGCTATAGCTTTGTATAAGGATAATGATTTGCTAAGGAATTTATTGGATGACTCAGATAATTCCTACTATTTATTAGACCAATTTATGACCAATCATAATCTGATGCTGCATCAACAAGTACCAATCAGAATAAAGATAGAACATCACAGAAATGTGATAAATAAAAGGCTAAGATTGTGAAACAAATAAGCTCTGACATTCATGTGTCAGATACTGCACCTATCGTAACACTTCAGTTACAAGTTACATTCCAGTCTGCCTCCAGTTTCTCTTTAAAACCTACAGTCACACTTTTTGCATCAAAAGCAAAGAAAGAGAAGACTGAAAAATTGGCAAAGAACCTAGATGATGATGCTATACATATTTTAACTGGCTATCACCTTAACTCAAGTTTAAGTTAATACATTCACAATATCTTTATTTATGATGTACTTACTACCTGTTAAGTAAGAGATATTATAATTTTAGATTATTAGTTGAAGGTTTGGAGTAATGTAATCTCTGTTACAGTTAAGAAGCAGAAGAAATATAAAACTGCTCAGTGTAAGTCAGAGATTATGCATGAATTCAATACTTGAAAACAAGATTACCTTTAAATAGCTTCCTTTGAACTAGTGGTGGTCTAATAGTTTTCTGCTTCCTGATCTCTTAAAAAACATAAAGAAAGAGAAAGGTTTCAGGCTGTTATTAAAAGATCTCCAAATTCTTTAACAGCTGATATACTAGCAGTCAAGTAACATCTAACAAATTTTATTTACTTATTGCATATTAAAGCTTTTAAAGAAGTTAAAAATCCAGATGGTACATGCAAAATTATTGCCTATTTTGAAAGTTGGGAGGATTTGCAAAACATCATTAGTAAAGAATCATTTTGGAATGGAACAAAATTTAGTTAGTACCACCATACCATACTGGAACAAAATTTAGTTAGTATCATCATACTATACTGGAACAAAATTTATTTAGTACCATCATACCATACCATCTTTTATTACGTGAAGAAAGAGTAGTCAGTGGTCTAGATCTAATAGATAAGATAAACCTAACAAATCGATTCTGAATCCAACTTCTAAACATATTAAAGTTAGCTTAAGATCCAAGATAGGTATACCTGCAACTGGATTTAATCATATTCTCATAAGAAGTCTGATGAAGGATTCATTCCAATCTTCATCTGACAATAAATCTGAAGAGAAGAACAAGAAAAGTTAGAATAAGAATAAAAAGAGTATAGGCACTTCCTCTTCAAAGAAGTTGTTAAAATGATAATTGTATGCTAAGATTGTAGAACTAAAGACAGTTTTGATGGATTTTATTCAGAAACAGTCCCAGGATTAGTAATAATTAGTAGGATAATTATCTTGTTTCTCCAGATAAGATAGAATTTTTTCTTTTTTGTTTTCCTTTTTCCCTTTATTTTTTTTATATGTTTTATATTAATTGTTTAGTGATATAGTTGGACTGGCCTTTGGGTTGGGAGTATACTTTTAATTTTTTGTACTGAATGCTTAGCATCTTATAATCTATTAAATAAAGTTATGTGATATCAACACCTTTAAAATAAAAAAAAAATATCATATTAAAATATTAAAATTTACAGAAAATATTTAACCAATTAAATTTAATAAATTTAATAAATTAATCATAAGTGAAATCACCTGGGTGAAATCACCTCCTAGTGATTTCACTCTGGATGCAAATTAGCAACATTCTTAAATAAAATATATTTAAATTTTAAATTTTTATTTTTTATCATTATTTTATTTTATTTATATTTTATTTTACTTGTTTGTTTTTTATTTAATACAAAGGGTTTTTAAATCACAATTATGAATTAATCTGGCTGCACTGGATGGATTTTAATATTATTATTACTATATTATTAAAATTTATAATTTATATTAATCTAATTCTGAAAATTATATAAAAAATATTAATGTGCCATAAATTATAATTAAATATTTGATCTGATTCAACCAAAAATTTTTTCAATAAACAATATTTTAAAAAAAAACCAATTTATATACAAATTAATCAATTCATCTTTAATATTGCAATTAATTTTTATTTATAAATAATCTTCATCATTATCTGAATTTAGTGAATCGTATGAATCTTCAGATATATAATTCTCCAATTCATCTATAATATGATGGGTGGTTCTAATATAAAGGTTTTAAATTAGTTAAACTAAACCAAAATGAGATAATCAATAAACTTATCAGTAACTTACTTAATTTTTTCCATTTTGTCTACGGTCATTTGTTCAAATTTTTCAGATAATGCGTGTATTTGAAATTTCTAACATTTAAGATATATTAGAGATGCCGTATTAAAAATGAATATTTTAAATGTATCAAGAAAAATAAAACCTGTTGTAGCTTCTCCTGATGTTTTTGCAACTTAATTGATTCTTCAATTGAGATTTGATTTGTTTTGACATTTGGATTGTAATATCGGCCATTCTTTTTATTTGCAAGCGAAGCTGGAGTAATTGCATAAGATTTTTTGTAATTATTATCAATGCTCATCTTGCTTACTAATTCTTTCAATTCACTAATAGGGTTTGAAAGGGTTGATTTATGTTTCTCAAGTAATTCGTTTATAAGAATATTTCTTTCCCGAAGTTTCTGTCCTTTATCTGGCAACTTTGAAATAATATCTCTATAATAAAATGAAATATAAATATAAAAAAAAAAAAATTTAAAAAAATCGACTATTGAAAAAAAACACTATTATTACTCATTTTCAAGCAATTTGTTGTTTTTATCTAACTTTTCTCTCAACTCCTTCGGTGTACAAGTTGTAAGTTCTTTTACGTCATTAGCATTTTTTGCTTTTGTATTAAATATTGATCGTTGTGTTGAAGACGATCCCTTATTGTAGGAGATAGATTTCGGAACTTCTGTTATTTCAAAAGAGGTTTGAGTTAAAGTATTGTTTTTGTGGCCAATTTAAACCATACCTTTCTTAGGCGGTGGCATCCTTTCGATAAGGTATTACGTATTTGGACCGAGTGAAATTTGTATACAAAAATATTATGTAATCCGGGACGAATTATTCTTGTTTTGCGTGTTGTTCAATTATAATATAAAATTCTTTTTGTAAGATTGAAGTTCCAATCTTATCCTTAATCATACATTTTGTGAAAAAACCTAATATTTAAATGTTTTAAATTAAATTCGTGATCCGTATATAAAGTAGTGTGCGGAATCTGACGTCACGACAAACCAAAGTACTAATTGTTAAAATATAATATAAAAACTAAGTTTATTGGCATAAAATTATGCTGTTTGACTAGAAATGACTTACTTATGAGCCTAAAGGAAAAAAATGCTTTATTTTTAACGTTGCGAAAAATGAGTTTTTATTTTGGGCTCATAGGAAAGTTATTTCTAATGATTGAAAATTTTACCGGACTTCTAATAAAAAGTTAGCCAAGTAGTATAATTTTATGCTAATGGTTTTAGTTTTACATTATATTTAAAAAATTAGTACTTTAATTGTCGCGTCTTCAGATTCCCGCGCTATTATATACTGGTTTTTAATAATTAAATTTTCTACTTTTTACGCGGATCACGAATTAAGCTTAATATACCGATATTTTATAAACTTTATTTTTCGTTTAGAAGTAATTATTTGTAGTTAAATCAGTAGACCTTTTAATATTATATGAATCTCAATTATGGGCTTATTATAAAAACTGGCTAGTATTTTGTTTCAGCTTGACTTTAGCCAAATTAAAATTTAATACAAGAACTTTTATTTGACTTTGCAAAATTAATTAATGAGAATAGTAATATATATGTCAAATTGATCATAACATTGGGAAAAGAATAGCGTTCTAGGGGTAGCTTTAAAATTTGAGGAAAAAAATGGATTTATTATTTATTCAACTCGTTAATAAACTGATTATTATGTCAACAGGTATCAATTTCAAAAAATACATACCTGAGGTAAATCATTGTTTCTTTAAGTAAGGGTGGAGTGATTTTACTTTCAACTTACGTGATAAACCTAAAGCAGGTGTTTTATTTAAGGTTCCTTTGAAAAATCATCTGGTTAATTAAGTGTAATAAAAAACAAGATGTCTAAACTATTACTAACCGGGAAAAGGCTTTAAATCTAAATGATTAAAATTTTTTTAGTTAAATTTCCTCCTTTTTTTTAATAACTGATTTGTATAAGTATCTTACCAGAAGTAAACTTTGGTGTTAGAGGATTCGATTTCCCTATTGCCTTCCTCTGTTGTAAGAGATAAATTCAATAAAGCTTCGATTATTTGGATTCATTAGGCATTTTACTTACCTTTAATCCTCCCAAGGCATTTTTAATTTGAAGTGGTGATATGATCTTTTTAGTTGATGTAGAAGTATTTGCCGTTTTCGTTGTTGAAACGATTTGTTTCTTGTCTTTACCTTTTTTAGCTCCACCGTTTTCTTTCGCTGGAACTGACTTTTCTTTTTTTCCTGTATTTAGACTCTTCTTTTTTGATTTACTTTTACAACCTTCTTCGTAATCACTTCCATCATCAGTATCATCAAAAACAAACGCATCATCGTCTTTATCATCATTTAATTTTGCAGCAGTCATTTTTTTTGTTTGTTTATCTTGAAATTTAAAGTTGTTATCACTTTCTAAGTTCTTGTCTAAATCAGGTGGGTCGCTTAATTCGCCATCGTCAAATAAATCTGCCAGGATCAATAAGATGTATTAATAGAAATTTTACTGTAAGTGTGAAATTACACGAAAATGATAATTACCGTCACCTTTAACACTATCAATAGTAGGCGTTGGTTCTACAATAACTACCATATTCACTTCTTGGGCCCCTTCATATCTCTCATTAGGTTCTTTTTCCTTTTCTTTATTATCCTTGTTTAATGTTCTAGTGTAAATGAAATAAAGGTTTGAATAATTCTGATACTGATTATTTTCCAAAAATTCTACTTACCCAGATTTATTTTTACCCAAGCTTAATTTTTTCTTTTTCTTCGTCTGAGCGTGTTCTAACGAAGCTACGTTCTCACCATTACGAGGCATTTTTTGGGTAGACATACGCGAAGGTGAACCTTGAAAAAAGTCTTATATACTGTACAAGTTAAAAACGAGTCATAAACTGGTTTAGTGTATATATTCTCGTATTATTTCCGTTCTACTTACCACAATCTGGAGAATTTAAGTTATCAACAGCACCAGTTGGAAAAGAGTAGTTATCGTTGTAATCAACACATTTCCGTTTTCTTTCAAGTTATATCATTAACAAGGAAAATATTAACACATCGAGTAGGAACATTTTTTATTTAAATAAATATATTTTTTGCTACCTCGTTGACCTTCTGACCGACTCCATATCTTACAAATATGTTAAAGCACGAAGGCTGATATATCTGATATATCAAGAAAAGTCAAATTTGACGTGTAATACCTGTGTATTACCCGTGTAAATTGAAATTAAAGCAACTTTACGCGTTTTTTTCATGACTATATTTACGATACGCAGGTCGACAGGTCACACAGTGGTTGGTTCATTAGAGCATTATTTGCAAAAATCTTTACGCGTTTTCCTCATAAAACAATAAAGTTATGTCTTCTCTGTCTATTGAATTGGCTTTAAAAGAGATAGAAGCTTCTAGGCACATTCTTCAGTTAAAATCGCGGTTGAATAATGAACAAGGGTCGAAGAAGAATGGTACGTAAAATCACAACGTACATAATGTTTCTCTCAATATAAATACAATAAAATTTATATGACAACGCTTTGTTTAGAACAACTCTCAAACAGTTTCGTTAGTAGTTTTACGGAAATACTATTTAGTGGAAGAGAGCCTGTTAAAGCAGCAGAAATTAGATATAATGACTATGATAGAAATCTTAAAAAAGTGGATTGTAAGATCGATGTACGAATTAACAAAAAATTCTCTTAATAATAGCTTATGCATTGTTGATAAATATTTATTTTGTTGTATTGCTTTTTAGAATTTTCATTTTCAAATGAATGAATTTACTGTAAATGATCTCAACAATTTTATTGAAGATATATATGACGATGACGATACTTATCAGTAAGGTTTCTCTTCTCTAAAAGCCTTGGTTTTGCGTATAAATAAAAGCGCAGATAGTTAAAATATTTCTTTTTGTTAACAGATTCTTGAAGTCACGTATATCAGGACTGCCAACAGCTTTAGTCTTTGGAGGCATATATAGATATATATATATAGCATTTTATTTGTTTAGCTAATTAATAAACTTAAATTGATATGCTAATTTATTTTTTTTTTAAATAGGTTCACATGAAAATTTTTTTGAAAGTTTTACTCGTTATTTGTATGGAAATCAACAAATTCGAGCCGTGTTGATCGATTCAACGCGCGTTTTAAAACTAGAGGATCTGGTGACTTACACAATTAGATGTTTTCGATATGAAAATGGATATTTTCTCAGAGATTGTCCTGAAAACAATAACGAAATAGATAATGACGATGAAGAAACAGTTAAAGATGATGATGAAATAATTGAAGATTTCATCGATGAAAATCAATACGACAAAAATATTGATGATATTATGTATTTAGGGGAGGTTAGAAATTGATAAATATCTCTTTTTTACTAAAATCAATAATATATTTCGTTGAGTTCAGAGTACTAACTATTAATCAAATCAAGGAAATGGGTGAAAGTAATGAAGAAACATCTCTTTCAATCAAAAATGTAGTAAGTATACTTACATGACTGAGATAATTTGCCTAGGAAAATTTCCTGATGAATTTTTGTTATTCCAGATTGATATTGAATCTATGGTACAATGGTACGATAGTAATGCTAAAATATCTGGTAAGTTGTTACGATTTTATCCGAATGACATTAATTTTCCGATTTTTTAAGAATAAATATTGTTCGTCGCAGGTCTTAGATCTTTACCAAAGTTGGTTATCATGATCTACAATTTCGATCTATTGGATCCCGTGATAATGGAAAAATTTATTTATATCCTCAAGTAAATAACACTATTTATTTTACGTTATATTTTATGTGAGTCTTAATGTTGAACTTATTTATATAGTGAATATAAAGACCGAATTCCTATTGTATTGTTATTTGGAATTTCCTCAGTATATAGAGGCGTTGATGCTATTCATGAGGGATATTCGTATTCTGTGGAACGCTTGCTTAAGTTCAAAGAATTTTATTTATCAGATAATATACATGATTTTGATGAACTCATAACTAGGGTAAAATTGAAATATATATCAACTTATTTCATATTAAATCTTTTATCGTTCTAATCAACACTTTTCATTTATAGTTCTTCATCTGTAATCATTTTGGAGTCAAAGTCGGTATAAAAGCATACAATTTTCTTAATGATATATATGGACGACTCAAAGTTTCGCTTAAATATTTTGAATTTTCTATCAAGGTATATGATATTATTATTTGATGCTTATTATTTAGTTAAATTATTAACTCGATTTTAGCATATTATAAATTACTATTTCTACTCGAATCCTTTAAGCATACTTACGACTATCGATCTGGAAAATATTTCATCGAGAATTAGCTTATTGAATGAATATCATGTGGAAATGATACGTGCGCAGCTTTCATTCAGAAGGTAGTTCTCATTTAATCGGAATTTTGTAATATCATTAACTAATTAACTGATTATATATATTTTTTTATTATTTTATTTGAATTATAGATTTGTAGAGAATTTCATTAACGAACACGATCAGCCAAAGATCGCACGTTGTTTACTTGAAGATGATAATTTTGTCAAATCCGCATTACCAGTTATTTTGCGAGACATAAGAAATTATCATCAAAATTTCGCCATAGCATTTGAAATTATACATAGTTTGCAGAAATATGTCGATCCAAAATTAATTAAAGCAAAGTATGAATTATACTCTTACGCGTTAATACACCCTGGTTTAGGTGAACATAAGCACGTTCAGTATTTGCTGTACGAATTTAAGTAAGCGTTTTCATTTTTAAACTTGTAAACGAATATGGATTAGTGTTAAACTATTTTATAATAGAAAATTGAAGCCCCAAGAGCTTAAGCAATTCCTCAACCATTTTCAAAACGTACTTAAACAAAATCTTGAAAAGGCAGAATGTGCAAAGTCAGAAATCCCAAAATTACGTGAATTTCATGAACGACTAGAGCAGATTGAAACTTTTTCACAATATTCGGTAAAAGCACAAAAGAAAGTTAAAAAGCAAAAAAACTCTACTTCTATACAAGATAGAATTTATAGCACTTTCACACCAAATTCGGATATGTCATCATCATCAAAAGTTACTCCGCAAGAATTCACCGACCAATTTACTAAATTGGTTACTAGCATCATTGAATATTTACGAGTTTTTTTCAAGTAACGTTTTATGAAATCTTTTGATTTCTTTTTAAAGTCAATTGTTGCTAATTTATTAGTTTTATAAAATAGGGTAAAACTTCGCCATTATTCGACAAATACCCTTTATGAAATTTTTTATTGGGAAGAATCTCATTCTCTTGAAAGTGTAAGTAATTTCTCGGCTAAAGAGCTTTGAAGACCAAAATCCGTTAGTAATTTGTATTATGATTTTGGATTAGTTGTTTCTCCCGGAAATTCGTAAATCGATCGTTACGGCACTTAGAAGACCAAAACAATATCTCAATTGTAAATGTTGTCCAGATGAGTCTGATGACGATGATGATGAAATAGATCCTGCAGGAAAAATTTTACATACTCAAGATGATAGATGTATATTATATAAATTACTTGTAGGGTTCGGCAAATTTATTCATACAGATGACCTATTAGAAAATTTTGAAAATATTATAAAGAAAGAGAACAGAGAAATTACAAATGATGAAATAAAGTAAGTTATCATAG
This sequence comes from Rhizophagus clarus, assembly GCA_015698045.1. Lineage (NCBI taxonomy): Eukaryota > Fungi > Glomeromycota > Glomeromycetes > Glomerales > Glomeraceae > Rhizophagus > Rhizophagus clarus. Next base: position 852,271 of record BLAL01000252.1, on the reverse strand, counting down.
TTATAGTTTAATATTATATATATTTGACTTTTTTTTTTTTTTGAAAAAAAAAAAAAAAAAAAAAAAAAAATAACATATACTATTTGTGTTTATGTTATTAGGGAAAGATTTTATAAAGCTTCTGAAACACTCAAAATTATTGGAGTAATTGCTGATGCTGGAAAGAAAGGTTACATAAGAAAAATGATTTGGGGAGATTTTTAAATCATTCACCTAAGACGAAAAGCCAAATATATCTTGCTTTAAACATACCTATTATATTTGACTAGTCTTATATAAAACACACAAATGTATAAAATTTGAGGATTCATGATTCTAATCATTTAATACAATATTAAGATTAATAAAAAAAAAGATAAAGTACAAATAATTAAATCCGGACAATCGAAAACCCATCACAGAAAAGCCCATTAAACTGATAATCTATTCCTTGTAAATTCAATAAAAAAATAAATATTTCTTTTAGAGTATAATTATATATCATATTGCTCATAATAAATGAAGCCGATATTTTAAATATCTAATGTTCTACCGCACTTTTTTTAGGGACTATTAGAGGATGAAGTTGAGACAAATAAGTAATTGCCCACCTATAAATTTAATCAAAAGTCAGAATCTTTAGCATTTCTAAAAGTAAAATTACGGACTGAGAAACAAACAAGACTAGCTGATAACTTTTTTTTTTTTTAATCCGAGATTTTGAAACGAAGAGTTAAATGTATAAATAAACTTACATCAAATAAATGCAAATAAAACTTAATATGAGGGATGTTCGAATCGTCCTAATGTGAAAACAAATAAATGCGTTTACTATTTAATTTTGAGAGTAATAATACACAATTACAAAAATTAAAGAATATGTACGTTTGGTTTGGCCCTTTGGGAATAACAATGTAAGAAATGGCAACAAGACCTGCAATAGCACAGCCGACCCAAACAATGTTAAAGCCGCTCATCGTTGTTAAACGTTATTCCTAAATAAACTTTTTCGTGTAAAAAATTTATTTTTTTTTTCTTTATTTAATGTTCGATGTCTGGGCTATTTATTTGAAATTGTTGATCTAATCTCCAATATCAGCTGTAGATTATCAAAAACGCCCAATTATGTTTTCGTAATGCAGAAAATTTATTTTAAAAAATTGACCAAAAATTTATATAGAAAATTAGATACAATATGTTTTTTTTAATATAGGGGTGAAAAATAAAATATTTCTTTAAACAATTTAAACAATATAAACTTTTTATTTCTTTGATTTAATCTTTCTCACATAAAATTCAAGCTCTTTCCCTTCCAGAATATATCCATCAGCACGACCACTCTGACCTGGTCGAGAAGATATTATGGCTAAAAATAAATAAAATTAATTTATGCTTATGAATTACATTTTGAAACCAACATCTAGTAAATCATACATACCGTATAAACGACCGGTAACAAATTGATCTTCCAAAGCACCATCAATTTTAGCTTCCTCTTTACGAGAATCAACCTTTCGTTGGACATGATTGGAACGCTTTTTATTCAATTCATCTGATTCAACCTGTTTATAAATAAATAATTTATTATATTAGCGAACGCAACTAACGGATTAAATGAAGATATGATTTTCATATAAATGGGAGCGTCCAATAAAAGTTGCATTGTATTTATTTTATTAATAAAAGTAGTTAAGTAATAAATAAACGATTTCTCACTTGGCCTTCTTTCTTCTTTTTGCGACCGATAGGTTGAGCATAATGCGCTTCGTACCATTGTCTAAAAGGAGTAGCATCAATTTGAATAACGGCTCCTTTCACGAGAGTATTGGTTCGAACCAGTTCGTTGTTTGAAGCGTTATAAACAACAGCCAGGAGTCTTGTTTTCTTGGAAATAGCTTCCGAACCCCAAGAAAAGTTTCCAGAATCAAGACGAAGAGCACGAAACTTCTTGTTCCCGCCACGAACACGAACTTCATGGATGCGTTTAGGACCAAGCTTAGTATTACCAGGTTGACGACCCAACTCAAATTTTCTTTTTTTACGATACTGAGCTCGCTTAGCACCGGTATGCGAACGTTTGTGGCGGGAGTCCCTGCTGATACCTATTCAAGTGTTATAATTGGATCACAAAATAATTAGAGTATATCCTTACAACTGTTGTCAAACTACAAGTTGGTTCAATATGCTACAATTATTCGTCTTCGATCATTGTATTAGAAAACTATAAATACTTCATTGATTATATCGAAAGTTAAGAAATGTCATCTAAATATATATTTGGATATAATCAATATGGATGGATAAAGAATAACTAACCCATGTTGTCTAACTTGCAAATTTGCGAAGAGGGAGAACTTTTGATCAGAAAGTTATGATCTTTAAAATTTTTTAAGGTTACCGATAAGAATTCCTACCTGATTTCTCAGCGTCCGACAAATCATCCGTCGAATTCTAAAAGTCGTCATAACAAAAAATCTTTTATATAGGCCATCCATCTTCAAATACGGGAGATAAGTGGAAGCCATTTTTTTTGTTTTCGTTCAGCGCAGGAAGTTTAAGTTTCCCCTGCTTGGCCGTTCTTAGCCATGGCTCCATTTTATCAACGTCCCGAAAATGCTCTTAAAAGAGCAGAAGGTATTTGTCTTTATTAATCATTTGATCTATTTTAGTTTCAAGTTATTTTTTCATTGGTCAATTTTTTTAGCCTTTAATTGCTGAAATAAAGCACTGTACATGGCCATGATTAAAGAGTGATTACTTAGATAAATCTTTTGTTTAGTAAATAAATCGCTCAAGAACAAAAAAAAAAAAAAAAATCATTTATTAACGTATCCTTTTATATCGAATTATTTTCATTGTAAAATCATTGGGTTAAATTAAATTGTAATAGAATTAATTGCGGTTGGTCAAAATGTGGCCGCTCTCCAATCTCTTCACGAAATTGTTATTTCCAAACGGTCACGCAACACCCCTCTCGTTGCATTAGAGCCAATAATGCTCCGATTTGTAGAACTATGCGTAAATTTGAGGAAAGGAAAAACTGCTAAAGAAGGCTTACATCAATACAAAAATATCTCGCAAAATACCAGTGTTGCAACCATAGAGGTGAGTGGATTGCAAGACTTGTTTCTCCCTATTAAATAGCTGTTTAAAAACAATTCCACACAGTGAATTTTGATAATGTTGTATTTAAATAACGATCTAATTTCTCATATTTTTTTCTTCTATAACTAAATTTTTTTCGAGTAGCTCGTTATAAAAAAATTTATTGAACTTTCTGAGGAAAAGGTGACTGCAGCTCAAGCAAAAGCCGATCAGATTACTTTGGATGCTATTGATGATCTTGAGGCATCTGAAACTCCAGAGTCAATTATGTTGAGTACAGTAAGCGGTGAACAAAGTAAGGATAGGACGGATAGGGCCGTTGTCACTCCTTGGCTAAAGTTCTTATGGGAAGCATACAGGACTGTGTTAGACATTTTAAGAAATAATGCCCGCTTGGAGATATTATATCAAGTATGTGAGCTTTATTACGTTAAATATTGCAATTTATAATACCATTTACAAATTTAAATTTATATTTTAATAAATAGCAAACAGCACATCAAGCATTCCAATTTTGTCTTAAATATACTCGAAAAACTGAATTTCGCCGTCTTTGTGATCTTCTTCGTAATCATCTTCAAAATATTGCAAAATATGCACATCAACAACATTCCATAAATCTAAATGAACCTGAAAGTCTTCAACGTCACTTGGATACTAGGTTTAATCAACTGAACGCAGCTGTTGAATTAGAATTATGGCAAGAAGCATTTAGATCCGTTGAAGATATTCATAACTTACTGTCAATGTCAAAAAGACCAGCAAAGCCTGTTATGATGGCCAACTACTATGACAAATTGACAAAAATATTTTTGGTTAGCGAAAATTATTTATTTCACGCTGCTGCTTGGAATAGATATTACACTTTAGTTAGAGCTCAAAATAAAGCTTTAACTGATGATGAAAATACTCGAATGGCTTCTTTTGTCTTATTATCTGCTCTCGCTATTCCTGTCATTACTAGTTCTAAGACTCGTTTACTTGAAATTGACGATAATAAAAGTAAAACTCATAAACTTGCCGCTTTACTAGGAATGAGTCGTTCACCAACTAGATCTGGGTTATTAAAAGAAGCTGTGAGTATTTAATACATTTAAAAATTCTGAATCCCTACATTGCTAATTAATTTTATTATATAGCTCAATAAAAATATACTACGACGTGTGCGTCCTGAATTAAAAGACCTCTACAACATCTTAGAAGTTCAATTTCATCCTTTATCGATTTGTAAAAAGATTGAACCAATTATGACCCACCTCGCTCAGGATTCTGAAATGGCAAAATATGTGAAACCTTTACATCAAGTCATCTTGACTCGTCTTTTCCAACAACTCTCTCAAGTTTACGATACTGTTAAACTTGAATTTGTTATTAATCTCGCTTCTTTTGCACCCCCTTATAATTACGATGCTGCTACTATTGAAAAATTTATTATGAATGGTTGTAAGAAAGGGGAGCTTTCTATTAGAATTGATCATGCTACAAAAAGTTTGACATTTGAAACTGACCTTTTTGCGGCTTCCAAAAATGCTGATGCAGATGGTGCTAAGTTACAAGCTTCACCCGCTGATCGAATGCGGGACCAACTTTCAAAGCTTGCCAAATGCTTTTATACTACTGTTCATATGATAGATCCTACTATAATTCAAACAAAAAAGGAAGCAAGGGCCCAAGCTATATCACGTGCTTTGGCTGGTATGGAAGAGGAACATAATAATGCCCTTGCACGTAAAGCTATTATTGAGCGTAGAAGGGAATTAGTAGAGACTTTATTAGTACGTAAAGAAAAGGAGGAACAAAGAGAACGAGCTATTCGTAAAAAGCAAAGGGATGAGGAATTAAAACAACGCCAATTGGAAGATGCCAAGAGACGTGAAATAGAAAGGAAAAAACGTGAAATTGATGCTATTCATAAGGAGGAAGCTCGTAAAATAGCGGAGTCTCTGAAGGCTAAGAATTTTAATGTTCAAATTGAGGTAAATTAAATGACTATTTTTATTCACTTAACATATTTATTTGTTTATTTGTTTATTTTATTTTATTTACCAGGATTTGGAAAATTTGGACACAGACAGCTTGGTCCAACTCCAAGTTGCTCAGCTTGAAAAGGAAAAACGAGAGCTTAATGAACGGCTTAGAGCCACTGCTAAACGTATGGATCATCTTGAACGCGCTTATCGTAAAGAAGAAATTTCTCTACTTGAAAAAGATTATGAGCGACAAAGAAAAGCAGACAAAGCTTATCATGAAACTGCCCGCAAATTACAACTCGAAATGGCCGCTGATAAGCACGCCGAAGATCTAAAGGTGAAAGCGAGGTTAATGAGAATCTTGCCAGATTATCAAAAATACCGTAAAGAAATTGAAAGCAAACGATTTGAAGAATTTGAACAACGTAGAAGAGCTGCTCAAGATAAAATTGAAGAAGAAAAAGAGAGACGACGACAATTATATAGAACTAAGAAAGAGGAAGAAAGTAGGAGAAAAGAAGCGGAAGAGGAGGCGAAGAGAAAAGCAGCAGAAGAAGAACTGCGCCAAAAAGAAGGTACGTGAATCTGTAAAATGATTATTAAGTAAATTTATTATAAATTCACTTTTCCCGCGTAATTTTTAGAGGAGGAGCGTGCTGCACAAGAACGTATTGCGAAAGAAGCTGTTATGAAGAAGTAATGATTAATTAATATCAAATTTGAGTCCTTTTTTCGTAAAGCATTTTGCTAACTTCATAACCTAATAGGAAATTTGAAGAACAAGCTGCCAAGCAGCGTGAAGCAGAACGTTTGGCCGAAGAAAAAATAAAACAGCGTGATCGTGAAGCTGAACAAAGAAGAATTGAGGAAGAACGAGAAAAAGATGAACCCGCTCGACGAGGGACAGGCAGTGGTTATGTTCCTCCGAATAAACGCACTGCATCTGAAACTATAACTTGGCGCCGTTCTACTGAACAAACTGGTCGTGAAGAGAGTGGTGCCTGGTCGTTACGTCGAAGCGGATCAGGGCGAGGTACTGTTCCGGAAGATGGATCACGACGTGTTCGTCAAGAAGAGCCAGAATGGCGTAGATCTGATTCTGGGCGTAACATTAGTGAAGATACGGAAAAACGAAGAACCGAGCCTTCACGACGTACTACAACTGAGGAAACGGAATGGCGTCGATCAGATTCAGGGCGAGGCTCAACAAGTGAAGAAAAAACATGGCGTCGGTCTGAATCAAGTTGGAGAACTTCCACTGAAGGTCGTCGAACATCGTCATACCGTGAGGAATCCAGTTCTAAACAAGAGGGTTCATGGAGGCGTAGTGGCCCTCCACCATCAGATCGTGGAGAACGTTCAACAAAGAGCCGTGAAGATTCTTGGAGAAAGGACACTGATGATTTAGAAACATCATCTCGAGGACCTACACGAATTTTGAAATCGGAGAAATCAGAGGGTAGCTGGAGGTCACGTGCCAGACAAACAGAATCTTCTGGAACGGAAAGCATTTCATCCGGGCTTTGGACAGATACTTTACAAGAACAAAGATTAGATGATCAAGATGATCAATATCATGATGAGCCCGAAGAGGATCAAACGATATCCTCCGAACGTGATGAATCGTTGGCTAGATCTGAAAACAATTCAAAAACACCAGTTCCGTCAGGTAGACCCATTGAAACAGATGATGATGGGTTTATCCCAGTTACTAAAGGAAAGCGACGTGGTAAAAATCAAGAGTAAAAAAGACTTTGCATACTTGTCGGCGATTAAATAGCAGTTATAAAAAGTTTTTCTTATCTTTTATTCACCTATTTTTATATTTTATTTTTTATTTTATTGGAATTTAGGTAGTGATATAGCAAATTTAAAAAATATATGTATATATTTATATTAAAAAGCTGAGAACTTTTCTTCCATACAATATAATAACAAAATTATCTTTCTGTAATGTGACAGTCTTTGAATAATAAAAAAAATATACCATCTTACAATTTGAAATAACTTATTTTATAGCCAATTTTTTTTTTCTAACGTGAGATATATTCAGAAATACTAAATTTGCTAAACTTGGTTTTAAAACATAATTTGGCATCTATATGTTAAGACTAAATTTTACCGCTATTTACTTATTTAAGCTATTTTTTTTTGTCGGCCAATGGTAGACTTACACTTAGCAATAAAATGCCCTAGAATTTTTCCAAAATATTTTGTTGCTAATATAAACTGTATTGTCAGAAAAAATCTTTACATATTTTGTATCCGATATAAAGATCTAAATTAACATGTCAGAACCAACTAAGGCTCAAATTGATGAAATATTCAAAAAATTAGTTTCAGATAGGGCGAATAAAGTACAATTCATTTTAAAATAATCACAATTATTGCAAGCTTCAGATAATTAATATTGTTCACATTTTTTTTAGATGTGTTTCGATTGTCAAGCCAAAAATCCTTCCTGGTCAAGCGTTAGTTTTGGAATATATCTTTGCTTAGATTGCTCTTCAGTACATAGAAACCTTGGGGTTCACATCAGTTTTGTGAGGTATGATATATTTTTTAATTAGCTCACGATTTCGTGTGTTATTTTAATTAACAGTTTTAATTGTAAATTCAGATCAATTTCGTTAGACTCGTGGACATGGGATCAGTTACGAACCATGAAAGTTGGAGGCAATCAAGCATTCAAGGAATATATTATTCATACTGCTAAACGTCCTGAATTATTGAACAAGGATGCAAAATCGAGATATGGTTCTGATGTTGCAAATAAGTACAAGAAAATAATTGAAGCCCGAGCTAAGGATGATGCTTTGAAGTAAGTTACAGGTTCGGTTAATTATTATTTAATCCTTGTCTATATGTAGTTTAATACATTGTTTATGCAACTTATCTATATAGAAATTCCGTTTTTACTATTGAACACCATGAGTGGGAGCAGACAAATAATGCAAAAAAGGAGGATAACTTTTTTGATTCTTTTGTTCAGGAAAACGATGAAAAACCTCCTTCATCAGAAAAAATTACCAGTGCTAATTCCCATATTAAAACAACTTCAAATGGGCCTATTTTAGTAAAATCAAAGGCAACTACAAAATCTAATATTTCAGCTCGTGGGAAAGGACCCAAAAAATCAAAAATGGGGTTAGGTGCGGTAAAACTTCAAAAGGTTGATATTGAAGAAGCTGAACAAAAAGCCAAGGAAGAGGAAGAATTGATTAATTCTTTGGTAAAAAGTGAAGAAGAAATTGATGCTGAACCAAACCGCAACTCAGAAGATCGAAGGTCTTTTAGTTCTCGTTTAATGTACAATGATAGTACACAATCTACATCCGGAGGTGGACTAGACACCGATGATAAAAGAAAAAGTGAGGATATTGAGAGACTCGGTATGGGTTTCTCAAGACTAGGATTTGGTACTGTTCCAAGTAGTTTAAAATCATCATCTACAAAGACTGAAGAATCTACTAATTCAAGATACGTTGGATTTGGTTCTATTAATTCGAATGATTCAAGTAGACAAGTTCAAGATGGTAAATTTTTTTTTATCTCTTTCCTTGGTGATCTCTCTTGATAACTTATATAAATTATTAGATTCAATGGATAATAGTTATGCACGTCAAAAATTTGGAAATCAGAAATCTATTTCTTCAGATCAATATTTTGGTCGTCATAGTTATGATCCAGATGCTTTACCAGCTGCCTCAGATCGGCTAAAACAATTTGAAGGCGCTAGTTCTATATCTTCCAACCAATATTTTGGCAGAGAAGATAACGATGTTTCTCAAAGAGAAAGTCTCGATTTAACTGGAATAGAAATTAATGCAAGAGATTTTGCACGTAAATTTATTGGTCAGGCTGCTTCTGATTACGAGAGTATTAAAAATGTTGTTGAAAAAGGTAGTGAAAAACTAAAAGATTATTTATCTGATATACAGGTTAGTAATTATAATCTACTAATTATTTAAATTATTTAAACTATAAATTCTAATTTTTAATCTTAATTTAGAATCGTGTTAATTATTAGAGATTATGTAATCAATCCATACACATAGATAATTAGCGTTTATTAGTATAATTTGATCGTTTTAGCGTCTGCTTAATATGTTCTTTATGGACATTATTTATTAGAAAAGTTAATTTTTGTTGTAATTATTATGAACAGTAAAATTTTAGATTGTAATACGGGTTTAATTTAAAACGTGGTCGATTTATAATGAGAAATATAATATCAAGTCTGGAAAAGACTTTACAAATGAGAAAAAAATGTTTTCTAAATTCAAAAGCTGTTGTCAAGATAGTTTTTAAGAAAGTGGAAAAATCAATTGTTTCGCACATTTTATTATTAATATTAAAATTCGTAATCCGCATATGCGAAAATAAATGTATGTTCTTTGAATAAATTATTACCTTATGATTTTATGATCTTAATGTTCTAGATAATAATAAAAATATAGTAAGCACACTTGTTTTTTTGTTCTTCTAGTTCAGTGGTTAATTGCGAAAGCGAAAAGAATTTTAGCATGATCATATACACGAAAGACTAACGTACAGAAGGGCTACCATTATTAGGAGTGCCAATACCACTACCAGCTTCGCCACCACCACCACCATTAGTTTTTCTTTGAGCAATTTTCTTCTTTATATAATTTCTAACGTGTTCATGTCCTTCTTCTGTTACACTGAACATCCGCTTCTTTGCATTAGACCAAATTACAAATCCTAAATTCGTTGCATGTCTTAATACCATCTCATAATCTCCTTGATTTCGAAATTCTTTATATAAGTGGCCTTGAAAGACAGAGAAATGTTAAAAGAATAATCAATAAAAGAAATCTTTATTATAAATTAGGCTCACATTCGGTTGCTACCAATCGGTTACGTTCCATTTCCCATAATCGAATTTGATCTACAACTGTCGGTGGTAATAAGGGAATTTGTTTCTTCATTTGAGGGTGTGCATGACTTGTCAAGTATGAAATGATCTAATTAGAAGAAACAGGTCAATAAACCATCTTCAAAATAAAAGTTGAAGACAAACTTTTCAGTACCTGATTAGCAGTGATACCATGCTTTAACGCTTTCCTAACACTATCGCGTGTAATCAAAGCATACACCATATTTGCAAATCTGGTTTGAAGTTCACAAAATAATCTCAATACTGAAATCTGTAATTTTGACTCTGTAAAAAAAAATTTTCTAATCTTTGTTAAACAAACACACATTATTTAAGAAGGCTCTAAATTTCATTTAATTTTTTTTTTTTTTTTTGATTTACCTGTATACGCGTAAAGTTTATAATTGGTTTCAACTATAATAAATCCTTGTTCAGTAGCTCCATCATCGCCAGTTGTCGTACTTGTATTAGATGATACAGCTGATGATACTACAGCTGAATTTCCAGATGTTAATGTAGTTGCAAGCCTAGTTGGATAATATCTTGATGATCCTTTCTAATTCATCATTAAAAAGCAGTAAAAACTAAGATAAAGGGACATGCATGTAAGATGGAAAGTTTACGATCATATAACCTATACCTTCCTACGGTATGCTAGACCAAAATTAGCCAAATCATCAAGTAATTGTTTTTGAGTTGGAGTTAACGCTTCAACTGAATAATCCTAAATAACATAAAACATAAATGAAAATCTTCCTGAATAATTAGAATAAATAGAATATCTGGATTGTTCCTTTTTGTTGAAGTTCTTTGATAAGGATGGTGCGATGAATTGATGTTAATTTGCATAAAAGACTACATGCTTACCATTCCTAATTCTAGACTTCCCAACATGAAAAAAAAGTTTAATACTTCAACTACATTCATGTGTAATAACTAAATAAAATAACTATAATTAATGTTTTCAATTTCAAAATTCTTTAAGAAATGTAGTTTATCATACCTCATCAGCAATATCTAAATATTGAATTAAAAACGCCCATACTTGAGTATTAACATCTTGTAATAAAAATTGAAATCCTTTATTCGTAATCATAAGTTGTTTATCTTTCCTATCAGAAAATTCAATCGTTAATTTGAAATTAATCTTCGGATAAAAAATTTTTTGATTCTTGTTTTTACCCTTCTTTCATTAATTTAGCTCTAGTAACGACTTTTAGTACAGCCGCACTAGGTTGTCTTGTACTTTCAGTCCCAACCATAAAATGTAAAATTTCTTCCCATTGTTTCATTGCATGTTTATCCAAGAATGCTATATCTGGTTTATCTTTTGCCGGTCTTTCACATGACACTCCAAAACTCTGATGATCCCCTCTTAAAAATTATTTTGTTTTTTTTTTAGAATAATTATAAAAAATTTAATACGTAAAATAAAGATGATATTATTTACCCTCCCGTTAAACAATCTTGAAAACGTTCTCGAAACGAACTATTCATTTGAATATATCCAGAGCTGTCTGTTGTCATTATACTTAATTTTGATAATTTCTCTAACGCTTCATGAAATTTACTTTTGATAAAAAAAAAAAAAAAAGTTAATAAGAATAAAAAAGATACAAAAATAAGAAAAATTATTTCTGATGCATACGCTAAAGCTTCCTCTTCATTTTTCACCCATAATCTTAAATCTGATTGTGTTAAATTAACAGGACTAATTGGTTGTGTGAATAATAATGACATTACAAACTGTCTTGCCAATGGTGGTAAAAGTCTTTTTAATTAATTAGTTATTCCAATAAATTGTGGAATTGAAATTGATTTGATATATATAAACAATAGTAAAGTTGGTAACATATATATATTTCAGAGAATAAAATATTTTATTGTTTTTATTAAAGGTACAATTTTTTATTCAATCAAATTCCAAATCGAATATTATTGGGCAGAGGAGTGATAGAAAAAAAAGAAAAAAAAAGAAATCAAGTCAGCAAGAAAAAGATTAAAAGTTCCCTTTTGAAAGTAAATAAAATAAATAAAATACATCCCCCCACTCTCAACTTGTTCAAAGTTCATTGAAATAATATTCCCTCCAAGAATAAAATAATTCTCATAAAAACACGAAATAAAAAGTTAACAAGATTTTTTGAAATGTATTAATTAATAGTTCACGCAGCGAGGAATAATGAAATTTCAAACTCATTATTGTCGTTGAAGTGCAATCAGAGTTCAAACACTATATATCACCCAAAATCTCATAATATACAACTTGCACAACAACAACGATAATATAGCTATATATTTCATAATGGTATACAAGCGTAAGCTATTAAATCGTAAGTCTAACTAAATTTCAGAAATACCTGAACTACATTTACATTGCTTGCTACACTATTCTAAACAAATTCAAAAAAATAAAAGCAGACCTGAAAATAGCCAAACAAGTAGCTGGTTCTTTATAAAGTTGATCAAGTGTAGGTTTAGGCAAAGCTTCAAGACATTCATAGATGTTTGTTTTGAAATGCGTTACCGCTGTTGGCATTTTTAACGTTCGAGTTGGAATTTTTTCCTCCCTTTTCCAAAGCCCAAATTTTATAATTTGCTTGTGTAACTTGGTAAAATCGGTCGTAAATTTATTGGGCAAATCAAATACTGCATCATGAACAGTTTGGAAATGACAAGTATAGCAAAAGAACTATTAAAAAAATCTGGCTATCCAATTATAAGAGATTCAAATAAATCTAAAAATTTACTTGAATTATTAAACGTATATCCAAATTATGGAGTTGGACTTAAAGTGGTATGTTAATTATTAAATCTAAAAAAGATTTTAGATTTATTCTTAAACTTTGCGGAATTATAGGTGCCAGATCATTGGGTCAAGAAAGGAATTCTTGAAAGCTATTATGAAGTAACAAAGGTTGCACCAAAATTAAAGGTGAGGTAGATTTTAATTCAATTTTTTAATATAATTTCCTAAACGTGTTATACTTTTTGCATAGAATACAAATCATGGGAAAGCATTTGGTATTAAGGTTTGGAAAGGTGAGTCTAAAATTATTTAAACTAGACAAAAGAAATCTTTTTAAACAATTTTTTTTTTAGGTAAAATATTATACAAAGGTAAGCCAATGCGAATTAGTGGAACACTGAAATGGAATTGGTATAGGTGGCCAATTATGAAAACAAGAATTGACTCTTAATAGCTTTAATAATCAATCATTTTTGTCTAATTAAATTACAATATTTGATATAATGTCCATTTCTTAGTGTCTAAAAAGCTAAAAAGTTAATGTTAAAGCTCTTTATAATGACCTAAACCAAAAAGTCTTCTCCACCACGAAGGTGGCGTAGAATCATCTATTTGTTTTTGCTTAGCAGCTTTATCTAATTCTGCGAGAAGTCCAAAATAATATCTAGGATTTGCTGCTGGCCTATACATTTTATCTGAAAGAGGATACTATAATATAAAACTAAATGTTATTTTTTTTTCCCTAAAAAAAAGAGAAATAATTTCAATTAAAACTTACTTTCTCTTTAAATTCATTTTCTTCCAATACTCTTAAAGCATTCAGTTCTTTTTCAGCGTTTGAAACTAAATTATCATATACATGTGGAGAATTTACTACCATATTTTGCCTAAACCCTTCTATGACACGTAAATATAATATATGTTTTAGATTCCGATTTGGTCGTAAATAATCATTCGGCCAATTTTCAATAATACGAAGAAAACTACGATAAAGTGATAAAATTTCTGTTTTCGATGAAGTTGGCATATAGATAATTTCAGGAAAAAAGACGAATTGATCGACAAGTAATTGATTGATCATCATTTTGATCACACGTGAAGGAATAAAGCCATCAATCAATTCGATTTTATCAGAACTATAAATTTTATAATGTCTATAGTTGACGATTTTCAAGAAAATTCCAACGATGCGCTACAATCATATACTGGAAATAATAGTTTCTTGGATACGGCAGGCTTTGAGCAAGCTGATCCAGTTATGGTAAATATTTATTTATATTACACTACGTTCAGGAGAATTTTTACTTACTTCACAATATTTCATAATTTTGTTTAGTTGGAAACGGGGTTTGTTAGTACTGGTTTAGCTAAGGACGATTCAGAGATATTTTCTCTTGATCTTGTTCAATTTCAGTTCCCCGCTCCTTTAGTAGCAATGTCGGTATCCAATGAAATTCTTGTAATGGCATTGAAAACGAATCATATATTAAGAATTGATTTACAACAAGCTCACGATGTAGAAGGTATATGATAGGAAATTTTCTTTAATTTAATAGGCCATTTCGTTTATATTTTAACTGTATGATTCTCGTCAGATATTGAAATCCCACGAAAATCTGAAGTGAGGATTTATAAAATTTTCTTTGACCCAACCGGTCGACATTTACTTATAACAACGGAACAAGGAGAAAATTTTTATCTATTTGAAAAATGGAAAAAAGCTAAAGCTCTCTCTAAATTCAAGGTAGTATTATACTACGCAACATTAATAAGAACGGCCAAAAAATTGCATGAAGGGCTAGAATTTAATCATTATCCACTTTTTTTTTCTTTTCCTTTTTTTTTTTCTTTTATTGATAACAAGGGCATAATAATTGAGTCCGTTGGGTGGAACAGATTTAACGGATCTTCATCGGATACTTCTACAAAGAAAATACTTATTGGCAGCCGTAATGGGATGATATTCGAAGCTGAGATTGAACCAACAGATGAATTTTTTAAAAAAGAAGAAAAATTCTGCAAACAGGTTTATAAATATTTGTGCATACTATCTTTGGATAATTTCTAAAAATTCACTTATATTTGCGTAAAAATTTTTTAGGTTTATTCATTAAATAGGAATGTCCCCATTACCGGTCTTCGCATCGAACAATTTCCTGCAACAACACGAAAATATTTAATAGTAGCTACAACGCCAACTAGGTTATACCAATTTATTGGAAATGCAACTCCATCAAAAGACGATGAGGTAGCTTCGATGTTTGAGAACTTATTTGCTAGCTATGCAATAAATCCAGGTAGTATGCACTATTGTTCTTGTGCAAAATAATCATTAATATTAAACCATTTGTCTTATTTTATCAGTATTTCAGGAACTTCCCGGAGATCTCACTTACAGTGAATTACAGTTTTACTCTCAATATCAATATCAAGATTTTCATTACCAAGGAGCAGCCAAAAATTTTGCTTGGTTAACAAGTTAGTCAAATCATATAATATTATTAATTCAGCATTTCAACAATCTAAATTATATCTTCGCGCTTAATAGACCCAGGAATTTATCATGGAAGCCTTGTATTTGGCTCGCAAGATTTTGGTGATAGTGTCATTGATAGCGCAAAATTACTTCCGTACGTATTCGTTTATTTATTTAACAAAATTGCTAATATTATTATTTAAAAAAAAGTATAAATATACTTATATACTTGTTAGATATCCATCCACAGCAAACAATGATTCAACTGCGACAGCTGAAGTGCCTTTATCAATTGCTCTTACCGAGTTCCACTTTATTTTGTTATATAAGGAACGTGTAAAAGCAATATGTCAACTCAATGACCAAATCGTCTTTGATGATGAAATTCCACTTGTGAGTACATTAAATTATTATTATTTTTTTCTTTTTTTGATAAACATGAATTTGTATTTTATATGTATGTATACATATATATATATTTGATAGAAAGCAGGGGAAGAAGTTCGAACTATGACTGTGGATAATGTAAAAAACACGTTTTGGATTTACACCGATTCTTCTATATTCGAACTTATTGTTTCCAAGGAAGACCGAGATGTATGGAAGTTATATTTGGAAAAACAACAGTTTGATACGGCATTACAATACTGCAAGGTAAATTGGCTAATATAATTTTGGATGTTGTGTATATAACTATTTCCGAGTCTAAAATTTAGCTATTGTTCGTCTAGAATCCAGCACAACGTGACAAGGTTCTTACAACTCAAGCCGAACATTATTTTTCACAAAAACGGTATCTATTATCAGCTTCATATTACGCAGAATCGACCGTGCCTTTTGAAGAAGTTACACTTAAATTTGTTGAGCGAGATGAGAGAGACGCTTTGAAAAAATATTTATTGAGCAAACTTGACAAACTCCGAAGACAGGTTAATTACAATTGCACATGAAATTGTAAGATCCAACTTAGTTTCTCTTTAATTTTACAAGTATTCGATGTTTTCTTTAGGATTTAACTCAAAAGACTATGATTGCTACTTGGCTAGTTGAAATATATCTAAGCAAAATAAATACATTGGAGGATTTGGCGGCATCAAGTGCTGGCTCTGATGATATTGGCACTTTTAAAGCAGAGCAAAAGGACTTAGAAGATGAATTCAAGGGATTCCTTGAACAATATAAGGTAATTGATTCTAAGAAATATTAGACGTTGTTCTCGTATATGATTGTAGCTTTATTCTTTTCGGAACAACTTAGACCGATTTGGATAAGAAGACAACGTATAATTTAATTTCCAGTCATGGGCGCACAGATGAATTATTATGTTACGCATCGTTGATAGGTGACTACGAGAAAGTAATATCACATTGGATTCAAGAAGGAAATTATAAACAAGCACTGGATGTTCTCAGTAAACAGGTAATTCGCTAATATTTCCATTTATAATAAAAAAAAATTTTTTCCTAAGGCATTTTTACAATTCCCCCACCCTATTGAATTTAGGCTTCTGTTGATACGTTCTATAAATTTGCTCTTGTGTTGATGGAAAATGCACCTAGTGAAACTGTCGTTGTTTGGATGCGACAACCGAACCTCAATCCAAGAAATTTGATGCCTGCCTTATTGAAATATGATCATTCAAAAGCTCCAGAAAACACCACACAAGTAGGTTACTTAGATATTCATTCATTATATTTGTAATTAAGAGAATTAAGTAAAAATTTAAATTTATTACAATTATAGAACCAAGCAATAAGATATTTACAATATGTAGTGCAACAACTCAACAACACAGACCCAGCTATTCACAATTTTCTTCTCACATTGTACGCGACACAACCCACAAATGATGAGTCTGCTTTACTCCAATTTTTGGCATCGGAAGTATGTCTACTTTCTTGATATACACATTCTCTAACTTTCCATTGTTTTAAGTATATTTGAAATCCTTTCATGTAGGGACGAGAACCATATTATAATCTAGATTACGCGCTTCGGCTTTGTAGCCAAAATAGAAGAACGCAAAGTTGTGTACATATATATAGCAACATGGGGCTTTACGAAGAGGCTGTTGATTTGGCATTGAAGGTAAATTTTTGCGTATTGTTATTATGGATGTTAATATTAAATATCTATACATTTATTAGCATGATGACCTGGAACTTGCAAGAATTAACGCTGACAAACCGGAGGATGATGACGCACTACGTAAGAAACTTTGGCTGAAAATTGCGCGTCATGTAGTTGAGAAGAAACAAGAAATAAAAACGTATGTCTCTTTATCTCTTAAAAAAATTAAAATTGTTGTAATTTAATAAATCGCTCGTTTTAATATTGTAATTTAATATATTTAGGGCCATGGATTATCTCCAGCATTGCGACTTGCTTAAAATTGAAGATATTTTGCCATTCTTCCCCGATTTTGTTCTTATAGATGATTTCAAGGTAATTTTTTATGGCGCTTAAAACTAATTAATAAATCGTTATTTAATTAGTTATCCTACTATTATAGGATGAGATATGTGCGGCTCTTGAGGAATATAATTTAAATATAGAAGAATTAAAAACAGAAATGGATGAGGCGACCAAGAGTGCCGAGAGCATTCGACTTGATATACGAGAATTAAGATGCCGGTAAATGTTGAATTATCATTTGATGTATCCATTACAATTTATACTTAACACTAATTTTCAAAATGATATAGTTTTGCGGTTGTAACGACCGGAGAAAGGTGTTCAATATGCGATTTTCCATTATTAACAAGGCCATTTTATATTTTTCCTTGCCAACATGCTTTTCATGCTGATTGTATGATCAGCCGAGTAAGCTAATATTTTTATTCATTAAACTCAATTTTTGATACGCAAATTATACTCTGACAATTATCCTCGTTAGGTGACCAATTATCTTAGTACGGGACAATTACATCATCTTCTGGATTTACAACAAAAAATATCAAAGGAAATGAATAATGTTAATCATCCACCTGATCCAACAGCTGCCACATATAATGATGATGATGTTACTGTCTTTGTTCCAAAAATTGATCAACTAAAGGTAATTTGTTGACTTGCAATTACAAATTATTAATTTTTCTAATTAAATAATATTTTTCTTTTTTGTTAGGATGAGCTTGATGATTTAGTTGCTTCAGAATGTATACTTTGTGGGGATATGATGATCAAGACTATTGAACAACCATTTATAAATGATGATGAAAATGAATTATTGAAATCATGGGAAATATAATTTAAAGTATTATATTATTAATTTGTATTTTGTATAATAAAAATAAAGGTTTTATTTATTGAATTTATAAATGCATAATAAATTTATTTGATTATTATTTGTAAATCTTAATTATTTAAGCTTGGTAAATTTTATTTTTTTAAAAAATTCAAAAAAAAAAAAAAAAATAGAATAAATGTATTTATAACAACCTTAAAAAAAATTTTAAGAAAGTTTATTATAATATATAAATTTTAAAAAATAATATAATAGATGTATTTTTGCCTTTTTAATAAGTTTACTTAGAATAACAAAGATAATTTTAAATGTTATTTTTGATTTATTTAACAAAAATCTTTTTTTATCAAAGAAATTTTCTTTTTTAGAGAATGTCTAAAGTAAAATAAATTTGACCAGAATTATAGCATTAAGAAATTACATATATAACATACAGTATAATAGGTATGATAAACAAGTTTTTACTAACTGAAAAAATTTTAAATCTCTAGAATATTTAATAAAAATAAGAAAATAAAGAGCATGATACTAGATGACAAATATTTTATTATGATTATATGATTCTGCTTTATTTTAAATGTCACTCTTTTTTAAAAGTTTGTATAATTTTGTGTAATAAAAATTTTTTATTTTTTTTAAAAACAAAGAATTTTTTTTTTGGATTTATATTATATAATCATTAGCAAATTAATCAGACATAATATTACATAAATTTACAATTATATAATCTTTTATAGCTTTTACATTATAATATTTTTTCATAAAATTTACAAAATATTTATAACCAAAATGTTACAAAAATTTTTTTCATAAGTTTACTAAAATATTATAATTAAAATATTATAAAAGTTTATATTCTGTAAATTTATTAAAATATTATAATTAAAATATTGTAAAATTTAGATTTCTATAAGTTTACTGAAATTAATCTTTCAAAAACTTCTTTTGCTAATATACTAAACTAAATTTTCTGCAAAAAATAATTTTTTATTTTTATTTTTCTTCACAATTTCAGAAACTAATATACAGTATATCAAATATGTCTTTTACATAAGAAACATATTCATATAAAATATATACTATATATGAAGTTGAAATTAAAACTCAAAAGTTAAAATATTTTGATCTAAGAAGATTAAAAATTGAAATTAAAGTCAAAATAATTAAAATTACATTATAATTAGAGCAGTGACATATATTAGCTAATATTTTTTTATTATAGACACTTACCCCCCACTCCCAGGTAAGATCTCTTGGTCACATGCAACCAATCATATTTTTTAAAAATTGTGTAACCTAAGATTTTCACTTACCCTCCCACCCCCTAAAATATTAGCTAATATATGTCACTACCCTTATATAATTTTATAATTATAATTTAATACTAAATTTTAAATGTGAATAACTTTATCAATATTGATATTACAGATATACAATACATATTATTGGAATCCTTTTAATAAGTTGAATCCAACCATATAAAAATTATAAAAATTGGATTATTAGATGCAAAAATTGTTAACTTTAAATTTAATATTATTGTTTACTATAAAAATCATATGATTATATCATAGTAATTTTGACTATTTTGACTTTTAAAAGAATCTAAGTCAAAATTATTTTGATCATTTTGACCATTTTAGAGGACAAAATTAACCAATTTTAGTTTTATATAAAACATATACTAAATTTATTAAATTATTTACAAATAGTTTTATAGATAACTTGATAATATTTTTTTTGATAAATCTGCATTTTATTTTAAACAAAACAGAAATAACAAAATAGTAGAAAACTATGTAAGAAAAAAAAATATCAAAACTATATTTTATTATACTTTAAAATAAAAATCATAAAGTGCAAATTAAGCAAAGAATTTGCTGCATTATTATATTATTATTTACAAGTAACTTTAATAATATAAAATCTAACAATTAGAATCAATAAATTTAGGAAACATAAACAACATAACAAACATTTCAAAACTAGTGATTATACAGATAATAGATATGAATATTTTATTACCTAACTAGTATTAATCAATAATAATAGAATCTTATACAAATATTAATTTCAATACTAATAAATTAATACTAGTTAATATCTAAAGGCAAAAGTAAAAAAAAAAAAAAAGGAATATACTATAGATGATATAAACAAAATCTTTTTTCTACCTAAAGTATTGCAAATATATATTTTATAATAATTTTCTTTTATATTACCTCCTTAGCCTGAGCTCATAATAATTAAAACATTAAATAAATTTTTAATACTAATATCAAAATAAAATATTACAAAGTACAAAATAAAAAAATAATACATATTATTACAGAATTTATTTTTTTTTTTTTTTTTTTTTATAGTCAAAAGAAGTGCTTTTATTACTGAAAAAAGATAAAAAAGTATACAAAAGATCAGCATGACAAAGCCAGCCCGTTCTCCACACTAGAGTCACAAACTATCTCATGACTACTATATCCCTAGCCTATTCTCTTTAGTGTAATAAGAAGTCTAGTTATAGAATTATTCAAGAAATAAAAGGAAACAAAAAAGAAAAAAAATAAAAATTCCACGATCTAATAAAACAAAAGAAACATCACATAAAGCAAATGCTATGCATGACAAGAAGTTAGTGTGGAATCTTCTATCTATCTATACCAACTAAACTAAACATAATATTCTAATAATGCTTTCAGCCCAGCAATTAAATGTTTTACATCAGGCTTCTTAGACTGGTCGTTTCTTAAATGATCAATCTTTTTGGTAGAACGTTCAGATTTAGGAGTTTTATTATGATCGTTCTTGCGGTTGTTAGTATTTAAACCTGAAAAAGAAAAATTAGACCCATTAGGAATCCTGAAAGACTTTTCTGCATTACTAATTCAAGCAAATTTATATAAATTCTTAAAGTTGGGAGTGGAATAATGGCACTAGGAGATTCTTAAGTCATTCTAAAGCTAAGAGTTATTAATGCAAGTGGAAACATAATCATAAGTGTCAAAGTAACCTATCAGCTTTCTAGACCTATCAACTTCTTTAACGATTTTAAATGATTTGATCCCACTATCCAACAAAAACTGATGAGGACGTCCATTTGAGAATAAGGAGGCGTTTGTCATGTCTTCTGAAAGATTGTATATGACAGCTTAGAACTTTTCTCGTTGTTTCCTTTCTGAAAGGTTCCAGGAAGCAGAGAACCATCAAACAGGGATTCCTCCCAAGTTAACAGTCCAGTCCCCTCCATTATAGCATTTCAAGCACTCGTGGTCAGGAATCAGTCTAACCCTTGCAGATAAATACTTCTTGTGCACCCTTGTGCTGACTGAAATGACCTTACCCCATCGTCCTAAATTGGCCAACAGAGTATAGTTATCCTATTTGGCCAGAATATCATAGACTACAAGATCCAATAATTGTGCTTGTTCCTGATCCTGAGAAACATATCCAATGATGATAACATTTCCATTCTTTAACGTATTGTCTGTCTCTTTTTGTTTCAATTTCTTTCCATTGTCTATAGGCATTGATTGTGATTTGGAATCTCGCTTCAACTGCTGCTTATAAGGTGTGGAAGAAGGAAAAAGTAAATTCTAATTAAAAGTAACTGTCCTTGAACCAGAAGGTTTAGAGGATGCATACTCAGAAGATTCTGTGCTAAAAGTGCGCACCACTTGTTCATCCAGTCCAGAAGAAGATTAAAGTTGCAACTTTTATTTCTCGTTACGGGTCTTCTTTTTAGCACTCCTTTTCTGAGATTTGGTCAAGGGCATGACAGGTATAGGTGTGATATTACGTGGGGGTGTGACAAGTAATTCATCGACATCATCCAATGATCCTATCAAATTTGTATCAAACACATCAAAATTTATCGATGCATCTGATTGGTGCATAGGATCCCTTAGATCTTCCTTATCAGGAGATTGTTTGCTTACGTACTCTAACCCTTGGCGAATTTCAGAATCCATGAGAAAAATTTCCTGATTTTCGTCATCCAAGAGAAAAAGATTAAGAAAAGTAGCTAAAAATTAAACTATGATAGGAAAACAGTCGTTGCTGTAAATATTTTGTAACAACTTATCCATAGGAATCATTTGTTCCTTATAAGTACTAAGGAACTCGTCTATAGCTGAGGGGTCTGTAATTATTATTGAGCTAAAAATAGTCAAAGAGTTTCTCTTGATGAGTCCTGAGATAAAGTCATGAAAACAGTCAGAAGGTATACTTTTTAGAGCAGTAGTAGGGGTAACTTTGGTCATAGAAGACGTTGCTATGGTTTTTGAGGATGGGTTAATTAGCAAAAAGCCTTTCTTTATAATGAAAATAAAATATTTTTCTTCCGTGAAAATTTGGTTCACAGATCTGCAGGAAAGAGTTCCATTATTACAAAATTTAAGCATCTATTAGATGCTAATTTATTCATAATATTTTTATTTATAATGTATTTGCTAAGTAGAATAATTATTAATTATTAACCTACCCATCTATTTAGAATAATATTATATTGATATCAATTAAAAAGCAATGCAAATATAAAATAATTTAATATAAATTAGTTATTTCTAAATTTTTTAGAAAATATAAAATATAATAAATGGCTTCATTTAGAGGTTTATTTATAAGATAGTTCTTAGCAACATAGTAATCTCTTACAGAATGAAAAGAAAAAAAAAGATTTTAAGCTATTATTTTTGATTTGCCTAAATAGGCTTCCAAATAATATATATATAAATCAGATAAAAATTTAAAATTTATTATGATCAATAAGCAAATTATTTTAAATTCTATTAAGCAAACTTTTATTATAACCTTTAAATTTTTTATTCTGCTAAACAATTTGTTTTATAATATATATATAAAATCCCAAATAATACAAACATAAAATATTAAAATAATTTATAATTTATAATCTCTTCTTATTAATCACTAGGTTAAAAAAACTGCTAAAAAATATTTTACAAAACTGTTAATAAAAGTGCTCTTAAATCATGTTAACTAAATGAAGAATTACTCAGAATTCTAGAAAAAATCAAATTACTCAACCCAAAAAAATTATACTAGACGAGAAATCTAACATAATGATTCTGACTTGAAATTTCTTTTCTAAAACTTTAATTAAGACAAAATATAATGCTTCTCTAACTGGAAGACTTTTTGTCACTATTAAAAAAAAAATTATAGCAAAAAACTCCAAAATTACTGAAGCAAAAGAATTTGCTATAGCTAAGAAAACTGCCTTTATCTCTAACTTAGAATCTGAACACTCTCTCACAAATGACCTTTTCAATAATAAAAAAACAGTTCATTTAAAGATAATACAGATCAACCAGTTTTCAAACTGTATATTAATCTAACAACTATGAAACAAATTAATATACAAATTAGAAAGAAAACTACTTTTACTTGTTATACTTCAAACTTTAATGAAAATACCATAATTATTGATCTACCTATTTAAAATAATTAGCAAATCTGGATTGATACAATAATTAAAAAAGGACAAGATCAGAAAATTAATCATAACAAATCCACCTTTTTCATGGATGTTGATCAAAATATGAATGCCTAACAAGTAGGGCTCTAATTAGCTTCAGTAATTACTAAACTGTACTAATCAGTTTTAGTATCAAAGCAGTTTTAGTTTTATAATAAATCTTTCAGTTTTAGTATTAGTTTTGTGATTTACTGAACTAACATTTTTTTTTATAAAAAAAAACATTTTTTATTAAATAATATATATTGCAAAATATTTTTTACAGATAATCTATTTAAAAAAATGATACAAAATATTTTTTGCAAAACTTGTAAAAAACATTGCGAAATATTTTTATATAAATGATTTGATACAGTTAACTTTCTTTATAGTCATCTCCATTACAGTCACATTACCCTATATAGTCACCTTAGTTGAGTCCCAAATTTTCATATATAAAAACTATCATTTATAGTTACAAACTACCTATAGTCACTATTATATCTTTTTTTAAAAATTTTATATACATGTAAAATTTATGTAATATTAAATATTTTGACTGTATTTTAATTACTATGGATTCTAATGATCAGATTTCAATAATTTTTAGCTCATTAGATTCGTCTTATTGAGAAGAATCAGATGGTAGTAATTTTATAATGATTGGATCAATATTGATCAAGAAATTCAATTTTAAAGATCAAATCAGCATTTTTTATATGTAAAATTTGCATAACATTAAATATTTTGACTGTATTTTAATTAGAAATAATTTATATAAAACACTCCTGCATTATAACACACCCCTTATTACATATTTAATTATTTTTATTTATTTATCAAATAATCAAAATAATCTTAAGCTGTTGCAACTTTTCATTATTTTATTATTTTATTTTTAATAAACTGAGTAAGTCTTCTTATTATTTTATTATTTTCTATTGCTTTTTTTATTGTTCTTCATTTTCAGGAGTTCATTTGTCTTCAAAAGACGTTTTTATAAAAAAAAACTAATAAAGAAATGTTAGAAATGTTCTTAAACAAAATTAATGAAAAAATGAAATAAATCCTACTTTTTTGTCTTCAGAAGTCTTTAGGAGGTGCTTCTATAAAAAAAAGTTAATAAAATGTTCTTAAATGAGATTAATAAAAAAAAAGAAATAACTTTTACCTTTTTATTTTCAGATGTCTCTGAAGATATTTCAGGTATGGCATTTTTTTCTTATCTTTTTTCAATATTGATTCATCTGTCCTCATCACCAATTATTGTTTCGTCTTCACCATCAATTATCATTTTGTTCTCATCATCAATTATCATTTCATCTTTATCATTTCATACTTATCATTATTTTATTTTTATCATCATTTTATTCTTGTCATCTCATCATTTTTTCATTTTTTTATTCCTTTCTTATCATCTTTTTGTTTTTTATCACCCTTTCATTTTGTTCATCTGCTTTTTGTTATCCTTTCATTTTTTTGTTTCCTTCTTGTCATCTTTTCTTTTTTTTTGCCTCTCCTATTATCTTTTTATTTTCATTTCTATTCCTTTTCATTTTGTCCCTATTTTCTTTTGTTTTTGATTCTGTTCACTATCTTTCTTTTTTTTACTATATCTTTTGTCTTTTATCATCTTCGTTATCTCCAATTATTTGTTTCTAATATTATTTCCATTATTTTTCTCTCTTATTATCATAATTGTTAGGCTTTTCTTTTTTGTATCATTATTATTATTACTAGCTATGTTAAAGATAAATAATTGTAAAAAATATTACTTTTGATAAACAGGGTTTAAAAGAATAAAGTTATAGTTTAATATAATAAATTTTGTTATTTTTTTTGTATAGAAAATTATTGCAATACATTAACCAGTCAATATTTTTATAAATTAGCCAATCAACATAAGTACATAATATTATAAATTTTAGTTTATTATTTTAAAATTAATTGTAAAATTATGTAATAAAGATTTGTGTACTATTAAATTTATTAGATTTTTAATGATAATCTAAATTAAACCACAGCCAATAAAATTTATCATATGATAGGAAGTGCATTACAACGCAGAGTATGTTAAATAAATTTACTCTTTTAATTATTACAGGTTCTAGTAATCAGATTTTAATAATCTTAGGTTCATTAGAATCGTCTTATCAAAAGGAAGCTAATGGTAATAATTTTATAATGATTGGATTAATATTGACTGAGAAATTCGATTTTAAAGATCAGATTAACATTTTTTATGTAAAATTCACGTAATATTAAATATTTTCACTGTATTTTAATTATTACAGGTTCTAGTGATCAGATTTTAATGATCTTAGACTTGTTAGAATTGTCTTATCATGAGGAATCTAATGGTTATAAATCCATAATAATTGGAATAATATTGACAAAATTATTATGATATGAATATTTAACCAAAATTATTACAATTTATAATTTTAGCCAAAATTACTGATTTAATTATAAGATTTTATTGCTTATAATCACATCTCATCGTAATCACCAAATATAGACTGTCCCAAATATGTGACTATAGAGAAAGTTAATTGTATAAAAATAATGTTTTGCAATATTATTTTTGTAAAAATTATAAAAAATATTGCAAAATGTTTTTACATAGATAATTTAATATAAAAAATAATGTTTTGCAATGTTATTTTTATGAAATTTGTAAAAAACATTGCAAAATATTTTTTATATAAGAAATTTAATATAGAAGCAACATTATTTTTCTTTTTATTTAAAAATGTTGTGAAATATTTTTATAAAACAATTTAATATAAAAAATAATTCATAATATTTTTTAAAAAATAATTCATAACATTTTTTAAAAAATAATTCATAACATTTTTTAAAAAATAATTCATAACATTTTTTAAAAAATGTTGCAAAATATTTTTTATAGATAGTTTAATAAGAAAAAATTATTTTGCAACTTTTTTTTGCTAAATATTGCAAAACATTTTTTTTACTAAATATTACAAAACATTTTTTTTATTAAAAATGTTTGATAAATCAATTCAGTTTTTGGTAATTATTAATCAGTTTCAGTAATTAATACTAATCAATTCAGTTCAGTATCAGTTTTTACAAAAACTGAACTGAACTAAACTGATCCCAGTCTACTAACAAGATAATAACAAGATTAATTAACCCAAAACTATTATTATTTCAAATAATGATGATGTTAAATTTATTTTAATAACTAAAACTTTTACCATTTATACTGAAGATAATAATCTTCCTTCAATATGCAAAGTAGACAAGACTTACGAAATCAGTAAATTTTTTAGTAACTATATAAATTTTAAATACATAAAACTAGCCTACTAAAGATTAATCATAGAAGAAAGAAAAAAAAATTAGTCAACATAATTAAAGCAATATTCAATAATGAAAAAGGCTACAATAAAGTACTTTAAGCCAAATTTTATTTAAAAATTATAAAAGAAGATGATTAAAATTCTATAATCAAAAAAGATATTATATTTACATTCAAACTGGCTAATATTATTAGAAAAGCGCATCCTAAGTTGTGAAGTATCCTATAAGTAATCACGCACCATTTTGCTCTTTAACAACTTTAAACAATTATAAGTTACTGTTAATTAAAAATTGATTAGATAAACCATTAAAAAATAATACTTCTATTATCATATCTGCAGGGATATTAGTTATAACAATCTGAAACTTTTCACACTATTTTTTTTCTGCTAAGCTTCAGGAGGCAGGATATCAGTAAACAGAAATAAATCTGAGGAAAACTGTCTAATCGCCATAATTGTAAGTCTTCAGATAATTATAGTTGAGTATCAGTCAAACTCTTGCCATTAAATATTTTTTCTATGATAAATACCACTTTTTTCCCACTTGTTAAGTTCTGCGAGGAGTTCATAATTATTCCATTTGGCTGGGATATCATATACTACAAGGCTCAGCATGATGTTTTATTCAGTTGGATCAGACTGATAACCTGTAATAATGAATTTCTTTTCTCCTAGACTACCTTTCTCTTTAGTCTTTTTGGTTGTAAATATTGCAACATTATTATTACTTGTGTCAGAACATTTAGAAGATGATAAGCCTGATATCATAGGCATTAGTGAAACTAGTTGAAAACCATCAAAGGTAGAATCAGGTGATGTAGTCAAAGATTGTGGTTGGCTATTTTTCTTTAAAAAAACATTTTTTTCTGCAGCCTTTTTTTATCACTTCAATTTTTTCTTCTAGTTCTTGATCAAAACTGATTTTCAGAAGGTAATTTATTTAGCAGAACTAGACAAGATAGTACTAGATAATATGCTTAAGACAGCCTTTAATTAGTATGTACTATTAGTATCTATTTTCATATTAAGTAAATTGTTAGCTGTATCTATGTATTTAGATTTTTCTTTATTTAAAACTTCATGTAATGCTGATTGGTGCTTTTTGTTAATCTCATCTATCTTTTGTTCCATGTCATATGCAACTTGATCGAGTATTGGAAAAATGATAGTTTTCAAAAAAGCAGTAAAAGAAAAATGATAAAGGATAACTATAATGTTCGCTGCTATTATTTATTGTGTAGAAGCTTTAGATTTGACTTTAGTGAGATTTATGTCTATTCAATAGTCAGGGAGCAGGGTTGTCACAGAACACGAATGCGGACTTTGGATGTCCAGAATGGGACAGTCTATGTCTGTGTCCAGATATTTTACTGTCACAGACACTTTGTCTGAAAATACAAGAATAAAAATGAGGCAGAATCTTTGCACTTATCCTTAAAAAAATAGTTTTTATATTTATTAAACATTGTCAATTTGTCATATCTGGTATCTTGTTAGTGGAAAAAGAATATTTTTAAAAAATTTGTTTTTTATGCAATCAACTAGTATATTTAATATTTTTCTGTAACTTAGCGCAGACCTGCAGACATATAATTATTGTCCCAGACAGTTCTTGAAAATGCTGGACATGTCCCACTTAACAATTATAATATGGGACGTGTAATCGGACAAAAATTCCAGATATGTCCTGGAATGTCTGTGTCTGCTTAATTTGGCAGACACTGTCCAGTGTACAACACTGTCAGGAAGGTATTCAAATAAGTTAGCTGCTATTAGCGTGACCACAGTTATGTCTTCGTAAAGCTGTGAAAAGTTCTTGAAAAAAAACTAACTACTTGCATGTTTAAGTAAGAAGTCAACTCTTTCTTAACCTAAATTATATGTGTAGAATTCATTTTTATGACAAAAAGGTAGGGTTAGTTAGATGGGAAATAATGAAAACTATACAAGAAATAAAATTCTCAATTACAAAAAAATTGGACTGAATAATTAGCGGGAAGAGTTATTACTTGAAAAATAAACAATTAAATAATCAGAAATAATAATAAATATATAATACTGGTAATGAATATTAATGATGATTTATAGTAAATTTCTTAATTTATTATATTATTATTTACTTTATTATACTTAAAAACTATTATTTGAAATTAGAAAAGAAAACTCTTTCCTGTTGATCTGTTGACTAATTTTTGACAGAAAGAAAAATTTTTATTTTTTGTTTAGAAACTGTTTATACAGTCAGAAAACCTGCACTTTAGACTACAAAAATGGATTCTACACTCCCAAAAAACTATATTTGAAGATACAGTGTTGTTCTTTCAAAAATATAAAGATGATATTTTCAAGCTTATTAAAGAAGCTGTTTACGGCATAATATCAGATGATTTTGATTTTTTTCAATAAATAGATATAAATGAGGAAGAACTTAAGACTTATGTCAACAGAAATAGAGATATTATGCAACTGATAGAGCCACTATATTATAAACCACTAAAGCCTTCAGATAAAGGCTTATAGCCTACTCTGGCTTCTATGGTTCTACTTTTATCTACATTTCTTTACAATAATAATAGGGCATTTTGTCAAAAGGTCAGGTTATCATGATCATAACGTATGCGCAGAAGAAAGGGTAAACTAGTTGTGCAATAATAACAAAATCAGCCTATCCTGAATAAAAAAATTTTGCAAGATCAGTGATATCAATCAGAATCAATGATTCTCGATGACTCTAAAAGTAATACAGAAATTAAGATATCTAGTACCTTACATCATCCTACTCTAATTACACCACTTGTTATACTGCTTTTCAGATCTCAGAAAAAATCTACTAGGAAGAAGCTGAAGAAGCTCTGATAACAATAACAGCAACAACTGGACAACAACCCTTTTATTACTCCTGGCGGTCCCTTACCTAAGAATACACCCTCTGGATCACAAGTGGTTACTTTCAGTAACAGTAAACTTTCTTCTTCTAAGATTACTTTGAAGAGTAGTGAGGATATGATTAAATTTTCAGAGGATTCCATAAATGATAAAGGCAAAAGAGAAAACAAGATTACTTAACAGACAATTTTGACAAATCTAACCTTGTCCTTACTAGTTATTATCCTCAGCAAAAAGAACAGGCATAGCTGTTGGACTTGATAGTATATGATATACTGGTCAAATAGGACAGTTATACTCTTCTTGGGAACTTTAGTTTCTGGGAAAAGATAGTATCAATCAGTACTAGGATGCATAAAAAATACCTCTCAACTAGAGTGAGATTGATACCAAATCATAAATGTCTAAAAGCATATAATGGAGATGAATGGACTGTTGAACTAAAAAGTATCCTAGTTAGATAGTTTTTAGCTTTGTGGAATCTTGCAGAAAGAAAACAGCATGAAAAATTCCAGGCAGTCATTAACAATATTTCAGACGATATAACTGAATTCTCTCTCTTTCCCGATTGTGTCCCTAGCTCTTTTATTACTGCTAGTGGAATGAAATCTTTTAAAATTATCAAAGAAGTATCAGGAGCTAGAAAGTTGATCAGCTATTTCACAACATGGGATCAAGTTTCAAAATATATAAACAGCCCGCAACTTTAGAATAATGTTAATCTTTCATGGTATCGTTATTCCACTTCAAGATTTGGCTTTTAGAAATGTCGTACTGCTAGATTTGACAATGCAGAAAACTCAAATAAAGCATCTAAAGCTGCTTCTCATTCGAATACTAATTCCAAACATTTTTTAGGTAATCACAGATTTCATAATCAAAATAAGAAAGATAATAATAACAGGAACTCTGGTTCATCTACCAAGAAAAACTTCCAACTCAAGACAAACCAGTCCAATAGGTCAGATGTGAATAAATTAATTGCAGGACTGAAGGCCATTTTGGAACAATTAGTTAGTTTAATTTAACAGCTTTTAATTTAGGAATCTTTTTAGATTTATTCATATTTTTTGTTTATATTTTGTTATTTTTCTAGTATATTTCTTTTTTTTTCTCTTCATTTCCCTTATTTCTTTAATCTATAATTAGACTTTCTATTACCTTGTTGAAAATAGGTTATTATAGTTGGTCATGACAGGTACTTGTCACTTGTTGCTACAGCATGGGTAGATGAAATGGTATATAGTTATTATGTTTTGTATTTTTTTGGATACGATGTTAATAAAGTATGCATTTGTTTTAATCAAAAAAAAA
Organism: Rhizophagus clarus; assembly: GCA_015698045.1. Taxonomy (NCBI): domain Eukaryota; kingdom Fungi; phylum Glomeromycota; class Glomeromycetes; order Glomerales; family Glomeraceae; genus Rhizophagus; species Rhizophagus clarus. The sequence continues at coordinate 820,843 of BLAL01000252.1, read as the reverse complement.
AACTATTATTTATTACATATTTTAATATAGATGGTTTAGAAATTTACTATATATTATAAATAAAAAGAATGAATTTAATTATTAAATCCTAAATTTGGTACTAAACTTTAGAATATACTTAAAGATAAAGTATATTTATAAAAGGTGTAGTTAAAGAAAATTAATTGTATTATATTTATATAATAAATAATTAAATATTTAATTAATCTGTATTTTTATTTTATTTAATTTAATTATAAAATAGTTGTAAAGAGATTTAAAAATAATATATAATTGATTTTAACTAGTAAAAATTAAAACAAAATAAAAGTTATTATTATAATTATTTTAAGCAAAAAAATATAATTAAACTATATAATAAAAATTATATAATAATAAAATCAAGAAATTTATTTATTTATTTTTTTTAATTATTTGAAATTAGATATAAATTTTATGTATTAATTTTATTAAAAACTCTTGTATATAATTATTAGTAAAAAATTTTAATATTTTCTAACTTCTATATATATTTAAGATTCTAATTTAGTGATGAAATATATTAACTTTATATGATAACTAAGTTGCTTAATGAATTTTTCTAGTAATATAATAAAAACAAGGGTATGATTGTTATGGTCTACTAGGTGAAAGCACAAATGAATCTATACACTTGATTAATAACTTTATCAAGAATACCAGAAAAAATAAAAAGAAGCTATAGATCCTCACATAAGATATGAAAAAAGCGTTTAATTTAGTTAGACTAGAATTGCTAAAATACGCATTGCTACAAATTGATATATTGCATATACTCGTAGAATAGATCATTGCTCTTTTCGAATATTGAGTATTATGAATAGTTATAGCATATGGACTTAGTGACAGGTTTATCAGCAATAATGGTATTGATCAGGATGACATGATTTCTTTATTACTCTAAAGAATCTTCTACAATCTTCTTCTATTGGAAATTTAACAAACTAAAGATAACAAATATGAAATGGAAATTTTTTGGCCAAATAATATTAACAATCCTACTATATGGATGCAATATAAGCTTCAGGTCTCTATATGCACTTATATGAATGACACGGTGTTCTTAGAATTGTCAAAGACCAGGATGCAAAAGATAGTAAACATAGCAAATGAGTTTTACTAGATTAACAATATTGATATTAATACTAAGAAATCAGAGCTAATAATCATTAACCTAACAGTTGAACAGCCCGCATAAGTCATTGAACTAGAATGAGACCGATCTAAAATCTAGACCATAAACCAAGAAATAAGATACCTTGGGGGTATAGTTTTTTAACAAGCTGAGTAGACGATGATGGATGTAAAGGTTGTCTATAGTTAATAACTTCTGCAATACAATCTGTAAAAATTTATCATAGCAGGTTAATGCATTTATCTAATCAATAGAGTACTAATAATATACACAGCTCAAATTATGATACTATCAGAACAGAATTTGAACCAAATATTTGTCCTGACAATAAAATTAGTCAAGAACTGGCTGAAACTTCCCAAAAATACACTATTGTCATTACTATTTCATGAAAAAGGATTTGGTATGAAACATTTATAAAACAATATTGCATTAACACCATAACAGAACTAACAATTAGACTGAACAGTGCATCACATGCATCAACATCCACACAAATAAAACTAAGAGATGCATAATTCAAATCGCTTATTACAAACTCAATATGTCCTGGACTAAATTATAAGTGCAAAAAAATGTATCATTTAACGCATTATTAATAACCAAAGCGCTAGATATTTCTATGAAGGTAGATTCAATTAAGAGAATAACTTGGAGTGTTATAGAAGAAAGGAAGCCAATTTTAAACTTTTTTAAACAATTTTATCTCACGAAATATGTATACTAGATTAATCAAAGTGCACACTATTCAATTTACTATATAGATCAATTATTTATTAGAGGCATATATATCATGGCATGAAAACAATACTAAAGATTAGCATTACTTTTTGCACAAGAAAGAGTAGCCAGATAGTATCATAATGTGATTCATCTATGCATATTTAGAACAAACAATATAATAGTATCTAATAAACTAGAGTTAATTACTAGTATTTTTTGCAAAATATCATACTAGATATTTATCATAAACAAATAATTTTTGTGTAAGAACCAACAGCTGTAAATAATTTTTGTGTAAGAACTAATAGCTGTAAATACAAACATTTGAACAATAGGCAAAATCTGTAAAATAAGCTATCAACTAAACAAAATCTTAATGTCCTATTAGTTGGAATGCAACAATAATAGAATCATCAAATGGCAAAATATAGAGAATACGAAACTAGCTGAATGTTGCAATATGGTAATAATAGATAAAAATTCTAATAGTACTTATGAATAGTGGTTTTCCACTAAATGATTATATCCAAATCAACAAATTGTCATTCTAATAACTATAGATAGGATAACAGAAATAACTTTAAATCCTTTAATTATTCTTCTCTTAATACAGGATATATCATATATGGATCCACAGATAGATAGAAGATGATAACCTCGAAATAAGACTAATAGAAATAAGAAAAGCTCTAACAGAGAGAATAACTGTAGAATATTATACAAATAGATCTTTTACAACAAACTTTTCTACATCAGCAGATACACAAGACACTAACCTAATATATACAAATATGAAAGCTGCATTTTGTATCAATAATGAACTTTCTTTATCAGCTTAAGCCAACTTATCACTATGGCCTTCATCAATAAGATCAGAATTAGTAGTTATATTTATAACCTTACTCACCAGCACTACAGATGCAAAGATTAAAATATATACAAATAGCCAAAGTACTATTTAAATGATTAACAACTAATATAACAAATCAGGCAAAAAACTGTTGAAACAAACAAACTTATTAATTCTACTAAAGATTAATATTATTTTACAAGAAAGAAAGATGGATTTAGAGTTAGTGAAAGTTAAGAGACATAATGAAGACAAAATGAATGAAATAGCAGACAAGCTGGCTAAAAATGCAAGTAGTATCAGCAATTACTTTAATAACAGATTCAATTACAGTAATAGAATAGTGAGATTTTTTTTAGTATAAAAGAATGTTCCAATTGAATACAACTTAAGAAAATTCATTAAAATTCTAATAAATACTAAAGTGGTAGTAAAATGGTCATAATTAAAGACAAATGAAAAAAAATCATCAAAATCAATTGCATAGAATATAACTTGGAATTTAATTCATAAATATAAAGGGTTTAATTGTATTTCAGTAAAAAAAATATTGGCATTTAATATTTATTATTAAATTATTTGTCAAAATTCTTCCTATGGGTTCTATCTTAATCCAGCGAAAGCTAGACATATATAAGGATTTTATGTGTTTCAGATATAATGATAACAAGAAAAAAGATTGGTATCACTTTATTATGTATAAAGCTAATAAGAAAATATGGCTAAAAATTAGAAAAAAAAATACAAAATGATCTTATCCATACCATTTTAAAATTAAACAATCAACAAAAAAGTACAGATATAGATATATATAAAAAATTAAACAAGATACTAGACATACATCATAATAGCAGGGAGTTTACTGATTTTTGTGTATTAGCTTTAATAGCCAAAATTAATAATAATCTTTCTAATTTAGCAAAATAGCTATTTGAATTTACAGAAACAAAAAATACAATATTTATGATTACACTATTGGATTCCTTTATTATTCATTTTAAAGAGTATATCTGACTTTTAGTAACAATAGCATGGGAAAAAGTTAACAACATTAGAAGAAAAGACAAATTGAGTAAATCTGAAAATATGGAGTATTACTTTAAATCTTATTATCAGCAAACAAAATACTCAAGGCAAAAAAAACAACAATTGGAAAGTAAAAAATTATCAGAAAAACAGGAAATTCTAACTACAATACTTGATAATTCTTCATTTAAAATGGCAACAAATAAAAATTGTATAACATCAAAAAGTAAATATAATAATCAAAAAGGTTCATAATCAGATGTGCTTATTAATTAATAATAATGGGTAGTTTAGTTGAGCTTATAAAAAAACCAGTAATATTATTAATAATATAATATTGGATCTGGAATCAACATAATACTTGGAAAAAAAAAAGTTATCACTAAAATATATTTAATAAATATAGTAATAGTTAATTCTATAATATTTTATATTTATATTTATTATCTTAAATTATATTTTGATAATCACATTCTGCAGGTCAGGTGGATATAATTTTTGATAAATTGTTTATATGATATATAAACTAAATAACAATAAAAGTATATATAGATTATTAAAAAAAAAAAAAGGTAATATAATAAAAATAAATTATACAACTCTATAAGTATTAATTAAAATTATAGTAAAATTAAATAATATAAAACCTTTAAAATTCCAAAAAAATGCTAAAAATATATAAATTAATCATCTTATATTATTTAAAATTAAATATTTATAAATTCTTATATTTTAAAATTATTTAATTATAACTTTTTTTGTTTAAATAAAATTATAATAATAGGTATTTTTACAGTTTCTTTAATTAAAATTAAATTAAAATTAAAATTAAAATTAATTTAAAATTAGCATTTTAATTTTAATTCATATAAAATTTAGATTTTTTTTTTCCATAACGTATTTATAGATTTATTAAAATTTTTGTAAATTACATGAAAAATATAATTAATTAATTCTAATATGATTAATCTATAAACCATCCGTCATTTCAAAGAAATTTCATATGTGCACTGTCAGTTGACAATTCTCCTACACAAGTAAGCACATGTGAAACGAGCTATCTTAGATATTACATCCTTGTGATCATAAGAGGGAAAATTTAGAATTAAGATTATATTTGTTAATTAAATTTATTAAAATATTATATAATATTAAATAAAATTTTTGGTTTTATTTTTTAGTATTAAAATTATATAAAATACACATTAATACATTTTTTGTATATGCATTTATAAGTAAAAAACCAATTAAAATTTTTATATTATAAATTTATATAAATTTATATATATTTATATATAATTTTCTTTTAAGATAATTTTTTAACCTTATAATTTTTAATATGTTTAATACTTGTTTAATAGTTTACTTAACTTTTTATTTCTAATTTTACTTAACTAATAAGATTGAAATTTTGTATAAAATTTTAATTATAATTAGTTTAAGATTAAATTTAATCTCAATCATATTTTTTGTAAAATTAAATTATTAATCTTTAATCTCAATAATAATCTTAATCACATATTTTATGAAAACATCTAAAATTAAATATTTATATATAAAATTAAAAATGATTTTAAATCTACTTTTTAACTTTAAATAAATTTGTAAATAAGTAAAGAATTAAAAATAAATTTAAATTTAAAATAAAATTTTAAAAGATTTATAATAAAAAAAAAGAATATGTTTTGCAAATTAATATATTACTAAATCTATTACAGAATTTAATATGCATTTTAATATAATAATTTATTTATTAAATTAAATTACATAAATATATAAAATTGAAAATTTGAGTTAGAAAATAATTAATAAATAAAAATATATTATAATTAATAAAAAAATAATCAGACAATTGAAAAAATATTTCATAATTATTTATGTCAAAGAAGTTTGAGATCATAATCATCATAATATTAAACATTATTTGAATATTAACTTGTATACTACTTACAATTGAACTAATTATTTCTGATTAAATTCCATAATTTGCAAGTACTACAAAGATTTAAATATGTATAATATATAATTTTAGCAGAAAAAGAGTTCACTCATAATAATATAGTTACTTCAAAAAACAAACCCTTACCTTTCAGTTAATTTTGGTAAGAGATGTTTTAAATTAATCCTAGACTCCTAGACTTAATTTTTTGTATTATTATTCATTTAATAATTTCTTGCAATTATAAATTTGAAAAATACCCTATTGAATAAACTTTTCTAATTTTATATAAGCAATAAGAGCATCGTTTGTCACTTACTTTTTCTTTATAACGGAAGTATATACTGAACAGTATGGAGTATCCGAAGACACTTTAATTTCCAGTGATACTTGAAACTGATGAGGACTATAATCGTTTAATTTGTAAGTAGATTACTGACATGATTTAAATTATTTCGATCCTGGATTGCTTACCTCGCGAGGAAGTGGATCCTACGCTTTTACGATTTATTTTATGTTATTTGTCAATTTATATTTTTTTTTATTCTTAAATTGCATTTAATATTTGCTGGTGCAAAAATGTTAAAGGGATGAGTCTAATTCAATACTTTTTATTCCATTCCTTTACCTATTTTAGTACAAGCTTATGATATATCCGCGTTAAAGGAGGACAACATTATTAAGTTGATTAAATAATGAGCAAATAAATTTACGTAGTTAAGTAAACACATAAAGATGCAGTCGTCAGACTTAAGTCTTTTTTGTACTTCTTCGATTTCTTCTATAATATAGCATTATACAGTATATAGAATATAAAAAGGGCAAATGTTATTCATTAAGTTATTATGAATTACTTACTCGGCTTCGTTTGTCCCTTCATCATTACTTGAATCTATATTGCTTGTCAAATCACTACCATCATCCAACAAATCATTTTTTGTATTGTTATTCTTCCTTTGTGCAGTTTCATCACTTTCTTGCTCCTGTTGTCCGTTTATTTTTGTATCGCTTTGTAATGAAATATTACTTCTATTATTATCTATGCTAACAGAAACAACTTCTCTAAATATTTTTGAACGTTTAGAATGTTTTCGTTTTCCTCTAGATCCGATTCCCTCACTGTTAATATCAGTTTCGGTTTCATCGATATCACTGTGAGATATATCGTTCATAATACCATTATGTGGTGGTATTTCAACAATAATTCCATTTCCGGGTGAAGAATTGACAACTGCGGATGAAGTTGGTCCTGCTTCATCAACTGATTGTATTACTTTATCAAATTTTTTGTTTCTTTGTCCAGCTTGAAACACTAAAAGAAAGAAATTAATTAGAAAAACATCTCGTACCAAAATAATTGGTTTCGTAAACGAACGTACAATTTAATTCTTCTTTCAATCTCGGTAAAAATTCCTCAAAATCATCATCCTCTAGAGCTTTAAATACGTCACCAGGTTGTATGTTTTTACGGTTTTTACTTTTTGCCATGCGATTAGCGCTGTTAATTAATTGGATTAAGGAATCGATTTTTTACAAAATTGATGATAAAATACGAACACGAAAAAAGGGATACACAGAGGTAATATGACTAATAAATACAGTCGTTGATCTTATTACAGCTAGTTTCGCATCATCCTGTATTGTGTTATTACCTAGCTTTTTTGTTAAGGTATACAGATTGTATTTTATCGTAAGGGTATATGAATATTCGTAGGAAAAAAAGAGACACGCGTGAAAGAACTATTTAACTTACAGCGTTATTTATGAGTTTTGTTATTATCGAATTTGGCATATCCAAATCTTCTACCTCTTTTACTACTTTATCATAGTCAACTTCACCTTCTGAACTAAAATCTTCTTCTGAACTTATCATTTTTATAAAATGAATATAAGTGTTGTGTTGAGGAATTAGCAAAGGTTTAAACAAAACCGAATTAAAATTTTTGTTTTGTTGTACAAAATTTAGCCAATAGCGTTGACCAAAGAAGCTCTCAGAAATATTCTTAATTTGTTAATACTATTCTGATTCAATGCGTTTACTTCTAATTTTCGACCAAATTGTAGCTAATATTGAGACAAAGAAGGTATGAACAGGGTCGAATTTGAGTGTTTAAGTCGATGAATCTTACCAATTTTACTTTATTTCGAAAATTTTAAACATTACTATAAATTATTATTATACTATCTTAGAAACAACTCAAGATGTAAAGAGCGCTTTTAAGGATAAAAATTTTAATAATAATATTTGTACTTCGCAAATGCATCCTATAATTGTTGTCCGCAGCAGCATGAACTAAGATCTGATCGCGTCAAAGATGGAATAGCTCCTCATCACTACACTACTTATTAGATTTGTTGTGCCACAACTTATTTTTGGGTAAGATCCTATTTCATAGTAGTAATTATAATGAGAAGCAAATCTTTAAACAAACATGTGGTGTAACGTATACTTGGAATTAATATTATTACGTTTAAGGTAAATTTTCTACTTTATTTTAGCAAATATTATAATAGTAATAGTTCAAAATGTCTATTTTTGTGTTATTAAAATCGGATTATACTGTAACAAAATTTTTTTAACTTCTAAGATTACTATACCCAAATTTATCCATTTCTCCTCTTTAAACAGCCGGTAGAGCAGCTTCCATGTTCCTTAAACTTTTAAGTAAAGGACGCATTCTTTTTTCTACAAGCTGTTCCATCCCAGAGTATTCAACTACCTGGAGAGATGATTTGCATAAATGAATAATTCATCATTTATAACATTATCGCAAAATAAATATTAAGTATCTTACCCTATTAATAAACTTCACTACAAACTCAGAATACATATACAAAAAGTTAGCAGGACCAGTAACACTATTAATTTTCGGTTTAGTGATATGTTCACATAATCTTAATCCTGCTTCAACTAAACTCCCAGCAAAATTTTCCGTAATCTTTAAATTTTGTTGTATTTCAAATTGGGAGAATAATCCTTGATCATCATCGTGATTATACATCAAATAACAATCTAGTCCATCAACGTCTTGTATAATACGTAAATGATGTAAAATATGATTAATATTATCACAAATATGCATTAATCTAACTTCAGCACTTCGCACTTTATTTTCTATTTTGTCAATTTGTGATAAACCCCAATTAATATATGAAGTCGCAAGAACAATACTGGATGAAGTGAGTTTGTTGTTAGGACTTCCTACTAACTGAATTATTTGACTTGTGATTTTTATACACATCCTTACATTGTCCATGAGCTTTTTGTTTAATTTAATATAAATATAAGTAGTATAAGTATGCGTGATTTTACAAATACATTTTTGGAATTATTATTAACTTTGAGAATACCTCGGCAATTTTCGTGTCATCCACCGAAAATAATTGATCATACTTGTTTAATTCATTATTCATCATCGCAGAACAATGAAAAGCTAACCCGAATAACCATTGTTTGATCGCATAAATCCAAGTCTCTTCTATTGGAAATCCGAAGACTTTCCACGCCAACCCAGATTGCTGTAAAATTTCTCCATATAAAGATTTCTTAAATTCCAAAACTTCTTGAATTCGCTTCAGATCTGAACCAATGTTCTCACTTTTAGGGTATTCAGAATTCACTGCAGCTTTCATATCTTCAATTATCTCGACATATTGGACAATATTTTCTAAATTCCTTCCCAAAGTCTGCCATTGTGGAAAGATTTGCTATTAAAAAAATGTATTATCAGAATTTTTTTATTATACAAGATAAAGCTCAAAATCTTGATTAAAATGATCCGTCATTGTAATAATTCATTTAATGACTATGAATCATTTGAGTTTAGCTGACTTACTGTAAATGGTTTACAATAATCACACCTTAACCAATCAGCATTCAACAAGAATCTGTCAATTAAAGCTTGAATATCATTATAGTTGTTTGGAATCGAATTATGAAGTATATTGAGAGATGTTTCCATATCACGACATCTCTCTTGGAATTGGGTTTGAAACTCCATCAAAGGAATATTCTTTTTCTGAGCTTGTAATTCAATCCAATCAGTCATTAAAACATTCCAATAATTTTCATTGCTAGAATGTGATAATATACGACGCAACATTTGCATCCTAGCAGGTTCATGAACTAATTTATCTCTCCCGCCTGATAAATCATTCATGGAATGATCAGTTATTTCCATATCATTAGTACTATAGTTAGTTGTAGCTGATTGTTTAATGCACTTTCCACCAAAAATCCGACGAGAACAATGTTTGTAATTACGATGAGATAAGCTCGATGAATTTATAGATGTGGCAAGTGTAAAGTCCGAAGAACTTTGCTGCGTGTTTGATGACTCTTCCTCATAATTCAATTCATCTTCTGTAAAGGAAAGACTTCTAGCAAGTTTCGAAGACAAAGAATTTGAAATCTTTTGAGCTTTAATTTTACGTTGACTGTCCTCTTCACGTTTCCGTTTAAGGGGTGACATGCTACCATAAGGAATTTCGAAGTTCTCTACCGTCATTGAATTTACTGTCAAATTTAAGACATTAAAAGAGAATTGAACATTGATATACTAAAGGAACGAACGGCCATATAAATCGAATTTACATACAGGTTGTTGTTCTCTCGGCATTCTCGTCTACTTCAGTGCTACTCAACTTTAAAGGCATTCCGCTCTCATCTAATAAAATATTTTCTATTCAAAAAAAAAGAAAAGTATCAGATATTGTGTATATTGTATAAAAGAATAATGAATCAATTAGTGGAAATTATACCGAGCGCAGTAAGCAAGGTGTTTATGGCATTCTCCCAAATTTTTTTGAAAGTAAGCGTTAAAGCCGCCGTGTTTTCTTTATCAAATTTCATCGTAGAGTTTTCTGCCACAGGATTTGTAACCTTAATAGGGTCAGAATCAATAAATGGTTTCTTAGTCATCGCCATCGTCGTCTTCCAAAAATCCTTCGTCGTCGTCTTGAAAATCAACTAAGACAACACAAGTAACGAACAGGCCAATGCTCACGACAAAGATGAGTAAAAGGAATTGGGGCTGAAGAAGTTTTTTGCTTGCTTTTAAGTAAAGTTTTGGATACGAAGTACGCGATACAGATGGTGGAGTGGAAAGCGGCAGGACCATGACTATCGAGTCAGAGAAAATATTTTTGGATCCATGACTTTATATAGAAATATTTTTACGTAATTTTTGGGTAATATTATGTCCTGCTTGCGCTTTAGATTTCAATTTTCAAATTTATACCGGGAATTTGCAGGAAAAACTTAGAGTATCAATTCCGAATTACGTTACGCAAGCCACATTTGCCGCAGTTGCAAACTTCATATAAGAAGGAAGACCATTTATAATCAACTTTTTATTGACCAGTGCAGTTTGTCACGTTATTCAAACAAAAGGAAATAATTTATAATTAAGTTCGAAAACTCAACTTGCTTTTCTGAAAAGATCTAAAGATAATTTAAAGGACTGATTTTTACAAATTTTACAATGTCTGAGCAACCGAATCCAACACCGCCGACTGGAGACGAGAAAAAGGATGAGCACATTAATTTGAAAGTAGTTGGAAACGTAAGTTTTATGTTTTATTTAAACAAAGAAGTAGAGAAAATATTGCGCGTCTAAAACTGTGGGTGTTCTATATTGAAGAACTAATAAAATAAATGCGCGTTTGATAAAACTTTATTAACTAAAATTTTGCGACGAATTTAAAAGGACGCGTTAAGTAATTAATTTTATTTATGGTTGCATTCTTAGGATCACAACGAAGTGTTTTTCAAAATTAAGCGGACAACACAACTGAAAAAACTAATGGATGCTTATTGTGAAAGACAAGGAAAGTCGTTGAATTCACTCCGATTCCTTTATGATGGTGACCGTGTACAAAGTCACAACACACCTCAGGAGGTAAATTTAGATCATTCAATTTGTCTTATCTCTATCACTTTATACTTCTTTTTTTTCTTTGATTAATTTCTTTTAATAATAACAGCTTGAAATGGAAGATGGGGATGCAATTGACGTTATGGTGGAACAAATAGGTTAGTTAATAAAGATTCAATTCCTTTATTTGTTCTTTTTAATTTTTAATCAATATTGAATGAAACCTCTCTTTCTTTAGGTGGTCGAATTAGCTATATGTGAATATTTTATAGGTGATCTAACGATAAAATCAGATCTTTTTCTATCTCACTATTATTCCTTTTTTTTTTTAAAAAAAAAAAACCTACTCGTTTTGACCATTTGAACCAAATTTCGTTTATTGTTTATATTTTCAAATTTTCTTTTTCTTGCTAACTTTAAAGTGTTTTGTTACTTTTGTCATCCATTTGGGCACTTGATTTAGTTATAATTCTCAGTAAGAAATTCTAGATAGATAATAGTCATTATATAATATAAAAAAATGAATGGTAAATATTTCGGATGACCTGCATTTAATTGATTTTAAATTTAGATGTCCAATAAATTTCAATTAAACTAAATAAGTCTAATTTCTGGTTGAAATTTAAATACCGGTCATTGGATTGAGTATCTTTAGCCTTAATGATGGTACACCCTTCCTGTCTTAATAGACTGGGCACTACTATTTTGAACAAAGACCTTTTAAGCTTATTTAATGTGGGCCAATAAGATTTTATTATTTATTTATAAACAACTACACTCAGGATCAGTACATCTAATGAGGTGATAATAACAAACGAAAATATAACTACAAATTCTTCGCTAGCCACCCAAGCATATGAAGAGCTTAAATATGATCCGTAAAAAGCTGGATGATCTTTTAAAATAATTAAAATTCTTTGACTTACAGTGCAGGAAATATAATAAAAGAAATCGGAATGATCCATTTAAAATACTTACGAATAAATTTTTAGAGATAGCATAGATCAGGTAAAAAGTGATGAATTAATTGTTTTAAAAGGTCAGAGAGCAGTTATAATTATAAATTCTGTCAATGGAAAGAGTTTAGAAATTATAAAAGAACCGGTAGTGAAAGGAAGTATTATTCTTCCTTTATAGATCATTGCTAAATATTTTAAAAATTGAGTAATGAAAGAAATGAATGCTTTAACAAAATTAAAAAAGTTATTGATAAAAAAGCCAGCCAAAAAGTAGGATGCCTTAAAAATTAATAATAAAAAGAATTATTGAATAGTAAAACAGAATACTGCTGCAATATTTATATTGAAAAAATTTAAATGAATTAATAAGATAAGAAAAAACAATATAAATTTTAATAAAAAAAATATATCTGATAATTTAGTATAAAATTTGCTACAACTAATTATTTGTGTATATTTACGTATTTTTTTTTTCTTTAATAATTATATGTATTTTTTATTATTATTTTTTTTTTTACTAATCCATTTAATATTATCACTTTACTGGAATATTAGCCATATATATTAGTTATTTACTATGCTAATAGTAAATAAATGGATTATTATTTGAAGAATAATAACCTATTTATTATAAATACTATAGTATAGTAAATAACTTATTTATTATCCTGAATACAGATATTTAATGGATCATAATATAAAAAATTTTTTTTTTTAATTCAAAGATTATGTAATGACTTTATTGTAATATATTTAACAATAAAATATAAAATACAAATACCATATATTGCCAAAATTAAGCACCTCTTTTTTGCATTTAATGCTGGCCAAGGTCCTCATAATATTGGCCAAAATCAATATAATTCAGGCCAGTGATGCTTATTTTTGGGGGGGTGGTCAATAACAGCAATATACAGTAACAAAGCCCACCCAGCACAGCTAAATGTGACCTATAAAATAATATAAAAAATAAACTATTTAAATTTTTTATATTTATAATATAATAATTATAATAGGATTCCAAATAATATATACAGTATCCATCAAGAAATCACCAATCATGAAATCATAGATCATTTATTTATTTATCATTAAAACCTGTTATATCAATTATTTTATTATTAATTCATATCCAGTTTTTTTTCACATATTGCCAAGTTTTTTCTTATTTAAATATAACTTTTAAAAGAAAAGAACTCACTGCTTTTGAATGTAAAAAGGTTATTAGAGCCTGAAAATATGGTATTAGCAAAAGAAAAATTAGTAAAGCATTAAACCATCCCCAAAGTACCATCCATAATGTTATTTCTGTTTACAAGAATTGTGAACATAAAACTCTTCCTTTTAGATCTGGTAGAAATTCTATAATGACTGAAAGGAATAGTTGACACCTAGTAAGAATTCTTAAACAGAATAGAAAAATAAACCTGTAGAAATTACATGAGGATTTTTTAAATTTAACATCAACTAGAGTTTGTAAAACATTTTAAAAAAAAGTCTTCATGAACAAGATTTTTACAGTCAAGTTAGCATTAGAAAACTTTTTATGAATGAAAAAAATAGACAGAAAAGACTTACTTAGACTAAAAAATGTAAAGAGAATAAGAAAATATAATCTGAAGTAATAAATTTAAGTTTGAATTAAAAATGGTAAGAGATGGGTTTAAAAGCAGCTTCACAAAAAATATGATATAGAGTACTTAATTCCTATAGTAAAGTCTGATCAGTAAGATGTGATAGTGTAGAGATGTGATGCTTCACTAATCATAGTCTTAATCTATTAGTTAAATTAGAAGGAAGTGTAATGATCATATCATATATAGATGTATTAGAAAATAATTTATTACCATTTTTAAATAATTTGAACAGTCAAGAAAATTATTTTTTTTAGAAGGATAACACTTTTATAGTAGGTAAAAATTTGCTATAGTAGGTAAAAATTCACATTAAAAAAAGTCTTCATGAACAAGATTTTTACAGTCAAGTTAGCATTAGAAAACTTTTTATGAATGAAAAAAATAGACAGAAAAGACTTACTTAGACTAAAGAATGTAAAGAGAATAAGAAAATATAATCTGAAGTAATAAATTTAAGTTTGAATTAAAAATGGTAAGAGATGGGTTTAAAAGCAGCTTCACAAAAAATATGATATAGAATACTTAATTCCTATAGTAAAGTCTGATCAGTAAGATGTGATAGTGTAGAGATGTGATGCTTCACTAATCATAGTCTTAATCTATTAGTTAAATTAGAAGGAAGTGTAATGATCATATCATATATAGATGTATTAGAAAATAATTTATTACCATTTTTAAATAATTTGAACAGTCAAGAAAATTATTTTTTTTAGAAGGATAACACTTTTATAGTAGGTAAAAATTTGCTATAGTAGGTAAAAATTCACTATAATGTGAGTTCGTTATATTGAGAGCTGACTGTATATATAAATTATTTTAAAATATACAAATTATTTTGAAATATATAATTTATTTTGAATTATTTTAAAATATATAAATTATTTTGAAATATATAAATTATTTTGAAATATATAAATTATTTTGAAATATATAAATTATTTTGAAATATATAAATTATTTTAAAATATATAAATTATTTTGAAATATATAAATTATTTTGAAATATATAAATTATTTTAAAATATATAAATTATTTTGAAATATATAAATTATTTTGAAATATATAAATTATTTTAAAATATATAAATTATTTTGAAATATAAATTATTTTGAAATATATAAATTATTTTGAAATATAAATTATTTTGAAATATATAAATTATTTTGAAATATATAAATTATTTTGAAATATATAAATTATTTTGAAATATATAAATTATTTTAAAATATATAAATTATTTTAAAATATATAAATTATTTTAAAATATATAAATTATTTTGAAATATATAAATTATTTTGGAATGCACAAATTATTTTGAGATGTACAAATTATTTTAAAACATACAAATTATTTTGGATTTGTATATTTGGGATGTACAAATATACAAAATAATTTGGGATTTATCTAATTTATTTTGGATGGCATCTATAATCAGATACCTATCTGATTGATAACTTTTTTTTTGATCAGTTATCTAATTTGTTCAATAGTTAAAAATTTGTTTATATTTCAATCAGGTATCAATCAGATTATTACTCGATTAATAACTATTTTTTAATTTAAATTTACTGATTGCTCACTTTTAAAATAAATATTAAAATCAGGTATTAATCAGTAATTACCTGATTGCTAATCATATTTACTATATTTTAATTAAATAAACTGAAAGTAGCTGACTGTTATTAAATTTACGATTGACTTAAATACATTCAACCTAAATTAGGACAAATAGTTATATATTTTATACTAATTGAGACCGAATAGTTTACTATTTTTTAAGTTATATATTTTATCTCAATTCACTATAGTTAATAATTGGTCTTTCTGGCAAAAGTTAAAAATCGGTCTTAATTTTGAATCATGTGATATAATCTTCATAATTGATCAAATTTTTTTTTGACTTTTTTAAACTATTCATACTTTCTTCCCTTTTTTTTTCATTTATTTTGTACCTTTACTTCCCTTTATCCTCTTATCCATCCTTCATCTTTCACTCTTCCACTTTTCTTTTGTCACTCTTTTTCTTTCCCTCTCTCTTTTATTTATAGAAAACCAGTCAGAATTAATTTAGATATATAGGCATGTTTTCATAATTTAAAAACTTTAAAAAAATATAAAAATTTTTTTTTTTCTTTTTTAATATAAAAACAGCTTCAAAGTTAAATACACAGAATCCAAATAATTAAGTTTCAATTATTGAAACTTTTTTGACTTTAATTTATTTAAAAAAAATGTTATATCATTTTTTTCTTTTTATTTTTTAGAGAAAATGATTTTAAAGTTGATATTAAAATCCCAATAAATAACTTTTATTAGATCTTTTTGCTGAATTATTATTTAAAAATGTTATATTAACATTTTTTTTTTTTTGTAGAAAAATAGTTCTAAAGTTAAGTATTAAAATTCCAATAGGTAAGTTTCAATTATCAAAACTTACTGACTTTAATTTATTTAAAAAAATGTTATATTAAAATTATTTTTCTTTTTCTTATTTTTTTTTAGGAAAAATGACTCTAAGTTAAAGTTATCTGCTAAAACTATTTTGACATTTTGATATAGTATATCATATGATATACATAGAATTTTAGCAAGATTTCTGATTAGTTTGATCAATTTTGATATCACCAATTTATTGATCATTGATAATTTTTTTTTTTTATTTTTTTTTAAAAAAAAATTTTTTTTTTTACTTTTATGTAAGAAAAGAAAGGTCAAAACTCATAAAATAAAAAATGGTTAGTTTTTGAATTTTAACTTTCTGTTTTTTTTTAAAAAAATTTTCTTATTTTTAGTTATTTAAAACTGATTTTTTCTTTTAAAAAAAAATTATTTATTCAGTTTTTTTTTAAAAAATAAAATTATTTTTTCAGTTTTTTTTTTAAAAAATAAAATTATTTTTTCAGTTTTTTTTTAAAAAATAAAATTATTTTTTCTTTTTTTAGAGAATGTTAAACAAATACTACAAATTGGACTTTGGAATTGAAGTAAATGAAGGGAAAGGAGTTCTATTTCATTGTTAATAAAAATGTTTTTAATGTTTCTTTTCTTTTTTATAGATTGCCAGATGAATACTATGAACTGAACTTTGGAATTGAGATGAATGGGAAGAGAAGAGTTCTGCTTTGTTGTTAATAGAAATGTTTCTAATATTTCTTCTCTTTTTTATAGGTTACTGGACAAATACTATGAACCAGATTTTGGAATTGAGGTAAGTAAAGAAGAGAAAATGGTATTTGATTGTTTTAATAGAAACGTCTCTAATATTTCTTCTTTTTTTTTATAGGCTGTCAGACTATTTAAATGAATCTGAACTTGAAATATAAGGAATAGAAAAGATAAGAAATTCTTTTAATATTAAAGAAATGTAATAATATTTCTTTTTTTATTTTTTTAAGTCGTCAGACTTCTTAGACGAATCTGAACTTAAAATATAAAGAATGGAAAATGGAAATAAGAAACAGAAATGAGAAAAAAAGGAAAGGAAATTCTTTTAATATTAAAGAAATGTAACTTTTATTATTTGTTTTATTTTTAGGTCGCTAGACTCTTAGTTTTTAAGTACTAAAAGCCAATACTATGCCAAAACTATAATACAATACTAGTGTCAAAATTAAACTGAATGCCAAAACAGTTTTAACAGTTATAATACTATATAAGAAGTGTATAATAAATTTTTTCTAGTACTATATATAGAAAGTTATAATTTTTATAATATCTTCATGTTATATATGTAATTAATAATAAACAATAAGGTTAAATAAATAACAATAAAGATTACTATTTTAAATGTATTTTGAAAATTTTGAATTTTAATATTGAATTAATTATAAAATTTATACAAATCAGTCTATTTTTATTGATGAAAATTATGTTAAAAGTTATCAATTAGTATGCCAATAGTAGACAATAGAAAATATCATCTTATTGGTAACTAATATAATATACCTGATTGTACCCTATTTGAACATTCTAATTGAAATCTTAGTATTCTCCTTTTGTGTTATTTTTTGGTAGCAATTGGAATTTTAAAATTTAGTAAATAAAAAAAAAATAGGGGATTAATCGGATTGAATCCAGTGATCCAGTTAGCAGATTCTATCCAATTGGTTTTTTATTTAACGTCATTTGACTAGTGTTATTTTTTCTTTTTTGTAGTATTGCTAGATAAAAAATATGACCAAACTTTTGGAATTAAGATAAAGGAGATTGAAAGAGATGTCTTTCATCATTATTTCTAACTAAGTTATTTAATTTTTTTTTTTTTTTTATAGTGTTGCTAAATGAAAAATATGACTAAACTTTTGAAATTAAGGTAAGGGAGAATTGAAAAGGTATTTTTCATCATTATTTCTAATTAATCAAGTTATTTAAGTTTTTTTCTTTTTTTTTGTAGTGTTATTAGATGAAAATATAACCAGACTTTTGGATTTAAGGATAAATATCATCACGTAATCTTAATTAATTATCATTTTTTATAAACATATATAATTTTTCGTTTTGCTCTGGGCAATAATAATAAAAGTGTTAACTATAAAGTTTATAAGAATAATGCTAATATACAATTTAAATTCAAATATTTAAAAAAGTTGAAAGAAATTTAATAATAAATAAATTTGATTGTAAAAATTCTTTTATAGTCAAAGAATTTGTTTTTTATGATATTTATAAGGTAATAATAGAAATAATTTCTGATAAAAAAATTTTAAGCAGTTTAATTTAATAATCAAGAAAAAAAAAATTAAAGAAAAATCTTTACTAATAATAATTTATAATAAAATTATTGGATATTATAATAAAGTAATCTTATATTTACAATGACAGAAAAAAAATTATGATTCATATGATAAGAATATTAAGTTTAAAAAAAAAGCTTTAAAAAAAATACTTTGATTTTATAAAGTAAATCAGTATTGATAATTTAAATAGGATAGTTCTAAAAGGATTCTGCTTACTACTTATAATAAAGATTATTAAAATTATAAAGTAAAATTAACAAGAGCAGAATTTTAAAGATCCTACTATTTATAGAAGTAAGTAGAATCCTAAAATCTAAATCCAAAATTCTGAATTTGAAATTCTAAAATCAGAATCCAAAATTTAACCAGAATTAAGATTTGACTAGAATTAAGAATTAATTTTAGTTGAATTTATAATTTTGGCTAAAATTTATTAAATTTATAATTCCAATCAAATTAAATATACTGATCATATCTATTTTAGGTGATACCTGTTTTACAAAAATCTGTTTTGGTAAGAATAAAATTAGAATCTTATATAACGTAAAATTTTATTTTAAAGGAATGTCTAAAAGCAATGCATAATCACATGATCATAGTAAAATACTTGTCATCTGATATCATACTCTTTATTTTCTTATTTTGATTAAAGGTAGAGTATATGATTATATAAATTATGTGGCAAATTTTTCTGTGTATAACCATAATATAAATATAATGCAATTTCTGCAAAAACTATAAAATTATAAGAAATTATGAAAAATTATACTAACTAAAAAAGTAGCAATTTTTATTTTTTGAAAAAAAAAGAACTTCAGAATGAAAAATTAAAATAAAAATAGTTGGAAATAGTTAAAGTAATCTAGTATTAATGTAAAATTTACTTATTTTATTATAATGATACTTTATACATAATGTTTGTAGTAAGTAAAGTTTGTGAATATATTATATATATTAATAAAATAATGTTTTTTTAGACAGTTTATATGCTATTTGATATTTTTAATAATGTACACTCCCCGGTAAAAAGTATCTGACCACCCTAAAAATTAAAAAATCATAAAAAATTCAGTGGGCCCAACAATAAATTTATATTTATTTTAAAAGTTTGAGACATGAGAAACTTTTTAAAAGTGTTTTTTAGCTTAATTATTAGTAAAAATTGGCGGAAATTTTTAATTTTAAAAATGGCAAAATTCTTAACTTTTTAACTAGAGTAGTTACGGCCAAATGAATGCCAGAAATCAATTCTTTGACTAAAAAATAGCTTATGTTTAAAAAATCAGAAAGGTTGGACTGGTAGTTGTCGAACAATCCACCACTGAAGATCATAATTTTTATATATAAAAACGGTAAAATCACCATTTTTGCCAAATTTTAGTGATCTTCAGTGGTGGATTGTTCGACAACTACCAGTCCAACCTTTCTGATTTTTTAAACGTAAGCTATTTTTTAGTCAAAGAATTGATTTCTGGCATTCATTTGGCCGTAACTGCTTTAGTTAAAAAGTTAAGAATTTTGCCATTTTTAAAATTAAAAATTTCTGCCAATTTTTACTAATAATTAAGCTAAAAAAACACTTTTAAAAAATGTCTCACGTCTCAAACTTTTAAAATAAATATAAATTTATTGTTGGGCCCACTAAATTTTTTATGATTTTTAATTTTTAGGGTGGTCAGATACTTTTTACCGGGGAGTGTAGCTTCATTCATATAAAAAAATTCTGCCCATATTATTGTAGGGAAAGCATCCATTACTAGTATTACGCTACTTTCCTGACAATAAAATCAAAGGACATGTTAGATGATCACACTAACATTCATGTAATGTACTATAATATTCCTCATTAGGTGATCATGCTAATGGCATTAATTCAACATATCAGAATAAAGTTGCAATTTAACTAAAGATAGTACTTTCAAACATTAATTAAAATGTGGTTCCTTTCCATTAGTTAAATATAATAATTATTGATTTTATTTATTAATATTGAGCAAGAAAAAGCTGAGGGTTTTCCCTCGATTACAGCAGGTTGTATTTATAATGTTTTCTATCCTAATTGATTAATAAGTTATATAAATGCTTAATGTACTATTAATTCTATCCTACGTTTTATAATGTTTAACTATTTACTAATATTACTTTCAATTGTCTATTATTAAAAGTTATTGATTAATTAATTAATTTCTATTATTATATCCTATATTTCCATCCTATTGATGTAATACCAAGACTTTCCATCTTTTTCCATCTAATGCCAAAACTTTTCAGTTCTTTCTAATCTTTTCTATTGACATAATGCCAGGACTTTCTAGTTCTTTTTAATGATGTAATTGTATTACTATCCAATTATATCATGTGTCTTGTATTACTATTTAATTATATTATATGTCTTGTATTACTATCCAGTTATATCATGTGTTTTGTATTACTATCCAGTTATATCATGTGTCTTGTATTACTATCACGTGATTGTGTCATCTACTGTATCTCTGTCAAATTATTTCTATTAGTATATTTTCCACACTACAATGTAAATACTGCTACTTTATATTTTAGTATTTTAGACATAAAAACTATTAAATAACATAAACTCTTCTTGTAACATGAATAATAAATGCTTTTAGTAAATATTTAGCAAAGTTCTTTTGAAGTTTTTAATATTTAAAAAAAATTTTTGTCTTGTGTGAAAAATCACATTACTTTTTTAAATTTTTTTGATAACGATCTACTAATTAATGATGATGTAATACACTCCACCCTTAAGTATTCTGGAGACAGAATTTTTTCGGTTAGTAAAAACTTGTTTGACACATCCATTATTTATCACATCCATAGTAATTTCTTAATGCCGTAATTCCGGTCAAATCTCGCTCCGCTTTAGACATTCCCATTTTAGGAAATTCTATAATTCCTGCCAGAACTAGCTCATAATTCCGGCCAAAATTTAATTCCGGCATACGGCTGGAATTTCAGATTTCGGAATTTCGGATGGAATTACGGATTACGGTTTCGGAATTTCGGCAAATCCAGTTTCGGGGCCACCCTTTATTAAGTAATTGAATAATTCTATTCACCTTCACGTTTTATATTTGAATTATAGATTAGGATCATATCAGAATTGTATCAGAATTGATAATTCTGGCCATTTTTTTTTTTGGCAGAATTATGTTAATTTGATTGTATTAGGATTTGATATGAGCTTTCAAAATTGTTATTAATTTATATTTATTACAGGGGTGATACAATGTATCAATAATTGTTCCTTTGTGTTGTTTTTTTTATTAAAAGTAGACATTTAATCAAAAATAAAGAATTAGGCGAACGATGAATTATTGCTACCATAAAAGTATGTGAGGATATAGAATTAGTAGTTTAGTTTACAATTTTTTTATTTAAATTCTAATAATATAGCATCTAAAAATTCTCTAGCATCTTGCCAATATATAATTTTTGAATTTAATTCGTTCTTTGATGAAGTTAAAAACTTTTCTAGTTTAAATCCCTTTCTTACCATAAGTATATCATTCCTTAAAGGTTTAAAAAAAGATGAATTAATATAATTTTTAGAGAAATATGTGCTAAAAGAATCTTGCATACCTCGACATTTTAGTAGCAGGACAAAAATCATTTAATGAATCACCAACATAAAAAATTTGATTAAATACATCTGGATGTAAAGACAAATAATTAACTAATTCACGGCCTTTGCAAATATTTACTGTACATTTATTTTCGCAATTATGAGGCGGATCTTCAGGAGAAATTAATCTTTTTACATGTAATCGACCATGTTCGTCCCAATTTGCCGGATTGCTTATAATAAAAGATATTAAATCCCTTACTCCATATGCCTAACGATAATCAATCATGTGGAGTTTATAAAAATCCGAGGACATTAAACGAAATAGATTAATCTTCTTACTTTTAGTATTATATCAATGAATTCTGTATTGGCATCTGAAAGAATTATAATTTCTCCCTTGCCGCGTTTAATAATTTTCAATGCTTCAATCATAGCTGGATCCTATAATATTTTATATTATTAATTACGAGATAACTTAATCAATATGAATTATTAGGTACTTACAAATGGAATCTTTACTAATGCATTTTCTATTTGTTGTCTCGTTACACCTTTCTGATGTAATTCATCCAACATCATATGTCTAATGAATTATGAAATGTTTAAAAAATTTGATCATTCATTAATTTGAAATAAAATAAATAACATGCATTAAGTCGGTCCATTGAATTTCTCTTCGTAATTCCAAAATTTTCTCTGCAAGTTCTTTCGATAATTGTTCAAATATCCATACATCTGAATTATTGTCTATCAATGTCCTATGTCAAACAAACTGCTCATATTAAGAAAGAATTTATATTTAAAAATAATTTTGATTGTTACATACCAATCAAAATCAAATACGACAAGACGTTTCATTTTTTTTTTGTTTAGTTTACATTACTTTGCCAGTATAAAATCAAATCTACCAGCGATTTAACCTAAATCTGGTTAGTAATGTAACACGATCAAAATCATATGATTATCATCATGTTTAAATGAAGGCGCAGCGCTGACTCCTAACGAATACGCATCTTATCATGGTTAAAGAATTCGAGTCTTCAATTAATGAAAAAGACTTTATATTGCAAGGAATAAAAGAAGGTTTACGTCTTGATAATCGTGATAAATATGATTTCAGACAAATAGGTATTACATTTGGTCCAGATTATGGTCGCTCTGAAGTAACGTTAGGGAACACTAGGTAATATATTTATGGTTTAAAATTATATTTTCGAGAGTGATCTTCGAGAATTTGTATTTGATAGGGTGTTGGCTAAAGTTTCTTGCGAGGTAACACGTCCTTATCAAGATCGCCCTGCTGAAGGCATGATAACTTTGAATACAGAATTATCACCAATGGCTTTTCCTTCCGTAGAACCTGGAAGGTAATTCCGTTGGAGAAAATAACATTACTTAGATTTTGTTTATGTAAGTTCCTTTTTTACTTATAATAAGACCTTCCGAAGAAGAAATTCTTGTAAGTCGTATACTTGAAAAAGCTATAAAAAGAAGTCGATCTATCGATACTGAAGGATTATGTATTGTTGCTAATGAAAAAGTAGGTTATAAATTACTCTAGAAACATATATAAATTATATAATGAATGGATTTTATAATCAGGTGTGGTCAATACGCGTTGATATGCATTTTCTCGATCACGATGGAAATATAATTGACGCGGCTTGCATTGCTGCGATATCTGCTCTTGCTCATTTTAGAAGACCTGATATTACTGTCATAGGAGAAGAAGTAACAATAGTATTTATCAAAAAAAAAAAAATTTTTTTTTTTTTGTAAGTTTACGCGTCTGTCTATTTGAAATTTACTAATATTTAAATGTTAGCATTCAATTGAACAAAGAAATCCTGTTCCACTAAGTATACATCATATGCCAATTTGCGTGACATTTGCTTTCTTTGAGAATGGGTAAGTTTAAGGGCTAAATAATAATTTCTTTCAAGTTTTATCAATATTCAACGTTTATTCCTTTTAGAGAATATGTTGTTGTAGATCCTACTTTACAAGAAGAACAAATTCGTCAAGGTGATATGACAATGACATTGAATGTTCATAAAGAAATTTGTGCTTTATCAAAAGCTGGAGGTACACCTTTAAAAATGGAAACGATTATAAATTGCTCGCAAATTGCTACTACGAGAGCTAAATGGATAACTGAGCAAATTCAAGCTGCTTTAGATGCTGAAAAATCAAAAAAATAAATTGGATCTTGTTCTTATATTGTTCTCTATATTAGTAAACAATTTAACTAGTTAGATTTTACTTGGAGTTGTAAAATTACGCTAATTTAAAGAATTTATGGTAAATATTATATAATAACTATATGCAATCATATATTGAATATGTTACACAAAAATCCGTGTAACTTAAAATGTAGTTTTACTGATAAAATTTTTCATATCAAACATCCGTGATTTGGAAAAAAATGTCCATTCTAACTGTTGGTGAAGAAAATTCTTCTCAAATCACAACTTGTTTTCCTCCTCTTTTTCTTCAATTTTTAGAAATAAACGATATAAATCCGAATATTTATACAATTAAATCATTGCCTCGCTACATCTGTTTAAATACGCACTTTCCCTCTTCGCAACTTCCTTCTCTTTCTGATTTGTCTTCTCAACTTACTTGTACTCAAATTCAAAAAGTTCCAAAATTTCCATATTTCTTTTCTCTTCCTTCCGAAATAAAAATAGTTAATTCCTCGGCTTATAAACAAGGAAAAATATTTGGAATAGATTTAAGTTCAGCTATAGCAATATATTCACTCGATATTCATCCAAATGATCATATATTAGATTTATGTTGCGCTCCCGGCGCGAAATTGTGTTTAATTTCTAATTTACTAGGTAATGTTGGAACTGGTACTATTACCGGTGTTGACATTTCTAAGAATAGATTATCTGTTTGTAAAAATTTATGTAAAAAATATAAAATAGCTAAAGTTAGATTATTTCTTGAAGATGGAACAAAATTTAATGTTTTGGCACCTTCGTATTTGGAGCCTATAAAAAAAATGATTGGTCAATTATATGAACTACACATAAATGAAAATTGGTTAAAAAATTCAAAAGATAAAAGAGACAAAGTGATGCCTTTTTGGGCACCTAAGATATTGAGAAGTGATCCACAAAAACGAGATAGCCAATATTTATACGATAAGGTGAAATTATGAAATTATCATTTATCTCGAACGAGTTATGTTATTAAAAGATCCTATTTACTATTAGGTTGTTGTAGATGCTGAATGTACTCATGATGGATCGATATCTCACGTATTAAAAGTAAGATAATCTCTTAAATTTTTCATTATTTCTATTTGGCTTAAATAATAATTATTTATAGTACGAGAAATACGGTTGGGAAACATTTGAGAAAAATTTTTTAAATCTGGACCGTCTTAATAGTCTTTGGAATTTACAGGTAAGAGGTATCAACCTATTTTTAAAAGAACTCTTTATATCTCCTTACTAACACTTATTTCTCGATTCAAATCTAAAGCAAAATTTATTAAAGAATGGATGGAATCTGCTTAAGCCCGATGGAATATTAATTTATAGCACATGTAGTTTATCAAAAAAACAAAATGAAGATGTAATAGAATGGTTCTTGACTAATTATAAAAACGCTCGATTAGAAACAATTCCAAACATCGATGATCTAAAAACTGCACCTCTAAAAGTAAATGATTATAACAATGCAGATTTATTTAAACTTGTAAGATTTGATCCTATACATTCTAATACTTCAGGGTTTTTTGTTGCAAAGATCAGGAAAATAAAAGAAACTTAAAAAATCAAACGAGAATTGCGGGTTTAACTTTTGTAATTTGTATAAACTCTCTACATATAACTTCTGACATCTTTTTTGTTAAATCAATTGTTTCATCTTTTGAATTATCTTTTTAGTAAATAATCAATATTAGTAAGTTAACTGACATTAAATGGCAGAAAGGAAATATTCAAATGTACCGAATTCTATAGTTAAAGTTGGTTTAACTCTCTTTTCTTTCAAAACGGAAACTCCAATTGGCAATCCTGGATTATTATAAGCTATCCGAGGTAAATTTTCTTTCTTAAAATATCTAAAAAAAAATTAAATAAAATCCTTTCTTTGAGTAAACAAAAGTCTAATACAAATAATTACCTTGCTCCAGCATTATCATTTTTCACACTGTACACCAGCGATATTTTTTTTACTTCAGGTTTTAATTTAACTGCACCTAAACCTGTACGCAAATCCATTATTTTTCGTGATAAACTGGAAATGGGTATTTTTTTGACCATATTTTCCATATCCATCACATTCTAAGAAAAATAAATTTTATATCCAAAAATAAGATAATCTGATTGGCTGAAGATTCAGTTTATACCTTTACGCGGCAGTCACGTTAATAATTAACGTAAGATTAGTTCATAAAATTAAGTTTTAACGCGAGAAAAATGTCTACTACTTCAAGAATTATTGTAACTGATCTTCCGTGGTAATGTATTCTGTAAAGAACACGTCTTTAAATACTATAAATGTAATTTCTTTTAACATTATACATGGTTAATAGGCTTCAAAAATATCGTCCAGCTACGTTTAATGATATAGTTGGAAATGAACATTCAATAAATATATTGAAGAATGTTGCTAAAAAAGGAAATATACCAAATTTTTTGTTATCGGGACCACCTGGTACTGGTAAAACTAGTAGTATTGTTTGCCTTGCTAATGAACTATACGGAAAAGAATTGGCTAAAAGAGCTATTCTGGAACTTAATGCTTCTGATGAAAGGTATGAGTAAAAAAACGTATTTGACATCTTTTCTTTTGTTTAATATTATTTTTCTTTGCTGTACGGAATCCATCTGTAGATCAGTTAGTGTTATTAGAGACAAGGTTAAGGTATTTGCTCAAACAAAGGTTACACTTCCTCCCGGATTACAAAAATTTGTAATTTTGGATGAAGTTGATAGTATGGTAGATCCAGCACAAAAAGCGCTTCGAGCAATCATGGAGCAATATTCTGATACAACAAGATTTGCTTTAGCATGTAATAATGAGGATAAAATTGATGAAGCAATAATGAGTAGAATAACAAAATTATCTTTTACCAATTTATCACAAGAAGAAGTTGCATTACGGCTTTTGTATATAATAAAACAAGAAAATGTTAAATACACTCCTGAAGGTTTACAAGCAATCATATTCACAGCCGATGGAGATATGAGACAAGCTATTAATAATCTCCAATCTACATACTCAGGATTTGGTATGATTGATGAAGACAATGTTTACAAAGTATGTGATGTACCAGATCCTAAATATATAATGGAAATGCTTAAACGTTGTATACGTTATGAAGTAAAGAACGTTTTTAATGCTGTTGTTAAATTATATGGTGAAGGTTATTCTGCTTTGGATATTGTTCAAACAATGATGAAACTTATGAAATCTGCTTCTGAAAATGAAATTGAAGAAGATTATTATAATGACTTTCTAATGGAAATTGCAAAAACTGAGTTAGTAATTAAATCTGGAACTGACAGTGAACTTCAGGTTATTGGTTTAATAGGTTCTCTTTGTGATATTGCTAAATCAATTTCAAAAAGGAAGAATCATTAATGTTCGGAAGACGTAATCAAATTTAACTATTAAATAAAGATTTTATATACTGTATATAATATATGCGATCTGATAATTTTTTATCGAATTTGTAAATTATACATATTGCTGTAACTTTATAAATCCAATCTTTCATTAGTTATATTATAATTCATTCGTAGAGAAATGTCAAACATCTATTTATAAACGTTGTTTGGCTATCTTTTTTGAATTTGGGCATCTGTACTGTGTTTCACATGATTATCAATGATAAAAAATTTTATTTATTTTCAATCTCAATTAAACTAATTGCGTTTATAAAATGATACATGAAAAGACCAAACAAGCTTTCTTAGAAATTGAGGAAAATGAAAGTGATCCTAAAAAAATTGGTTAGTATCTAATTGAAATATAATAATATAATTAATACAAATTTATCATTATATGTTATTATTTTTTTAAAAAAAAGTGAATGAAAATTTTCAATATTAAATGATTAATAAATTTTGTAGTTGACCTTCTAAACGATTGTATAACAAGCAAAAATTCAACCAAAAAGGAGCTAAAGACTTTTCCACTAAAACCTCCAGAGCGTAATGTTGAACACACGAGTTCGTTTTGTTTTAAATTACACAAAAAAAAAAATTATTTATTGTATGATTTAATTTTGTAGTGTTATCAAGAATCGCTGATTTTTTACCACAGATAGCATTAGATAATAAAGAATTAGAAAAAAAAGACGTTAGAAGTATTGACATCGAAAACGTTGAAGGCGCAGAAAGAATAATAGAAATGGTAAATTATACGTTAAATCGATTGATTCATTTTATGCTTACATATTAAATTGCTTTAACCATACAAATAAAATTTATATATTCAAGAATTTAGGATTAGGTATATTCGAACAAACTAAGGAGCTTGATATCATAATAAATCCAAAGGAGTCGACTTTTGACAATTCGAAACCAAAAATAATTATAAACGATAATGAAATTAAAAGTGAAAGAGAAGAATTATCAGACAAAATTTCACAAAAATCAAAATCATATATCGTTTTTAAAGATGATCTTGATGATGAAGATTTAGAATCTTCCAATATAATAATGAATATACAATCATCATTAAATTGTAATAAGAAACCAAAAATTATCGTTCTAGATGATAATCAAAGTAATGACGAAGAATTTAGGTTTGATAATGACATTTAATTGTAACAATTGCATAGATTATACATTTTGATCTAATTTCTGGTTTGGATTGATAGGGAGCTTTCCTAAGTTTTTATACCGTGAGCACATAAAAGTGCGTCATTAGTTCTTACTATTGTTGTAATTAAAGATATTAATAATAAAGTTAGGTTGAAGTTTATTTAATCTAACAATAAATATTTTATTAATTCAGCAACAACTCTAACATTAAGGCTGTTTCCTAAAACACGATATCTTTGTTTTAAGTTAAGCTCATCAGGAAATGAAAAATCGGTTGGGAATCCCATAATTGAAGCAACTTCCCTTTCAGTAAAATATCTTAGTTTTAAAATTGAATTTATAGTTTTCTCTGAAATTGGTGAATCTATTTTTTTATTGTCGAAAATTTGGTCCGACTACGTGAATAATTGTCATATAAATAAAGGTGAGAGATGAGGTAATGTATGGTGAATAAATTTAATATTTACGTCTAAACACTCGTCCAACTGTAAGATTGAACCTGTCGCTTCTACATAATGATGATAACCTATAAAAAAAAATTGGAATTTATTTCTGTTCTTGGAAACTTCATGGACCACCTCTCTATGGAACATGTATTTACCTTTGGTAAAGCAACAACTACGATGAGAAGATGGTTTTACTATATCTGTTAAACATCAAGAGCATTCATCGTCAAAGTTAATAAGGTTTGAAAAGACATTTTTGACTTACCAAAAAGTTTTCCATATTTAATCAAGGTCTATAATCAATTAGAAAACAAACAAGCAAAAATTAAAATTTTATAACAAATAATAAATTACTACATTATGTTTACCTTGTTGGGAATAGAATATTTCTCATAATTAACATCATCTTGTAGGAAATCACTAATAGGTCTAATATTTATATTTGAAAGTAATGAATCTGAATCTTCGTTATTTAATATATTTATTATATCATTAGAGCGTTGATTATATCGAGAACAAGGAATATAGTGTAAAATTTTTGAATCAGACTCTCTGAAATCAAGCGGTTGTTTCTTTGCCTATATCAATAGTGTTTACCTTTCGTTAAAATTGTAAAGAAAGTATTTCCCACATATATACATTTTTATCTATATTTACCAGCAAGTAATATCTTAACCTTGAATTTGGAATACCTAATTGTAACGGAGTAATAAAAAATTCTTGAAAGTTATAGTTACAATTCTTTAATTGAGTTACGAGTGTATTTCTAGTATCAGATTCCTATAAAAACGACGTATTAAGTAAATTACGCTATCTTTATTAACAGACAATCGTAATCACTCACTTCGAATCCTTTAACATTTTCAATTAAAATGTAAGTGGGAGGGAAAGACATTTTTGATAACATATCAATTAAATATAGAAAAGATTTTGCTCGTGGATCAGATGAACCTTGATGTAATCCCATTCTTGTATACGGTTGACATGGTGGTGACATTAACCATATATTGGCATTAAACGAATCATAATAACTTAAAGGTAATGATTCTATACTTCTCTAACAAAAACAAATAATTAGTTCGTAACATTGTAATTTAAAGAATGATTTATAATAGAAATACCAAATACCTGCTGAACAATCGATTTTCTCTTGTCTTTTTCGAGATTATGTTTGTATACCGAGTTTGCTGTTGTATTTACGTCGAAGGCTGCGAGGAATTCGCCAGAATTGTTTGATAACTGGAAAGCATAATGCTGGTTTTATATTATTTCAGAAGAAAATATTAAAAAAGAACACTTTCGTTTTAACACAGCTGAAGTATAACATTTTTTTACCATTCCACCAATGCCAGAGTAAAATTCTAATATTCGATGCATTTCAGTATTAAAATATTTTGTGTTCGACTTTTTTTTTAAACCAATTAATATTTACATTTGATTGGTTAGATAATTTTGATCGGCAATATCAAATTAGGCCAGTTCATAATTAATTGATTGTAATTTTTGATCGGTTACACTAAAAATTATGACCAATAAATTTTTTGGTAGAATGATCAATAATATGTACCAAAAAAAACGTAGGTCGTTTTGGTCGAGTAGACAAAAAATAGTGACGAAAATAAACAAAACAACAAAAGCAACTACTTATTGGTTGGTTAATAGTTTATCACGATCAATCAATCAAACAACTCAAAATTGAACTTTGATCACGGGATTAGTGTAACATAATCAAAAAAGCCGATCAACCAATTCTGAACAGGCCTATTGTCAAGCCCTGTTCATTTCTTGATCGTATCGGATTGACCGAAAAAATGTATAACCAATCAGATCATAGCTACAATTGAGCATAATTTTTGATTGATCGGATTGGTTATATTATTCATAGCATATTATAGGACAAAGACACGCCAGACGTCGCCGACGTGTTGTTTATTTATAAATCGATCAGGGAAAAACGCCAATTTTTGTAGATCGGCTTGGCTGACCGTTGACCGCATCAGTAACCAATTATTTAGGGGGTGCAAATTTGCGATCAATCCGGTCAGATCTAGAATTGAACTGGGCTTCAATTTATAGCAAAATTTATTATACTGAAAAAAAAAATGAGACTTTAAATTTTAAAATTGATATTTTACGTTTATATATACAAATCAATCAACTTCTTATAAATCAATAAAAATTTTCTACCAATCTAAATGAAATTAGTTATGTAAATCTTTTTTTCCCGATACCTTTTGCCTAGCTTTGTAAATGATTTCTTCCAAATCATTATTACGTTCCAAGTCATCACCCTCCTTAGGTGGAGGTTCAAGGTAAGCCATGAAAGTACTTTCAAGAAATTCATCAGCAATCTCGACGGTAGTCCTATATTTAACTTTTGGAGTACTACATGTTGTGGCTTTTTGAATTTATTCAGTCAAAGAACGTTATAAATTTTAAACTAAATAATACTCGGATGCTACTTACCCTTATCTTTACCCTTCAAGGGATTTTTACTTGCTACCTTCACTGTTCGTTTATGTTTTAGTAAATGCGTCGATTGATGTTTATCTATAAGAGTACGAGAAAAATTCATTAGGAATCCGAGATAAAATTATTATATCATGTTTATTATTACCAGGTTTAGAAACACAAATTTGGGTTGGAGTTTGAGGCGTCGAGGGTGACCGTAAGAGTTTTTTTGTTTCTGAAAAAGAATAAATATATGAAAAGTCCAATATGCAATCTTTTAAATCAAACATAATTAATTACGTTGTTGCTTCTTCAGAAAATTCATCGCCGATTTTTTAGTTGAAGCGACAAAAAAAGGATCCTTTTTATGCATATTCATAGCATTATCTTCATTCTCTGATGATAATGTATCAGAACTTGAAGGTTCAGTTGATGAACTGACTGATATCACTGTAGCCTTTTCACTTACAAAAGAAAATAAGAATTATGAAATAAATATCCTGAGAGGCAACGCTAAAATCAGAGATTGTATGTTCTCTATTTACAATTCCGAACCAATCAGCTTCTTATGCCCTAACAACTTAAGACGTGGAGGTTCTATATATGTATAATTTTACTTACTAACTTTAGTATAAGCTATTTCTTAATACCATAACCAAATCTCTCACATTTACCTGCAAATAATTTTTTATATCCACGAGTGCCTTTGGGCATCTTTTCGGGTATGCGAACATAAGCATCAGATGTCTGAGTCATTTCGTCAACCATTCTCTTTGGAACTATAATTGACCATTCGTTCGAATTCACTTTTGAACAAAAGAGCAAAATGGCAGAGAAATATGATACACACACTGGTCTTCAATTGGCATTTTTGAAGACTTATTCTTTTTTTTAATTCCTTTATATTCTTCATGATCCCACAGGACAGATGGCTGATAATGTTTGTTTTGTTCTTGTAGGCTTTCAGACTTTTGCTAGACCACAATCAATATAAATAAACGATAGCAACCAATACAAATAAACTCGTTTCCTGAAGTATGTGTGTTTCAAAGGCTTACCAACCTCTAGTTTACTGACAGCATAAGCCAAAAGTTTCTTTATAATTCGGCATCTTTCAGAAGGAGGATAACTCGAAAGGTATGAAATTACGTGTGGTGAAAGATCCTTAAGTGAAATGTGTTCAATAACGGTTGCTTGCGACATTTGGTTTTCAAACAAGAGGAACGCGTCAAAGACTATATCCCGACTTGGATAAAAGATTCTTTTTACTTAATTAGGGAATGATCTTCAATATTTCTGATTTAAAAACATTTAAAAAAAAAATGAAACAGGAATAAACAATGTCTCGTTTCGTGCAAAAGTCAATTTATATCTCACGTCAAAATAATTATTTGACAAGTAATTCTTTAAAAAATTGTCCTATTCTATCGAAGCATGTTGCCTTTGTGCAGAGTTCAAGATATTCTCATAAATGTACAACTAATAGTAGAAAATTTTTTCAAGTTTCTAACATCTTGCATGCGAATTTTCGTTCAAGATATATATTTAAACGATTTTACGATGGAACACATGGAGCACCTGGTACTTAAGAATGTGGCTTATTTTATCCTATTATTTATGCGCATATGTAATGACGTGTTGTTCGCTATTTTTTAATAATTTTATAGGCGGGATCTTTGGTAACCAAGCACCGCCGACACAAAAAGGTTCAGCCCTAGAAGAATTTGGATACGATTTGACCAAACTTGCAGCCGAAGGTAAATTAGATCCTGTAATCGGCCGTGAAGAAGAAATCAGACGCACAATACAAGGTTAGCTTTTACGATATATACATGTTTTTTTGTATAATATAATTCGAGAAATTTTGACTAACTATTATTTATTTAAATGAAGTGTAAGTATTTAATCTTCGGATGTTTTCATTGATATCAATTCTTTTGAACGGTTCTAATTAGCAATGACCAGATTGTCTCGACGAACAAAAAACAATCCCGTGTTAATTGGCGAGGCTGGCGTTGGGAAAACTGCGATCGCTGAAGGTCTTGCCCAAAGGATTATAAATGGTGAAGTTCCCGAAAGTATCAAAGACAAAAGAGTTATAGCTTTAGATCTTGGTTCTATCATAGCTGGTTCAAAATTTAGGGGCGAATTTGAAGATCGTCTCAAAACTATATTGCACGAAGTTCAGGAGTCTGAGGGAAAACTAATTCTTTTTATTGATGAATTGCACAATTTACTCGGATTGGGAAAGGCTGAAGGTTCAATAGATGCCGGAAATTTGCTTAAGCCTGCTTTAGCGAGAGGGATTCTAAGATGTTG
This sequence comes from Rhizophagus clarus, assembly GCA_015698045.1. Taxonomy (NCBI): domain Eukaryota; kingdom Fungi; phylum Glomeromycota; class Glomeromycetes; order Glomerales; family Glomeraceae; genus Rhizophagus; species Rhizophagus clarus. Next base: position 786,346 of record BLAL01000252.1, on the reverse strand, counting down.
TGGTGCAACCACTATAGATGAATATCGCAAGTATATCGAGAAGGACCCAGCTTTGGCGCGTAGATTTCAATCAGTTATGGTTGTAGAACCAACCGTTGAAGATACAATTTCAATTCTACGTGGTCTTAAAGAAAGATATGAGGTTCATCATGGAGTCCGCATTGCAGATTCAGCTTTGATTGCCGCTGCTACATATTCTCATCGATATATAACTGACAGGTTCCTTCCTGATAAGGCCATTGATCTAATTGACGAAGCATGCTCAAAGCTTCGACTTCAACAAGAAAGCAAGCCTGAAGCAATTGAAAACCTTGACAGACAAATAATTACTCTTCGTATAGAAATGGAATCATTGAGAAAGGAAACAGATCCAACATCTCAAGAGCGTCGAGAGAAATTACAAAAAGAACTGGATGAAAAACAAAAAGAATCAGACAGACTTAACTTACTTTGGCAGGAAGAACGAACTAAGTTGAGTGAAATAAAAAGAATTAAATCTCAATTAGAGCAGGCAAGAATAGAATTAGAAGCATCCCAAAGGCAAGGAAATTTCAGCCGTGCTAGTGAATTGCGTTACGGCATTATTCCAGACTTAGAGAAAAAGCTTCCTCAAGATCGTGACGAGGAAAGTTCTGAATCACTAATACATGAACGGGTTGCATCGGATGATATTGGAGCAGTAGTATCTCGAATGACGGGTATTCCCATTCACAACTTGCTACGAAGTGAAAGAGATAGGTTACTTCATATCGAAGAAAAACTTTCACAACGCGTTATCGGACAGGACGAAGCGATAAAAGCTGTTTCAGAAGCAATAAGATTAAGCCGCGCGGGCCTACAAAGCCCCTCCAGACCGATAGCTTCATTTTTATTTCTGGGTCCAACCGGTGTTGGAAAGACGGAGTTGTGTAAAGCGATTGCAGAATTTTTATTTGATACAGAGTCTTCTATTGTGCGCGTAGATATGAGTGAATATATGGAAAAGTGAGAATTGTGCAGTAATTTTTTTTTTTTTTAAAAAAAAAAAAAGAGTTTAAAAATTCTCGTTTTACTAAGATTCGCGGTGTCGAGATTAGTCGGTGCTCCGCCTGGCTATGTTGGGTATGAAGAGGGTATTTATTATCTCCAAGTTTTATAATTTTTTATCTTCTATCACAAGTTTTGTTAATTCCATGTTTCCTACTTATGCAATTAATGTTAACAGGAGGTGAACTTACTGAGGCTATTCGAAGAAAACCATTTGCTGTTGTTCTTCTGGATGAGATGGAAAAGGCACATCGAGGTTTGATTTAAAATTTAAGACTTCAATATTGTAATTGTTTCAAAATTAAGCACTTTGCATTTATGATGATTAGACGTCTCCAATCTTCTACTTCAAATTTTGGATGATGGGTTTGTTACTGATTCTCAAGGTCGAAGGGTAGTATTTAAGTGAGTCTTAATAAGTATCAAGTATTATTATCCATATATTGACTACTAAATTAAAAAGGTAGATTTTCGAAATACGATTATCATTATGACAAGTAATCTTGGTGCAGATGTTTTGGCGGCATCAGATATCACAGAAGGAGGAAAGGTAAGCGATTTGACTAAGTCTGCTGTCTTAGATATTGTTAGAAGACATTTCCCGCCAGAATTTGTTAATCGGATAGATGATATGGTATGTATTTGTTTTAAGTGGCTCGTTCACTTTATTGCGACTTAATTAAATATATATTTTTTAACTTAGGTTGTCTTCAACCGTCTTACCCGTATGGCTTTAAGAGATATCGTTGATGTACGTCTTCGAGAAGTTCAAGTGCGTCTGAAAGATAAACACATTAAAGTCGACGTAGATGAACATGCTAAAGCTTGGTTAGCCGAAAAAGGATATGATCCTGTATATGGTACGTTATATATTTCGAATTCGCATACCATACGCACATATTTTTACTACCTTTATTTCTCATGTAGGTGCAAGACCACTTAACAGACTAATACAAAAGAAAATACTTAATCCATTAGCTATGTGCTTAATAGAGGTAAATTTTATTATTTTTTTAATAAATGTATTTTATACGTTTTATATACGACAAACTACATTAAATTTTGTATACAGGGATCGATCAAAAATCACGAGACTGCTCGACTTAGGACAGTGAAAGTAGTTAATAATGAAGAAGATTTGATTATTGAAAAAAATCACGAAGTATCAACAGACTCGTCTAAAAGTGTGATTGATGAATTTAATGAAGAACTATGAACAATTATAAATAATTATAGTTATGAATAATCAAAAGAATTAGTCACAAAATATTTTAATAGCTAATTTATATATATGTAATATTTTATAACAGAGAGTAGTAAAATAGCAAATCTAAATTTTAATTTTTATTTTTTTTTTTATTTTTTTTTTGCTAATTTGCACCAGGGTGAAGATCACATTAGATGATATCACTTAGATGATTTTACGGGTATAATAGGACCCCAGAAACTATATATATAGGTTGTTTTAAATTTCAAAAAATTACTATGACCTTTTACCCAAGTTAAGCCAAAATTTTACTAGTAATATTACCCAGTTTATTAGTAACCTTAAACCTTTCCAATATATGTTACCCAAAATAAAAATAACCTGTTAGTTATTTATAAAACAAATGTTATTAAAATTTTTAAATTTTATATTTGAATTATAGTAATCAAATATTATTGCTCTGATATTATGTAAACAAAATATCTTCATCTTTTTCCATTACTTTTATTATTTTTTACTTTATTCTGTAATAATTATTTATTTCATCTAACTTTTCAACTAAGTTATATTCAAAAAAATCAATATTATTTGAATCATAAACATTGCCAAGTAAAAAAACATTATACATTAAAAAAAATAGGGTTTTTTTTTAAAACTTTAGACTTGTATTTTTTTTAAAAAGAAAATTATTATTATTTTTGTCAATTACGCAATATATATATATTACTCCCTTCATATCCGCCGATTTTTGGAATTAACAAAATTAGCCTAAATTAAGAAATTTAATGATAATTAGATAAAAATTAAGTTCAATAAGTTTCACAAAAATGATCATTCTTGTGCTACATGATCATATGACACAAATATCGAGAAATTACTTCAACAAAAGTAGCGTTAAAAAAATTTTTTCTTTCGTAAACTCCATATTAAACTCCCCATCAACTTCCCCATCAAACTTTTCCACCAGTTTTTACATTATGTAAGTCAAGAATTTTTGCAAGTATATTAGTTGTTATTTTACATTAAATATAACTTGGAGCTATTTTTTTATTTTTTTTTTCAATAATTTATAAAAAAAATTTATTTAAGCAGCAAAATTATTCAAAAATAATCTTTCAATAAATAAATAATTCTAAGATTAATAACAATGTTTTAGTGAATTTAAATTATATATTGATTAGTTTATTTAGTTAAAATCTATTTAATATTTGTTATTAATTATTTTTCAATTAATTTTTTTTCGTTAAATCATTATTTTGGTGCTTATTTTTACTTTTTTTTTAAAAATAAACTAATTTTATAATATTTTTATTCCTTTTTTTTAGAAATTTCTTCTACTGGTTTCAGGTTAAAGTGGTAAATTTTTTGAAAAGATCTTAAAAGTTTTTTTATGTATTTTTTGGCTTATTTTTTCTTACGTAGAAACGGTTTTTGATTGATTTTAATCAGTACTGCGCCACACAACTGATGATCGGCAAATTTTTCAAATCAGCAGATATGTAAAAAAATATATAATCATTACCTATTATAATAATAACCTGAAAATAAATTATAAGATTATTACCCATTTTATATAATAATGATCTGTCTATTATCCAATTTAATAAAAAATCTTAATTGCATTTATAACAACATTACCTATTTTATTCAATAACAATTTTTGATATTTTATAATAGTTTTACCCATTTTACCAGTAACTTTTATATGAAGTTTTCAGGATCCTAGTATAATAAACAATTTATTATTTTTATTGATATTTATACAATAATATACAGATTTTGTTTAAATGGATATAAATAATACTAATGCAACATAATTTATTTTGTGTCTAATTTGTATCAATAATTCTGGTAAAAAAATTATATATTATTATACTTAATTATCATGTAATTTATATTTATTACAGTATATATATATAGTAATTATAGAAAATACAGTTATCACTAGTTATACCAAACCTGTATATACTGAAAACTTGTTATACTGAATTAAAGTTTCCAGTATTGTATTTTTATAATTAATTTCATTGGATATAATGAATTTTTATAATAAATCCTATATATTATATCTGAATTTGATTTAATCAGCCCAATATATTAAATATTTATTTGTTATACTGAATAGTTACATAACTATAAATTAATTTAGACTAAATTTATAGTACTAACCAGAATTATCAGTAATTAATAAACAAAATAGTTGTTACTTATAGTTGATTCAATATAATCAGAGTTGAGAATTGTACTAGTACAGTACTAGTACAGTATAGTACAATACTAAGTATTATACTTGTACCTAAAAATTTTAATATAAATGCAATTTAGTATATACTACTAAGTAAATTTTATTGGTTGATTTTACGAATATAAACAACATTATTCATGTGATATCTATCACAAATAATTAATTTACATCCTAAAAATAAAAACTATATTAGTACTGTATACTTAGAACTTGTATGAAATTTTTTACTAATATAGTACGTACTAGAATTTTACTACCGTATAATCTCGAAATTAAGCACCCCCTAAAATTAAGCACCCCACATTATACATATATACTAAAAATAAGCACCCCTAAAAAATTGAAGTTTTTTATTATTTAAACATTATAAATGTTGTAATTACAAATTGATTAACTTTATTAACTTTATTAAATGATACAAAATTATTACTTTATCTATTCATTTATACCAATGTCCAAATCATCCCAGCTTATGTCATCCTCCAAATTGTCATCACTATCATCGTTTTCCAAATCATCGTTAATACCATCCTTCAGATCATCATCACTAATATCAATAATTTTATTATCTAAATCCTCTATATCGTCCAAAGCATTTGAGATACCACAAGTTTTAAAAGAATCGATGATGATCTCATTAGAAATTCCATCCCAAGAACGTTTCACCCATCCACACACATCAATGAACTTGGCACGTCGAAGGTTACCTTTATTAGTTTGTCCAGCACCACCAGCAGCCATCCACAAGTGCCATTCTTTACGTAAGTTTGCTTTAAATGGTTTATTTATCGCAACATCAAGTGGCTGACATAAACTTGTTAGACCATCCAGTATAACGCCTAAATCAAATCCATAATCACAGAACTTCTCTTTTACCGATTTCTTCAAGTGTCCTCGAAAAGAATCATAAACCATTAATTTTGGAGCTCCAGCTCCAGTTCTCTTGTTAGTCTCGTCACCTAGATAATCAATATACCGGTTCATCAATTCGCTATCCATCCAACCTTTATCTTGAAACCATACTACTACACCAGGAGGTATTTTTTCACCTTTTGATAATGTTTCCCCTTAAAGATACAGATTGGAGGAAGCTTGGTTCCATCTGTAAATTTGAATCATGAATTTTTGTAAAATTTAAAAGTTTCTTATTATAAAATTGAAAAAAAAGATACTACCCGCAGCACATGTCAAAACCACTGTAAATCGGTTTTTGTCATTGCCAGTGCTGCAGATCTGAACAGTTTTTTTCCCCTTTTGATCAATAGTAAAATTACCCGCCATATCAAACCACACTGGGGTTTCATCCATATTGAAAATATTGCATAAATCAAAGGATTTTCTGGTTCTCAAGTTATTAATAAATTGATGAAATTTAGCCAAAGTTTCTTCTGTTTGACTTGGTAGCTTCTGGGAAATCTTTGTGCGTCGTCTTCAGGATAGCTTATACCTTTTCATAAAGGAGGATATCCACTGACATGAAGTTTTAAATTCCTTTGCTGAACCACCATATAAAGTTGTCATTTCACGCTCCTTCAGGATATTTTGCATTTTAATTCGTAGAATTGTATAAGTAACAGCCAATCCTTGTTTTCTTTGTTCAATAAGCCAAGTATACAGCTTTTCTTCAGCCTCAGGATAAAAGGCTTTTTGGCCTGAGCCAATTCGTTTACTGTCTTGGTTAAGTTCAGAATCCCAGCCTTTGCTTGCCGTAACCCAACGTCCTACCATACTGACGTTAAGATCAAAGTGTCTTGCCGCTTTATTTCATCTATGTAGCTTAGCGTAAGTGATAACCTGTTTCTTCTGATAAACAGAATATGAGTTACGCTTTTGCTTGACAGTTCTATTGTGCAAAACCTTCGGCATTTTTTTTGAGTTTTAAACAGGTTACGAAACGTGTTTCGTGTAAGTCCCGTATTTATAAAAATCATTCAGTTGTACAAATTATCGATCGTAGTACCATTGTAGTATGAATGAGCAGTCTAAAATCTCAATTTTGTGATGTAATTTTTGAAAATTTTTAAAGAGAAAGTAATATTTTATAAAATCACCTGAAATTAAGCACCCCTATAGTAAAAAAAGGGTGCTTAATTTCAAGATTATACGGTAATATAGATGCACTATTACAATCCTGAATATAATTTTTCCTTGCTTTAATTTTTTAGAGGTAGTTAATAATAGTCAATAATCATTTCACTGACTTCCAGAACCATAAAATATTAGGTTTATGTTATTTAAAATTATAAATCTAACTAGCACTATAAATTTGGCTAGAATTATTCAGGTAATTCAGTATTTATATAATAAATTCATTATATACTGAACTAAACCCTCTAGAACTAAGGGTTTATTATATTTAGTGGTAACTATACTATAGTTGTTTCTGAAATTCAATTGGCAAATCCAAAATCTGAAATTACTAAATTACGTAAATACATAATTAATTATGTAAATCTGTAATTATACACTCCAAAATTCTAAAATTTATGTAACAGTATAGAAATATGAATATTTCCAGATCCAGTAATCTGATTTTAACAATTTTACTCTCATTCGATTCGCCTCATCAAGATGAATCTAATGATATATATTGCAATACTCTTGCATTGATATTGGTGAAGTTATCTCACTGCAAATATTTAGTGATTATTGGTGTTGAATAAAATTACCAGCCGAAATGGTAAAGGTCAATGCCGAAATGTCAAAATTAAAATCTGTCGAAATGCTGAAATGCTGAAATAATTTTGACATGTAGAAATTATTGAAATGTCAAAATAGTCAGAATTGTCAAAATAATTTTGACATGTCGAATTAACGAAATTGTCGAAATGTACAAACTGTACGAAATTAATTTCGACATGTCAAAATTTTTAGAATTGTCGAATTGTCGAAATTGTCAAAATGTACAAACTGTACAAAATTAATTTCAACATGTCAAAATTTTTAGAATTGTCGAATTAACGAAATTGTCGAAATGTACAAACTGTACGAAATTAATTTCAACATGTCGAAATTTTTAGAATTGTCGGATTGTTAAAATTGTCAAAATGAAAAACTGATATATTCAAAATTGATATTGTAAATAAATGAATATGTAAATTTAAATAAAAATAATTAGTTAATGTTTTATTTAAAGCAAAAATTCTTATTTATTTAGTGTAAAAAATAAACAAAATCATCCATAAGTGGACAAAATTGTCCAAAAAAAAAGTAAAAAAAAAATAGAAAAATCACTAAAAAATTATAAAAGTACAAAATTTGGACAAAATTGTTCAAAAAAAAGTAAAAAAAAATAGACAAATCGCTAAAAAATTATAAAGATTGGACAAAATAATGTGAAAAAAAAATCTAAAAAGTATGAAGTTTGAACAAACCTGTCCAAAAAAAAATTACAAAGTACGAAATTTGGACAAAATTGTCCAAAAAAAAGTAAAAAAAAATAGACAAATCGCTAAAAAATTATAAAAGTACGAAATTTGGACAAAATTATCCAAAAAAAAAGTAAAAGACCAAGAACAAAAAAAATTGGACAAAATTGTCCAAACCTGTAAAAAGTGACCAAACCCGATAAAAAAGTGGACAAAATTGTCCAAACCTGATAAAAAAGTGGACAAAATTATCCAAAAGGAAAAAGTGGACAAAATTGTCCAAAAATAAGGAAATCTTATACCTTATTGATGAACGTAAAACTTGATGACAACTCTTGTAAGTCAATATACATACGACCTTCATTCTTCTTAAATATTATTCTTACTTTATCTTATTCGAAAACACATGAATCAATTTTTTTATTTGTTACTATCCAAATATATGAAAGCGCTGTTGAAATTGAATTTTCAACATCGTCAGGTAAAAAAGCTTTTTTTCCATGAATCTTTGAATTGAGAATAGCGGAAGGTGTTTTCAACATATTCAAACAAAGAAATACTTAATAATATTTCGTGTGAAATCAAGAAGAAAAATATTTTTTTTTGATTTTATGATATGTTTATTTATATTCAATTTTACCAGCCACATCATTACATTATAAAAAAATGATGATCTGCAGCCAATCATTATTTTAACAATTTCGCCAATTTTGACTTGACAAATTTATTTCAGCTTTTTGCCATTTTGATTTGCATTGACTAATTGTTTATTTTTTTTGATATTTTCGACATGTCGAAATTCTTTATTTACGACATGCATCTTTAGTGTTGGAGCATGATCTAGTGATTGGATTTTTACGTTCTTATTATCATTCGATTCATCTCATCAAGACGAATCTAATGATGTGTATTGCAGCATTTTAACATCGATATTGATGAAGTTATCTCACTGCAAATATTTAGTGATTATTGGTATCAAAGCATGATCTAGTAATTGGATTTTTACGTTCTTATTATCATTAGATTTGTTTTGATGAGATGAATCGAATGATAGTAAGATTATCAAAATCAGATAACTAGTTGCAGAGTTATGGTTTACTAAATTTTTAAATATAGCTCAGCCAAAATTTAACTTAATTCTGGCCAAATATTTTCATAATACGAAATTAAATATGGAATCTGAAATTAAATACAGAATTCAGATCTTTTCTAATAAATTACTTAATAATTACAGAATTACAGAATTATGTAATTTCATAATACAAAATTAATTTTGAATACAAGTATAAACTATACTTGTTATATTTTTCTATTTTATGTTAGTTTTATATATTATAAAAATATAATACAGAATAATAAAAAAAATTTATATAAAAGAATCTTGCTAATTTGCTTTCTGGATGAAATCACCTAGGTAATTTCACCTGTAAATATTTGCCAAAATTCAGGTGATTTACACGTATAAAAAATTTTACACTGGATGATTTCATATATAATTAATTTATAAAATTTAATTGGCTAAATTTATAATATTACACATATATAAAAATCTAATGATTGGCTAATTTTTATTTAAAAATTTCTGTTAAATAATTAATCCAACTACAAAAATAATAAAATTTATTTATATATTAAATTATGTCTTTATTTATTTAAATACTGTTTATTAAAGTACAATTATTTATCTTTAATATAACTAGTAATAATAATAATAATATAAAAAAAAGTCTAATAATAATGGTAAAAAGAGAGAAAAAAAATGGAAATAATAAAAAAGAATCATTAGAAACGAAAAAAACTAATGGAATGAAATGGTGACATAAAGTATAATTAGAAATAAAGAAAATGATAGGGAACGAAAAAGATAGCAAAAAAAGAAAAGATAGTGAAAAGACTAGAAAAAAAATGTAAAAATAAAAAAGAATAGGATTAAAAATGAAAGGAAATAGGGATAAAGTGAAAAGGGACAAAAACAAAAATAAAAAGATAATGAGAAAAGACAAAAAATAAAAGGATAACAAGAAAATAACAAATAAAAAGATGATGAGAGTAAAATGATGATGAGGTTAAAGCGATGATAAAAGTGAAATGATGATAAGGGTAAAATGATAATGAAAGTAAAATAATAATGAGGATAAACTGATGACAAGGGTGAAATGATAATGAGAATGAAATAATCATGAGAATGAAATAATAATAAAGACAAAATGGTGATGAGAACGAAAAAAAGAAAGGGAATGAAAATGAAAAGAAAAAAGAAACAAAACAAACTATAAAAGAAGAAAAAATAAAGTTAGTAAATTATAATATAAAAACAAATTTGAATAAAAATATAGAGAAGAAAAAACTGCCATATCTTATTTGCAAAACTAAGACTTAAAAAAAAAAAAGAATTAGAAATAAGAAAATAAAAAAGAGGAAAAAAAAAGAAGTAATATACTTTAATGCAAAACTGGAAGAAATTAAAGATCTAAAAAAAGAAGAGAAATAAGAAATGAAAAGAAAAATGAAAACAAAAAAGAAGAAAGGATGAAAAAATGACACTTTTGGCATGAAACTGAAAGAGCTTAAAAGACCTAAAAAAAGAGAAAAGAAATTAGAAACAAGAAAGAAAAATGAAAACAAAAGAAGAAAAAAAAGAACATATCTGCATACTTTCGATCAAGTAAAGAGAAGTGAAAGGAATGAAAAAAAGAAAGGAAGTAAAAAGAAACAAAAAAAAAGAAGGGGGAGTAAAGAAATAAAAAAAAATGAAGAAAAGTGAAAAGGAATAAAAAAAAAAATAAAAAGGGAGCGAAAAAAAATGGAGTAGAGTGAAAAAAAATAAAAAAATAAGAAAATGAAAATAATAATGGAAATAAAAGAACCACTTGGTGTAAAAAAAATAAATAAAAAAACTGCAAAAATTAATTGGGTTAAATCATCTATATCAAAATAATTAAATTATAAAAATCAATCAGGTGATATTACTCAAGTTATATCACCTCCAGTTAAAATTAGTTATAACCTATATAAAATTGCCATTAAAAATTTGTTAGCCACTAACATGTATTTTTACAAATTGATATTTCTATTAACATAGTTGAATGGATTATTGATTTATTTTAGAATTGCTCAATGTATATTATCACAGATTTTGCCTAACTAAAAAGGCAATAGCGGAGGATGGTATTGATTAAGGAGATGCCATCTCACTCCTACTATAGAAAATATTTTACAACCTGCTACTTGTAACTCTTACTATGTATGGAGGTAAAGGTTATGCTTTATATGACCAATAGATACCTGACAGGAATTTACAAATAAAAAAAAACCCTTTACTCTTCCTATTATGATATATATGGATGATACCATTTTCATAGACTTGCAATTAAATGACTTACAGAAATCAATCATGCTATACTATCAATAATATTTTTATCAATGGGAAAAAACAAATTTTATCATATATAATGCTGATCTATTTCTAAACAATATCTATATCATCATAGGTTATGATCATGATCTTATTACGCTCACAGATAAAGAAATTAGATATTTAGGATGCTATTTTTCTTTTTAAGAAAACTGGATCCACAGGTCGAAATATAATAAATCAGTCATCAGTCAGTCATATGACTGATTGGTGACTGATCGGTAACCGATTGGTTGCCGATTCTTTCAATCTGTTACCTATCAGTCATCAATCAGGCACTAATTTCGATCAGTTACCAATCAGTCATATAACCAATTAGTGACCGATTGATAGCAGATTAGTGTCAATTTAGCTATCAGTTATCAATTGGCTATATCAGATCGATGACTAATTGGTGTCAGATGAGATTTAGTAAGTAATCGGTCAGCAATCAGTCAGCAATCAGTTAGTAATCAGTTATATTACTGATTTATGACCGATTGATGATCATTTCAATCTGGAACTCCAGAATCTGTAATTGCAATCTTAAAAAAATTATTTCAGCTTCGGTTCCTTGTTGATTGTAAAGTTGCTTGCCAAAACTAGGAGGTTTCGGCAAGATGGTGTATGCGAAACTGCCGAAATTGCTGAAACCTGCGAAACTGTTTCGACGTTTCGGCATAGTATATCATATGATATACATATAGTTTCGGCATTCACTATAATCTGCAGTTTGCAGATTTTATTCTGATCAGTTTCGGTACATCATATGACTTACCGATCGTTAAGGATGATGCTGCAAATAAGCAATTGTCCGCAATTCTGCAAAGTACCACAGAATAATTGCAGAATGGCGGCACATTTGTGGAATTGCGAATTATTTGTAATTTTGCAATATTTTTTATTAAAGTAATCCAAAAAAACATTGTGAAATGTTTTTTTTAATTAAAATATACTTTGAAAAAACATTTCGCAACATTTTTTCTTTAAATTAATTAAAAAATGTTGTGAAATGTTTTTTTAATTAAAATACATTAAAAAAACGTTGCGAAACGTTTTTTTTAATTAAATATACTTTGAAAAAATGTTTCGCAACGTTTTTTCTTTAAATTAGAGTTTCACAAAAAATCTGATCTGATTATAATATTATAATCCGCAGATCAGATTCAGATTTGAAATTGTATAATCTGTATCCGTCGAATTGAATCCAGATCAGATCTGCTAGATCCAAATTGGATCATAAGATCCATTCATCCAAGGCGTTTTTATTTATAAAATAAAAGAAAACGCCAGAACAGAACCGCAACCTATTAAATACGCTGAAATGGCATTATTTCGCATTACTTTACATCAGGAAATTTTATAGGGCGAAAAATTGCGTAAGTTTACGATTTTGTAAGTTTACGAAAGTTTATGGCATAATATTTCGAAAAATTTCGAAATATTACATAAGTTTACAATTTCGTAAGATTTATGTAATATTATGGTCAAAATATTACGCAAGTTTTCAATATTGTAAGATTTACGCAATATTACGGTCAAAATATTATGCAAGTTTTCAATATCGTAAGATTTACGCAATATTACAGTTAAAATATTTTGAAAATTTATGAGACTGTAAACCTGCGTAATATTACGGTTAAAATATTTTGAAAATTTACGAAACTGTAAACCTGCGTAATATTACGGTCAAAATATTCTGCAAATTTACAAAACTGTAAACCTGCGTAATATTACGGTTGAAATATTTTGAAAATTTATGAGACTGTAAACCTGCGTAATATTACGGTTGAAATATTTTGAAAATTTACAAGACTGTAAACCTGCGTAATATTATGGTTAAAATATTTTGAAAATTTACGAGACTGTAAATCTGCGTAATATTACGGTTAAAATATTTCGAAAATTTAATATTACTATTTGATCGTTAAAGCTGCGTATGCAGTAGAACATATACAAGGGGCATGTGATACTATTGAATAATCAAAAATAATATAAACACCTTTTCTTTTATATAAACACCTTTTTTTTAAGTTTGGGAAAATAAATTTATTTTTATTTACGAATTTTTTATCATTTACAATTTTTATGTTAAAATTAAAGTAAATTCTAATTTTTATTATAACTTAATAAAAAAATACACATTTGATACTTGTTCGCTACTATTTTATAAAATAGTACCCAGGCTGTACGGCGTGAACGTCAGTATCAGTCACAGCCCAAAAAAAACGTGAGTCTCCAGCCGATATTTGGTACGGACTGGGCCTAGCTACTCACTTAATAAATAAAAAAATAAAAATAATTATCTTCCACGATACGTAGGTAAGTTTCTCCTTCTTCTACGATCATCACGCATGACTAAAATTGATTAAATTTATCAAATTTAAAACATGAACGTAAATATTAATTATAAATTTTATTATAGTATAATTACCTGGCCTCTCCCAAAATCTCGTTCTAAATTCGCGATAATATTTTTGGCCGGTACGCGTCCACAGCCGCCACCCAGGGTTACCATTACAATAAAGGACATAGTTCTAAATATCAAAATCAGTTTGAATATTCGATAAATACATTTAATTTATATGAATGTAATTTTATTTATTTACTTACATGGTAATCCCTGACGAGGTTCCTCCACTTTTGGCTGCACTGTTGCCCAGAAACTCTTGTCCGAAATATTCTATTTATTCTGATTCAATTAAATGGATTGGTTAATTTGAATTTAAATTCTTTCTTAAAGAAATTATAGATATTAGTCATATGAACCTATTGGCAACAGAGTCCCAAAAATCATAGCGGCTTCTACCATTAATATTGTGGTAGGCACGGTTTCTGTCTCAGCGTATGTCAACAAGTTCGTCCATCATAGCCCAGTTCCAATAGACGTTATAGTGGGAACGACGTGAATGTGTGTGGCGAGGCATTATTAGTTTAAATTTGATTTTTATAATTTGATTTTGGGATGAGTAAAAATTTGAAAGAAAGTCGTAAAATGTCACTTTAAATAAAATTTGAACAATACCTCTTTGGTTTGATTTTATTTCTCGTTGTAATTAAAATTTAATTTATTATACTTTTCATCATTAAACATATTAATTAAATCATGTACATGTTTAATTGTTTTAAATATAAATATCAATATATCATATTTAAAAATAAAACAATTTATTATTAGCACATTCTATTGAATTTTAAATATTTCGCATACATTTCTTAAAAAAATTAATTTTTTTTAATCAATTTAATTAAAAATAATTATATTCTGATTAAATATTTTGCGTACATTTCTTAAAAAAATCATAAAAAAAATCTTGTACATCGTACATGCAATTACTAAATATCATCCCCTTGTGATAAATAAAAAATTACGCAACACAAATTCAACACAAATTCAACACAAATTTAACAAATTTAACGAAATTTGGCCAAAATTAATAATTTTTTACCAGAATTATCAACACAAATTGAACACAAATTGAACACAAGTTTCAGTCACGATTTATTTATGTCACGCCCGCGTTGTTGATAATTAATCTGCATGATATAATTGTGCATACAGTATCGTATTTTCTGGCCAATCAAAATTAGGCTGATCCTTGCATGTGATTTAATCTGCACGCGTTTTTTGTCCTATTTATTTTTATTTCTTTATTTTTTTGTTCAATATTTTTCTCTTCTTTTTATTATTTCTTTATCCTTTTGTTCAATATTTTTTAATTATATACAGAATATTTACATATATTTCATAATTTATTGCTTTGCAGGTATAGAAATATTTGTTTATTAATAATAATTATTTCATTATTTTTTACTTCTTTTTTACTTTGTATCGTAATACTGACAATAATATACATGTTTCTTTTATTTCTTTTTACTTGTACTTTAATACTAACGATCGATACTAATAATACTAATTATGTTTTTTTTACTCCTTTTACTTAATACTAACAACATGTTTATTTTTTATTTTGTCTCCCCTTTCTTTTATTTTTAGTTTATTCTTTGCAGGTATAGAAATATTTGTTTATTAATACTAATTATTTTCGTTTTCTTTTTACCTCTGTTACTTTGTGTCGTAATACTAACAATAATTTCCATATTTCCTTTATTCCTTTTTACTTTTACTTCAATACTAACGATACTAACAATACTAATTATGTTTTTTTTACTCCTTTTACTTAATACCAACAACATGTTTAT
This sequence comes from Rhizophagus clarus, assembly GCA_015698045.1. NCBI lineage: Eukaryota > Fungi > Glomeromycota > Glomeromycetes > Glomerales > Glomeraceae > Rhizophagus > Rhizophagus clarus. The sequence goes on along the minus strand of BLAL01000252.1, from coordinate 770,903 downwards.
TTTTCCTCTTTCTTTTATTTTTAGTTTATTCTTTGCAGGTATAGAAATATTTGTTTATTAATACTAATTGTTTTAATACTAACGCGTTTTTTACCCTAATTGTTACTTTATATTGTAATACTAACAATACTATCTACGTTTCCTTTTTTTCTTTTACTTGTACTTTAATACTAACGATAATATCCATGTTTCTACTGTTTCTTTAACTCTTTTTACTCTAATATTAACAACACTAACAATACTAACAATATTTCTTTTATCTTTATATCTAATACCAACGTTACTATAGCTGTTTCTCTTCTTTTTACATCTAATTGTATCGTTACTCTTTCTTTTTTTACTTTTATATATTCTGTATATAGTAATAAATACTTGTAATTTTTTATAATTTAATTCATATTATATCTAATAAAATATACATTATATAAACTTATAGTACAAAAATGAATTTTGAAACAATACAAAATATTTATGTAAAATTACGAATCGTCAAAATATTTTAAAAAGTTGCGAAATATTACGCAATAAAATTACACAATATTACGAACCGTAAAATTACGCATATTGTAATATTTTGAAATATTTTAAAAAGTTACAAAATATTACGCTTACGCAAACTTGCGGCGGGTCTGGAAACTTACGAAATATTATGTAAAATTACGAAATATTGCAAATGCGTAAAATTACGGAATATTACGAACCGTAAAATTATGAAACTTTGCATATCATAATATTTCGAAATATTTTAAAAAGTTACGAAATATTACTCTTCTGCAAACTTGCGGTGGGTCTGGAAACTTACGAAATATTATGATGCGTAATCTTGCGCAACTTTTCGCACTATAAAATTTTCTGATGTATGAAAAAAATGCCAAAATCGGCATTTTTTTTGAATAAGCCCATTTTTTAATAGAAAAAACACAATTGTTTTTTAAATAAATGATTTAGAAAAAATGTTAAATCGTTTTATTTTATTAAACGATTTTTAAAAGAAACGTTAAAATCATTTCTTATTTATTAAAACGATTTTTAAAAGAAATGTTAAAATCGTTTTTTATTTATTAAAACAATTTTTAAAAGAAACGTTAAAATCGTTTTTTATTTATTAAAACAATTTTTAAAAGAAACGTTAAAATCATTTTTTTTATTAAACGATTTTTAAAAAAACATTAAAATTCATTTTTTTATTAAAACGATTTTAAAAAAGCGTAAAATCATTCTTTTTTATTAAAACAATTTAAAAAAAAAAGTTAAAAATCATTTTTTCATTAAAACGATGTTTAAAAAAAACGTTAAAATCATTTTTCATTAAAATGATTTTTTTTAAAAACAATGTTAAAAATCGTTTTTTGATTGATTAAATGATTTTTTTAAACAATTTTTTTAAAAAAAAATCGTTAAAAATCGTTTTTTTTCTTTCCATTAAAACGATTTTAAAAAAAAATGTAAAATCGTTTTTCATTAAAATGACTTTTTTAAAAAAAACGTTAAAAATCGTTTTTTCATTAATTAAAACGATTTAAAAAAAAAATGTAAAATCGTTTTTCATCAAAATGATTTTAAAAAAAAGTTAAAAATCGTTTCTTGATTAATTAAATGATTTTTTTAAACAATTTTTTAAAAAAAAATGGTAAAATTCATTTTTTTTCTTTCCATTAAAACGATTTTAAAAAAAAAATGTAAAATCGTTGTTTTTTTCATTAAAACAATTTTAAAAAAAAACGTTAAAATCATTTTTTGATCAAATGATTTTTTTAAAAAAAAAACTTTAAAAATCGTTTTTTTTCATTATTTAAAACGATTTAAAAAAAAAACATTAAAAATCATTTTTTCATTAAAACGATTTTAAAAAAAAAATGTAAAATCATTGTTTCTTTCATTGAAATGATTTTTTAAAAAAAAAACATAAAATCGTTTTTTTTTTAATAAACGATTTTAAAAAAACAGTAATTATTATTTTTTTTATTAAAATGATTTTTTAAAAAAACGTTAAAATTGTTTATTTTAAATCCGAATTTGGTCAGATTCAGATCGGATTCAGATCGGATTTGGATCAAACTCAAATCGGATCCAGATTTTAAATTTGGGTCTGCAAATCAGATTCAGATTTCAAATATATATCTGAATCTCAAATCCAGATTTGAAATTGATAGATCCAGATCCATCAGATCGGATTTAAATCTGATAAAATCTGATTGATCTGATCTGATCCATGCGGAACCCTACTTTAAATCAATTAAAAAAATGTTGTGAAACGTTTTTTATTAATTAAAATACTTTGAAAAAACGTTTTGCAACGTTTTTCTTTAAATTAATTAAAAAAACATTGCGAAATGTTTTTTTTAATTAAAAATACTTTGAAAAAATGTTGTGAAACGTTTTTTTTTAATTAAAAATACTTTGAAAAACATTTCACAACATTTTTTCGTTAAATTAATTAAAAAAATGTTGCGAAATGTTTTTTTTAATTAAAAATACTTTGAAAAAACATTTCGCAACATTTTTTCGTTAAATTAATTAAAAAAATGTTGCGAAATGTTTTTTTTAATTAAAAATACTTTGAAAAAACGTTTCACAATGTTTTTTCATTAAATTAATTAAAAAAACGTTGCGTAAACATTTTTTTTATTAAATCAGTTCAGTAAACTGCCAAAACCGATCAGGTGAATTGCAGAATTGCGGGTCACTAGCCGCAATTCAACTCCAAAATCCACAATATTGCAGATTTGATCAATCAATTGCGGCACCATCCTTACCGATCGTACTAATTTACTGATCTGATAATCTTTTTTTTATTAAAAAAAAGGTTAAAAAAAACGTTTTTATTGTTTATAGTTGGAAAAAATAAACCCGCCCTAAACATGAAAGGTTGGGTTTTTAATTTATTTATTTTTTTTGTAGGAATATTACTAACATTCCTTTTCTCTTTTTTTACTTTAGAGCACTTTCTAGATCTGGAATTCGGTGAAATAGTAGGTTGAAAAGGGGGAAGTGTTGTTTAACTTGTTTAATTTTAATTGTAGGAACATACCTAACGTCCTTTTTCTTTACTTTAGAGTTATTCTTTCGGAACATGAATTCTGTTGAAATGAAATAAAAACAGCCTTCTGGACGAACCTGGACTTAAAATGTAAGGAATGGGGGAAGGAGAGTTTTTTTAAATATTAAAGAAATGTACTGATGTTTCTTTATTTGTATTAGGTTGCCAGACTCCTTGGACGAACCCGGACTTTGGAATGTTAGTTGGAAAAGGGAGAGGTGATTTTTTTTTAATATTAAAGAAACGTTACTAACGTTTCTTTCTCTCTTTTTTTATTGAAGACAGCTTAGTTTATTTTTTTTTCATTATTGTAGGGTTGCCAGACGGAAAATATGACCGAACTTTTGAAATTGAAGTAAGAGGATTAAGAAAAAGAGCTTTGTTATTTTTTTTTAATAAATCTAACTAATTTATTTTTTTTTCTTTTCTGTAGGGTTGCCAGACAAAAAACACGACTGGATTTTTGAAATTAAGGTAAGGGAAGATCAGAAGGGTCTATTATTATTATTATTATTATTAATAAATTTAATTAATTTTTTTTTTGTAGGTATTGCTAGACGAATTATGAACTGGACTTTGGGCGAAAGGTAAATGGGGAGGAGCTTTTTCAAACTTTTTTTAGTAACATTTTTAACGTTATTTTCTTTTTTTTGTAGATATCAATATTGCCGGACGAATCATACAAACTGGACTTTGGGCTAAAGGTAAATGGGGAGGGAAGGGTTTTTTTTAATCTTTTTTGGTAACGTTTTTAATGTTACTTTTTTTTTGTAGATCGAATTGATATTGCCAGATGAATCATGAATCAGACTTTGGGCGAAAGGTAAATGGGAGGGGCTTTTTTAAACTTTTTTTAGTAACGTTTTTAATGTTACTTTCTTTTTTTTGTAAATATCGATATTGCCGGATGAATCATACAAATTGGACTTTGGACTAAAGGTAAATGGGGAGGAAAGGGTTTGTTTTTAATCTTTTTTAGTAACGTTTTTAATGTTACTTTTTTTTTTCTTTTTTTGTAAGTATTGGCTTAGGTTCCTTATATGTGGATTGCACTCTGATCAGTAAGTTTCGAAAATGAAAGCTTTAAAAACTACTTTTTTAAATCGTTTTTTAAAAATTTTAATTAATTTTTCTTTCTTTCTTTTATAGGTGCTGGCTTCGGTTACTTGTGGATATTGGATTGGTAAAAATATAATACCAAATGATTTATTATTTTTGTTTTTTTAAATTTTAACACAGTTTTTATAAAATAAGATTTATTAAATATATTAAATAAATAAAATTACAAATTAAAATATTGTTATAGTAAACGACTCTATTTATCTATTATTGACCAATCAAAATTTGGCCTGATCTTTATGCATGTGATCTGATCTTAACATACATAAATTATTAAACGCGTTTTGTTTATTTTTTCAAATACACTCACTCTCTTTCTGCTTTCTCCTTACTCTTTTTATAAGTACATTTTATTTTTATGATTATTGTGTTTTTGGCATTGTACGAACTATATTTTATTTTACTCTTTAGTATTACTAACACTATACTTCTTTTTTTTTTTAATATTTATTAATATTATTTCTTTTATATTTACTAATATTATTTCTTTATATTTACTAATGTTATTTCTTTTATATTTACTAATGTCATTTCTTTTATATTTACTAATGTTATTTCTTTTATATTTACTAATGTTATTTCTTTTATATTTAGTATTTACTAATGTTATTTCTTTTATATTTACTAATGTTCTTTTATATTTATATTTTACTAATATTATCACGTATTTTTCTTTTTTTTATATATATATTCATATTACTAACTTTTTATATTTGTACTTTACTATACTAACTTTAAAAAATTATGAATGTTTTTTATTTTAGATATTAATTATTTAATAATATTACACTTTTACATATCCGCCGATTTTCAGAATTAACAAAATTAGCCTAAATTAAGGAATTTGATGATAATTAGATAAAAATTAAGTTAAATAAGTTTCATAAAAAGGATCACTCTTGTGCTACATGATCATATGACACAAATATCGAGAAATTACTTCAACAAAAGTAGCGTTAAAAAATTTTTTTCTTTCGTAAACTTCATATTAAACTCCCCATCAACTTCCCTATCAAACTTTTCCACCAGTTTTTACATTATGTAAGTTGAGAATTTTGGCAAGTATATTAGTAGTTATTTTACATTAAATATAACTTGAAGCTATTTTTTTATTTTTTTTTCAATAGTTTATAAAAAAAAATTTATTTAGGCAGCAAAATTATTCAAAAATAATCTTTCAACAAATAAGTAATTCTAAGATTAATAACGATGTTTTAGTGAATTTAAATTATATATTGATTAGTTTATTTAGTTAAAATCTATTTGATATTTGTTATTAATTATTTTTCAATCAATTTTTTTTCGTTAAATCATTATTCTGGTGCTTATTCTTACTTTTTTTTTTAAATAAACTAATTTTATAATATTTTTATTCCTTTTTTTAGAAATTTCTTCTACTGGTTTCAGGTTAAAGAGGTAAATTTTTTTGGAAAAGGTCTTAAAAGTTTTTTTAAGTATTTTTTAGCTTATTTTTTCTTATGTAGGGACGGTTTTAATCGATTTTAATCGGTACTGCACCACATAATTGATGATCGGCAAATTCCTCAAATCGGCGCATATGAATAAATATTATATACTGTAATAAATATTATATACTGTAATAAATTTATTATTAGTTATATGGTTAATAAAAAGTTATCAATTGCCATCAATAAACTACCAATCGGTCATCATCAAATGACCATCAAATGACCATCAAATTAACCATAAAATAACCATAAAATGTAACCATCAAATTGACCATAAAATGACCATTGATTGACCATCGATTGATCATCAAATTGACCATAAAATGACCATCAAATGACCATCAAATTGACCTATAAAATGACCATCAATTGACCATTAAATTGACCATAAATGCCCATCAAATGACCATCAAATTGACCATAAAATGACCATTGACTGACTATCGATTGATCATTAAATTGACCATGAATGCCCATCAAATTGGCCTCAATTGACCATTAATTAACCATAAAATAACCATCGATTGACTATTAATTGACCATTAATTGACCATCAATCAATCATCAATCGGGCTAGCCGATTGGTAGCCAATTGGTGTTGGATTTTGGTGGAAATCAGCCATCAATCGGACAGGCCGATTGGTATCAAATTGAATAAATCAGATACCAATCAACCATTAATCAGGTACCCGATTGATGACTGATTGATATCTGATTTGACATCTTTCGACCTGTGATCTAGACTTAAATAGCAATTTAAAAATATAGTGAACAATTTTTTAATCCTAATTCAATCTAAACAAATCTTAATAAGACAAATAATTTACTTGATTAACAGAGTTCTCATACTATGTTTAGTTTATATAGTGCAATTATCCAAACTATCTGAAAATAAGTAGAACTCTTTATTCATACCTATTATCAAACTCATTAAATATATTTGTGGCTTAGTCAGAAGCTTTCCTAATGCTATGTTATTCTATTCTAATTTTATAGGATTGGATCATCCCTAAAAGATCCTATATGTAACACAGATTTTTAACTTCACTAAGTTTATCAATGTCAAAATGCTGGCAGCTACCACTTTCTTAATACATTTACGTTCAACCCAAATGCAAGCCGCTATACCTAACAATATTTTTAACTATGATTTAAAGATTCTTTTATTATTAAAACATGTAACTCACCACAATTTAAGCTTACATACTTTATTGATTTGATGTATGATGCAAATCACTCTGAAATAAGATCAAATTGATGATAGAGAATGATTTCTCTAATCAACTGGCACTCCTATAATTAACCTTCTTGCAGAGTATTATAAATTTAATGCGTTTAAATCATTTAAACAATTTACATGATTTCCTATTTTCTGAGTGAAACAATTATTACTACCTTTAGGTACTGCAATAACATCAGTAATTTTTTTAGGATGCGGATTCTTAAGAAATTCTCAAATTGCTTTAGAATCCTTAAGGATCTGTAATTTTATAGGTTCTTTAAAATTCTTATTGAATTGTAAAATATACTTAAGGAATTCATAAATTCATAAATCTTTAAGAACTCCTATATAAAAAAATTTTTAAGTATTCCTTAAATTTAAATCTTAACAATCTTAATTTTATAATTAATATATTTATTTTAAAAATGAAATTTGTTTGCTATTTCTTTATTTTGATGTCATGTGACTTGGATAGTTTAAAAAAAATTTTTTTAAAATATAAAAACCTTTTTACCTTCACCCTTTACGCATAATTTCTCTTCCCCTTCATATGTTTCTTTTTCTTTTTTCTTTATGCACAATTTCCTTTCCTTTTACATGTTCTTTCCTATACATTCTTTCTCCTCTTCTCTTTATATATTCTCTTCCTCTGTCTTTTTTTTATTTCCCTTTTCTCATTTTTTTCATGTTAATAAAATACACCTATTTTTATTGTATTTTATTTTTTGAAACTTTTTTTTTAAAAACACGTTTTTCTATTTATAATAGGTTTTTAACAAATCTAGGTATGTGTATATGGGTGTGTATAAGTGTGCAAGTGAGTGTAAGTAACAAAAATAATAGCAAGACGTTAATTATTAACATTGTTTAGGTAGCTCTTTAGCTCTTTGAGCATGGTATTTCGATAGGTATTCTTTCTTTATTTTTTCTTTATGAACATTACTAATTATGATTTTTTTATTTTTCTTAGGAATTTTTTTAAGTTTCTATATACAGAAATGTGGTGAATAAAAAAAAGAATTTTTTTTGTTTTAACAAACATTTCTAATTGTTCATCTTTTTTTAGGTATTTAATTTTTAGATGCGAAAATGAGTATTTTAGGTATTTTTAAATCTCTAAATTCTAATAAATAAAATTTTTTTTTTATTTTAACAAACTTTACTTTTTTTAGATATCGATATTTTTTTCAAGACTTTAGATATAGAAATCCAGTAAATAATAAAAAAATATAATTTTTTTATTTTAACAATCACTAATTGTTTGTTGTTTTTCATTTTTTTTAGATTTTTTTGAGACTTTGGGTGGTAAGCAATAAAAAAAAATATATATAATTTTTTATTTTAATAACCACTATTAACTTTTTGTTTTTATTTTCTTTTTTTTTAGCAGTTTCAAGTCTTTCTAGATGTGGTGTTGTGGTAAGTAAGAGAAATATTTTTATATATACTTATATTAACAAATATTACTAACGAACTGTTTATTTTTTATTTTTTTTTATGATATTATTAGAACATCACATGGATGAACTAAAATCATAATCATATGACCTATCGATCCAATTTACTGATCAATTATCTTTTTTTTTTAATTTGGTTAAAAAAAAAGCTTTACTTTTTTTTATTTTTATTTTGAATAATTTTTTTTAAAAAAAATTATTTTCTGAATTATTTAAAAAGAAACTTTGTTTTTTTTTATCAGTTTTTAGTAAACCAATAATCTTAAAAAAAATAATTATATTTTTTTCTGCCTGTACTTGGATTTTAACATGGGATTCTGAAATGATAAGTTGGAGGGGATACATGTTTTTTTATTATAAAAATGTTACTAACGTTCCTTTTCATTTTTTTTTTCTTAGAGATAGCTCTTAGACTTAAAAGAACTAAGATTCATAGTTATTATGAACTTACTTTATTTTTGTTTTATTTTTTTTTTTACTAACTGGTTTATTTATTTATTTTTTTTATAAGTTTTGGTGGGCTTTTGATAATGGAAAAAAACTAAGACTCGTAGGTATTACAAACTTAATTTTTTTTTGTTTTTTTTTTAATAAAGTAGAACAGTTTACTAACCATTATTCTTATTTTATTTTATTTTTTTTTTATAGGTTTCAGATGGATTTTGATTGAAAAAGAACTAAGATTTGTAAGTATTATAAACTTAGTTTTTTTTTGTTTTTTTATTAATGATTAACGGTTTCATTATTTAATCTTATTTTATTTTTTTTTTATAGGTTTCAGGTGGATTTTGATGGAAAAAGTGCTAAGAATCATAAGTATAAATTAAAACTTAGTCTTTTTTTTGCTTTTTATAAAGTGGAACGTTTTTATTAATTTTTTTTATAGGTTTTAATTACGATTTATTTTTTATACAGATAAATTTTTTTTTTTTGGTAATAGAAGGCAATAAACTGCTTAATATAAATTGAATTTAAAATTCCATTATAATTTTTTTTTAGTTGTGTCAGGAAATTTTTAAATATTTAATATATAAATTTACACACTTGACGTAAAATTGCAAACTTAACACAATGGCAAAGTAGGGGGTTTAAGGACTAAAGGTCTATCCCCCACTGCCATTGTGTGTTATGAGGATCCCAAACAATATATAAATATGTTAGGTTTGAGTTTGCTTAATGATCATATAAAAAAAAACCCTATGTAAGACTTTTATTTGCTTATTTTAATATAAAATTTTTAGTTGATTAGATATTTAAATGCGTAGTTGAACTTATTTTTATTTCAGCTCAGTAATTATATTTGCGTAGCAGAACCCCTTATTCACATAACAAAGATTTTCATATATATATAAAGAGAAAATTTTAATTTCACATGTATATCAAAAAAATTTTTTTACAAAAAATTTTTTAAACTGATACTTCTTTTCTATTATTTTACACATTTTAATTTTACACAATATTGTATTTAATATTTATAAAAAAAATCATGTTTTTATAATAATATTCTCATATTCTTATTTTTTGTTTGCTAATTTTACTAATATATAAAATGAATTTTGGACAAATGAAATTACCATTTTATGTTTAAGTAAATTGTTCAGCAGTTGTAAAAAGTACCGTATATCACAGACCACAGTACCCTTCTATGTATAGTACTCCTCTCAAGAAATTTGCGAGAATTTTAAAGTGCCTGGATACTTTACATAGAGAATTCCAATTTAAAGCTTAAAATTTTGTAAAATACCCAGGATATAATACTAGATCAATATATAATGTATATTCCAGATATATAAAAATGCCAGAACAATTAGTTTTGGTATTTTTTTTTTACTTTACATATAAAAAATGCCAGAACAGTCAGTTTTGCGTTTTTATATATATATAAACGCCAGAACAGTCAGTTTTGCATTTTTATATATATATAAACGCCAGAACAGTCAGTTTTGGCATTTTTTTTGCATTTTTATATAGGGTTCCGATCGGTTTTGGTAATTACTGAACCGTACCGATCAGTTTCGGTATCGGAGTGGTTTTAGTTTTTACAGTTTACCGAACCGAAACTTTCGGTAAATTTACCGATCGGTTTCGGTAACTGCAGTTTCGGTACCGGTTTTGCAATTTACCGAACCGAATTACCGAATCGATTTAACTAAATAATATAATAAAAAAATGTTGTGAAACGTTTTTTATTAGTTATTTTGATAAAACAAACCATTTCGCAGCGGTGTTTTGTCACTTTAATTAAGAAACGTTGCGAAACGTTTTTATTCGTTAATCTAATAAAAAAATAACTATTCGCAACTTTTTTCTTGTCATTTTAACAAACAACGTTGCGAAACGTTAATTGGATAAAAAAAAAATGTTTCGCAACGTTTTTTTTTGTCACTTTAATAAAAACGTTGCGAAACGTTTTTATGAGTTAATTTTAATAAAAAAAACGTTTCGCAACGTTTTTTTTTGTCACTTTAATAAAAACGTTGCACAACGTTTTTATTAGCTAATTTTAATAAAAAAAATGTTTCGCAACGTTTTTTTTGTTGCTTTAATTAAAAAACGTTGCGAAACGTTTTTTATCAATTAATTTAATAAAAAAAATACGTTACGAAACATTTGAGTTAATTTTAATAAAAAAAACATTTCGCAACGTTTTTTTTTTGTTGCTTTAGTTAAAAAATGTTGCGAAACGTTTTTTATCAGTTAATTTAATAAAAAAAACGTTTCGCAACGTTTTTTTTTGTCTCTATAATAAAAACGTTGCGAAACGTTTTATGAGCTAATTTTAATAAAAAAAACGTTTCGCAACGTTTTTTTTTGTCACTTTAATAAAAACGTTGCGAAACGTTTTTATGAGTTAATTTTAATAAAAAAACGTTTCGCAACGTTTTTTTTGTCACTTTAATAAAAACATTGCACAACGTTTTTATTAGCTAATTTTAATAAAAAAAACGTTTCACAACGTTTTTTTTTTGTTGCTTTAATTAAAAAATGTTGCAAAACGTTTTTTAACAGTTAGTTTAATAAAAAAAACGTTTCGCTACGTTTTTTTTGTTGCTTTAGTTAAAAAATGTTGCGAAACGTTTTTTATCAGTTAATTTAATAAAAAAAACGTTTCGCTACGTTTTTTTTTTGTCTCTATAATAAAAACGTTGCGAAACGTTTTTATGAGCTAATTTTAATAAAAAAAACGTTTCGCAACATTTTTTTGTCACTTTAATAAAAACGTTGCAAAACGTTTTTATGAGTTAATTTTAATAAAAAAAAACTTTTCGCAACGTTTTTTTTGTTGCTTTAATTAAAAAATGTTGCGAAACGTTTTTTAACAGTTAGTTTAATAAAAAAAAACGTTTCGCTACGTTTTTTTTTTGTTGCTTTAGTTAAAAAACGTTGCGAAACGTTTTTTATCAGTTAACTTAATAAAAAAAAACGTTTCGCTACATTTTTTTTTTGTCTCTATAATAAAACGTTGCGAAACGTTTTTATGAGCTAATTTTAATAAAAAAAAATGTTTCGCAACGTTTTTTTTTGTTGCTTTAATTAAAAAACGTTGCGAAACGTTTTTTAACAGTTAGTTTAATAAAAAAAACATTTCGCAATATTTTTTTTGTTGCTTTAGTTAAAAAACGTTGCGAAACGTTTTTTATCAGTTAATTTAATAAAAAAAACGTTTCACAACGTTTTTTTTTGTAGCTTTAATAGAAAACGTTGCGAAACGTTTTTGTTAGTTAATTTTAATAAAAAAAATGTTTTGCAACGTTTTTTTTGTCACTTTAATAAAAACGTTGCGAAATGTTTTTATGAGTTAATTTAATAAAAAAAAACGTTTTGCAACGTTTTTTTTTCATTTTAATTAAAAACGTTGCGAAACATTTTTTATTAGTTAATTTAATAAAAAAAACGATTCGCAACTTTATTTTTTGACACTTTAAATAAAAAACGTTGCGAAACGTTTTTATAGATTATTTGATTTGGTAAAAAAAATACCAAAATAGTTTTGCGATGTTTTTTTTACTAAAAATGGTTTTTAATATCGGTAAATCGGTTCGGTTTTCGGTAATTATCGATCAGTTTTGATAATCATCAATACCGATACTGGTCGGTTTCAGTAATCATCAATACCGATACCGATCAATTCGGTTCAGTATCGGTTTTTGCAAAAACCGAACCGAACCGAACTGATCAGAGCCCTATTTTTATATATATATAAATGCCAGAACAATCAGTTTTGGCATTTTTTTTGCATTTTTATATATATATAAACGTCATAACAGTCAGTTTTGGCATTTTTTTTTGTATTTTTATATATATAAAAATGCCAGAACAGTCAGTTTTAGCATTTTTTTGCATTTTTATATATAAAAAAATGTCAGAACAATTAGTTTTGGCATTTTTTTTACTTTACATATAAAAAATGCCAGAACAATCAGTTTTGACGTTTTTTTTATTTTACATATAAAAAATGCCAGAACAGTCAGTTTCAGCATTTTTTTTACTTTACATATAAAAAATGCTAGAACAGTCAGTTTTGGCATTTTTTTTTATTTTATATATAAAAGATGCCAGAACAGTCAGTTTTGGCATTTTTTTACGTTTTTATATATATAAAAATGCCAGAACAATCAGTTTCAGCATTTTTTTATTTTACATATAAAAATGCTGAAACAGTCAGGTTTAGCATTTTTTTGCGTTTCGCCAATTTAATTAAATCTGGGTATCATACATAACATGTACCCCAGGTATTTTAAAAATCCTGTACTCGCCCTATGTATAGTATCCACCCGTGTATAGTACCTCTGGGTACAGGCCAAAACCCCAAAATTTGCAAGATACCTGGAGTACTGTGGCCCGTGATATACGGTATTTGTATTTCAATTTTTATGATTCTAAGTATAATATTTGTGAAGATAATTATATTTTTTAAATAATACTAACTCCAAAAATTTTTTTTTTCTCTCTCAACTTCAGGATGTAATAACATCACTTTGGTCAAATGAAATTACTTTTTTATGTTTAAAAGTTATTCAGTGTTGTCGAATCTACCTGTGTATAAATTTTTATAATGATTGGACTAATATTTGTAAAGTATTGGCTATTTTTGTATTATCAATTTTTTTGCAAAAACCCATTTTGCAACTTCAGAGTGTGATTTCACCACTTTGGTCAAGTAAAGTTGTTCAGAGAGGTCGAATCTACCTACAGTAAAATTTTAGAATAATTGGATTAATATTCGTGGAATGTAACCAACTTTTGTACTTTCAATTATTTATCGTTTAAGTGATTTTAATTTTAAAGTGTAATTTTTTTTATTTTAAATCAACTTGTTAACTTTAAGAAGTTGTTCATAAGAGTTGGCAATAATTTATATTTTGATTTTTATAAATCTAAATATAATAATATTTATAAAAAATTCCAAATTTTAAAACTATTTTTAAAATAACAATAGTATATTAATATTGAAAAATTGTTGATGCCACCTTGGGTGGTACATGATTTTTTGCCACCCCTATCACGTGATTCTAAATTAATTGTTTATTTTATTTTTTTATACGTGATTTTTTTTTTAATTTTTTGCCGCTCTTATTTTTGTTACTTTCAGTATATTTTATTTTTTTAAATCATTTTTTTTTATTATAAGTCAGTATTAAATAACGTTCTTTTTTTTGTAAGTGCTTATTTTCTTGGCTTGGGAACTTCTGGTAAGTTTCTTTTTCAGCATTATCAATTTTTTTTTTGTTAATTAACGTTAACACTTTCTTTTACAGGTTAATCTTTTTGACGGTTAACAGCTTTAGACTTTGTCATCAAATTTCCAGTAAATGGTAAGTTCAAGACACTTTGAATCTTTAGATTTGCCTTCTTTAACTAACCATCTTTTCTTATTTTTTTTTCGGCTGGACTTTTCTTTTTTTGCGATTTTATTTTCATTTTGTTTTGGGTATTTTTATTTTTTTATTTCGTTCTTTATCACACCTTTTCATAATTCTTTCATTCTTCATTGTTTTTTTGTTCCCTCTTGTCCTTTATCATTTCTTTTTACTATTACTTTCATCTTTTATTGTTTCTTTTACTTCCACTTTCATTTCTTTTGCTTCCCTTTTTATTCTTTATCATTCCTTTTATTCCCTTTCCTTCTTGATCATTTCTTTTGTTCTCTCTTTCATCTTTGATTATTCTTTTCAACCTTGATCGTTTCTTTTATTTCCTCTTCATCCTTGGTCTCTCCTTTTATTATTATTTCATCATTAATCATTACTTTTGTTTCCCTCTCATCCTTGATCTCTCCTTTCATCATTATTTCATCCTTGATTGTTCCTTTCGTTCCTTCTTCATCATTAATCGCTCCTTTTATCATTATTTTGTCCTTGATCGTTTCATTTTTTTTTTCTTCATCCTTGATCTGTCATTTCATCCTTAAACGTTACTTTTGTTCCCCTTCATCCTTGATCTCTCCTTTCATTATTATTTTATCCTTTTATTTCCCTTTTATCCTTAATTGCTTCTTTCATCATTATTTTATCCTTGATCATTTCTTTTGTTCCCTCTTCATCCTTGATCTCTCCATTCATCATTATTTTCGTTTCTTTCATTCCCTCTTCATTCTTGATCTTCCCTTTTATCATTATTTCGTCCTTGATTGTTATTTTGTACCCTCTTCATCCTTAATCATTTCTTTTTTGTCATTATTTTATCCTTGATCTTTTTTTTTCGTTCTCTTTTTATCTTTGATTGCTTCTTGCATCACTATCTCGTCATTAATCATTTATTTCGTTCCTCTTTCATTCTTGATTACTCCTTTCAGCATTCTTTTATTCCAGAGTTAAAATTTACTCAGATAGTAATTGTACAATTTTGTTAATTACTAAATTTTTATATTCTAATATTAGAAATAGGGTTAAGAAGTTTAATAATTCTCTTTTATTAGGGCAGTGACATATATTAGCTAATATTTTAGGGGGTGGGGGGGTAAGCGAAAATCTTAGGTTACACAATTTTTAAAAAATATGATTGGTTGCACGTGACCAAGATATCTTACCTGGGGGTGGGGGGGTAAGCGCCTATAGTAAAAAAATATTAGCTAATATATGTCACTGCCCTTATTGTTTATTAATTTTTTAGTTAAAGATAGGTTATTAGATTTAGTTTTGGTTAAAGTGAAAGCTCATGCCGGTGATTTGTAAAATGAATTAGCGGATGAGTTGGTTAAGAAAGGAACAGAAAGTACAACTTTCTACCAAATATCCTTTAATTATGGATCAAGTGACTGTAGATTTATCCCATATTTTGAGGACATCCTAATCAAACAACATTTGAGAGATTTTATTAAGACAATAGGTCAAGTACAACCGTGCAGTGAATAGAGAAACCTAAGGGTCAATGAAGACACATTTGTTCAAAGAGTTATTTCTTATTAATGGGATGTTAGTCATGTCACCTGGGCAGTTTTGAAGCAGATCAAATATTTCTGTTGTACATCATCGAAGCGCAACTCACTGTGGAACTTTATGATCAAGTTGCTATATACACAATTACCGGTTAGCCAATAGATGAAAATATGTAAATTGCACCTTTATTGCAACTTTGCTTATCAATTCTGTAACAAGGTTCAAGATAAGATAGCTATACATTTAATTGAATGCCCACATACAGAATCCTTACAGCAACTCCTTTTTAATCTGCTTAAGGATTTCCTCTTAGTTACCCTCCTATCTTTTGCAGAATCATTTTCTTCTGAAGCGTTAGTCGCTTGCAAAATTGACAAATAGCTAGGCCCTTTAAGTTCATCTCAAGGGTTTTTGGACTTATTTATGTGTGCCACCACCAGTAAAATGGATATGATCATTTTCATAGAATTTAAAGATAGTTCAATTGGCAATGCCAACACGCCATTCGATTTTATGCTAAACTTTTGGTTAAGTTGGTTTAGCTTTTTAAATCGATTATATGATGCCAGAGATGTGATCGTACTATTACCTAAGAACAATTACATGGCATTTCCAATAAAGACAAATCCTCCACACCTCCAGCCCGCATTTTTGGTCAAAGATCACAATAACCAGACCTCACTGCAGATGATATCCCAGACACGATGACTCTAGAGTCTAGACGACCCATATATGGCATTCCTGTTAAAGCCGCCTATTACGACAATAAAAAAAAAGTTTTTAAACGCTTTTGATCTCACCTTTACTCAAATGCGGACATTAATTCATTTAGGCAGTTGCTACTCCTGGTTATATAGGAAATTGTTGGGTTTTTTTAATATTAATCTTTTAGGGAATGGTGTTGATTTGTTGTTGATTAATTAAAAAATTTTAAATTTTTATTTTAAATTTTAATTTTTTATTTTTTAGTTTATTTTATTTTATTTTTAATAGTTATTTTTTATTTTTATTTTTAGATTTATTTTATAGTTTTGATGGAGTAGTTTTTGTTTGTTATTGTTATAGTTTCTCATTCATGGGTCACACTTAGCCGAGCTGAGGGGGTTACATTATTTGTATATAATATTTTAATTTAAATATTTTGCAATAAATATAACATGACCTTTGAAATAAAAAAAAAATAAAAAATAAAAAAATAAAAAAATATTAAAAAATTAATTTTTAAAAAACTCAATACTAATAAATACTTTTTAATAAAATCTATTTAACTATATTAAAATAATTAAATTGGATTATTGAATAATTATTACATTAAAATTATAAGTTTTAAAAATATGAAATTTTATTATATTTAATTTCAATTTAATTATAGCTTACATTATAATATTTAGCTAAAATTATATATGTATAATTTAGCAGGTTTATAAATACTTTTATACTAATTGGTTTCTACTAGTTATAAATTGGTAAACCAATTAGTATATTTAGAATAATAAAAAGTTGTTTACTAATTTAGTTTAATATATAAATAGATTATTATCTTTTGAAAAATAATCCATTATATATTTTTAAATTAGTAATAAATAACTAATTAATAAGGTTATATATTAAAGGATTTTAATAAATATGCATAATAAGTTCAATTTATAGATTTTCATATTTTTTTCTTATAAAAATGCATATTTAATTATACTAAAATTTTTTTTAATTTGTTGTAATGTAATAGCCATATTAAAAATCAGACATCATACAGTATGATAGCAGATATGAAAAAACCTTGAGAGAAAATATAATTACAAAGAATCTTTTAACTAAAATATAATATTATAAATTATAAACATTATTCAGTAATTATACGTAAAGGGGAACGAAATAATCACAAAAGATATTGATTACTAATATGAAAAAAATGTAAAGCATTTCTCGACAACGTATATATAAACTATTAACCAAATTTAAATTTAACAACAATAAATAATAAATCTTTATTAACAGTTAACTCATTATACAAAAAACTTTTGGAAAGGATTAATCTTGTCAGTTTAAAAGTCAAAAAAACTCGTATATGTGAAATATTTTATCTTTTGATTCAAAAATTAGCCTATTCGAACCAAAAGAAAAGATAGGCTAATTTATGTAGTACAAAATTTTTAATTAGTAATTGGCGTTGCGTTGAATTGTCCCAGTGACTGTTATACTAAAACAAGCAATAAGAGAGCTCCATGTAAATTTAACAATATACTAGATCAAGTAAAACTGAAAGTAAAAATTTTCATTATTATTATATTGTTCTTTTTTATAAGACGTAACTTTTTGCAGTAACCAATATCAAGAATGGCTAACTTAAACCCCGCGCCATATGCCAACGGGGGTATTACTATTCCAAACGGCTTGGTTGGTATGCCAAATAACCCTAGAGCGATGCACTTGGCAATGACACAAAACCCAATTGGGTTTCCGACTATGTTAACAGCAAATATGAATAGCCAAAGACAAATACAAATGCCAATGGGACAAAATCCTTCCCCCCCGGTCACGTAAATATGCGTTTGTTTTTTTTCTCTTTTGAAAAATTTGCACTTTGCAGGCTTAATTTACACTTTTTTTTTTAGTCGAAATCCAGTCTCTTACCTGAGGTGAGTTCATGGAAAAACTTTTTTTTTCTTATTTTTTTTTTCCAAATTTAACAAAAAGCTATAAAAGTAGGCCGTCTGGAAGAAGCATTTTACGAGTGCTGTTGTTCGGTGATTACTTGGCTGGCGAGGTAAAGCTCTTTAACATGTTGCTTTATATTTAAAACAAATTTTAATTTTCTATTTAATTATCATAGTATACACAGAACAAAAAGGACATAGGTTATTGGAAAAAAATAGTATTCGAATTCTTTTCAGAAGAAGGAAGAATGATATATGGACTATGGAGTCCTGAGTCAGGGAATAGAAGTTTTGGTTAGAATATTTATTTTTTTTTCATTATCATCCTCTTTTAAAATCTAGAAATTTGTTTTATTGATTAATAATTTTCGTAATAAAAAGATATACCCTATCCTGTAATTTCAAGGTTTTTCCAAGTAAATTTTGAATCGGGTGTTACCTCAATACAACTATCAATGAATAGCATAAAAGAGAATTTTACTACTCCCGTTAGTATAGCAAATAATTGCATGGCATATAATAGTACAGTTGAAGCAAAAGCTTCTTTGATATATAATTATGAAGATGGATCAAGGGTATAGTAAATTATTTATGATAGTCATTACACTTTCGATTTATTATACAGTTATTAATATGTTACAACTTTTGTTATGTCAGGTCGTAGCGTCAGGACGGCTAAAGGTCAGACTAAACCATAATCTAAAAATAGACTGTTTTGAATTTAATACAGAAAAACATATGGAATATGTTCCTCGACAACAAACGATGTTACCTGAGAGTCCTATTGGACCGATGGGTATACCAATAAAAACTTTAAGATGTTTAGAGGTATATATTAATCAATTTAATAAAATATACAAAATATACGACTTGTTGTTAACGTATGGAAATATTAACTTTATCATAGGTAGCAGAAGGTGTAGTAACATTGCACGACTTAATAGAAAAAAGTATATCTTCAAGTAAAGGACCAATTGGTAAGTAATATTTTTATTACTTACTTATTCACTTTTTTATTAAACTAATTACGATTTTAAATTATATTACATATAGCAACTTTATATGCCATAACGAACCCTGAGCAACAATCACAGACAATTATAAATCAATCAAATCATACTCCCCCAACACCAGGTCCATCTCCGCCTGAACCTCCTGCTAAAACACCTAAAGAGAAAGCCGAAAATTTAAATCTGGAACAACATTATAATAATACCGATATGCCAGCACCATCGCCATCAACGTCAAATACTAATATAAAAAATTCACCGACGTCAAAATCCTCTGCTCAATCTCCTGTATTTAGCAGTACGTAGTTATAAAATATTTTCCTGTATAAAAGTTTTTTGTATGTTTGATTTTATTTATTGATAATTTGCATCATAGAAATGGATACGCCTAAACAAAAAAGGCGCCCAAAACCACAACCAAGAAAAAATAGTCGTCAAGAAACAGGTTCATGAAATTAGATATTTTGTATTTATATAATTTAACCTACCATATCCTTTTTAAGTTATATATTTTTATACTTTCTTGCATTTAAATTGTATTCAGTATTATCCTTGTACCACCAAGTTTATTTCTACTTGATTTTACTATTGTTTTCAATGAGAAAAGAAAAAAAAAAAAAATAGTTTATCATAATATTTAAATCAGAACCGACCCTTATAATTCAAAGAAATATTAGAGGTTGGTTGGTTTTTCGGGTTATAAATTTTTATGATATATTTTATTATCTTGAAATATTGAATTGAATATTGGAATAGAGTATACTATGATTTTTCACTAATTATTTGGTATGTGATAAAATAAAAGAGGTGTTTGTGGTATGTTGTATGTGGAATCAATTTACTGTGACATCGACATCATTCAATAGCATTAGTACTAATTGTATATAAGATACAACCGCACAACTATCATTCTATCTAATTGCTTATATTTTATTTATTAGTTAATTTTTATCTCTTTTTTTTAATTTTTAATTTTTTAATTTAGAAATAAATCATATTTAAAGAATTTAATTATTTTTTTAAATAAAAAATTTGGACAACTATTATTGTACGTTTCTTGAAGCATTTAATAAAGAATTAGTATAGAATTTTGAAAGTAAAAAAGTCAATCAAAAACATTAAGTCCTTTCCAACGGGTTATTATTCCAAGGAAGTGATTAATCTATCCTCGTATGCAGCAATACTCTGTAAGTTCCACAGTAGTAGCTACATCACAGCCCTAAAAAAAAACTGGCAATGTTCTTTGGCAGATCAAAACAAATTACTCAAGAGTTCATTCAATTACGAAACGTGAAGGTTTGAATTGCACAACTTTAAAATCGCGTAACTGCGAGTGGAGAATCCAACAAGCTAACAATTTTTGATAAGAAAAATCTCTGTTCTAAGTAATAATCGAATTATGATGATTTTGACCAATATTGGTCATAACATACCCAGGAAGCCTAAAGATTAGTTTAAACGGAGAAAATTATTACGTAATTTTGAGAATCTCTTTGCCTCTCCGTATTTAGACCTTTGCTTATGCCTAAATTATCTATTTTTTATTTTCATTATGTTCTTAAAACTAAAACCTACCGTAAACTTCACCTATTAATTCGTAGGGATGCGTCTTTGCTTTCTTTTAATAAACGCATTGAGTAAAACAATGAGAAAAGTACAACTCGGGTTTCTTTCATTAATGGATACATCAACATAAATGTTTGATGTTTCAAAACAAACACCATCTGTTTTTACTTGTAGTGGAATAAATGTCAACAAAAAATCTTCTCATTAAAAAAGAATAACTGAGTAGATACGACGTTTGTAATCTCTAGACAACATAATTATATTTTTATCTTTACTTCATTCCTATAAATTTGTTGATAGCAAATGTATTTGCATTAAGTATAACCTTGTTGCAATTGCTTTTTTCGCGCTTCACTATATTAGCAATTAGTACAATCGGTTACACATTTTTCATCCAATAAAAATTTGAATCATCTATGTATCACATCTATTTGAGATCCTTTTTTTTACTTCTTGATCGTGTCGTTGGTATTGACCTTTGCGCCAAGACGAAGTTTCGAATACAACAATGGTTAAAAAAGACAAGAAAGGAAAAAAGAAAGCTGATGATAATCGGTTTGTATAAGAAGACGCGAATGAGAATGTTGGTTTCTCGTTCCTAATACTAAGGAAATATGCAATTTCAGGGAAGATCAAACCAAATCGGAGTCTCTACCAGAGTCTCTACCAGAGCCTACTGAGAAAAATGACGCTGCCGATGTAACTGAACTACAAGATCCAAAAGACGAGGATTTTGGAGATTTAATGACTCAGATCTCTAAAGCTTCAAAAAAAAATAAGAAAAAGAAAAATAAAAATGCTGTAACGGATGATGATTATGCCGATTCACAAATATTAGGGGAAGAAGGGGCTTCTTCAGAGGCGATCCCCGTTGTTCTAACTGAAGTTCAAGCAGTTCAACCTGATGATTGGGCTGAAGAGGAATTTGGCGTGTCTAATAATAAAGACAAAAAGAAGAAAAAGGGTGGAAAGGACAATAAGACCGAAAGTCTTGTTAAAAATGATGAATCAATAGAAAAAGAGAAACAAAATGAGGATAGTGGAGAGATAAGAATATTAAGTAAAAAAGAAAAGGAAAAATTAAAGAAGCAGAGAGATAAAGAAAAGAAGAAATCTGAAGCAGAAAAGAAAAAAGCTCAAAAAACCGATGAGGTAGTTAAACAAGAAGAAATAAAGGAAGTGAAGGAGGAACCTAAATCAATACCTTCTGAAGAACCACCGGAAGTAGCAGATGAGGAAAATGAGGAAGATGGTACAAAATCAAAAAGTAAAAAAAAGAAGAAAAAGAAGCCGGCAGAGGAAGAAAAAAAACCTGCCGGTAAAAAGAAACCACAAGTAGCTGCAATCAGAAAACTTTTGGAGGCTCAACGGTTTGTATTAAGTAATTTTTGTTTGCATGGTAACTCGTACTTTTTAACATGATTTTATTTTCATTTAGTGCCGAAGAAGAAGCGAGGAAAAGAGAGGAAGAAGAGCTACAAAAGAAACTTGAAGGTGAGACAGGCTAAACTAAATAATGACTTAAAATTTGTAATTTTCACTTATAAAATGGTATTATAGAGGAACGTAAACGTATTGAAGAAGAAGAGCGTCTGAAGGAAGAGGCCAAGAGAAAGAAGAAAGAAAAAGAAAAGGCAAGTATCAACTAATATTATATGGTATCTCTTATATGCTGTATTATTAAAAATAAATAAAATATTTTGATTATTCTCTGATAGGCAAAGAAAGAACAGTTGAAAAAAGAAGGAAAATTATTGACCAAAGCTCAAAAAACTAAGAAACAACAAGATCAGTTACGGTTACAGCAGATGGTTGAGGCTGGCCACCTTAAGATTGAAGGTCTCAGTCAAGATAGTGAACAAAAACCAAAGAAAATTGTATATTCTAGTAAAAAGAAACCACCAAATAAACAACGAATGGGGCAAATTGAAGCTGAACGGTCAGCCACAGAAGTGAAAGATTCCATTGAGCCTATGAAAGAAAAAGTAGAAATTAAAGAAGGTTTGCCTTGAATAATTACATATTTGTTATGTTAAGATGACGTATTTACTAAATCATTAATCCTTTGTAGAAAAAGAAAGCGAGGAACAAGGGGCAGAGACAGAAGAAGTTGATATTTCTAAAAAAGTTAAGGCAAGTTGGGAAGATAGTGAAGATGAAATTCAGAATAAAGAAGAAAAGGAAACTGTTAAAGACCAATGGGATGAAAGTACAGAAGATGAAGCTCCATCACCAAAAGCTAAGATACCACAGTCAATTCCAGATAAGAAACAAGAACCAGTTAAGAAGGTTGATAAAACGACAACGAAAGTTGATAAAACAACGACAAAAGTTAAACCTTCTGTTGAAACTCCTGTTAAAAAATCTGCAAAAAAGGAGGAGTCTGAGGAGGAATCTGAAGAGGGATCTGAAGAAACTGAAACAGGAAGCGAAGATGATAGTGAAGATGATTCAGAAAGTGAAGAAGAATTAACTGAACATAAGAAGCAGCAGCTAAAACGTAAACAAGAAGCTGCTGAACGTCGAAAGAAACGCCATGAGGAAGCTCTTGCTAATCGAAGTAAAGACAATCTTCGTTCTCCAATATGTTGTATTTTAGGGCATGTCGATACTGGTAAATGTTTCGGAAAAGGTACTCCTATCTTAATGTATGATGGTAGTGTTCGTGCTGTTGAAACAATTCAAGCAGGTGATCAGGTAATGGGTGATGACAGTACACCTCGAAACGTCAGTGGTGTTACAAGCGGGAAAGGATTACTTTACAAGATTATCCCAATAAATAATTCTTCCGCTCAACCATTTGTATGTAATGATGCACATATTCTTGTTCTTAAGATTACATCATCGCCATATATACAGCATCAAAAAAGAAAGGGACAATTTTGTCTTAATTATTTTATTTATGATAAGAAGACAAATTTGGTTGAAAAAGCAAATAGATTTTACAAATATCCAACAAGTCAATTTCAAACTAAATATCATGCAAAAAAGGCTGCAATTAAGGATTTAGAAATGATAAATTCAGAGAAGAATCCGAATCTAAGTATTAATAGTAATGCAGATTTTGAAATCGTTCGCAGAGATTTCATTTGGCAACCTTCTGTTACACAATTCTTAAATTGTTCTTCAGAAATTCGATCTGCTTCCAATATGTTCACACCGAATAGAGTTCGCTTTTCAATTCGGGAAGGAACATTTGCAAAAATTATTGAACGTATTATTGGGTCACCAATAACCAATAATATCATCAAATTTTATTCTTGGTTAACCGGCTATTGGATTGGTACAAACTTTGTTATGTCTAATACTAAGTTTGAGAATGAAAATCAAGACATTGTGGTTTCCTTATTTGATGAACTTGGGATTTTGCAAAGGAAGGATATTCCTGAGATTATGATGTATGAAGATATTGATTTAGTTCGTCTTCCATTTTTAGCTGGAATGATCGATAGTACAGGGTTATATAATTCTCAGGATGATGTTACGGAGGTAACATTAATGAATGACTACAATGTCAAAAACTTTGTTAAAATTTCTCGCTCGTGCGGATTACGAGTTAGCGTTTCCGATCCTCAAAATAGATGCATTGTGCATAAAGCTTCTATAATTTCTTCAGTTTTATCTCGATCAAATTGCAAAATAAATGATCATAAACATGACCAGCTTTGGGGATTTCAAATTAAAGAGCTTGGCGTTGGTGAATATTTTGGTTTTGTAGTTGATGGGAACCATCGCTTTTTACTAGGTGATTTTACGGTGACACATAATGTAAGTGTAAATGATTTTTCGGTTTATATTATTATTGCTTACTTATTCTATGGTTTCATGTAGACCAAATTATTGGATAAAATCCGACAGACAAATGTTCAGGAAGGAGAGGCTGGTGGTATTACGCAACAGATTGGTGCAACATATTTTCCTATGGAAACTATCAAAACTAAGACTGCTCCTTTAAATAAGGTAGCTAAATAATGCATTTACGGAATTGTTGGTCGAAGGGTCGAAGAGAATATTATTACATTAATCATTAACTGATCAAATGTATTTATTTCTTTTCTAGGATGGTAAGCAAGAATATAAACTTCCGGGTTTGTTAATTATCGACACACCTGGTCACGAGTCCTTCACAAATTTACGTTCCAGGGGCTCCTCATTATGTAATATTGCTATTCTTGTGGTTGATATTATGGTAAATGAATATATTAACATCTTATTATTGTTAGATATTTTAGTTGTATATAATCTCTATTAATGGGCATTTTATATTTTATTAATAGCATGGTTTAGAACCACAGACATTAGAATCGTTAAGATTATTACGAGATCGTAAAACTCCGTTTATAGTAGCACTAAATAAGGTTGGCTCAATTGTCGATTGGAAAAAAATTTTTTTTTCTTTACCAATTTAATTTATATAATTTATTTCTTTAATTAGATTGACCGTATGTATGGTTGGAAGTCTATACCAGATAATTCTTTTATTGACTCTCTCTCTAAACAGTCGGAAAATGTTCAACGTGAATTCAAAGACCGTGTTGACAAAACTATATTGGCTTTCTCCGAACAGGTAATTTGAACGCATCAATTTCTTTTATCATCAATTCGTGTTATTCAAGTTTTTTTTTTATTGTAAATAGGGACTCAATTCTGTGTTGTATTATGAGAATAAGAATTTTGCCAAAAACGTTTCTCTTGTTCCCACGTCAGCTATTACTGGAGAGGGTATTCCTGATATGCTCATGTTACTTGTCAATTTAACACAATCAAGAATGAGTGATGCGTTAATGTATTTATCAGAACTAGAATGTACTGTGCTAGAAGTCAAAGTTATCGAAGGTCTTGGCACAACAATTGATGTAATCTTGTCAAATGGTGTATTAAATGAGGGCGAGAAGATTGTATTATGTGGTCTTAATGGCCCGATAGTTACAACAGTCCGTGCTTTATTAACACCACAACCGCTGAAAGAACTTCGAGTCAAGTCCGCCTATGTTCATCATAAGAGTGTTAAAGCAGCTCTCGGGGTTAAGATCTCTGCCCAAGACCTTGAAAAAGCAATTGCCGGTTCACGTCTTATGGTAGTTGGACCTGATGATGACGAAGACGACCTCAAAGATGAGGTTATGTCTGACTTGAAGAGCTTATTAAGTTCTATTGATAAATCTGGTAAAGGTGTATGTGTACAAGCTTCTACTTTGGGTTCCCTAGAAGCTCTTTTAGAATTCTTGAGAACATCTAAGATTCCAGTATCTGGGATTAATATTGGACCAGTACACAAGAAAGATATTATGCGAGCTTCTACTATGCTGGAAAGAGCAAAAGAGTAAGTGATTTTCATCATATTCATTGATTGTATTATGATTAAATTAACTTCATTGATCATGTATAGGTTTGCAGTTATTTTGTGTTTTGATGTTAAAGTAGACAAAGAGGCACAAGATTTAGCTGAGGAGTTGGGTATTAAGATTTTTAAGGCTGATATTATTTATCATTTGTTTGATCAATTTGTCGCCTATAATAAGGTAATGTTCTTTTTCAATTTTTATTTTCATTGGCATTTGCAATAGAATATGTTGATTGAGTGTCTTAATTTATTAATAGGAAATTGTTGAGCAGAAACGTAAAGATCAAGCACCTCAAGCAGTATTCCCCTGTATTTTGAAAATAGTTCCTGGTGCTATATTCAACAAGAAAGATCCTATTATTATTGGTGTAGATGTTGTTGATGGAGTTTTACGAACTGGAACACCACTATGTGTTGTTAAGATAGATCCCATAACTAATGTAAATAAAATTTTATTTAGTTGGCATTTATGTATATAGTAACTAATTTATATTTATTTATAGCAACGTGAAATAATTAGTCTTGGCAAAGTATCCAGTATGGAGCAAAATCACAAAACAATTGAAGTTGCAAAAAAAGGTAATACTGGTGCTGGTATTGCCATTAAAATTGAATGTGCTGTTTATGAAAGTTCAAAAACATTTGGAAGACATTTTATAGAAACTGATGAAATATATAGTAAGGTAATGTGCTATTGTTTATTTTATTTTTAATATTGATTGCTTTATTCATATTATCTATTATTTTCTGTTAGATTTCACGTGTTTCTATTGATGTATTGAAAGAATCATTTAGAAATGATTTAAGCAAAGAAGAATGGGCATTAGTTATCAAATTAAAGAAAATTTTAGAGATTAATTAACATGGCAATCTATAAATTATAAACTTTATTTTAAAAAAATTTATTCTATTTAAATTTAAAAACTGTGATTTAATATTAAATTTCTGATAACATAATTTTAAAATTATAATTAATTCTAGTTTTTTTCTATTTAAAGTAAATTATAAATATATATTATATTTTGATATTTAGTACTATATATAAAAATTATTTAATATTTAAAAGTTTATAATTGCATTATAAAATTAAAATCTATTTTATTAAAAATAATTATTATTATTATTAATTATTATTTATTAGTTTTAAATTTTTAATAAAATTAGAAATCATACTCTTCCTCCTAATTTTCTGACTAAAAGTTCTGATTAATAATTTTATTATTATTCACAAAAAATATTTTCTTTAAAAAATATTTCAGTTATTTAACCTATAATAAATTTCTTTAGTATCTCTAATACTACACTTCAAGGTTGTCATTTTATATCAGCTTTTCAGTTTAGTTTCTTATTCATAAAATTTTATTTTATAATCTTATAAAAAACTTTTAATTCTTTTAGCATTAATGTGTTAATATACAACTAATATTATAACCTTTATTATTACTTTAAAATAAACAAAAAACTTTACTATTATCTTTAGGGTTTATAAAAAGAGATACCTTTTACTATTTGTTTTTCTTATAACTTACTTTTTCTTTCATTCTTTTTTATAAAAAAAAAAAGTTCTACGCATTAAAACAAATAATACACGTGTCTGTAAATCATTTTTAAATATATATAGTCATATTTAATCATTTACTTTCTACCAATTACTGTATATCTAATATTTGTTAATAAACAAATATAACCTGTGCCAGTAACTAAACAAACAAATAATTCAAGATAATAATAGACAACCTTCACAGTATTTTTTGAAGATGAAATAACCAATAGTGATTAATTATTCTTAAAAAATAAAGTTCAAAATATTTCTAATGATAATTAAAGATATTATTATATCAATTTAAATAATAATATCAAAAATTTTTTAATGATTATTAGTAATAATAAAAAGCTAAAAGATTCTAAAACATTGCAATATGAATTTATATTGAATACTAAAAAATTAAATATTAAGTTTATCGTCTTTAATGTTCTTAATTTGATTTTTAAAAAGCAGTCTTATATTCCAATAGGTATTAAAACATATATTTTAAGAAGATTTGCAAATTGCTTTTAATTAAGATATTAGTATAGAAAAATATCAGAAAAATAAAAGATTTTCATCAAATACTACTTCTATGATTTTTAGTATATAATACAAAAAGACTTCTTTAATTTTTGGAATTACTATACATTGTTGTAAGTACACTAATTATTTCATAGACAAAGTACCTAATACTATAACTAAAGATATTTTCTAATACCTTCTTTATTATATTGAATATGATTTTAAAATAAAGAAATACTATAATAAATTTACTTTATTTTGGTAGATGATTAGATTAGTTTTTAATTGAAAGTACTCATAGTTAGTTAAAAATGATTATATATTGTAATCCTATCTTTACTTAATAAATAATAGTACAGCTTCAATACCAAAAAAAAAAAAAATAAAAATAAATTTACTTTATTAAAAAATTTTAATCGGTCAATAGATTCTATCGATGATTGCTGGTAATTTTACCTATAAAAATGCTACCAAAAATGAATTCTTTCAGTTACCAATAGTTTCTGAAGACTGAAGTTTAAAAATTAATAAAAGTGATAAGAATTCCTTTTCAAATAAAGGTTTACAATAATCTTACAAATTTAACAATAAATCAATTTACAAGTTAGCTAAATCTATAGATATTCTTTTAAATCAATACTTTTATAGTAGTTATAATGAAGTTAAAAAAAAATTTGAATTACGAAACAATAAATTAAGCAAATTTATAATCAATAACAAAATCCAGATATATTTGTTGATGCATATTTAAAGAATTGTCTTACATATAAGAAACAGAAAATCAAGAAAAATAAAAAGATTTTTGAAGATTTATATATAGAATTAGGTCAATGAAAAAATAATGATTTAACATCAGTTACAAAAAATAGTGTTTAGATCTAGTTTATTAATGGATAAACTGGATTTATCCATTAGGAAAAATTCAATCTAAATTAATATCGGTTAATAAATTTTTAATCTAGTTTGTTATCAGGTTTGATCTAAATTAACTAATATTTTAGTAGATGAATAACAAATGAGTAACAGGTGGATAGCAGATTAATAACAGATAAATAACAGGTGGATAACAGATAAATAACATAAATAATGAGTCATTATCAGATTGTTAATAAATGGATAATAAGTAAGTAATAAGTATTTATTTAATGATTACATAAATTTTTATTATTGTATTTATATATATTTTTTATTGTACATTAAAATAATTATATTAATATAAAACTTCTTACTGATTTTTGTTATGAAACAATGATTAATCTATTAATTCATTATAAATCTGAATCAACAGAAGCTATCTAATATTTGATACATTTATCAGATCTAACTGATTAAATCTGTTAATCAATTTTATATCTGAATAATAACTGTTAATTTAAATATCAAACCAGATACTTATGGCTTCTCTCTTAAGACCTAGGGAAAGCCTATGATCGAGTTAATATATTTATGTTAGAAAAAGTGATAGTTAAACTTAAAATACTAGATTTGTTTATTTAAACCATCACCATCCTTTTCAAAAACTATACGAATCAAGTAATAACAGCATACTTTACAGAAACCTTAAGTTTTTGAACAATGCCAAATTGATATAATAACTAAATTCATATCATTGCGATATTGATTTATCGAAACAATATCATTATGATGTCACCATAATATCGTTTCAATATTAACAAAAGATATTGTAAAAATATTCGCTTGAAGAAACATCGAATTATTACCATTATGATATCATTGCAATAACAATAATTTTAAAAAAGAAATGCAAATAAATGATATCGTACTAATATTGGTTTGGTATATCGAAAAGATATCGCAAAAATATTTATTTGAAGAATATCAAATCAACATCAGCTCGATATAGTTAAAACAATAATATTTTTTTAAAAAAATGTAAAATAATGATGATATTGACACAATATAGTTAAAACAACGCAAAATAAAAATAGTATCAATATGATATCATCTTAATGTTGACTCGCTGTGTTGATGATATTGTCAAAATTACAAATAATCAAGCCAAAATCATCTTGATATTAATCAAATAACGATTCTAAAAAAACGCGAATTGGTAAATTCACTTCGATTAGTTCAATAGTTCTTGTCAAAACTGTCAATTAGTTATTTGGTAAATATTGCACAATTGTAATATAATGATCTAATAATTGCTTAATATTACATATCTTGGCAAGTAAAAACTGTTTTTTATTGAAAAAAAAAAATAGACAGACTTTTGTATATTCTTTGGTTTTCAATTGGAAAATTTTCTTTTTTCACTTACTTATTTAAACAAAATATATACTGGCAGCTTCGTTGTTATAGTTAGATATACTTTTTAAAATTGAGGATACTCTAATATGTACTTTCATTGTTAAATTAAAAAAGCCTCCCTGATACGATACCTAAGTCCTTCCTGAGTTTCGTATTCTTGTTTGTTTTAACTTTGAAAAATCTCGCCTATGTCATTCTTCTTTCGTTCCTATTCTCATAACTCAAAACTCACACTAAAGACTTTTTAAAGCAATATATTCTTACGAACAGGCAAAATCGTGACTTGGTTTTAAACGTTACTTTGAAAAAAAAACGCGTAATTTTAAAGTGATCATCATGTGACTTTAATTACACAGATTTATAAAAACTGCAATAATTATGTGCATATACACTAAAAATATTCTTTAACTACTGCCTAATAAAATTTGCAGGGCTTTATCAACAATATTTAGATTTTCAGATCGCTGCTCATCAAAAGCTTGGAATATCAAGCCACGTTTTTTCTTTTGAAGTTCAAATATGCGATCTTCAATTGTATTCTCAATAAAAAATCTAAAGACAGAAACTGGCCAAGTTTGACCAATTCTATAAATTTGATCTATAGCTTGATCCTCAATACTTGGATTCCACCAAGGATCCATAAGAAAACATTGATTAGCAACAGTAAGATTCAATCTTAAAGATCCGCATTTTAAACTAATTAGAAGAACCTTTATTTCCAGATTATTGTTGAAATTATTTACAGTCTCTTCTCACTGATTACGTGACATTTTGCCATCAAATCGAACAAATTTAACATTTGCATCTTTAAATGCAATTTCAATCAAATCAAGAAAAGATGTCTATTGGTTGAAGACTACTGATTTATCGTTATTTTGATTTAAAAATTTCAATAAAGCTTCAATTTTGGAACTTATTTTAAAATCATCTAAATTTCTAATTTCTTCTTCTATTTGAATTGTTGTTAATTCAATTAATTGATTCATATTAACTGAATTTTGGCATATTGGACAAAAAAATGGTTCATCTCCAAAACTAACTTTGATGCAATCTTTGTCAAATATATGTTTACAAGAAGTAATTGTAGGAGTTGTTAATGGTTTAGAGCACATATAACAACTTTTATTATTACTAACAGATATTTTCAGGGCAGCCAATCTTTCATCATTCATATTGCTATCAGCATCATTTATTTGTCTCTTATAAAGCTCTGTGTGATTGCAAATCTATCGTAATCTCAGTAGCATTTCCAGAAACATTACATAATTATATTTTAAATCACCATTTCTTGATTCTTTCCAACTTCTAAATTGTTATTTTATATTACTTTCCATTTTATCATAAATCTTTTTCTCATCTGTCTTAAACTTAATTTTATGAGTATAGAAATTAATAGGAGGAAGACATACTATAAGACATCCATTGAATTTCATATCCTTTGTTTTACGAAGATAAATGGCTTTTATTAAGCTTCTAAGATTGTTACCATCTTTAAACTTTATTGTTTTGTTGTTAAATATACTATTCCATATTTCTAGACTATCAAAAGGAGTGAATTTTAAAAATTTAATTAAAGAATATATATCATTTAATTCGTTCATAATTGGGGTTCCTGTAAGAATCCATCTTCTCTCAGCATCCAAATTACATATTGCAATACTTTGTTTTGTTGATTGTGTACGAATAATATGTACTTCATCTAAGATAACTCGAAGCCATTTAATGGCAAATAATCCACTCCTTTCTTCTATATTTGATTATGCAAGAATAGCATATGTAGTAATTATTATATCGTAAGTTTTAAGAAATTCCGGATCATTAATTCGATCAACGCCATGAAAAATATAATAAGAAAGAGACCCTTTCTTAACATGCATGTTGATTTGGTCAATCCAATTTTCAAGCACACTTAAAGGAGCAATAATCAGAGTAGTTTTAGAATATGTGGAATCTAAATTGATTGCAGATTTGGAAGCTATCAAAGCAATCATTTGTATTGTCTTACCAAGACTTATATCATCAGCGAGTATTCTACCTCTAGTAAGATTAGGATGTATTATTGTTGCAAACCTTGCTAATGTATTAAAGTAGAGTATTTTTTTTATTTGATCCTCCTTTTGAATCCAGAATTGAACTTCCTCATCAATAGTTGGCTCTTTAAGGTGTTCATTTGATAACATTCAACCAAGGCCTTGCTTCTGATACGGAAGTAATTTCGTAATTAATGTTTCTGGTTGTGGTGCTTCTAGGAGATTTACTAGAAATTCAGTTTCTGATTGTGGTACTGAATTCACTTTTTTTGCAATTTTAAAGTCTTTAGGAATAACTTGTAATTTTGGTAGTCCAACAATTGAACTGCTTTTATTATTTTTATAAAATTTTTTAAGAGTATTTGATGTATTATTATTAGAATTATTATTATTTTCATTGTTAACTCTTTTAATTCTAAATTTTGG
The DNA here is from genome assembly GCA_015698045.1 of Rhizophagus clarus. Taxonomy (NCBI): domain Eukaryota; kingdom Fungi; phylum Glomeromycota; class Glomeromycetes; order Glomerales; family Glomeraceae; genus Rhizophagus; species Rhizophagus clarus. Next base: position 737,866 of record BLAL01000252.1, on the reverse strand, counting down.
TAGTCCTGTATTATTATTATCGGTAGACATTTGAGATTTTATTTGAATGATTTATTATTTGAGAATATTCATAAAAAAAAATTATTTTTCATTAGTATATTAAATGGAAAAGAAATAAAACATTTCAAATTATTAATAAAAAATATTTTTACATGAGTATACTGTGGTAAAAAGTGTGGAAAAAATGTACTTACGTGCATATATAAAAAAATCTAATTTCGAATAAAAAAAAGTCATATCTAGATTACCCTGTATAAATAATTTTGAATTGTGTGACGCGTGATTCATCTGCAGCATCTGTGTGGTAACTGACTCGCAATAAATGGATTACTTTATTGTAGATCAATATTTTATTTGTTACAACATTATGCAGCGTAGCATAGTAAAAAAAGAAAATCTTTTATTATATGCAATGCGAAAATATCAATGTTCGGTACAGATTGAAATGGTTATTTTTATAAATCCCATGAGATCGACTTATATAACGTCATTATATATAACACGCTTTTTAAATTTGATTAAGATTAAATAATGTTTAAAATAAAGTTCTTATAAATATTTTAAGTATTTATAATATAATACTTATAGATCTTATATTTATTATTAAAAGTTCTGCATACATTTTGAGTTTTAATAGTTTATTTATTTCTCTATTTACTTACGATCAAATTATACGTATTTAAAAATCTATTTAATACAAAAGTTGCAATCAAATTAATATATAGTCTCTTAAGAAAAATGAGGTAGTAAATATGAATTATTTATATATTTTTTTGATGAAAATTTAATAAATTTTTTGATTTATTATTATTGTATTATTATTTTATAGAACTAAAAGATGCCGACTAAGAAAATAAAAAAAAAATAATACGTTCTGGATTAATTATAATAATGAAAAAGATATTTATCTCTTTAGACTGCTTTTTCCTTTCCTTTACTGTTACCAGCTTTATTTTCTCTTTCTCTTCCTCTTCCTTTTCCTCTTTCCTGTCCCCTTCCTCTTCCACTTTCCTATCCTTCGCTTCCCCTTCTCTTTCCACTTCCCTGTCCTTCATTTCCACTATTATTACTACTATTGCCACCGTCATTATCAGTAACTTCCTTCTCCTCCTGCTGTTGCCTCTATACTCCTGCTGAGTATAATAGATTCCTTTTTCGATTATTATAAACCATCGTTTTGCACTTTTTCTACTTGGTAATCGTTCAAATAAATTGGGTGTGAGACCGGTTACAAGATCGAATATTACAAAACTTTTATTGCATATATTCCGCAACTTGTTTATTCTCTCAGCTGAAGTTCTGTAGCTTTTCCATTGTCTTTGCGTCAGTTTTTCTTCAGCTTTCTTAAGAAAGTTTTCTAATATATCTTTAGCTTTTGAAGCATTCATTTCGCCAAATGATTTTGGCTCAGAAGCGACTGCTTCTAATGTTTTCTTATATAATTTGTGAAAATACGAGTATCTCCTAACGTTTCTTCTTCTTGATAATTCAGAAGTTTCATCTTCTGATTTTATTTCATTCAATATTGTAAGCATATCCTCTATTAATAAAGACATATTACCATCATCTACTTTATCCGAAAAATTAATTTTTGAATTATGATCATCATCAATATTTTTAGTTAGGGAAATAGCTCCTTTTATCTTGGAGCCATCAAACTCCCTTTTCCAAATAATTATCATAATATTCCTGTAGATTCTGTATATATTTTTTGTTATCATAATTAGGTTGCATCATTGGGGGGTTTATTGGCAGACGATCTTGGACTGTTCTTAAATAATATATTAGTCATGCAATGGCTAATATATCTTCCTTAAGATTTTCATCATTAGCTGCCTTTTCTTTATATAAAAGATTGATCCCTATTGTTGTACATATGGGCTGATTTGTTCACTCTGCATTAAAAAGAGTTATTAAATTGATTTTCACAGTTTTTGTTACTCAAAATTGTTTTGTAATACCAAAAAATCATCTGATTGATGATCACTTGATTAAATAATAAGTTGAACAAAAATTTACATTTGCAAAACTTAAATTATTAAATGTAAAAAAGACGTGAAAAAACCCATTTCACTAATAAAAAACCCATTTCTCATATATATGGAATTTTTAACATATATTATTAAAAAGTAAGTATATTTTAATAAAATATAAAGTAAAATAAAAATTTATATAATCTTAGTAACTATAAATATTTATGAAAGTGTAATAAAAACATCATATAAAAGATGGTATTATAATAGATATTTTTAAACAATAAAATAATTATTTTATGTCAGAGTTTGTATTACTATCTTTAAACGCAAATATATCAAGATTCACTGATCCGTTTTCTATAATTTTAGGCTTGTTGGAAAGCCCTTGATCTGGACTATATGAGTGAAAAAAGAGCTTGCCGATTGAATCATTGGATCTGGAGATATTTACATTTAAAGTTGAGATATGAATTTTTAACATATATAGTAAATGCTAAGATTTATATTAATTTAAAAGAAATATTTACCAAATTATAGTATAATAACATTAAATAAAATTTTTTAATACTCACCCTCAATTTACTGTATATTGTATAGTATTTTGTATAATAAAAATGTAACAAAATCAATATTTTAATTAAAGGTGGTCAAATCAGCCCATATGATTATTATTGCTATTGTCTTCAGCAGGTAATCGCCGAAGTATATAGGGGTTATCTAGAAACCTGCTCTTTTCCGTTTCTATAAAACGTTGCTCAGGCATGTAAAATGTCAGTTTTACATCTAGTGAACCCGACAGAAGTACTGCAGTCAATTTTTGTTCATCTATATTCAAAATTATTTTTTTACAATTGCTGCCACTCATGCTCCTTAGAGCAACCAACCCGTCTTTCAAAGTATTTGCGGGAATATTTTCTAGAAATTGCTGGACTTCGTAATAATCTTCTGAAAGAATTTTGATTGTGTCTTGAATAAAAATAAATTTGTAATGCGATAATTAATAACAGATTCTCATAAAAAAAGTCAGATTTTTTACATAATATATGATTCTATAGCTACTAGAATAGTATATGTATATAATAATATATATATTTTACCTTTTTCTTTCAAGTTTTCTACCAAGATTAATTTAACTTTTTTTGCTTCTTTACTTTCAATAGGTTTTTCATCCTTCCGTTTCCTTGACGAACCTGCCATCACAATTTGTTCGTCTGACAAACCTGCTGTCACAATTTGTTCATCTAACGAACCTGCCATCACAATTTGTTCATTTGATGGACCTGCTGTCGCAATTTATTCATCATTTTCTAAGGACAGAGAATTTTCTAATGGAATTATATATGGGAAATATTTATGTTTAGTCCTTTTTCGAGAGATCTTAGAACTAAACCTTTGGTCTAATTCAGAAGGTGAATCACTTTCTGAGTTGGACTCATTTTCTGAATTGGATTTATCTTCAGGATGAAATGATGATGAAGGTTGAGACATTTTAAAAATTTACGAAACCAGACAAATTTCTTGATTGTTTATTATGATGATTTTTCTGATTTTTTTGAAAAGGAATTTTATCTCTTTTTATATATATATTTTTTTAATTGTACTATATGATAAATACCATTCGATTAAATAATATGTGCTTTCATCGATGAATTAGTCAAAATTATGTAATCTTAGTACTATAATTATGCGAGTAATTAAAATAATGATATTTTTTAAGTGATGTGAAAGGCTGACACATTATAATATTTGAAGATCTGCAATCAATTAGATGTCGATTGTTAGATAACAAAAATCTGATCGGCATTATAATGCACATTTTTTTAAATATTACGCATGTAATTAGATATTTTTAAATAACATTACGCAGCCACAGCACATAATTAATTATTTGACACACTTAAAATTTTTAAGACTAAGACGCCTCTAGAATCACAAATATAACAATGGGAAATTCATTATAAAGTTGGAATGATTCTGATGTAGTAATAATATAAATATCAAAATTGTAATTGGTTAATTCAGTTTACACAAAAAAATTTAAATTTTTCTTGCTAAATAAGAATCAAAAAAATAATAATACATATATCATTCTAACCAGAATAATTGTTATTCACTACGAAGTTTATTGGATAGGAATCACGAAAAAATTTTTAAAGAATGGCATTCGAATGCCTTTCTTATGATAATTAATTAATAAAAAAAAAGTCACAGTCACAAAGTTCAAATCACAAGAAATTTTTTTAAAGGATGGCATTTAAATGCCATTCTTATAATAATTAATTAATAAAAAAAAAAGTCACAGTCACAAAGTTCAAATCACGAGAAATTTTTTTAAAGGATGGCATTCAAATGCCGTTCTTATGATAATTAATTAATAAAAAAAAGTCACAGTCACAAAGTTCAAATCACGAGAAATTTTTTTAAAGGATGGCATTCAAATGCCGTTCTTATGATAATTAATTAATAAAAAAAATCACAGTTTGCGAAATTTATTGGATAAGATTAAAATAATTTTACCCTTGTATTAAACTAATTTTGACAATAGATTTCCAAAATTATTGAACCTCTATAATAAATTAAAAACTGCATCTATTTTTTCAATAAAAAAAAAATATTTTTTCTTTATTTAATATTCTAGGAAAATGGCCTGACGTAGAGAAAAAAAATGACAAAAGAAGAAATTTCAACAAAAAGAAATCGAAATTTCTGATCTCCAGATAATGTACCAAGAATTTCAAAAGCTGTTGAGACAGCTGGAGAACAAATAATTGCCAAATTAAACAACAAAACTGAGCAGGAGAACGCATATCTATTAAAGTGGATTGATATTTTTTCAAAGCAAATTTTAAGCCAGGAAGAAGAGATACATAAACTTAAATTAAAGTTTTATTTATATTTAGCACAATCATCGTCATCTACACCGTGGCCATCACCTTTATCATCATCATCTTTTAAAAGTATGGATGAGCACTTTAACACAATCAAGTCAGTAATTTTTTAGATATTAAATAATTTTTTAATAAATTTCATTTTATAATTAATGAATAATTTCATTTTTAAGTAAAAGGTTTACTTTTTTGAAAACCATTTATAAATTTAATAAATAATATTTTACATTTATTTTGTACATATCATGTTTAAATATATTTTCTTACTAATAAATAATAATAAAAAAAAGTATTTGTAAAGGTTTAACTGGGAAATTTTCGCCTGCCTGATAGGATATGGGGAAATTTTCACCTGATAAACTCTACAAGAATAATTGCTATAAGGTAGCATAGTAATCGAACCTGAAACCTGGTGTTATGCTAACTACTCTATCACATGCAATTACTAGTAAAGAGAAATTTTGTTGATTTCATTTAATTATAAAAATTTACATGATTTTCGATTTTCATTAGCAGAATAATGATTAGCAGGAGACTTTCTCCTGTAGTTACATATATATCCATTCTCTGCGAATTGTTACACTAAATCATTTCTTACCAATTTCACAAACAAAAAAAAGGATCGTTTAATATGATACGCTAATGTTAAAGACTAATTAATATAAATTAAATTATTTATGTTATAGCGATATTTAATTTAGAAGACTGGATATTCACGTATTCAGTTAATATTGTAATCTGCACAGATTTGGATATTTCAGTTAATGTTATCTGAACCCTGTTACCAACAATGATGACATAATCAAGTTGATTGCTTCGCTTTTTAATCAAAATAGAATCTATTTTAAATATGAAGATACGATATGACCAAATGACTATGATCTACTATCATCACTTATTCTTGTTATATACAGCGAGAAGAGCTTGACACTGATTTAAAAATACATAGCAATTTTATTGTTTATTGTATTTTCATTTTTATGTTTTCTATCGCATAATAAACTAATATAAATAAATAAAAATGTAGTTAATTCAATCAATGTCAAACAAAAATTGATGGAATCTTGGTCCCTGAATATTTTTCGCATATATCCTACAGTCATCTGTTTAGATTACAAAATTAGCTTCTTTAATATGCAATATGAAATTAAGTTTGATCTCTCCGTTTTTATAAATCAAAAATAGGAATTTTTGAACATGAAGACATGATATGATTAGATAACCGTATAATTGCACATAATATAGTTGATTCAATATTGAAATCTTGGACCCTGAATATTTTCCGCATATATTCTATTAGATCACGAAATTAACTTCTGTAATAATCCAAAATATGAAATTAAGTTTGATCTCTCCGTTTTTCTAAATCAAAAATAGGAATTTTTGAACATGAAACACGATATGATTAGATTAACCATATAACTGCACATAATATAGTTGATTCAATATTGAAATCTTGGCCCCTGAATATTTTCCGCATATATCCTATTAGATTGCGAAATTAACTTCTGTAATGATTCAAAATATGAAATTAAGTTTGATCTCTCCGTTTTTTAAAGTCAAAAATAGGAATTTTAAATATAAAGACATGATAACTGTATAACCGTACATATAGTTGATTCAATATTGAAATTCTAGACCCTGAATATTTCTTGTATATAATATCCTACAATCATTTTAATAAGTTCATAACGTTAAAAAAAATGAACAAATGCAACAAACAAATAAAAGGTATATCTTGGTTTTTATTTATGTAAGAAGTGTCACGTATTAGTATTATCATAATAGTTTCTCGTAATAGAGTTTGTGAAAACACCCTCTAACAAGAAGAGAGAGAAATAAAGAGGAGGAAAAGTGAAAAAAGAGAAAAAGAAAGAAGAGAAAATGAATTAGAAAGAGAGGATAGAGAAAGAGACGAAAGAGAAACGGAAAGAAGAAAAAATGAATTAGAAAGAGAAGGTAGAGAAAGAGACAAAAGAGAAAAGAAAAAAAGAGAAAAAAAGAGAAGAGAAAAAGATAGGATGGAAAGAGAGAAAGAAGAAAGAGAAAGAAACGAAGAAAGTGAAAGTGATCAAGATGGTAAACCTTTTTTTTATATATTAATTTTACTCTTTTACTGTTTATTGTACAATAAATAAATACTGATTTTTTTTTTACTTATAATGTAATATAAAATATTTCTCCTCAATTTGAGGAGATGACCAACCAACTACAAATTTGTAATTGATTAATCACTAATCCAGAAATATTAAATTTAGCCAACCAAATGCTTACTGCGAAATCGTAAGATATTGGAGTTTCAAAGACTGCATCTTATAATAATACCAATAACGTAATATCATATGGAAAAATTTATGATTGGCTAATAGTGCCATTTCAGATAAGGAAACAATTAATAACGTTATATTATTATATATTAATAGGACAATTATAGGCTTTTCAATAAAGAGTTGAAATGTTTATTTTTAAGAAGTTGACACCCTCCGCGTTCTGCCCTACAACAACTCGTTTATAAAATATTCAACCTTGCATCATTCAAAAAAGAGGCTGAAAAACTGGTGCAAGATGCCAGTAAAAAGTTCACCGATTACCGCAACAAATTCAACGAAGCAATCATATTGCTTATAAAAGATATGCAAAGAACAAATAGGTAATTACTATTTTGTTATTAGTTTAATAATATAACATTATTATTATTCAAGTTTATATTTCTTACTATTCTAGGGAGTTCTCTAACCATGAGGTCAATGAATATATCTCAGAGGAAGTAGTCATTAAGAAAATACTACGACGTCAACTTGCCATCATTGATGTAAATGAATTAAAAAAAATTAATTCATTGGAAAAATTAATAGAATTTACGCATGAAAGCTTCAAGATCCATTGGAAATCTAAGGACCTTGAAGCGGTCAAGAAATTAGATCACATCACTAGAGATATATATATTCCGTTGCGAAGCGGTCTTGACATCACTAATAATTTGATAGTATATATTTATTATTTATTCTTCAATTTTTGCTTATAGTTAATATATTCTAATTTTCTTATTTTCAGTTATAAATGAATGTAATCCGATTAATAAACAAGCAATAATATTAATAAATGTTTATCGTACCTAAATAACTACTTTAAGCAATAAATTTTAATAAAATTCTTGAGTTTTATTATAACATTATGCATTAAAATTTTTTTTTTAATTTATCGGGCTTTCCATTTCAGATGAACTATCTTTTAAAATCTGAATCGTTTCATCCAATATAAGCTGATACTCAAAACTCTAATTTGAAAATGAATTTGTAAACCTATGCATTAAACACGTGCATTGTGCACTGTATTTTGAATTTATCTTCCCGTTATAATATACAAAAAATTATATATAATCAGACTTATTTTCTTCAGTTCTATCATTTATAACCAAATTTTTTATCGTATTATAAAAGTTTAATTAACCATGAGAAAACGATATATTTACAACACTACTGAAGAATCAGAACAACGATATCAAATTCAAAATTGTTTTACTAATAGAACTGCAACGCTTGCACTCTCATCAACCACTGCCTTTAGTCACTCTTACCAGACCAACATACAAATATTACTGCCTTTACCAAAAAATAGTGATGACATGAAGGTTTAATATGATCATAAAGATGATGATATGATTTCACAATATGAATACGATGATGATGCTATAATCTCACAATATGCATTCGATAATTTATATAATGAAGAGAAAGAGGAAGAAGAAGGAACAGAAGGAGGAGGAGAAGAGGAAGAAGAGGAAGAGACAGAAGAAGGAGGAGAAAAGGAAGAAGAGGAAAAGGAAGAAGCAGAAAAGGGAAGTGATGATCATCGTCAAATTGTCGATGAAGCACTTGATAAAAATAAAATGCCATCCTATAATGGCGATGAAGAATTCGCTCCATATTTTGAAAATTTTACGACTGCTTCACTTTTTTGCTGATTACAAAAGCATAATATTTTTACAAGTGCTTATGAAGATCTTGTTGACATTCTTCATAATTCCAAATTCAATCCAAGCTATGTAGTGAAGAATATTCGAAGATTTCGAGAATGGAGAAAACGTCTTCCTCTTATTCCTATATCAGCAAAACCTATCTCCATTTTATCAAAAAAAACTCCTTCAATTTCTAAAGAAATAAAGAATGCATACCAATTTTCTATCATAGATATTATTTGGTATGTCCTTAATAATCCCTCAATACTTAGGTGCATGTACTTTGGTCCTGAAATTGATTCTGAAACAAAATCAGAACATTGGCACGGTACATTGTGTAAAGAATCACCACTTTTTGGTGATGATCAAATAAAGATATTAGAAGGTATTTATAATCATATTATTAATTCCCTGTATTGTTACCATCATATTAATTATTTTGTTTATAATATGATAGTGATATATAAATCTGGTGAGTTTATTTATTATCATTATAATAATGAGCGGCAACTTGGCAGGTTGAGGGCAATTTTAAAAAATGCCAATAATGAATATCGGCTGAGAATTCAGGAAGTTGTAAGTTATGATAATTTGCCTGAAATTTTTAAAGAAAGAGTTAGGCAAGAACGTTCTATTGCTGGTGAAGTATGGCTGAAGGATGAGGCATATCAAACGATTGCAATTTCCCAAGTTCTTGAAAAAGCTAATGTAATGCAGCATCAATACGTTCCTAAAACTGCATTACAAATTACCAAGATAATATATAGATACCAAAACCATTGGCATATTTGTGATATAATATTTTCATATCAACATCCTTCTGACTATATCATATTAAGATTATCACCATCATCTTTGCCAGTGTATAAATTGTTTATTGATTTATATTATGATGATTTTGGTACATATAGAAATGTGTATCATTCATTAGGAGGCATGTACTTGCAATTCGGAAATATGCCCTCTCATGAAAGAAAATTGCTTAAAAACCATTTTATTCTTGGATTTGTCCCATTCAGTGGCAATTTTAATGAATTTATCCAGCCATTTATTTCTGAAATGAAAGAATTTGAACAAGGAAAATTAATGAAAGTAAATGGCCAAGATGCTTGGGTAATAGCTGGTTTGGATGTTGTGACCGCCAATTTGCCCCAAGAAAATGATATGGCTGGGGTATTAAGACACAATGCCATGAAGGGCTGTCGCACTTGTTCGGTATCTTATAATTCATTAACTGATTTTAATCAAGATTTACAAAAAATATTGAGATATCATCACGTTACTGACAATCAATTTAAAGAAATATTACGAGAAAATAGTACATCAGCAAAAAAACATCTCAGTTCACAATATAGTCTGAAGCCGCGGCCTAGCATCTTGGATAACTTAAAGAGGGATAGACATTTACAGACTCCGCAAGATGTCTATCATGCAACTGCAGGAAAAATTGGACGCCTTCTCAAATTGACATGTGAATTATTTTCACAGAAAGGTGAAGATGATTTTATAGAAGTTTAGAAAGAATTCGAAAAACCAAAAAAATGGTCTCGTCCACCAAATCTGATTAGTCACCATGCCAGCTTTATGATGTCAGATTATTTTCAACTTGCAATGATAATGCCATTTATATTATACCATTTTTTGAAGGTAACATTTAAATAGTATTCTTACTATTATACTTTAGCGCGAATTAATTACAGTTTCAAACTTTTGGCATTACGTCTGTAAAAATCTGCCGTAATAATTTTGACATAGCCATTTTTTTTGACGTAATACGTAATGTTTCAATGATCAAATTTAATTGGATTCCAATCATTACTAAATTTTTTTTTTTATTTTATTTTTCAGTTTTTTAAATTTTTTTATCAGTTTTTATAACCAAAATTTTATTATCTTTTTTTCAGTTTTTATAAACAAAATTTATTAGTTTATTTTATTTTATTTTATTTCTTTTCCAGTTCTTAGCCAAATTATATATTATATATATATATATTTGGTTTTAAAACAAAATTTTTTTAAAAAAACTTTTTAAAAGGCGAATAATTTTATTAAGACTAAGGAAGAATGGAATTGAAATAAGAATGCCACTTTTGGAATTAGAGTTTCACGAATAAGGTGAGGAACAGGTATGAGGAACGGACTTTTTAGGAACTTTAGTGAACTATGCTAATATTCTTTTATCTTTTTTATTTTGTATCTACCTGGACGCTTTGGATAGTGGATTTTAGATGGTTATGTTAATTTGGATTTGGCTTAGCTGTTGAAATTTTCATCATTCTAAAATTTAATTCGTGCAGAAGTATAACAATTATGATATCTTTATTAATTTGCTGGTTTATTAAATCTTTTTAAAGCCATCAAGTTTAAAAGAAAGCGAAGCAGCAATAATTAAGAAAAATACTGGGGCGGTCTGAATTGATCTTATACCAAAGAGTATTATTTCATGTTGGGTACATGTTGCTAAGACAATGAAAGCTGTTTTCAGTAGTGAATTTATAACAGGAAGCTATCAAAGCCTGCAAAAATGTCTTCAAGATGAGTTAATAATACTTCCAAAGGTATATAATACTATTTTGGAAAAGTAATATCCTTAAATATCCTAACAATATTTTTTTTAACAGGTTTTTGCAGATTTTATTAATCTGCCAAATTTACATATAAATATGCACTTTTCAATGCATGCTCAAACTTTTGGAACTCTTAATAATACTTAAGTTGGAATTAAGGAAATGGTTCACCGCATTTTCAAAGGAATTGTGCCAAGTACAAATTATAAAGATATAGATTTGGACTTAATAAAATGATATAATACTCTCTTTACAATTTGGCATTTATCTGATGGTAGAATTGATCCAAGATTTACAAGACCTTGTGCCAGTTTTACAAGTTTAGGTTATTTATTGTCAGACTGGTACCTTACCAAAGACAAATCCTCAAATGAAGAGTAAATTTCTAATGATGATGATGGTGATGTTTTAAAGGAATTTTATTTCAATTTTCTTATATACATTTGTAGTAGTATTAACTTTTTTAAAAAATTTAGTTACATTACCAGTAGAATTTATTTCCAATATATCTTTAAAAAGAGGAATGTCCAAGAAAAATTGGGATAATCTTCTTCAAAATATATTAAATTTCAAAAGTGAATTGTCAGAATCATACAAAGATATGAGATTAGGCGGCGCTGCACTCATATACGGTAATTCAATAAGCTGGTATGAATTTGCATCATATACAATTGAAGAGGAAAATGGTACCTTTGCAAAAGTGACCTTACACCTTAATGATTTTATTATGATTAATGATGAAGATTTTAACAAATCTTACGCTATCATCAGAGGAATCTTCAAACATAAAGGTAATAATGAGAAGTATTATGCCTTCATAGTCATAAATTGGTTTGAAGATAATAATCAGGAACATCCAGTATTGAAATGCCCTCTCTACTACCTTCGAACCATAGAAAGTCAAAGATGGAGGAGCATTTTTCCGATCAGTGCAATTGATAGTGTAAATAAAGTACATTTTATTCATAATTGCAATCCAGGATGTCAAGATTATTACAATAGTACAAATAAGAGTTAGATCAAAAATAATTATTATTTTAAAGCAATATAATTAATTTTTGTTTATTTTGTATAATTTCGTTCGTGGTAGTATTTATTCAATATCATAGTTACTATGTGTTTTATATTTTTAAACAAAACGTTATTTTTTTTATCTACTGATAGTATCAATATAATTATTGCTAATGATTCAGTTAGTATAAATAACAATTATAATTTTTTTTTTCATTTTTGCAATATTCGCAGTACAAAAAGAAAAATATGGTTGATCGATATTGTGATGATATCGAAGCGATGTTTTAAAGTGGGATACCACCATATAATATAATTATATTATATGGTGGTATCCCACTTGCCCTAGATTATATTACCACCATATAATCTGGATACCACCATATAATCTAATTACCACCATATGATCTAAATAATATAATCTAATTACCACCATATAATCTAAATAATATAATCTAATTACCATCATATAATCTATTTATTTTTACGAATTAGGTATCTTTTTTATGTTCTAGCTATCCTTTAAAATCTTTCTTGCTATCTGTTTTTTTTTACCACCATATAATCTAACTACCATTCACCATTTAATCTAACTACTACTATATAATCTAAATACCACGCTTTTCTTCTTGTTTCTGAGTCGTTTACATGCGTTTTCATGGGGTCATCCGTCATGGGGTCATCCGTTGGGGGGGGAGGGGGGGTTCTATGCCTGTTTGCTGGCCGGCAGACAAGGCCCGTAGTGCTGAGTTTGTGAGCCTAAGATATCGGATCCTACCTAGAGTCTTGTGGATCCCAGCTACAATCCCTGAAAGGCAAGGATATTGCCTGCCTGACCGCCAGTGCTGGTATGGGTTGAATCGATTATGCCAAAGCTAAGTTGCGCCAACTACGCATAGACTTCAAACTATCCATAACTAATGACCCGTCTTTTTTCATGTATTCTTCTTGACCTTTCTGCCTCAGAGAGGTCCCTTTCTCCCTCCTTTTTTGGTAGGACCCCAAGTTATAAATTTTATTTTTTTACTTTATAAATTGTAACTTGACGTCCTACCAAATTTATAGGCAATCAATATCTGAAAAATAACGAAAGTTTTTTAGAGCGTGTATGCCAGCTTGAAGATGAGGCAAAAAAATATGGTAAAGTAGGAGCCGAACCCCCAATCGCCTCAACATCTGGGACATCCGAGAGTACTAAGACTTCCGAATCACCTGAGTCACTAATAGATAAACCTGAACCTAGCAATAAAAAAGCTTCATCCACATCCCAGGCTTGACAAGAGCTAGAAGAGCGCCTCAGGAAATGGGCTATCGATCATGGTGAAGACCCAGACATATTCGTGACTATCACAGAAAAAGACGTTAGATTATCCCATGAATATCGAGACAGGATGATGTCAGATGCAGATGCCGTCGATTTTGCGAAAGTGGACGTAAACGATATATTTTACATGACTAGAAGGGAAAGATTAATAAGTGAAGAAATATACCTCTGTAATTCTGAGGATGTCCCAGATGTTGAGGCGATTGGGGGTTCTGCTTTCTTATCTCTTTTGGGGAGATTCTCTTCTGGCTGAGGCGGGATTATTTTTGGAGGAATTATTTCTGGTACATTGAATATAGGTATGTCTGTGGCCTCGTTTGTGGGTAAGTTAGGTTGAGGTATATCGGAGAATTCTTCCATATCGCCTAGGTCAGATTCACGGAGCTTAGCTATAATTTTGGAGCGGTCAAGAATATAGTGATATTCTCTTTTCCCATTATTTTGTAAACGTGTTCTATCAATACCATTATTAAGAATATGTCCGTGGTTGGAGGTGCATTATGTACTATTATGGCCAGCGCGCATTTGTCTACTCTAGATGTCATATACGTCCGAGCACATACTCGTGATAGGGTAGTCTTCTTCCAATATTTTATATAATGATTACGAAGAAGACTACCCTAGAAAGAATGTATTTATTTGTGTCTCCGAAGTGTCCAAAAGGGGCCAGCCAACTTCGTATTTCTTTTTGGTATACCTCTATATTACGCGGAGGCTATACCATATCCGAGTACATATCTAGGAAGATGGGGCCTTCTTCCAATTTTTTATATAATAATTCTGAAGAAGGCTCCATCTAAAAGTATATACCCGTTTCCCTTTTATTTACGATTTACTCTAATTTCGCATCCTGTGGTTGGAGGTGCGATATGTATTATCATAGCCAGCCTATTTATACCATACCGAGTACATATCTAGGAAGATGGGGGCTTCTTCCAATATTTTATATAATAATTCCGAAGATATCCCCATCTAAAAGTATATACCCGATTGCCTTTCTTCTTAATGGCTGGTACAAGTATGCCAATTTCGATTGCGGTATAGGTGGTATATATTGATTCTGACCAGGCCTTCCATACCCAAGTACATATCTAGAAAAGTGTAGCCTTCTGCCAATATTTTGCGCTCTTGCCTACCCTAGCTGTCATATCATATCTGGCTACATATCTAGGAAGGATAAGTCTTCTTCCAATATTTTATATAATGATTACGAAGAAGACTTATCCTTTTGATGTATATCCTGTTGCCCTTCTTTTTTGATTCGTTTAATAAGTTCGCTATCATTTCTTTTTGCATCTACCGAAAAAAATAAATTAAACATTTTCGAATTTTATAAAGTAATATAAACATTTTCAAACTAACATCATGCATGCACCAACTAATTTTGACCAAACTGATCGCTCTGGAACCGCCCCAGCCCTTCGCTATGACGGCGCCGGCCCCTTAACTGGTATTCCATCACGTAATGATATTGTGGCAGAATTCGATAATGGGATGACCGTTATACTTCAACAAAGCCTATCTAGCAAGCAACCCATATATTTCATGCCTACTGAAGTTAGTGATGATACCTCCGAATATGTAAATGGTATCTCCTCCTATATTTTGCGTATTACTGGTACTTTGATTAATGGATAAAAAGCAGTCGTAAAAATTACAGGCATTAAGCCCTTCTTTGATGTCGAAGTACCTGAAGAGATGCCATTATCTACATTTAAGACCAGATTAGTAAATATATTATCCAATACTCTCAAAGGTACATCAAAATTTGGGATCGAGAATATTAGTGCTTTCCCACTTCAAGGATACCATACAGAGAAAAAATTATATATACGTATTATTACTTGGAATCAATTTGACAGGTATAATGCGTTAAAGGCAGTTCGTGAAGTCAGTATCCGTACAGCCTCTGATGATCTAACCCCAATATATTATTACCGCAAAGTAGCCCGTGAAGAAAGATTGCCTCTTTCAAGCTGGGCGTTATTAAGTAATTATTCATACATACTGTTAGAAAATTTTTATCTCTTCCAAGTATCCGTAAATAATTACAACTCATTAAGCGATACCAAGTATAATAATCCATTATTTTCCTCGGTGCTTTTACGGGATCGCACCCTTGTTCTCACGTGGGATATCGAGACATATAGCTCACGAAAAACAGGCGAGGTGCCTAACGCAAAATATGATGAAGACAAAGTGTTTATGATTTGTATGACAGTGCATTAGAAAGATGATCCCGAACCGTTAAAACAAATCTGTCTTGTCGATGTTGAAACAGCACCAGAGCCAGGCTGGATCACAATTGTATGTGGATCCCAGATAGATTTACTAAAAGCATTCGCTTTGTGTTGGAAACTTCTAGCTCCGGATATACACATAGGCTTTAACGATTCTCAATACGATTGGCGGTTTATTGTAGAGAAAGCTAATAAATTAGGAGTTCTCGAATGGATGTTCAATCATATGTCATTCAAGCCATCGAGCCTGGAAAAAATTATAAAATGGGAATATCGATATAATATGATAAAAGTAAATGATGGAAAATTCCATTCGAAACATCTTAAAATTCTGGGATGTGTAGCTATTGACGTCTGACCCTGTTTTATGGGAATTTATTCTAAGGCTGAAAAGAGTAGTTTAGCATTTTACCTAAATGAATGTGGGCTTGAAAGTAAAATGGATATGCCTATTCACCGCATGAACAAATATTATGAAAGGGCATTAAAAGAGCCAGATTCCATGTCGGCCGAACAAATGCGCGAAGTGGCCAAATATTGTATTATCGACGCTCTTAGTTGCCAGCGGTTAATGGTAAAGCATAATGCAATTAATGAGTATAGAGAGGTGGCATCTGTAGCCTTCTTATCATTATTTGATGCACATTATTTTGCGGGAGGTATGAAGGTTTGCAACCTTTTAAATGCTAGCGCATGGCAAAGAGGGATCCTAACCAGTATGATTTCAAGCCAACAAACAGAAACTGGAAAATACCCTGGAGCCTATGTTTTCCCACCAGTAAAGGGTCTCGAAAATAGACGTTCTATAACTGGCTTAGATTTCGCATCTTTGTATCCAAGCCTTATCATGACATACAACCTCTCGCCCGATAAAATGATTTTATCTCGAGAGCGTGCTGAACAAAGTGGTAAAAAACTCCACGAAATTAGTTTTAAATTCAATAATCAGGATTGTCTCGCATGGTCTATCCAACATAATAACATTCCCGAAGAAAAAGGTCTCTATACCATTGTGTTAGAATATTTATCTAGTAAACAGAATGAGATGAAAAAACGTCTCGCTCCCTTGAAAAAGAAAAAGGAAAACATGGATCTGGTAATTGGTTTAATGGATAAAGGTTTATCATTACCAGGAGCTATTGAGCAAGTCTTAGCAAATACAGAGGAAAAAAAGCGTGCCAGCCTTAGCGAAAGTTTACATCATTTTATTAATAAGAAAAAACATGAATTTATAGCAGAATATGATTCTATTTGTTTCGACTGCTCTTGCTTAGATGCGAAACAATATGCTCTTAAGGTGTACATGAATACATTTTATGGCACTGCTGGAGATAGTAAATCCCCCTTCTTCTTGCGTGAACTTGCTGGGGGTATTACTTTGGCTGGACAGAGAAATATCAAACTCGTTGCGGATTTCGTCAAGAGAAAGGGATTTGAAATAAAATATGGTGATACAGATTCCTTGTATCTAGTCTGTCCAGAAGAACGCTTCCAGAGGTGTGATGAGGCTTATGATAGTGGCAACAGGATCTCAAAAGAAGAATATTGGTCTCGAATGGTGGAAATCTCTATGGTGGAAATGGAAAAACTTCGTGATGAAGTTAATGACTTTCTCAAGGAAGATAACGGATCCCCTTATCTTAAAATGGCATATGAGGAAGTCTTATTTCCGGTAGTATTTACTGGAAAGAAAAAATACTATGGTATCTCGCATGAAAGCAAGCTGAACTTTAATAAAAAGCTTTTCATTCGGGGAGTTGAGGTTGTAAAGCGGGGGCAGTCTAAACACTTTCGTGAGGTGGGTAAGAAGGTCATGGGAGAATCTATGAGGCTGGATAATACTTGCACCTTGCGTCAGATTGTAGAGGACGTGCTCAAAGAGACCATAAATGATATTTCACAGATAGATCTTAATGGGGTGATTAAAACTGCTGTGTGGAAGCCCGATAAGAATAACAAGAGTGTCCAGCGTTTTATTTCACGAATGCGAGACAGACATACTCGTGAAGAAGCAGACGCCAAACGGCTCATAAAAAGAGGGCTAACATCCGAGCCTTATCTTTATGAAATCCTAGAACCGGATGAGCGTTTTGAGTATGTTGTAGTTGAGAATGATTCATCAGATAAGGTCAGAGATAAAATGGAGTATCCAGAGGTAGTGAGGTGATTAGGTAAAAAGATCGATATCAGCTATTATCTGAAAACCGTCGTCGGCTTCTGTGCACGATTTATTAACTATGATGAAAGTTTCCAGCCATCATCTGAAATTGTGCTGGAGGCCTTAAAAAAGTTGAAAGATGCTAATAAAGCGGGTGATAATAAAGCGGATGACGGTGGAGTGGATGGAGATGACCTGGATGAAGACGAAGAAGATGAAGACGAAATGGATGAAGATGAGGTATCAAAAATAAGAGATGTCTTAGCGCAAAAATTGGCTGAAAAGTGGATTAGGGGTATATTAAAAGCCTACGTGATGATCCGAAAAAAGATAAAACCATCATATCTCATTTATGGGAAGGGGCACGCATTTACGCGAAAAAATTATTTGATACTACTTATGCCAACAAGGGAGAACACCTGACTAACAATGCTTATTACCAATCATTACTCAATGCGCTAGATAAGCAAGAAGAATCCATCCGCTTAAAACTTTCATCATTACTTAAAGAAATTTCCGAGGTTGATATAGAGTATAGAGACAGTATGTATAAATTAGTTACTAAGAAGAGACACAGAGCAATGTTCTTAGAACAATATTTAAAATCATATTATTTGGATGAGTGGGTCCCAAAGGGACCGTGTAAGCTACTAGCAGATTTCCGAAACATATGGTACAAAGTGGTTGGCCTAGAAATCACACGCTACCGAACATTGTCAAAATTACAGGATAGCAAAAAAGATGATTCATCTGAATCAGATATAGACGAGATTATCGAATTATATGGATAAGTACTCTTAGCGGGATGTGAAAATTTCAGCTAAGAAACTTAGGCGTTAAGGTGCTTCGCATAATATTATTTATATATTTTTTCTCGTGTAATAATACCGGCTAACTTCAATTCCTATATTCGATCTGGGTTTGCAAGACAAACATCTCTTCTGGCCTCCGATCATATAGCCCGACCTCAGATATGCCCGGAGATAATCATTAGTATTTTGCATATCAAAGTTTACAATCAGCCGAAAATCTGCATATTTTAAAGATAAGCTTTATTGATATAATGGCTGAATTACGCGACCAAGTTTTCCAGTACATAGGCTTTGAACCTAACAAAATTCGTCTCCCAATCACAGAAGATGATAGGCGGGTGTTTCATAAAATAATAGCAGATCAGGAGAAAATGACGGATATTGTAATGGACGACTATCAATATTTACTACAGCATGGTCATAATGGTAAGGGAGGTAACCTGATCCATATTGGCTGGTTATTAGCATGTACAGTGGCCCAAGCTAAAAAAGTCTTAATAAATCTGTCTGAAGATTTACCAGAAAAAGTATTAGTCCACATTCGAAAAAGATTCGAAGAAGTCCCACTAGCGCCAGTACTTATACGGTAGATGATTAAGTGGTATTCTGAGTCTATCTTCATATTTTTCGTGAGAGAAATACCGGTCATCTTTTTTCCGCGAATTCCACCATTTTCTAACCATGAACCATATAATCGCAATAAGTACTAGGGTAAGTATAGAATATATTAATATGGGTGACATCAAGGAGCTCGCAATGATAGGAGCGGTCGCCGGTAAAGATACCACTTCTGCGCCACCTACAGAAATTATTTGAGACGAAGGATTAAGAGTAGATAGTTGTGATGAATTATTCATAGGCGGGAGTGGAGTATCCACTTCATTATGCGAAGCGCCTCTTGGCTCTTTCTTTAACGCTAACTGGTCCTTAAGGGATCTATTTGCCTTCCTTAATTCTGATTATGCTGAATATAAATCATCTATTTCCCGTTTGTATACACTATCTGACGACTCTTTCCCTTTTTCCATACATTCTATTTCATATTCTTTTGAATTAAGGTCCTCCTTTACCCGTTCTAATTCAAGCCTGAGAGAATCGATCACTTTGGGGTCAGTTTGGGTCAGATCCTCTATTGTCTCTCCCACCGAATTATGGAATATCGGATCAGGTTTCAAGTCCTCTAATTTACCTTCCAATTCACGTACCTTAACTTCAAGAAAGATAATCTTGATCTTGTCAGCAAACGAAGCTTTCTGGGCCAAAGTTCCCTCTTTCTTCAATGTTTTAATCTGTGATTTGAGCGATTTGACTTCAGCAGAATATTTGGCTTCAAGCTCACGTTGACTCTCAGAATGAGACTTCCGTTCAGAAATGAGTTGGGATCTAACTTTAGTACTGGACGCATTTAACTGGCTAATCTTATTTTCAATATCCTCCTCTCACTCCGAATACTCTGAATTTTTAGCCAACAACTTTTCACAAAGATCATTAATTTCGGCTTTAGAACTAAGAGTGGTATACAATTTTTTTTCGAGCTCTTGCTCATACGCACTACCAAGCCGATGACCTTTATTATTAATATCTTTCAAGGTATACACATTGGTCATAGCCTTTTTTTCGGCTTAGTTGCTAGTATATTAAAAAAAACATGCGATTGAAAATTTTTTACTTGGCAAATTTTTTAGACCGAATATATCAAATACACCGAATACACTGAATCTACCGAAAATATATCGATAATACCGAACAGAAATTGAACGAATACCGAAAAAATATCGAAAATATACCGGTAATTTTTTGAAAGATTTTTTTTGTCTATTTGTAAAAAATGCTTCAGTATTTGCGTTCAGATGTGATCCCCTATCTGCTGAAGATATCCAGGATATTATTAAAGCTAAAAATTCAACGAAGCGGGCATCAGAAGTCATGGCTAACAAATACAAAATATCAACACGGCAGGTGTATCAAATTTGGAGAGGAGCTCACCCACCAATAGACCCTAAAGATATAAAACCACTGTCAGAAGAACCTGGTTCGTATCAGCAAGCAGATCCTGTGGAATGCAATGTTATTTCTGGGAGTAAGGTAAAAAAGACCAGAGGAAAGAAACCCAAGTCCAAATCCGTTAGAATCTCTGAACCATCTATTACTCAGAATCAGCCAACGTCTACAAGCCCAGAGGGTTCTGAAGGTTTAAATATTAGCAGAGAAGATCTGAATGCATTTTATGAAAAAGAAGCTAAGAGAGACGAAAAAAATAAAGCAGAGGTGAATAGACGTCTAGCCGTGTAGAAGATATTTCCCATTTAGTTTATCATAGCGTACTAATAATTTCTCATACAATTCGTTAAGATCCTCTTTAGACTTAAGAGCGCTAAATAACATTTTTTCGAGCTTCTCATAACTCACTTTTTTTTTAATGCGCCATCCTCACTTAAGTCCTGCGAAATGCAGTCTGGGGTTGACAGATCATCACATTCAGAAGTAGTGGTTGCACAATTCACCTCAAGCTTGTTCTTGACCTTATGCATAGTGACCGGGATAATATAGTCCTTCCCATTAAGAGGGATCTTTAGCTCATTTGTATTCCAATCCACTGCGCATCCATATTTCTTTAGGAGTTGATTAGAAAATATTAGCGTTAGCTTGTGATAATCCACAACTACAAAATCTTCATAAATGATGCACCCAGGAGCTAGAGTAATGGGCAGATTGCGAACAATACCAATAGATTCAATCGGGACAGTAGCTACACTGCTAAGGTCATGTTTTTCAGATTTATCTATTTTGTCCTTAGTACGATCAACAATGTTTTTCGTTATAATTGGAGGCTCAGCTCCGGAGTCTAGAGTCATGGCTGGAATCTTCAAGTGCCTGATTTTGCACTTTATAGTGGCAACACTGGTTTTCGGCTCCTTCTTTTTGACGAAGTTGATCTTCATAGGATCATCTAAAGACTCCTCTTCCAGACTGGACTCATCCAAATTTTTTGAAGATGATGATACATCATTTTGGGATACTATCTTTGTTTCCGTAGAAGCCACTATCTGTTTGGACGCAATGAGACCAAAATCTTGGAAAAAATGTGGGGGGAAGATTAGTTTAAGCTCACTATGAAGGACTTTACGAATAGTCTCCTCTAGTGGTATTTCTCTCAGCTTGGCACTAGACATCTCTTTAGAGGATAATTTCTCAGATTCACTCCCCTTCTTCACTTTTTTTTTGCCTTGGCAATATTAACAGTAATATCGCCTCCAGAATCGGAAGAATCATCTGAACTTGAATCAGAATCAGAACTATCGTTAGATGAGGTATTGGAAGAAGAATCTGAATCTGGTTCTATAGCGAGATTGATCCTACCTTTCTTTGACTTCTTGCTTTTCTTTTTCTTCTTTCGAGGGCACTTACGGGAAGTGTGTCCAAATCTACCGCACTTAGTACATTTCTTAATAGCACTTCTAACCGCAGATTTGATAGCATTTATTTTGGCACTATTTAGTGTCATGCCGGCCATACTATCAGTAATATCATCCACAGGATCATCCCCAGAATCATAATCATCATTGGCTCCTCTTGCTATATCTTTCAAAAAACGTATAACAGCACGATTTTCTGCTTTCTTATCAAATGATTTTTTACTATTATCCAGAGTTTTAGACGCTCGAGTCAAAGTCTCTTGAAAGGATTTAGCTAAGGTCTGTAAATCAGCCTTAGTGATATTTTCCTGACTAGAAGAAGATAACGGTGATTGATTTGGCACCGATTGTTGTAACGCCTGGATCCTACTATTTACAATCCTATCAACATCTTCTGTAGTGATACTCTGATGGGAAGGTACTTTTAGCTTTGTTTTAGAAACTGGCTGGTTATAAATATCTTCACCCAAAAGCAAATTATTTCTTTCCGTTTCAATCTCTTCCAGTGTCTCAATCAATTCATCATTTAAAGGTCTGTTTAAACCCAGTCGTTTCATTTCCAACTTGTTTTCAGGAGTCAAGCCACGTATAAATTGTATTCTTTTTTCACGATCAGATATTTGAGCCCAGCTAGCATATTTATTTATCTTTCTATAGTAATTTCTAACTGAATCAGATGCTTGAGTCAAAGTGCCAAAGATCAATTCCTGTTGCTCTCGAACAACTGTAGGATAATTCCTTTTAAACCAATAGATGACCTGACTAATATTGATATCAGGAAGGACTATATGATTGTTATAAGCTCCATTCGGGGCATTAGTTGCTGTACCAACATCGACGGGACACCCACCAGCAATAGACCAATCTTCATCTGCGTGAACATTATTTGCCGGGATAACTGTAGCGCCAGTAGCTCCAGCTGACAATCCTGGTGGTGGAGTACCATCAGGTGCATTAATCATGGCGGCCATTATCTGAGCATTATTTAAGGCCACAACGGCGGCCATATTTGCTAAAGCATTCCCACAAGCTACATGATTCAATCGCCATTTTTTACCTTTAAGCTTATCTTCAGCCCAACGTGATGCCTCATCTGTCAAGCAGGACCAGAATAGCTATAAAGCTCTCTGTTTGCCAGCTGGATTACCAGTAGCAATGTTGGCCGCCGTAAGATAGAGTCTGTAGTCTTTTACGAATTCATCTATATTTTCATCCGCTCTACCTGAGAATCTTTTTGGTGCATATCCTGCCATCCCTAAATGTGGAAGATTGTTTTGTAATGCGAATATTTGTCCCTGCAAAATTAAATTATTCTGGCGTTCTGCTTGGGTCTTATTTTTCCATTTCTCATATCGCTCATAGAGCCTGTCCCGATTATACTCTAATAAAGCCACATCCCCTCTGCTTCGCTGTAGGTGATGAGCATTTCGCTGATATAGTAATTGTAAGGCAAATTTTTCTTGTACAAATGTACCTATACGGGTTTGCTTTCTTGTCATCCTATCTAACAATCTATTAACCTGATTTCGGCCATTAGTTCGCAACTGATGAAGGTCAGCAATAACCGTTTGTTCTACCCCTTCAGCATTTTGCCTTCGTATAATTTCATTATCCCGCTCAGCTTCTGCATCATATCGCCTCCGTTGCTCATTTATCAAGTCTCGTTATAAATCAGCATATTTTTGGCGAATTTGTCTTGTCGACCTTTTAACTTGATTCGCCAAGATTGCTCTAGTTGTTGTTGCATTATCTACAAATCCATCTATGGCATTCACTAGCTCTATTATTATGGCCATATTTTCATCTGAATTATATAAATCTGGAGAATTCCCTCGCTCTGGAGAATTTTTCCGTGATGAGATGTTCTTGATCTGACATCTCAATTTCTCCACCTGCTCTTCGGATTCTACTATCTGTTTTTCTAAAGAAGAGATATATTTTTCCCTATCTCGTATATCCTTCCTTGCTTGATATAGCTGATTCTTTAGGCTGGAGATTTCAGACTTTAGCTCTTTTATCTATTCTTCTGAAGCATTCTCAAGACGCTCTATTTCCCTACTGAGATCGTAAATTTCTTGCTCACATCGGGAATAATCCCGCTCCAGCTCTCTGATCCTTCTTTCATTTTGGCGATTATTATCAACTTCTATTTGCAATTCACTATGGAGATGATAGTTCTCCTCCTCCAGCTCAGCTTTATATTCTTCATATGCTCTTCTCTGCCTTGGATGAGGCCTCCGAAATGCCATTCTTTTTTGTGATTATAAAAGAGAATTGAATGAGCCAACCTCAAATTTTGATAGATCCCGATGAGGCTCAGAGAATTGAAAGAAATATTATATTACGTGAAATATATTATCACCCAACTGGCTATCATTCCAACCCTAAATCTTTGAAAAATGCATGTAAAAAAGAGGGGCACCGATTCCGCCTAAGTGAATGCAAAGATTTTTTAGAAAATCAAGAGTCATACCAGACTAATAAAACCTCTCCAAAATACATCCCTAGAGTCAGCTATGGGCGGATAACACGCCCCAACTGTGTACACCAGTGCGATATACTATTTCTCACTCATGATTACTTTATAGATAAAAAATATAAAGCAGTACTTAACATTATAGACTGCGCTTCCCGATATAAAGCTTCTGTTCCGCTTACATCTAAGAATAGTTCAGAAGTTGCTAGAGCATTTAGGAAGGTATATGGTGCTCAAAATAATCTATTAACCTGGCCAAAGCTTCTACAATGTGATGGAAGTCGTGAATTTATGGGTGAAACCTCCAGATTATTGCAAGAGCATAATGTCACAATTCGAGTGGTCGGTCCATATTCCCATCGAGGTCTTGCATTTGTGGAGCATTTCAATCAAACACTCTCGAAGATTCTATACAAGATCCAGTATGCTATTGAATCAATATCTTCCGATCCTAAACTAATAAGAGCATGGGTTAGATTTCTACCAGTAGTTATTAATTATCTAAATAACTATCCCACGCGCCTTATTCGAGAACCGGGATCAGAAAAATGGGGACTTGAACCTGTAAAAGCAATTGCTTTAGAACGAGTCGAATTTAGACCATCTACAAAATATAAGCGCCCAGTTGAAAAAGATGAAATAACGTTAAAGAAAGGTGATACTGTCCGTTACTTACTTGCCAATGCAGAATGGGAAGGGGGTATGGAAAATCAAAAGCGAGCAACTGATCCCACCTTTAGTCCAAGTCTTCATAAAATCCGAAAAGTGGTTGTCATAAAGAATGAACCAGTTTTATATTATCTCAGGAGTGATGATGATGGATTTGTTCTAAAGCGAGGATTTGTAAGAGAGGAGCTCATGTTAATAGCTGATCCAGAAAGGGTTGGTCGTCCACCTCGAAGCATATTATCCGTACATATCGCATATGGTTCTCTTACTAATAGCGAGTTAGATCAAGCCTACCAATATGCCAGAAAGCGAGGTGGCCGATATCTAGGAACGACTGGACGAATAAATGGTCATAACATATATCTTTGGTCTTGTGAAAATGGAATGCATCAATGGGAGTATCCGTTGAAATATATCATAAAAAAATTCGAGTAATGCCCTTTATGTCATCATTCAAGCAGTGAACGCCAATGCAGATATATTTTTGAGGATCTGTTAGGGAAGAAATTTCCATCCTGCAGACCATCATTCTTAAATGGAATGCATCTCGATAGATATAACAAAGAGTTGCGTCTTGCTTTCGAATACCAGGGTCCCCAACACTATCATCACAATAGTTTCTATCATCAGAGAAGTGAAAGTCTAAAAACCCAAAGTCAGCGCGATCAGAAGAAGCGGGACATATGCAAGAAACAAAAAATATGCCTCATTGAAGTTCCCTATACATGTGACCTTTTCCTTTTCATTAAGCATACTCTCATTGAGAAAGGATTCTTATCAAAGCAATAAGTCGCATGATTTGGGAAATAATGTTCAGACATTTTATAGTATATAGTAATTCAGTGGCCTATCAAAATGAGAAGAATGGAATATTATATTTATCATCTCGATGAGATTAAAAGTATGAAGAACATCAATCACCCTGCAAGTCCTGCATTTCCTTTTCGTCTATTAATCTGCGGTGGATCTGATAGTGGAAAGACCAATATGATCCTTAATCTTCTTCTTGGTAATAAAATCCAGCGATTACATAAGAAAAGAAAAGGAGAAAGATATGTCAAGAATGATGATCTGGTCCTTATCGGGAAGCATATTCATGAACCGAAATGGGCATTGGTCAAAAACTGTTATAAGATATTTGCAAATGCTCCAGAAGCGACTCGGGAGAATGTTACATTTCAGGCATTAAAGGCGAACGCTATTCCAGATGTAACTAAGTTTTCCTCAGATAGAAATACAGTTGTTGTATTTGAAGACCTTTGCGCTGAATCAAAAAAGATTCAGAATCAGATTGTCCCATATTTCATTAGCGGACGACATCAAGGAATATCGAGTATATATGTGAGTCAGAAGTATACGCAAACTCCTAAAATAATCCGTGAAAATATTACGCATTTAGCCCTATGTCGAGGGAGTGGTAGTCAGGACGATATTAGCCTTATTGTGCATCAATACACAGATAACCCCAAAAAAGCATCCAAGATTATTGACAAGCACCTGCGAGATCGAAATTTTGTGGTCGTCGATTTCACTAAACCAGTAGATGATCCATTAGCGATTAGACTGGGTTGGGATGCGCCATTAAAATTTTGAAGCTGAATGAATAGAATTCGACTTCATAGATGCCAGCTCTTTTTCTGCCTCCTGCACCTGCAACTTTAGGTCCCAAATTTCGCCTCGCAATTTCTTATTCGCATTATTCCGCTCCCTATATTCATTTTCTATATCTAGCATAAATTTCTCAAAAGTTTGTCTATAATCGAGCAGGTGCTGGGATAGTACTTTAAGCTCATTCACCACCTGACGATTATTCTCCTCTTCATGATTACAGGCACTATTGTCCGTTTGGACTCCGCTATCTACAACATATAAAGCTGGTAATGCTGGGGAAACATTACATTCTGGCCAGCTTCGGGGATGCAATACTTTTTTCTGAGTCATATTTCTGCATTTCCTATTTAATGAATTCTCATAAACCTCTAATGTATGCCTCAAATATCCTTCAATTCGTTCAGACTTCTCAGAAATAGCTTCTAATGGGACAGGATCTTTGGAGTGGTATAGAAGTCTCTCACACGCTCTCTTGACAAGACTTTTGGGTAGTCTATCAATAATATGTTTATAGTCAGAATGGAACATTTTATTAGATATAATTTGCGCAAAAAAAGTTTGTATGCAAAATTCATCTATAGTTGATAGGTACTATTTTTATCGCGGATTGCGTCATATCTGGAAGGAGATTGGTTAGGCTCTGATCGCGTGATCATTGGTCACCAGAATAGGCGCATAGTATATATATATATATATATATAAAGCATTTCACAATTTTACTAGGCAATTATGTATGTGGATTATATAGCTATTCATTTCGCAAAAAATAAAGTATAAGTTATGTTTGGCTAAATATTATACACTATAATAAAACCATATTCATTTTTATTCCCCCAGTTCCCTGCCAGTTCCTCGATAGTTCTAGGAATGTTCCAGGCGCCTTCGGCGAGTTTCTATAAATCACGAGATGATCGGCCAATCAGATTTTGGATTTTTTCTTTAGCCAGATAGCCTTTGATTTGGGAAAATTATTACAACTATTTTTTCTGATGGTAGAGCCTGGACACCATGTCCTGGCTTGACTTAATTGCGTGGAAGTGAGATCAACATCCGGTTAAATTTATCTCCAGAATGAATATGAAAAAGTGGTTAATTTATCCCCCGAATGTGTGACTAGATTATTTTTCTGATGGTAGAATCTGGACACGGTGTCCGGGCTTGTCAAAATTGCGCAGAAAAATGAATTTAATCACATGGCACAGTAGTCAGCAAAATTAGTCGTTTTTTTTTTATTTGAAATCTTATTGGAATTAGCAAACTAGTATTGCATATATTGCTTAACACATGTAGAGTAAAAAAAAGCCTGATATGGGTAGGTACGCAAATGCTTTATTAATATATGTTTGAAATACAACTGCTATTTACAAGCAAAGGATTGACACACTAGCCTGTTTTATTTATTAAATCATTAAAAATAAAATTTGCCAACTTATGTAGGTTTACACGAATTTACAAAATATTATTTTCTGTTATATCCAGAAACGCCTTTCTGGGCAAGTGATGGCCTTTCTCATGAAGTCGTTTAACTTTAGCACCAAACTTTTCTAACCACTTCTCTTCATTAGTTATTTTCCACCTACTCGCATCCTCAACAAACACAACAAGTGATTTTAGCTCTCCTTCTAACTTACCTATTAATTCTGAAAACGACATTTTCTCTCCAAACTTGATAAATCCAATGATTTGACACAATCCGTCATAGTCCTGAATAATTGATCGACATGGATCGGAGTGAAGTTGCAACAGAGTTGCAAGGCCAAAATCAATAAGATAGAAATGGCCATTTCTTTGTATGACGTTTCGTATGGCCACATCTCCATGCGTGTAACCACGGGCATGTATCTTCTCCAAGCACGATAATAGATCCAGAATTATGTGAAAAATTGTATAATCATCTATATTACCGTTATCAGAAATCCATGATTCCAGGGGTTGTCCCGCAAAATCAGTTAGTAAAGCCAGGGATCTTCCCATTGTATAACCTTCAAAGAGAATTTTGGGAACGCAAGAAAGACCACCTAGTCCGTGCAACGCTGATATTTCACGATAAACTTGAGAGATTTCACTATCTCTGCGAACTTCAATCTTCAAATAAAAAAATGATTGATATGGTAAGTTTATATTATACGCTACATGAGACATTCTCGGGAATTAATTTACCTTCAAAACGGCATCCTTTATTCCATAATCACGTACTTGTGCCAAAAAAACTATACACTCTCTTCCATTTCCAAGGTGAGATATAATCTGCACATGGATGCCATGATTTTCAGAGTATGATCTGATGTAGATACCCTCTTCGATGAAAGAAGCCAAGAGACTTTCAGTAGAAATTGATGACTTATTCCTATACATATACGAGATTCTTTTTTTTCGCCAGAAGCTCTCATAGACAGGTCATCATGATAACGCTCAATTATGCCAGCGATAAGCGAGGCTGTCTTCTCGCTCCATTCATAAGTGATACTTTCCTCAAATATCACTTTTAGTTCATCAATATCATCTAACATAAGCTGGATTTTCACAAATTGCCAAATCTTCCCATCGGTTAAACATCCGTAGAAGACGTTTGTTAGACTTGGTCTCGCTGAAAGGTATATCCTGGCATATTTTATTAGTTGACCTTTCCCTTCGTTTACTTTTGAACCTTCATTAAAATTACTCTTGACTTCCCAACCCAAACCCTTTGATAAATCAGGTGGGTTATCTGTCAATTCTTTGTGGAAATCGGTATGGCCAATTATTATATCGGCGTAAATTTGATCTTTCTCCCGGGCGCGACCATCTCCATATACACGTAAATTAGATGATTTCATCGAATTTACCGTATCATTGATTTCACTTACAACATTTTTACAAAATGGTTGGGTTATAACAACTTCAGCTGATCCTTGAGCAGGAGCTACAGGGTGGTTGTTAAATACATCTTGGCCAATTCCCTTTTGTGGAAATATATTAGGATCCTCCTCGATTTCCCAAATTTTAAATTCTCCTCCTTGTCTCACAAATCTGTACACAGAGGCAGAATTTTGTGTATTTCCTAACTTCAGAAGGAAATTCTCATATTTCAAAAAATTATTTTCCTGGATATATTCTGAATAAAATGGAAATAGTGATGCACACGTTAAAAAGTAACGGCGAAAAAGTCGCGTTGACCAAATTTTATTACGACTCACTTACCAGCACCAGGTTGCTCTACGATAACGCGAATGTGTTTTTTGGGCGGGTTTGACGATAAGAAGCAGGAAAGAAAAGCACAAGAATAAGTAAGTATTCGGTATTATTGGCGAATATGACAGAGAAACGTAAGAACATACCAGAACCAGACTTTTTCGATAAACCCCTCAAGTATTTAAGCTTAGAACTATTTGTTTGCAAGCGATTACATAAGTTTTCCACCTCAGCTAATACAGTTTCATTTCCGGTGAGATACACGTATAAATTAACCTCCTCGTCCTCACTTAATTTATCAGGCTCATCAGAGAGACTATGAACGATATTCTGGATATTATTAAGTGACATTATTTGATTTTTGCGTAAAAAATGGTTTCACAAGTTGTTCGAAAAAGAAGTGATGGTTTTTTTTACGGAAATATATACTATATATACGAAATCAATTGTCGCACAGATTGATCTGACTCATCAAGTTAATCACATACATATCAGGTGATAAGCGAGAAGAATATTCATGGTACTTTATTAATACATGCGAGTGATAAAAAAATAAATACAAAGTTTCTATGCTACAGTTGCAAACTTGAGTTTATTGCTTGAAGTGTTGCAGGTAAGACAATATTCCAACTTATCTTGGGAATACAACTTCGCTAATTCAGGATCATAAGGGAGCTGATTCCCATTTTCGCGGTACCATGAGCCATGTAATCCATAATTCCCATGTTTTCCATCACAAATAGGGCATGGTGAGCTCCACGGCTGAGGTGATGCAAAATTATAATTATCAATCCCTCTAAAACTATTTCGGAATTTCAAGTATGGGAAGTGCTCTAAGACGGATTTGATAATTAATTCTGAATCGGCTCTGGCTTCGAAAGTGATGGGCCCTTTTTCTGGCTTCGAATTTATAACTTCAGCCCTGTGGGATTCATGTACTTCTGTTAGCTGCCATGGATCGCATCCAGTTTCTTTTTTATATCTTTTGTATAATTTGGAACAAATCTTATCTGTCAAAATACTTGGTAACCTACTTAATTTTGCATGCCAATCCAGATAATCGGCGGTTAGTATTTTAACAGACTCAGTCATTTTCCTTTTTATATGACTGCAAACAATTTAAATCCATTTTTTCTTCCTCTGGTCATTAATTCGAAAAAAATTAAAATTTCCCAGATAGATTATCACTCCAAAGAGTTAGTGAGACTACGCAACTATTTCAATTTTGCGCTGTTCACATTTAATAAAGTAAGATCTGGCATTATACATACCTTCTATTTCTTCATCATCATGACTTAATTTGCATAATGGGCAGATGTAGTCCCCGCATGATGTCTCATCAGTAATCCCATAATAATCGAAATTTTCACTACTACATTCTATATTTAAATTAGGATATTGATCCAATATCTTTTTGTAAAAATAGGCGCGATCATAAGTTGGACTATTGGGTTGAGAAATGGGTGGTATCACCTCTACCTTGGTATCAAATTTTTTCAGGGCAGATTGATTGGGAATTTGAGATTCAGTAGGCGCATCCGAACTAGTGATATGTGATAAGTCAGAATTTTTCTTATCACTTTGTGAACTCGTTTCACAAAGTTGTGTCTCCATATGAATGCTATAATCAAAGGGTATATTGTCTATAATATATCGGATGTCTTCATACGTCATTTTTGAGATAGAATCAGCGGAGAAGGAATGAATTCGATTTATTTTATCCATACCTATTGCATTAAAAAGTGTATAGAGTTTCTTGGCCTGCTCAATTCTTTTCCGTAAAAGTGTATAGAAGTACCTGCAGGAAGCTGAGCTTTAACTTCTATATTTAGAATTCTACTGACTGTATTAGACTCCGGATCAACTTGTTTTTCAGATGCGATCTCACCTCGCCTCTGGATAAGAGCTTTCCCAAATTGACAGTAACAAAAGATAGCTTCTTGGGTCGCACGATCAGCAAGGGTTACGGCATCACAAAGTTTTTCATACAAAAGAGAAAAGGTTGGCGTTCCCATTTCTACTGCTAAGGGATCACAGTTTCGTATTGTTTTCTCTAAGCAAACATCCAAAGAATTCAAGCCTGGCTCATCTATAATATTGGAACAATTGGTGCTTAAATCTGATCCTCTTTGGGAAGATACTGAAGGTATCGAATCATCCTCAGACACTTCCTAAATGAATTTTTCCCTTTGCTTTTTCTGAATTTCCTTACGAAGCATCCTTTTATCAACTGATACCTGCTCATCTTTTTCTGGGGAAATGGTTTCCATTTTTGCGAGCTTCTCCTCTCGCTTTCTCTGCCTAATTCCATCACTAATTCTTTTCTTATTCACCTCATCCAGGAAAGAGTCCATGATCTTTTCCTCTGATGACTTTGAATTGGCAGATACTGTTTCATTTGCTACAATGGAATCTGGTATGTTGGCAGATTTTGCGGGAGAGGAATCCTTTCGCGGTTGCGTAGAATCTTCTTCCAACTTTGCAACTCTAGCCTTAGGCTCAGCATTCTCAGCATCACGCCTAGTATTTTCAACATCACGTCTAGTATTCTCGGCGATAGTATCTATTCTAGCTTTTTCTAATTCCTCGATTCTATTCCTGAGCTCAGCCCTTAGCTTTGTAATCTCATCCTTGGCCTCATCATACTTGGCCTTAAACTCAGCATTCTCAGCCATAAGTCTGGTGTTTTCTTGCCTAAGTAAGTCAATCTCAGATGCCATTTTTGAAAATAATTTTATACACTGTATATTTACATTCAAAATAAAAAATTCACGTGATTCCACTTTGTGAACTTAGTTCACGAAGTTTTTTTTTGCCAAGAAAATTTTTTATTAATATATACAAGAATAAATACAAATGTTTGGAACTTTACCCGTGATACATGACGTCTAGGCTAATATACATGATTATTTTTTCGAACGATAACCCTCTATCCTAACCCTCTTTCTTTCAGGTTCTTCCTCAGCACATGCCCTATCTTTTAACAAACCCACGATTATACCAAGAACCTTCCTCACACCCTTATGCAATGTTTGGTATTCTTCGGAGTTCTCAACCAAAGATTCTTCGACAAATTCGATGCTAAAGGGGGCCTTACTCGCTTGTAAAATTTCACCTGGAGAATAGAGGAGGAAATGCCAATCCCTGGCAGATGTCACGATCCTGTAAAGATAATCAAAATAATCATCATCCCGCTTTCGTTTTCTCTTGTTCGTTTCATACGAACTTTCGAGCTGTTTGATATTCTGAGCGAAGCCTTCTGTCAACTTTTGCTGAACTTTGTCTTCAGTAATACAAATAAGACTCTCCTCATCCTAATCGTTTATAGTTTGTGGTAAGTTAACAAATGGGGTCCCATAGGGACCGCTCCACATAGGAGCAATGTGCGAGGATGACAAAATAAAAAGCTTACCTTGATGGCATAATCGACCCGTCCGCAACTTTCATCCCCAATTATTTCGTATTCTGGTTTCATGCTGAACTTTTTATTTGTAGCGTCTTCTGCAATTCGAAGGGCGGTATGTAATATAGTTGAAACGTACTCATTACGCATGGACTCCAAACTTGTCATCATCAACGTTCCATAACTCTGAAGCCGTAAGTTGATATCAGCCATACACAGCAAGAAATGCTTATTGTCCTCCTTGATTTCATAGGTTTGCGGTATGAAAAGGGGTATAATTTCTGTTCCTTCAGAGACAAGGTTATATTTTGCTAACACTTCACTCAAACTCTTGTATGAGGAGAACGCACGCTTCGGCTTTTTTTTGAGGGCCTGGACCTTTTTTGCAAGTCTCATGGCAGGGCCACCTTTTAAACCATAACTACGAAATTTTTCTTCGGTCATGTCAAGAAAGTCTTGGCCGGTAATTTCTTCTTTGCGGAGAATATCATAGTGCTTTTCCTCAAGCTTGAGGTTCTGCTCTTTCAAAAAATCGATAAGGGTTTCAGTATCCCAGTTCTCAACCAAGTAAGAGTCGTGTTCAACTGTTGAGGTGGATATAGTGTTACGTTTTATAGTGCTGAAATAGGCTCGGATAAAAAATAGTGTTACGTTCTGGAGTAAGATAAAAATTTATTTCTGTTCGGGAAAGAGAATACTGGGCATTAATATAGGTTTTTATGTAGCACAGGCATTGCACCATTTCACGTGACCCGCTTCTCATTTACTGGTAAAATAATACTTTATTTATGAAATAAAACGTTGCCAGAACACGGCCTACAATATATAAAAATTGGCTGTTAAGGCGATTCGCATAACTATAGCGCTGTTGCCAGAGGCAACGAATTATTAACGGGAATATACAGTGACATGGAAGAATCCTGCCTGAGGTTGTTGACTAAAAAATTTAGAAATCAGATCCTGCGGTTCCATTTTCTTTTCTTGAATACTTCCGGGATGAATTTGATAAATGCTTAATTTGACATTTAGCCCCAATCTGCCTCTAATTGTATTTATAAGAACACTGACCGGTTGGCCTGTACTAATTATAATCGTGTGGTGTACTGCATTACATTGGACATTATTAAAATCCCCCACCAGAACGATAAGACAATTGAGAGTAATTTCGGTCATCTTGCTTTCCTAAATACAAGCCCATAGTGAGAAAAACTCGCTCCCATACATATATAATTTATGGCATATACAAACCTTGTTTTGCCTTATTTTACGGAAAATATTTTTGCGGAAAGTTGGCTGAACTTCCACATACTCCTACATGCTTTATATCTTGCTGGGAGGAGTTAAGGAGATAAGAAGAATGATTATCATTGTCGTATGATGCCAAGAGTTTCATAAAAGTACACGCAAGTGAAATTTTCAAACCTTTTCACATGTAGATCTACTTGGAAAGACCATAGCTGGTTTTACGTCCAGCGATCTCAAAATTGCGAGTCCCTCAGCCCTCCATAACATATGCTTTTGACGTTAATATTTACTTTTACGGTAGGTCCTGTATTGCGTGTATACTTTCTTTCACATTTTCTCATGTTTGTTTGAGGAAAAAAAAATAGAGGTATTGGTTAGTGTGGTTAGCTTCTTTTCGGTATATGCGAAAATTAATATGTCGCACAGGCCCTACCTGGTGATCGGCTATTACATCATTGCGCAGAAATCTGTGGGTCAGCAAATTTTCCGCATTAAATATATTACTTTATTATAACAATCATGGCAAAGATTAATACCGAAACACTTGCTCAATTATATAGACTGTTTTTATATAAGAAGAAGGATATAATAGCTATTCAGGAGAAACTCGGTATTGGTGGGGTGTTAGCAGAGCTAACCAATGCAAATGAATTAGTAGTGCCTCCAGATTCTGAGCTCATAGGAAAAACACTTGCTGATTCATATGAGTTATTGCTAGAATTGGTGGGGGATTTAATACCGATACAGGAGAAACTTGGTATAGATGTCAATCCTGTTCTAGAAATGGAACTTAGAAGGGATAAAGCCTCTTCAGATAAACCAATTAGATTATTTGATTTACTTTCATCTTTAGAAGATGATATAGTGGTAATTCAGGATAAACTCGGTATTATTGGCTATACCAATCAAGCAAGGGCAGAAGAAGTCGATGAGAATGTAAGAACACGACTACGAAAGCTTGAGGAATTTCACGGTCCATTAGAAGATGATCCAGGTGTGATTTTACCGAAATATGATGAAATGGGGGTAAAGAAAATTCGGTTTACTGGAGAGGGACTTCCTCTATTTCCGAAGCTCTCTCCTCAACAATTGCATGAAATATTCGTCAAAAATCCATCTAGTGCTGGTCATTGCTCATGTCTAGAACAGGTTAGCTAATCTATATTTTTTATCACACAGGGCGCAAAAAATCTTCTGAGCTGATCACTGCTCTGGATTAGTAAGATCAGTAGAGTTTCACCATTCTGCTTGATCGTTGAGTAATACTACCGAATAATTCCTTGGCGCTTGTCTGGTTATAGCTATAGTGGAGTGATCGGCACCAGAGTCCGCAGTCATAGATATATTGGAATTAAGTTGCTGGTGTATCTGAGATAGAACTGAATTTTGATTATTAGCAACACTATGCCAGGTGTTATATAACCGACCACCACTCCAGAGCAATGGTCTAGCTAGAATACAACGTTCACTCAATCTCCTTGATAATTCGTCGTTGATAAAATTTTTTAAGGATGCAACATCTCTTGGTGCATCATGTGGTATTCCCAGTTGCCTTGCGAGTTGATGGATCAGATCTAGGGGATGTACCCGAATCGGCACGAAATTCTCAACATGGATATTTGGACTAAGCGAGGAAACCAGCTGATCTACGGCCTCTTTGCTAATATTATTACACTCTTCCAAATTGAGATACTTTAAATTAAGACATGAACCAGCAATTTCTTTGATAGTTATATCGGTAATTTGACAAAAGCTAAGGTCGAGTTGCTGGAGCCTTGGGCAAGAACGAATAATATTACAAATTGATGTTTCAGAATATTCTCTGCGATTAGAGATATTTAGATATTCTAATCTATGGCATGACTTCACGATTCTCTATAGACCACTGCCATCTACTTCTCGAGTACAAAAGCCAGCTGGTCGATCAATGCATAGATTGAGATACTTCAGATTCAGGTATGAACTCGCTATCAGTTCTAATGCTCTATTACTAAAATGCTATGCTATTTATGAAACTCAAGTGGGTTATATTTGGGTATGAATATACAATGCTTATGATTTTTTTATCTGAAAGTGAATGGTAGTATGATATTTCGAGATGAGTTACATTTGAGCAATAAACTGGCGTTTGCTTCCTACGTACTAACTTTATAAATTTTTTCAATTGAGAGAGATCCTTTGCACGTTCTATCCTTATGAATTTATTTAATCGAGGGTGATCCTTTGCACAGTAATTTTTATAATCATTTGGAAGAGATTGTCCAGGATATAAGTCTTTCCCTCTCAATTCGATACGCTTCCACAGAATAGGGGCACCGCATCTGTACCACAATCGGAATACATATAGAGCGGGATAGAGGGATTTATCTATCAATAAGAAATGTAAAATCTGTTCTAATAGTTCTGGTAAATAAAAGATGGTTGAATGCACCATAAATATTCTGTTTTATATGCTGTATCTTTAAATAAAAAATAAAATTACGCATATTGATGATCACTACTTCAGATAATCGTTATTCTACATGGGTTCATACTTTGAATGGGATCGCAAAATTATTGTCTAATAATAGTTTTGAATTGCATATATCCAAAGTCGCACTATTTTCTCAAAACTAAAGCCCTCCTAAAATTAAATCAGATCCCGGCCAATCTGGTCTAACAACTATGAATTCACTGGGTGTGCTTTTATGTTTCTCGCCATCATTAAAGCCGATATGCAGATCAACCTTCCTAATGTAGAATAGGATGCATCCGGAGTCTCAATACGATTGCTTTCACTGTGATATGTAATTCCTAATTCACCAATATGTTTTTGGCTAATGCAATTTACATCGGAGCCTATATCAAGCACTGCCCAGGTGGGACTATTTTCTTTAATTGCGCAATTTACAAGAATCATTTTATTAAAGCAAATAATATTCAAATAAAAAATTTTAACGCTTGGTAAGATAATCAAGTGATCATACAAAGCGCCTGATTCTTCGATCCCTCTGGCTCGGCCCACTTTAAACTACCAACCGCTTAACCTTCTTTGGTCGTGCCCTCGTTCGTAGCCTATAAGGGACAGCCTTTTTTCCTCTTACCTCAATTATCTCAACCGAGTCAGAATCTTCAGAAGACTCAAAGGGATAGGAGGGATCCTTATCTTTCTTGCCAATCAGCGAGGGAACTATTTTATGAATTAAGTCGACCACATATTCCCTATTCACACATTCCTCCGGATTATCAAAATCGTCTTTTAAGAAACGGACATCCTTTTCCAGTCCTTTTACCCTCTTTTCTAAAGTGTTATATTGGAAATGATAATCTTTCAATTGATTCTTTAATTCCTCCCCCATACTGAAAACCATATTACGCACTTCTGTATTTGGAATAACTTCCTGCTTGCTAGCTATACTATCGGATGGATGATTTCGATCAGCTACCATTTTCGTGATATTTTATATATGATATATATTACTTCGAACGAAAAAAAATAAAATTAATAAATGATATCAGACTGATAAATCAGTCCTCCCGACCCTCTAACCTTATATGCGATTAGTTTTCGTCGAAGAGCTCGAATGCTGTTGCCTGATCATAAGGCTGTCCTCTTTTTCGAAAATTGATTATAGTATAGTTTTGCGCTGGAGAGACATGGTTATCAGGACTGTGCCTTAATGCTTGACTGGCAATGGTCATAGCTTCTGATAAATTCTTCACACCATTCGATACAACCGCATATACTGCCCCTAATTTGCGCAAATAGCTAGGGAGTAGTGGTTTATCAGGCTTAGGAATAAATTCATCTTTTTTCAGAAATGAACTTAAGTATGTAGATCCACGCTTCCCAGGGTCTCTTAACTGTCCAGAAGAAATCGCATTCTGAATCCAAATAAGGAGTTGCTTAGCCCGCTTCCCATTCTTTTCAAGTGATCTAAACACTCGAGGAATATCCTGTTGTCCCCAGTTTTTTGAGTATCCAGTTACACCTCCATTAGATATACGCAGATTTTTAATTTCAGCAGGGCGAATACAAAGCATGATCATTACATCAGCTAGGGCCTGTTTATCAGGTATATTAGATATATCATACAAATCTAGCCTTTCCTTAACTGATTCTAACGAGAAATGATCTGGATAATCAATTCCTTCACTTTCACGTTGATCCCTACGCTCCTTTTGGATTTTGTTGGATAAACAAGTCATAACTGGATTAAATGTAGCATCAATTATCGTCTTTGGAGCATTAAGCTTCCTCAATTCACTTCGGAGCCTAGAGAGACTAGATGTGCCGACAACTGGATTAGAGGTTGTCTCAGCTATGGCATTTGCTATAGCTATTACATCTCTTACACCAAAATTGTCCCGCATAATGCGCTGAGCAGTTTCTCCAATAGTTTCTCCTTCTGGAATAATGTCAGATACTTGGCAGGCACTTTTATTACTGCATATATTCACTTCCTCAGCTTCCGATCCACCCTCTTTGGGAATTACTTGATTTTTACTTCGCCCAACTCTCTCATGGGAAATTAATGCATATGCCTGTTCTTTGCTAAACTTATATCCTTTTTGAAGACGATCACGAGCCTGGCGCCTTTTTTCTTTATCTATCTTTGGCACACCAGTTGTCAAGAGCTCAAGTATTTCTGGAGCATACTGGCTAAGCTCTTCGAGACTCATCTCATTGGTGAGTTTGTGGTCTGTAACAAACTTGGTTGTAATAGCAGACATTATATAGAGTGGTATGTAGAGTATAGAGTGGTAACTAGATTAATCTGTGGTATTCAGATTATATTAAGTGGGAGAAAGTTCAATTCGAAAAAAATATTCTGATGATCGGTGAAAAATAATAGAGGGATATTTGCAAAGCGAACCCGGGCGAAGGATAGGAAAAATAATATAACTCGGGGTTTTACGTCAATTTGAAAATTGCGGGTAGATAGGATAAGCGAAAAAAAATACATAGTCGTGGAACCCTCATTCCAGGTTATGAATAAATTTGTATTATAATCACATTTTAATAAAGAGCTCGTGCTAGAGCTAATATATGCTCTGGCCCTAAAACATCTGTCTTGATAAATGCATCGCATAAAGCTCCCGGTCTATACTTTGAAAGAGCTAAATTTGGATGATGGAGGAATTTCATGAGTACGTCATTTCTCCAAGCTTTCGTCTCTTTACGCTCCCAGCGTAATTTTAATAGTTGGCATAAAGTGAGATTGTGCCAATTAGCTTTGAGCAAGATTTGCAATAGACTTATTTTTTCGTTAGCCACCGCTAGTAAACTTCTTTTTGATACGATACTCCAAATACGATATGAGATGAAAGAAAGATATCTTCTTAATATTGGTAGTTCATGTAAAGGCGGAATTAAAATCCTTTCTTCTTTCCAATGCATATAATCATCACATAATAATTTACGATACACTGGCCCATTTATAACTATCATGCGATTAATTTTGGGATTATAGATTTTTTTGCGAGCTTTATCTATCGGCTGGTCTAACATGTCCGTAACGTTAGTATGAAAAGTCATTTATGACTTATCTTAATACCGAATAATTTAAATATACATTTTATTATAAAATTAAAAGTGAAAAGGCTTTTATATCCTAAAATACTTACATGGATCGTGTTACTTGCCGGTATATCAAGAGAGATGGTTCCATTTGTGGGGGAATCTGTACTCGTACTACTGGTTGTGCAAGGCACTGGAAATTATATGAAAAAAATTTGAAAAAAAGGCCATGCCTGGTTTGTGGATTTCCTACTGATGCTGATTCGGGGTATTGCACCAAATATTGTTCCAAATATTCTGCAAAGTACCATGCAATGAATTATCGAATAAGACAGAAGTATGGGGCTGAGGCCCTTCAGTCCAGAATTCTCTCTGAATTGTCTGCTGAGGAGTGAGCAAAAAAATACTACTAGATATTATCAGATGGAAGTCTTGCTAGTTTACCGCTTTTAGCGTCTTCTTAAATGATAGTGTCATTTTTCTTACCACTTATTCGAGGCTCTAAGGGGATTTACTTTGCGAACCTAAGGGAAGGAATATATTCTGAGGATAAGTCTTCTTCGGAAATATTATATAAAATAATGGAAGAAGACTTATCTTTGAATGAATGACCTATTTTTGTGAAGTCTAGTAGTATATCCAGATTGTTTTATAATGAAATCTGCTTACGCAATATTAAATAAGTCTTGAATATCATTCGCAATTGACATATTGTTCACATTAGAACTGGAACTATCTTTAGTCTGCTTATTTTCCAAAAGATTTTCCATCAATAATTCATCAGGTGGGAGTTTACTATACTCATATCGAGTATCTTTCCCATTTTCCCAATAAATTTCCCTTCCTGTTTGGTATGAAGGTAACTCAGGAGCATCTTTGCTATCAAATGACCCAACCAAATGGTAATATTTGAAATTCTTATCTATAGCCTTAAATTTTAATCCATAAGTTGCGTAAAGTGATGCATTTAATAAACCAAGTTTTGCTCGAACTGTTTTTAATCCCGATTTTTTAGCACTGCGCGATGCATCTGTATTATCAAAAACTCGAGCCATTTTAGGGACTAAATCCTGGAGATATGATATCGACTCAGGAGATTCCATGCGTGTTTTAACATCATTAGCTTTATAACGTGTCCTATCGTCAATATCTTTAACAGGTGTACAATTTCTTAGCAACTCCAGACAAATTCGATGCTTCTCAGCCCGGGTTGCAGTTGTGAACCTATCTTCTCTGTAATCTTTACGGGATATAGCCTCAACGGCCGTTTCATTGTTAGTACCAGCATCTCGTAATTGCTTATAAGCCCTAAACCATTTCATGTGATTGTAATTCCCATACTTGGAGATGAAATTCTCGGTCAATGATTCAGGCGAAATCTCATAACATTCCACAATATGATGCCGATCTAGAGATCGCATTTCTTCTAAAGTTTTTCTTGACTTATTCTCTAGAAATTCAGCAGTCTCACGATCAATAATAGTAGCATTGGATACATCTGATATCTCCTCTGCTTTA
Source organism: Rhizophagus clarus (assembly GCA_015698045.1). Lineage (NCBI taxonomy): Eukaryota > Fungi > Glomeromycota > Glomeromycetes > Glomerales > Glomeraceae > Rhizophagus > Rhizophagus clarus. The sequence goes on along the minus strand of BLAL01000252.1, from coordinate 695,923 downwards.
ACGATAGAGGAATTCGCCTTCACGGCTTGAGATAATGATACAACATTTTCTTCAGACTTAGGAATGGGTTCTATGATGGAGATTATCATACCCGCCTCTCTGAGAAAATCGACCATTCTCCAACCAAATAAGCGCCAGGAACAAAATTTTTCCAGCATATAAGCCACCCACAATCGAACAGTCGGTACATCCTTATTCCGGATGATAGAGTCTATATCTGGAAATACTTCTCTATTCTGAAGTTCTTGGGGAAGACATTCGCGTTTGGCATTCAACAACCATCGAAATAACCCTTCTTCTGTAATGGGAACATTAGACGATCTTTGCTCGATATGACATATATAATCTTTAATGCACCGCATGCAGAATAACATCTGATTTGTTTCGGCATTTGTTTCTATGTAGCTATTAAAAAGACAGAATGCTCGCTCAAACTTAGGATTAGTGCAGGATACTCCTATTTTTAAAGTGCTAGTATAGGCAACTAGGTCTACGTCTTTCCATGATTCTTCTACGTTGCTAAAGTCATGAGCCTTTTCCATCGGATCAGACTTGCCGTGGTATTCCTTGATCCATAATTCTGGAAAATCAGTCTTAAGAGCGCGAACAATCCCTTGCATGTCTTTTCTAAGATGGCAAATAAGTGACGCACTTGTTCTATTCTCAAAAGGTAATGAAGATGTATTCTTAGCCCAGTCCCAAAGTTCGGTTAATACTGTTTCTTTATTAGGGGCTAGACAGAATGTCTTACCTTTCTGAGGCTGATAAGTATTGTGGATAATAGAGAGAGGTATGCCCTTACGAAGGGCCTTAATCCATTCAATGTTGAGGTTAGTTAGGTTATTATCCATTACAATAATGCGCCTAGCCTCTTAGATCAATTTATATAACTTTTCTATCGATTGACCCACCAGATGACTTTGTGCTTGAGCAATTATAGACACTATTTCATCAAGCCACAAGTCATATTGGATTGGAAGACATTTGCATTTTTTATTACATTTACAATTATTAGTAATCTGATGTAAGCTTTCTATCTGGCATACTACCCTCTTATGATCAGATAGATTTATATTACCATCGATATCACAATATGATTTGAGATTGAGTCTTGTAGTAACAGCATTCGAGTAAGAGTGGCGCGTGAATAATACTAGCAAATTCACGTCGTCAGATATAGTAAGATGCTCTAGAACATATGTTTTTCCCATCTCCCAAGGCGAACCTACATAGATATCGCCTTCATTGGGTAATGGTCTTACATATTTCTCCTCATATGTTTCTGTCGCTGTAAGGGTTTCATTATACTTAACCCAGGGTGGCATTTTTACGAAGGCTTTAGGAAAGCCAGGGCAGGGCCTCTTACCTTGTGAGAGACTTGCGGTGAATTTTTATTTTCTTGCTGAATTTTTTCTGCAATAGATGGGTCGCATTCAAAAACTATCCCTCGCTCATTACTATTCTGCCAGAAACATTTTACGATGAACCTCCCACTGCTAGCGCATACACGGCCGAACCATCACTGATACTTGTCATGTATACGTTTGCAGAGTGGACATCCTAGTGAAGCTTTCCGGTTAAAATATACGAAGTTTTCTGAGTCTTTTTCTTCGATAGTCCAATCCCTAAAATAGCTAGAATGTTTTTGTAAAACTAGTTCTGCGTATTTTCGTAATATATCCTGACCCACGGATATTCTTAGCGGATTGTTATTTTTTTCTATGCTAAGCATTCTAGGTCTTACTTCAAGCCCTAAGCTAGTAGGTGGTTGAACCCTAACGTGATCGAGCTCATTCCACCTATTATCTAGTGAGAATTGAAGGATTCGTTTTACGCGACCTTTTTTTACCGAACCAATTAGGCGGAGGTTAAAATTGTGACCAGATAAATTCTGATCAATAAACTTACCGAATTTTTCACCCGTTAATGTATATACTAATTTGGTAAATGCTTTGAGCTCATGATGGTTGATAAGGAGCGCCGGTGCATATAAAATATGATAACTGCATTTGCTAGGATCTGATGATGTAGTAACTATTAACCCTTTGAGAATGTCTTCCCAGTCACAGTCAAGAATTTGATACAAAGCTCTTATGAAAGAACAACAGATTCGAATGAACACTTCTTGACCCTTAACACTAGCTGTTTCTATATCTTCTTTCGATGCATCGATATCGATTACGGCCCTTAAAGGTTTTTGACCGTTAATACATTCGTGAATCCCAGGTAGACTATATACTTCTGAGATATCACCTGCAACGGAAAATTTTGGGGCCTGATCATCTTGATCGATTTTGATAACCAATTTATTTTCAACTTCATCTCGGTCATAGGCGTTATACAAGCAGGAGCCTTTTTCATTCGGAAAGAGGAATGAATAGATTGGGAGATATTCCAATGACCCCTTTTTATCTGACATATCTCTAGGTGGTGATAGGAAAATTTCTCGAATAGTATTTAGCAAGTCCTTGGGAGTGAAGTCGTTATTAAACTTTTCTTGCCTTAAAGTATATGCCACATTAATCTTTCGCTCTTTTACATTTGGTGGTTGAACCAATGGAGTCTTGATAGTGCTGGTTGAAGCGCAGGGAGCTTCTTCATTATCTGACATATAATTAGACTCATAGTCATTATAATCATCTGACCCTAAGTCAGATCTATTATCAGTACAACTGCTTGAGTCACTTAAATATTCATCGGTGCTATCGTAGCGGAAAGCTGGGGCAGTTCTGGAGCGATCAGTTTGGTCAAAATTAGTTGGTGCATGCATGATGTTAGTTTGAAAATGTTTATATTACTTTATAAAATTCGAAAATGTTTAATTTATTTTTTTCGGTAGATGCAAAAAGAAATGATAGCGAACTTATTAAACGAATCAAAAAAGAAGGGTAACAGGATATACATCAAAAGGATAAGTCTTCTTCGTAATCATTATATAAAATATTGGAAGAAGACTTATCCTTCCTAGATATGTAGCCGGATATGATATGACAGCTAGGGTAGGCAAGAGTGCAAAATATTGGCAGAAGGCTACACTTTTCTAGATATATACTTGGGTATGGAAGGCCTGGTCAGAATCAATATATACCACCTATACCGCAATCGAAATTGGCATACTTGTACCAGCCATTAAGAAGAAAGGCAATCGGGTATATACTTTTAGATGGGGGTAACTTCAGAATTATTATATAAAATATTGGAAGAAGCCCCCATCTTCCTAGATATGTACTCGGTATGGTATAAATAGGCTGGCTATGATAATACATATCGCACCTCCAACCACAGGACGCGAAATTAGAGTAAATCGTAAATAAAAGGGAAACGGGTATATACTTTTAGATGGAGCCTTCTTCAGAATTATTATATAAAAAATTGGAAGAAGGCCCCATCTTCCTAGATATGTACTCGGATATGGTATAGCCTTCGCGTAATATAGAGGTATACCAAAAAGAGATACGAAGTTGGCTGGCCCCTCTTGGACACTTCGGAGACACAAATAAATACATTCTTTCTAGGGTAGTCTTCTTCGTAATCATTATATAAAATATTGGAAGAAGACTACCCTATCACGAGTATGTGCTTGGACGTATATGACATCTAGAGTAGACAAATGCGCGCTGGCCATAATAGTACATAATGCACCTCCAACCACGGACATATTCTTAATAATAGTATTGATAGAACATGTTTACAAAATAATGGGAAAAGAGAATATCACTATATTCTTAACCGCTCCAAAATTATAGCTAAGCTCCGTGAATCTGGCCTAGGCGATATGGAAGAATTCTCTGATATACCTCAACCTAACTTACCCACAAACGAGGCCACAGACATACCTATATTCAATGTACCAGAAATAATTCCTCCAAAAATAATCCCGCCTCAGCCAGAAGAGAATCTCCCCAAAAGAGATAAGAAAGCAGAACCCCCAATCGCCTCAACATCTGGGACATCCTCGGAATTACAGAGGTATATTTCTTCACTTATTAATCTTTCCCTTCTAGTCATGTAAAATATATCGTTTACGTCCGCTTTTGCAAAATCGACGGCATCTGCATCTGACATCATCCTGTCTCGATATTCATGGGATAATCTAACATCTTTTTCTGTGATAGTCATGAATATGTCTGGGTCTTCACCATGATCGATAGCCCATTTCCTGAGGCGCTCTTCTAGCTCTTGTCTAGCCTAGGATATGGATGAAGCTTTTTTATTGCTAGGTTTGGGTTTATCTATTAGTGACTCAGGTGATTCGGAAGTCTTAGTACTCTCGGATGTCCCAGATGTTAAGGCGATTGGGGGTTCGGCTCCTACTTTACCATATTTTTTTGCCTCATCTTCAAGCTGGCATACACGCTCTGAAAAACTTTCGTTATTTTTTGGATATTGATTGCCTATAAATTTGGTAGGACGTCAAGTTACAATTTATAAAGTAAAAAAATAAAATTTATAACTTGGGGTCCTACCAAAAAACGAGAGAGAAAGGGACCTCTCTGAGGCAGAAAAGTCAAGGAGAATACACAAAAAAAGACGGGTCATTAGTTATGGATAGTTTGGAGTCTATGCGTAGTTGGCGCAACTTAGCTTTGGCATAATCGATTCAACCCATACCAGTACTGGCAGTCAGGCAGGCAATATCCTTGCCTTTCAGGGATTGTAGCCAGGATCCACAAGACTCCAGGTAGGATCCGATATCTTAGGCTCACAAACTCGGCACTACGGGCCTTGTTTGCCGGCCAGCAAACGGGCATAGAACCCCCCCTCCCCCGACGGATGATCCCATGACAGATGACCCCATGACAGATGACCCCATGACAGATGACCCCATGAAAATGCATGTAAACGACTCAGAAACAAGAAGAAAAGCGTGGTATTTAGATTATATAGTGGTAGTTAGATTAAATGGTGGGTGGTAGTTAGATTATATGGTGGTAAAAAAAACAGATAGCAAGAAAGATTTTAAAGGATAGCTAGAGCATAAAAAAGATACCTAATTCGTAAAAATAAATAGATTATGATGGTAATTAGATTATATTATTTAGATTATATGGTGGTAATTAGATTATATTATTTAGATCATATGGTGGTAATTAGATTATATGGTGGTATTCAGATTATATGGTGGTAATTAGATTATATGGTGGTATCCAGATTATATGGTGGTAATATAATCTAGGGCAAGTGGGATACCACCATATAATATAATTATATTATATGGTGGTATCCCACTTTTAATGATATTTGAGACGATACTTGATTTGAACTTTCTAATCTTAAAGTAAAATAAAACCCATCTCTTTCCACATAGAAGAACAAGAAGACGAGACCTGCTTATCTAAATATCTGTCGAAATGACTGCAAATCTGTGATGAAGAAATTAAACCATCATGTGTCACCATCCTGATTGTCCAATCAAGACTGTTATTGTAGCATATAATAGATAAACAAGTTCCGCAAAAAATAAAAATTTCTCTTCCGTAGTTTACAATCATAAAGATGCATTTTCTTTGATTTACTATTTCTTTTTTGTCTTCAGGGTCGTCGGTGCTGGGCTACGCCCAGCGGTGGCTAAAGCCCTATACATCCCCCCTCTGGGTAAAACCCTATCAGATCCCCTTCCAGTTAGGCTCCAGCGCCTCACGGCACGTCTCTAACAATACCATGAATAAATAACATTTCCATACCATACCCCCATCTATAATCATCTGTAACCACATCTGTAACTAACAAACATACCAAGAACAAGATAAAACGAAGAATAAAGAAGAAAAAGAGGAGAGGTTACAGATACTACAGATGTTACAGATGATTTTGGGAAAAGTAGTCTGAAAAAAAACATTATATAATAGCTTTGAAATGGGGTACCTGATGCGTAACCTGAAACCTCAACTTTTCACCCATCTGTAACTAGCTCAAACGCTTCACCGAGCCCAATATGATATGTAAAAAATACCCTTTCACCCATCTGTAACCACCCATCTGTAACCACCCATCTGTACCCACCTATCTATACCAATCATCAGTCATCATACCAGTCATCAATCTGTTCGTACCTAAATGTATCAACCCCCAAGAGACAAATATACTGAAAAAAACAGCTAATATCGATCACCCACCTAAATGTTCAACTATCTCTTTTAATGGTTTTTCAAATCCAAACTCTTTAGCACGCTTTGCATTATCTAGTATCGAATTCAGACGAACTGTACAAAGATGTACTGATATAGACAGCTTACATGAAAATATATATAAGCTAATCAAAATATATAGATCGGTCTCTCTAGATGATGAACTTACTTTTACCTTTACTCGAGACTATGAGGAACAGTTAAATAGTATTGAACCAGATGTTGAATCGATCAAGATTTGGCTACTCAAACGAATTAATGAGCTAGATAGGAATGTAGGAGAAAAAGCTTTATATCGATTTTTATTTGATTTATATGTAATAGAAGGAATAAATAAACCCTTTGCCGTATTTTATGGTATGTATTGTATTGTAATAGATAATCCCTTAAGCAAAAACTTTGTTTTTCGTGCATTGAAGGCCTTTGGCATAGTAACAAAAATGTCAAGAATGGTAATAGATGGTAAGGAAAAAAGTACTATAACTATAAATGTGATTAGAGAAGAGTTACTTGAGCTTTTTAGAAAGAATGGAATAGACTATTAATTCCTACTTGTAGGGTAGGCTTTTTCATTAAGCCATCATTAAATAGTTTTAGAAGTGTTTCAATACCTTCTATTATTTTTTCGTCACTTAGAGGACGCTCATTCAAAAGTTCTCTATATCGATCAAAAGATGTTACTGATACTGGGGAATTATTTCTAGTAACACATACATTCTTAACTTGGGAATGGAATTTCTTATACTCATCTCCAAGAGTACGATCATTTATTCCATAAGCTTCTCTAAAAACATATCTAGCCCAAATATCTGAATTTTTTTGCCTTCGGTAAGGCGTCTGGTATTAAGTAAAATTTACGTTCCTTAGGAGGAGGAAAGTTCTGGGCAAATTCCTCTAACGAATTATTCTTCCACTGATTTCTGCACAATGATGTAATAGCTGATCACCAGGCAGGGTCTGTGCGATAACCGTTAAGGTGCTAAAGCATAATAATATATTCTAAAAAGAAAAACATAACCTTTATTCTTTATTTTTTTTTCGAACAATATGTGAATAAGTGTCTATTTGCAATACAGGACTACCGTAAAAGTAAATATTAATGTCAAAAGCATATACTGTGAAAGGCGAAGTTGATTTACAATTCCAAGTTCTACACTCTTTGCGTAGAGACGCTATGCCAAAAAGGGTTTACATTACCCCTATTTTTATCATTGTCCGCAGTGATTAATAATGACAACTGATTTCATTACGGAAATACTACTTAAAGTATGAATAATTTACAAGACTATCATGGGGATATAAATACGATACAAATTGAATCTAAGTATAATTTTTATAAAATGCCGGAAAGAAACATTACGTGCTTTTTTCAAGGAGTAGAGGAGGAATTTCGTGTTGATGTCGATGGATTAGAAACTATCAAGGATCTTAAGAATTTAATCGCATGCCAAAAAACAAAATTTATCTGTGGTATTAATGTTGATGAATATAAAATTTGGGAAATAAGATCAAATGATGATATCATACGATTGAAAGATAACCTGGCTGAGAGAAAAGATAGTACGGCGTTGAACGAATACCAAAGAATACTCAGATTATTTGGAGAGAATCTCGATGAGAACCATATTTGTGTTTTATGGGTAAATCACACACAGAAGTAGAGATGATGAAAGAGATTATAAAAGATATGGCAGGTCATGTTCGAAAATTAGAAAAAACGATTCGAGATTTAACTGACAAAATTCAAAGTAAGCGTAAATAGATGTATGACTAAGTCTTCAGATATCACTCTATTAGACTAATAGCTTATTATATTTTTGATTTAGGTGTAACAGTAAATGATAGCTCAGGTAATTATTACTTACCCCAGTTGAAATGCATCTTTTTTTAGCATATGTTCCTAATGCAATTTATTGTATATATAGATGAAGAATTGGATGGTTTTCTTCGTAATGTATGCAATGCGGAAATTATTATGACGGGTGATGAGTTATGGGTACATAAGAATTATGAATCAAAGAAAGAAAACCCACCTAAACATGTTAGTATTGGATGTAAAGTAAATGAGATTGATAGTAATGGCATATTACACGTAGTTATTTTTGGTTATGATGAAGAGAAAAAGTTAATTTATTCATTAGAACAGCTTGAAAAATGGTTACTTAAAAAGTTTGGGCTAGAAAAAGAGTTTAGAAATAAAAATTATTCTCGTGATGCTATTATGGTTAAACGTGGAAGTGGGGAGAGAAAGTATGTGAATAAAGAATACAAGTGGAAATAATCAGCCTGTAATTCTTAGCATCAAATACATTCACATCATGTAATATAGCAATTTTTATGTATTAGTTGTTGCTTCTGGTAACTTTTTTATTTCATAAATAAAGTATTACTATATTGATAATGGGTCTATCCCGGTCTTTATTTTTGCATGTATGAAACAGATTTCATTATATAAAATAGTTTTGAAATGCAAGACGTGAAGATTCTTCATGGTTACACATATGGCCGATCATACGGCTGGTTTTGCGATATACATGCTAACCAATTTCTCTATTTTTTCTCAAACAAATGTGACCGGAGGAAAAATAGCGTCTACACGCAATTTCAAGATTGCCGGGAGTAAGTGTCTTTCTGGTAGATTGCCATGCTAAAAGGGATATAATTTTCCCTATATTCATTAACCGCAGTGATTGACCAATGATTATCCCTGACTAGTCTTTCGTGCGTGGGAAAGGGGGATAAGCTTTGAAATATAAATACGACAAAATTAAATCTAGACGTTAAGCTAATAACAAAAAATGTCTGAAGTCACTCTTCTATGCTATCTTCAGGGTGAGAAGAAACCATTTAACGTAGTGGTTAACAAAACGGATATGATTGAAGATTTAAAACAGTTAATATCATATAGGATGAGAAAGGCTATTAGCGAAAAAAATATTGTAATAAATGAGTTCAAAATATGGAAAGTATCCATTCCTGTTGATGAAACTGATATCCTACAAAAGGACACATCCGAGTTAAAGGATGGTGAACTATTAGAAGACAATCAAAATGTAACGTCCATTGGAAAAGTTCTTAATAACTATATTCAAGTCTTCATGGGAAATCCAAATTCAGTAATTATTCCACCTAACTTGGAAAAGGTCGTTCAAAATATGGGTGAGAGGATACAAGAGTTGGAGAATAAGATTCAAGATTTAATCAATGAAACTCGAGGTAAGGATTTTGCTTAGACCTTTCAGGTTTCGTATTTTTGTACTAATGGATTATTTTTTTTCAGACGAAAGATTGGATGAAGATGCAGATGAAGAACTTCACGCTATAAGGGTAGGCGATGTGTTCTTGATAGATAAGGAGTATACTAACACTAAAATAAAAAAGAAAAAACCTGTTAAGATTAGTTGTAGAGTAGTTAGTATTGGTAATACAGGAAGGTTAAAGGTGGCTCTTCTCAGAGGAGTCTAGCGGAAAACAAAAAGTGGTTTCTTCGTTATTGACGCTTGAAAAATGGTTACTTGATTGCGTGGGTCTATCTATCTTGTATAGAAATAAAGATGATACGCACCTCTGTAGATACCTCAAAGTAATACGTGGCGAGGGAAGGAAATCCTTTAAAGAAATTTACGAGGATTATATAAATAATCGCTGAAATAATAAACAGGAAGAATTTATATATATTATCTCGTGATTTATTATGTATTTTTGCAGTATCCGGAGACAATTTATTTCATAAATAAAGTATTATTATCGAATTGTCATTAGAAACATTATAAACGAGTCACGTGAAATGGTTCAATGTTTGTGCGCCCAAAAGATAAATATTTTTTTTTCTTTCGTGATCACCCGTGCGATAGTTAATTTTGATAGGAAGCTGAATACCTCTATTTTTACCCAAATAAATGTGAAAGAAAGTATACACGCAATACAGGACCTACTGTAAAAGTAAATATTAACGTCAAAAACATATGTTATGAAAGGCTGAGGACTTCGCAATTTTGAGATCGCTAGGCGTAAGACCAACTATGGGTCTTTTTGGTAGATCTACATGTGAAAAGGTATGAGGATTCTGTTTACATGTGCTTCCATGAAACTCTTGGCATCATACGACATTGATAATCGTTTTTCTTATCTCCTTAACTCCTCCCAGCAAGATATAAAGCATGTAGGAGTATGTAAAAGTTCAGCCAACTTACCTGCGAAAATTTTACCTGTAAGTGCTTCGCTAAGGTATGTATATGTCAGAAGTTACGTATGTATGGGAACGAGCGCCAAGCCGAAAGAAAATTCTCACTATGAGCCTTGAAATTAGGAATTGAAAAATGGCCAATATTGTTAACTTCAGGTTTAAAGTCCATAATAAATCGGATGATGACATCTTCACAATCAAAATAGCCTGGCAAACATTGGTCAGAAATGCCATACCCACTATCAGAGAAGAAATGGCAAGACGAAATATCAAGGTTCCTAAAAACATTAAGCTTCGTGTGAAAAATCCAAGAGGGCCGGAGAAAGTGTTGGAACTAGATGATAGGATCTCTAAGTATTTTAATATCGATCACATTGAAGAGGGTCTCATCCTCATATATCCCCAGTAGTTAGATTTTTTTTTATCTATATTTCATTATCATGTAGCGATATAGTCGCAATTTTTATGTATTGTAGGCCGTGTTCCAGCAACGTTTTATTTCATAAATAAAGTATTAATATTGTACTGTACATAAGAAATGGATCACGTGTAATGATGCAATGCCTGTGCTACATAAAAACCTATATTAATGCCCAGTATTCTCTTTCCCGAACAGAAATAAATTTTTATCTCACTCCAGAACGTAACACTATTTTTTTGTCTGAGCTTATTTCCACTAGCCGTTAAGGCGCTAAAGCATAAAAACGTAACACTATATCCACCTCAACAGCTGAACACGATTCTTATTTGGTCGAGAACTGGGATACAGAAACCCTTATCAATTTTTTGAAAGAGCAAAACCTCAAGCTCGAGGAAAAGCACTTCGATATTCTTCGCAATGAAGAAATTACCGGCCTCTCCTTTCTTGATATGACTGAAGAAAAATTACGTAGTTATGGATTTAAAGGTGGACCAGCAACACTTCTCGCAAAAGAGGTTCAGGCCTTCAAAGAAAAGCCGAAGTGTGTGTTTTTCTCGTACAAGAGTTTGAAGGAAGTGTTAGCGAAATATGGTATCAGCTCTGATGGTACAGAAACTATCCCACTATTTTCACCAGAAATCCACGAAGTCCAAGACTCCAACAAGCATTTCGAGCATTGTATAGAGAATATTTTATTCAGGATGAAAAATTACGGGTCATTGGTTCTGGATAGTTTGGAGTCTATGCGTAATGAGTATGTTTCGACCATACTTCATACAGCTCTTCACATTGCAGGAGACATAGTGAGTAAGGAATTCAGCATGAGGCCTGAATACGAAATAATTGGTGATGAAAGCTGTGGACGAGTCGATTATGCAATCAAGGAAGTCGAAAATCTAATTTGCATTACAGAAAACAAGGTTTAGCGTAGTGTGCTTGAAGGCTTCGCTCAGAATATCAAACAGCTCGAGAGTTCGTATAAAACGAACAAGAGGAAACGAAAAAGGGAGGACGACGATTTCAACTATCTATATGGTATTGTAACCTCTGCCAGGGATTGGCATTTTCTTCTTTATAGTCCTGGTGAAATTTCTCAGGCGAGTGAACTTCCATTCACTATCAAATTTAACAAGAAGGCCTTAGATAAGGATTCAGAGGAATATGTCACTTTGTGTAAGAGAATGTTGAAAGTTTTGGGCATCATTGTAGGTTTGTTAAAAGATAGGGCATGTGCTGAGGAAGAACCTGAAAGGAAGAGGGTTAGGATAGAGGGGTATCGATCGAAAAAATAATCATGTATATTAGCATAGATGTCATGTATCACAGGCTACGTCCCAAACATTTGTATTTATTTTTCGCATATATTAATAAAAAATTATTCTTGGCAAATTTCAGCCAGGGCGTCCCGGTCAAAAACACGTATTTTTTTTTATTTTGAATGCTTATATACAGTGTATTAGTTTTATATATTATAGATCATGTCATCCGATCTTGAATTATTGAAACAGAGTATCACTGAACTTGAAGCTAAGAACGCCAAGAGAGAGCTGATCTTAAAAAAGAGTATACCGATCTTAGAAACAAGCTCTCAGTATCTGATGCTGAAATAGCTGAACTTAAGCGCAGTAATATCAAGTTTCTAAGAGCGAATAAGGAATATAACGAGAGATGTGATGCTGAAAATGCCAAACTTAGGGCCGGAATTAAGGAGCTGGAATCTGAGAATATTGAAGTTAGAGATAGACTCACGAAAGTGGAACAGAAGCAGTCGCAAAATGATATTACCCCTAACAATAACTCATCTAAGTTCAATTCGGGTGCGATCCATCATGAAAAATTGTTAGAGGAGAAAGAGATGGATAGTTTCTTGCTCGAGGCTCATAAGAAAATCGTTGGTGAAGATATTAGGCAGAGGAGGCGAGAAAAGAAGCTTCAAGCCCAAGAGTCTCTTCCAGCATATCTCGACGAGAAAATGCCTCAAGAGATCAAGTATCCTACCTCTGATCCAGTGATACGTGATCAAAAGAGAGTTACTGGGAGTAGCAGGTCACATAAGAAAAAAGGAATGGATGAACTCAAGCACGAATTATTCAATCCCCCTTCGGAATCTGATGGTTCATCCTCTATAAACCATAATAATGTGACTGAAGTTTCTGAGACGGCCCGTCCTGGAAAAGTTACATATGATAGTATTGATGAAGCCTTACAACATCTAGCTCAGTTATGTGACAAAGCCATCAATGCCGAAGATAGAGCAAATCGAGCTAATCAGGAAGAAATTTTATGTTGGTGCCTCTACTGGAAAGATTTTAGAGATCAGCTTGATGAGATTATCAGAAGCAATGGTGGTAAATTTGGTGAAAAGAAAGCGAGAAGTGTGCTTTATGACACCATTACAGAACAACTTTCTATCCCCCGCAAGAAAAGATCGCAAGAATTAGGGTTAAAACTTAGGGACATACCATGGGATAGCTTGCGTAAGAAAACTCAGAGAGCTGAAAAAAACTATAAATTATTCGAAAAAGTGGGTCTAGATAAGATCAAGTATATTAATTCATATAGCGCGAATTCCATTTCAGAGCTTACTGATGCACAATTTCAAGAGATCATAGATTATGATATATCTTTGGAAAAGTTATCTCCGGAAGCTGGTCATGTATCTGAAATTTCTGAGACAGCCCGTCTCAAAAAAATATTACCTGAAGTAAATACACCATCTACACCTCAAATCACTCCAGCTAAAGCAGATGATAATGATCTCACGGATCTTAAGGAGGAAGATTTCTGTGGTGGTGAGGTAGTGATCGCAAGTGTATCATCTGCATACCAATCTAAGCCTGATCATTCCTATTTTCGCAACAAGATATTGGATCAATATCCTAATCTATATAGAGAATGTACTTGTGAAAATTTCGATTATTATGGGATTACTGATGAGGCATCATGCGGGGACTACATCTGTCTATTATGCAAATTAGATCATGATGATGAAGAAATAGAAGGTGAGTATAAAGCCAGATCTTACTTTATTAAATGTGAACAGCGTGAAATTGAGATAACTGCATAGTCTCACCCCTCAATCAAAGATTTCGGGATGGGAGAAAAGTGATATATTTCTTAACAGATAGATTTTCTTTTTTCGACCCTTTCACCCCGCAGTTCTTGAACAAGGGGGAGGAGATTTAAATTGTTTGCAGTCATATAAAAAGGAAAATGACTGAGTCTGATAAAATACTAACCGCTGAATATCTGGATTGGCATACCAAATTAATTGGATTACCAAGTATTTTGACAGATAAGATTCGTTCCAAATTATACAAAAGATATAAAAAACAAACTGGAAATGAGCCATGGCAACTAACAGAAGTACATGAATCAGAAATTATAAATTTGAAGCCAGAAAAAGGGCCTATAACTTTTGAAGTCAGACCTGATCCAGAATTAATTATCAAATCCGTCTTAGAGCACTTCCCATACTTGAAATTCCGAAATACTTTTAGAGGTATTGATAATTATAATTTTGCATTACCTCAGCCGTGGAACTCACCATGCCCTATTTGTGATGGAAAACATGGGAATAATGGATTACATGGCTCATGGTACTGTGAAAATGGGAATCAGTTCCCTTATGATCCTGAATTAGCGAAGTTGTATTCTCAAGATAAGTTGGAATATTGTCTTACTTGCTTCACTTCAAGCAATAAACTCAAGTTCGCAATAGTACCATAGCATAGTTTATAAATCTTATTATTATCAAGCTATTGTATTTATTTTTTTCATCACTAATTAATAAAGTACCTTCTCGCTTATCACCTGATATGTAAAAACTACACGCGTCACAATCTCAAAGTTTAGCACTTTTTTTATATGAAGTATTGCAAGATGTAATTTTTATAATCTGGTGTGACAGAGTAATAAGTCAGATCAATCTGTACGACATTTGATTTCTCATATATACCCCCATAACCCAAAAAACCCAAAAAAATTTCTTTCTCGGATTAAGCAATTTGTAATACCAAAATGGAAGCACTAACGACTCTTAAAACGGAAATTAATCATCTTAGTTTCACTCCAAATGAGCAAGACAGTTTGTGTAAATACTTCACTCGAAACGTAGAACAAATAAATGTTGTTGTGACTTTTCTTCCTGACTACACAACGGATGATGAGAAGCGGGGTTACTTGAAGTCTTTAATATCCACGCCTGGTATGTTTCAACCTTGCGCATGCTGTCACATTCGCCAATAATACCGAATACTTACTTATTTTTGTGCTTTTTTTCCTGCTTCTTATCGTCAAACCCACCCAAAAAACACATTCACGTTATCGTAGAGCAACCCATTGATGGTAAGTGAGTTGTAATATATTTATTCAACGCGAGTACGAACGCGATTCTTTTTTTATTCCACAAATAATATCGAATGTTCTACTTTTCTCATTTCTTAACCGATAATATTAAACTCGTTTATAGGTAATTTTCCTAATGTGACTTCTCTGCAGAGAGCAATTGAGGATGTTAGAACTGAACTTAATCTTAAGATGGAAAGTGAATTTAAGAAAGTACACAATGCTTTGGAGACATCGCTCTATTCACCTGGTATGTTATTCATCTGATCCATCAATTATTTCTGAAAAACTATTAACGTTTTTTGTTTAGGTTTTGTAACGGAAACTGATAAGGACAAAGAAGTACGTGATAAAGGATCCGGAATTTGCTTTCCACTCAAAGTGACCGAAAGTACTAAACCACATGCACCTGGAAAGTTTTCACTTCCACCTAACAAAAACAGCACAGATGTTAGCGAAAAAGACATACAAGATTACTTTATGAACGAATGTGGCGTACTAAGAAATTATGTTCCCATAAAAAATAAGCTTAAACTTACTGTTGAAGATACACGCAATTCGCCAGTATTAGGAACTTGAAAACCTGATTTCGTGTTCATTCCAAAAAATTCACATTTAGATTACCTAAATGTTATGGCCATTGGTGAGGTAAAGAAACGAACTGGTGAAAATTTTAGCAACGCGCAAATAGGACAAGCAATCTCGTTTGGCGAAAAACTACTTCAAGTTCAGCCACGGCGAAGTTTTGTGTTAGTACTTTTGACAAATTGTATCACAATTGATATATATAGGGTGACTAGGGTTGATAACCATCAAAAAACCCAGTTCACATATGAATACGTAGCACCCCGACCTTTAGAATATAACTCTACTGATGATAATGGGTGGAAATATATGGTAACAATTATGGAAAGCTCTCCGCAAGACTTGGGGTGGGTTGAACCATCATTGAAATTTGACGATAACATTATAACGCTGACTCGAGCCATTGGTGTGGGCAGAACAAGTATTGTATATGAAGGAAAACATAATAATGAATCAGTGGCTGTGAAAATGGTAAAGAAGGCAGATTACTTGCCTTGTATTAAGACGGAAGTAGATGCATTAAAAGATCTGTCGAAATTGGGATCACCTCATATTCCAAGAATCCTTTTTCAAAATGAAGACACCCTTGTAATGACTCCAGTTGGCGAGAGGATTAATAATTTGCGAAAAAAAGACATTAAAGATATTATCACCACCCTCCAAAAAGTTCATTCAAGTGGGATTATACACAAAGATCTTAGAAAATTTAACTTTCTTCGTAATTTGGATGATTTAAGTGAAAATATTCTTATTGTCGATTGGGGTTACAGCACAAACGACTCTGATAGTACCACATTTGCAGGAGCATTGGAATGTATGCCAGACCATATCCTGCAATCATTAATCAATGGAGAGGAGATCGTTTATGGACCACAAGTTGACTTGGTCTGTTTTGTTTGTTCATTCTATTTAATGCTCCATAGACCAACATTGGATAGAGTTCCCTTTGACAAAGATGATAATATCAAAGAACGAGCACATATTTTATTAAACTTCTGGAAAGATTCTAAACAGTCAGATGTATGGAATAACATCTATGAGGCGATAGATAGCACAAGCTATGATCAGTTAATTCGAGAGCTTGAAAGATTATTTTAGATAACTAGTTTTAGAAAATTTAAATTTAATCGTAATTGCTACATCTCTTCTAATGGCTTGATATAAACAAAAACTTAATGTAATATCTTACTAATATATCAATAAAGCCCTTGCTAATTTTTATCTTGCGTATTCAGATGTATAGTTGTGCATTGAGATGTTTAACATAATAAAGTTTATATGCCGATTTTATTACACTATTTTGTAATGCGTCTGTTCAAACAAGTTCGCGATTGCACATAGGCCGATCATGTGAAATCGATCACCTGGCTTAACGCAAATGCGCAGTACGATATTGATATCGGGAAAAATTCTTGCTGAAGCTGTGCGACATGCAAATTGCATATATATTATTCGCATTATTTTTTTCGACTTTACTTTTGTCATGTCTCCCCCACACTATTATCATATCAATAAAACAATATTCGGGTATGGATATTTTTTCCATCAATCAATATCTCGCATATGGGATTTGGGGGTATATGTTAATCATGAAGTCATTTTTATCGATTTGCAAGAGGATTAACGGAATGACGAAATGCAGTGCGTAATTGCTGGTAAAAATCTGGGGAATGTTTTCTCCTGCGAAATTTTAATAGTGCTATAAAAGTGGCTGTATGAATTATGTTGGCAAGAGGTATTGGAAAAGCTAGTAGTATATCCATCATGTCGGGTTCAGAGCAAAGTAGTGTGTCATCGTCCTTTCTTACCAATCTTAGAATCCTTGGATATAAAATACTTAAAAGTCTCGAAGAGAAAGATGTCAGAGATATTGACGTTCCAGAACTAGGGCCATGTTCCAAATGTAATGAGGAAATTTTTTCATTTCCCATTACAGGATTCACCATGCTCGCCTGTGGCCATACTTACCATAGACTTTGTATAGAAAAAAAGCTTCTGAACTCTTGCCCATTCCCTGGTTGTGGAAAGAACGTTGACACTATAGAAGCTAGGAGGGATTCACAATCATCCCAATCAAGCGGTGTTTCAGCTATATCAACCCTGATGGGCGAAAAGTTTACAATAACTTCGCCAACAATACACAAAGATGCTATGGAAGATGTGGAGGTTGCCGTGTATCAACAAACTGAAAGTGAACGAAGCAGTTTAACGTGTGCAAAATGTTCTGAAGATATTGCCCAAGTTTCCAATTCTTCTGATAATTCCAATGGAGAGTCGTGGTTTGATGCAGATGCGTTTTTCAATGAGCCGAACCCCACTAAAGTGAGCGCTATCACTTCAGATGACGACATGTATTTTAAGGACTCAGATTCGAGTAATACAGACGATGAAAACTCTTCCAATGATTCTGATCCCGATTTATATTTCAAATATGATGACTCCAACTCTGATGATGAGTATGATCATGAACTTCATGAAAGGCTCACGCGTGAAGAGATGGTAAGAAAAGCGAAGTTAGAGGATAAAACACCAACTAAGCCTGCCTATGAAGAGGACGATTTTGATAAAATACTCATGGAAATTCACGAGAACGATGATATATATTTTGATGATGATGGTGATCCCATACCTCAGTTAGTAATGAAGAGTCCTATTATTGTTCCGGTTACCGCCTAGAATACTCAGACTGAATTATGCTAAATCGTATATTTCTTTTTTTTCGAATCACGTGGGTGGCTCAGCTGAGCACATATCATGCGCAGAAGATATTCGGTAAAATTCTTGCCGAAGAATGGGGGCTGTGCAATGTAGGTTCCACATATATATTCACAGTTCAGTGATGAGCGATCGATAATCTTTCTACAAACTATGATGTATATCAGATATATATAGTATATAGTCAGACATACAGTATATTACAACAATTCTTCCACAATTCAGTCATATTTTTTTTATAGATACTGAGAATAATGCCGTGTTCTGTTTGCGAAGGCCATGGTACAATTACGCAAGCTACTGCCAAGGACTGTACCCGCTGTTATGGGTCAGGTTCGATATTAGTTTCATATAAATGCCAAAGCTGTGACGGTTCTGGTTGTGGAAGTTGCACTCAGGGTAGAGTGAGTGGAACAAAAACATGTCCTTCATGTGACGGTAGTTGTCAAACGATCGTTTATACCGAAGTAACTTGTTCCAGCTGTAGGTAAGTAAACAATATTATATTAATTAACATCTGTTTTTTTCAACTCAAATGAAAAACTCATATTCTTTCATTCAATCAATCAGCTAGGTGCATCTACACTTAGTATATGTTTACAAAAAAATATGGATTTTGAAGTTTTGTCCACATTGGACCTTTTATGTATTTTTACTATGTATTAGCTTAGCGCATTATTAATAAAGCATTTATTAGTTTACCCCTAATTGGACTTTATTTTTCAACACATACATGTGTGAAAAATATTTATACTCTATCGTATGAGTACTGGCTCACAGATTTTTTTTTTAGCAATCATTATTCCGCATGGTGAGGATATATACAATTGAACAATTTAACATTTATCATGTGTCATTGCATTTCACATACTCCCAACGATATCCTCCAGCATAAGCTCGGAGTCCTCGACATACTACACCGATATTTGACTGGTTAATTCCAGTTGTACGTTGTGCTTCAGCTATGGATGGAAATTCTTGAGTAGAACCATCGTCAAAAATCTGCCTAATAGGACGTTGGTATCTATTATTATCCCTGGAGTTACGAAGCCTGAGACATACAGCATGTTGAGTGTTTTCTTTCTGTGTACACCATTCGAGATTGGATGCGCTATTGTTGATAGGATTTCCATCAATATGATTTATATATTCTTTCCCTTCTTCTTTGGGACAAAATGCTAATGCTACCAAGCGATGGACAAGATATCCCTCTCAAGCAACTTTTCGATAACCGATATGCAATGAACCTTGAGTGATTTCACCATTTGTTAACCGAATTCTTCTGAGAGACGAAACTCTGAATTTTCGTAAATCAAGTTCTATTTCTCTCCATTCTTCATTTGGATCAGGTTTTATGTGATCTTCATAATACATCCAGTGCCAGCCACCAGAAGTTTTTTGCTTCCTACTACAACATTCTGAAATGCAAGTTTCTGAAATTTTTAGTGCCTTACTGGCGAGCCAGATAGAATCCCAAATCTGAACAATATTTCCGTCTAACATTTTCTGCACAATTTTTCTGGATCTGATACGGCCGTGATTTGGGAATATCCTACGTTCAGCATTCTCTTTAGGAGTTACCCATTCCAAATTATCAGCCCGATTATCATGTTTGATACCATTGATATGATTAACATGGGGCTTATTCTCTGGATTAGGGATAAATGTTCGTGCAACTAAAATATGAACAGCGATATTTTTATAAACATTGTTAATTTTTATCCCTATTTGTATATAACCTTTTCTTTTGCAGGGATTTCGCCTAAGTATCATACCTTTTTTGTTCTTGATGCGTCCAAGATTGGAAACTAGTAAGTCTGAAGAAATTGCTACTGGTAACCAAACTTCCATTATGATGTCTGTTATTCATTATCATATCTACTTTTTAAATTTAAATCACATCAGGAAGGTTCTATCAGAACGACTCGCTATACTTTTGCAAAGCAATCCCCCGCAAATGGCGCATACAAAGCTGAACAAAGAAGTTAAGGAAAAACTTCCAGAAAATGTAAACAAGCATATGGTACGATTAAGCAGTTGTTCGATCATTTTAGGAAAACTTGTAACGAGGATGTATCTAATGCTAAAGTTAATGATAGGATCATGAATCAGATTTTTGTGCAAGATAAACTTACCGAGACTAACCTTCGAAAAAGAAAGGAAAGGGGTAAAAAGGTTTTCAGGCTCTTTAGTAATGTTGGTGGTATAGAAGCAATAGAATGGTTAAAGTCTTTTAATGCTACTTCAATCTTAAATCTATCTCCAGATGATGTCGATTTTCTTATTGCTAGATTAAACGAATAAATAGTACCTACTGCTATATGTATTTTGTGTAACTTTTGATAATAAAGGATTCCTTCAGGACTGGCTACGGCCATTTTTGATTTTTTATTTGTAAAGTAGTGTGCCATTAATGTCATGGCTCTCAGAGCCAAAATCATAAATTTTCCGGTTTTCATTCTTCCATATAAATTGGTATAACCCATAACTCTGTTCCAAAATTTTGCCAGATCTCATTAGTTTAGCTGTGACATTAATGTCACACTTCTCCCAATAAGATTTCGAATAAGAATCCATATGACTAAAATAGCCGATCATCTTGAACATGTGCATAATAATTTTCAGGCTATCCGGCTAAAGAAAAAATCTGAAATCTGATTGGCCGATCATCTCGTGATTTATCGAAAGCGCCAATGGAACTCTCCTAGAACTATCGAGGAACTGACAGGAAACTGGGGAGATTCCATGTGATACTAAACTTCGATATAATTTTTGTAATTTAGCCAACTAGATATGATATATGAAAATCTATTAAGACCCAGTATTAATTCTAAATTTCCTATCACCTTCTGCTCATAAGAAGTAAATTGACATCTAAATTGACTAGAATTGTTCTTGGATGATCTTAGATTAATCTTAGATGAATCTGTGATAATTCTAGAATCATTCTTGGACGATTCTGTAATCATTCTAGAATCATTCTTGGATGATTCCATAAAAGTTCTAAGACTAGTATCCCATCAAACTCTGATTGCTAAAGGGTCAGTTTTAGGGCGTCTTAAATCAAATACTATGAATTCTCTAGTTCATCAATGATTGGGGCAAGAGAATCTGATTCATTAGTATATTGTCTAATGATACGCTATGTATCACTTAAACTACCATGTCCACCATGTAGAGAAATATAATTCACATTTTCTCGAATTGCTTTTGGGATAGCAAAAAATCTTTGGGCTACATAAATAGCCGAAATATTTCTATGTCGTCTATGGGTAAAGTATCCAGTTATTTTTTCTTGGATGTTTTTAGGGGCATCCATTAAATCCTCAAATATAACTACAGTAGCAATTTTGGGGTCAAAGTCTTCTACATCCGGCATTTAGTGATATGAAATCGCTCTAAAAGTAACGTCTTCATTATCATCAAAGAAATCCTTTACTATTTGACATTTAGGTAGGTGATCGATATTAGCTGTTTTTTTTCAGTATATTTGTCTCTTGGGAGTTGATACATTTAGGTACGAACAGGTGACAATATGGGCAACTGGTATGAGGACTAGTATGAGGAATATATATAGGAATTCATACTAGGTAATAGGGTATTTTTCACATATCGTATTAGGCTTAGTGAGGCATTTGGGTATGTTCTTGTGAACAGAACAGATGGAACAGATCAGATACCTCAAAATAAAAAATATTTCTGGGAATAATCGGTCTGATTATTTTTTTTATTTATCTGTTCCATCTGTTCCATCCGTTCTATGTCCTTATTTCTTCTTTATTCTTTGTTTTATCTTGTTCTTAGTATGTTTGTATAGAACAGATGTATAGAATAGATGGAACAGATGGGTAGGTATGGTATGGATAGGGTTTTATCTATGGTATTGTTAGAGACGTGCCGTAAAGGCACTGGGAGGCTAACTGGAAGGGGATCTGATAGGGTTTTACCCCAGAGGGGGATGTATAGGGGCTTTAGCCACCGCTGGGCGTTAGCCCGGCACTGACGACTCAGGAAACTTGTTTCATATTTGTATAGTTTTTACATTATTCTCTCTAGTCTTTACATTTCTATCTGAATTTATTACCCATCTCGAGGCAATTCAATTAAGAAACAAATTACATAAACTCTGACACGTCCTAAGATACGTCAAGTGGTACGTGCAGAAAGGGCCCAAAAGAACTTTGTTTCTAGGTTATTTAGAAGTGTATAGCTGGCTACAATCAAAAAAGAAAACTATCTCCATTTCATTAATGAAAAACGTAAGTGATTGTTTATGTTAGATTCGAATTTTTTTTTTATATATTTTGCTTATTACAAATTTCGACAATAACACAACTAAAAGTTTGTTATATTCAGATAAATCTTAATTTATTCAGATCACAGTAATCATATTTTTTGCGTTTTGTTTTTGCAAACTTGTCAGAAATTGTTACAGGGTGTAGCTTCTGATGTTTATTGTGAATTAAATTAGGTTTTCTGTTATCATTATTAATCATGACTTTGTTATACCAAGGCACTGACTAGACTTAAAGCATAACTTGATTTTATTAAACAATTCTTTATCTATTACACAGAAAAATATTAAAAAAAATATAACTACAGTGAAAACTTGAATACCGCACGGACCTTAGCCTGACTAAAATCCTTCTATACGAAAGTATAGATTAAAGTGACCAAGGATCTTTATATAATATGATTATCAGTCATGGCAAGGTCTCAACAGTCAAATCAAGTTTATGCATATAGTCATTGATGAGTGTTTTAAAACATGTGATTAGTACGTAATTTTTGACCAATTCTTTGTGAAAAAGACGAAAAAGAAATTGTGATAATGCCACATAAAATAAGAAAAATATTTGGTTCAGATAGGTAATGAGGTATATTAAACGCTAATGTATTACGATTAATTGTTACATTGCTTTGTATATGGTATTTCTATGATGTCAATAGCAAAAATAATACTATGTTTAGTTCCACGTGAATAAGTAGTTGATTAGATGAGAAACGGTCATTGGAGTCAAAAAAAGATGATGAATGATTGTTTCTAATGCCGATGTGATATAGCCGATGTGATAGGTAAAATTCCAGGATCATTAATTAGCAAGCTAAAACATTGCAATGATAATTAACATCATTTTCCAAATATTCCGTTTGGTAGGGCTTTCTTGATTTCTTTGCAGTATACTACTGCAATATCAGATACATTATAGAAGTTTACTATCGATGATTCCTAAAGTTGTCCTTTTGATTTATTAGCATCTACTATATATTTTATTCTTCATAATACTTTGTACTTCTTAATATTTTATTTTTCATAATATTTTATTCTTTATAATATTTATTCTTCATAATAACATTTATTTTATAGCAAAATGTATTAATTAATCTGTATTACTATTGATTTGTCAACACAATACAATTTTTATATTGAAAACAAGATATTGGTACAATATAGTTTTGACATTTGATAGATATTTTAATTTGAAAATAATATCCTTGCGATGTTGTCTTAGTGTTTGCACAATATAATTTTGATATCGAGCAGATGTTTAATACTTAAAAACTATATTCTTGAGATATTAATTCGATATTGGTACAATGTAGTTTCGACATTGGGTAGATATATTAAATTTGAAATAATGTTTCTGCGATGTTGTCTCAATATTCGCACAATATAGGTTTGGTGTCGAGTAGATATTTTAATATTTGAAACAATATTCCTGAGATGTTGATTTCATGTTGGTATGATGTAGTTATAACGTTGAGTAAATATTTTAAAAATTAAATAATATTTCTGCGATGTCATTTCAATGTTTGCACAATATAGTTTTGATGTCGAGCAAATGTCTTAATATTTGAACAATATTTTTGAGATGTTAATTTGATGTCAGTATGATGTCGTTACGATGTTGGGCAGGTATTTTAAAATTTAAATAAAATTTCTGCGATGTTATCGTAATGTTTGAACAATATAGTTTTGATGTCGAGCAAATGCCTTAATATTTGAACACTATTCTTGAGGTGTTAATTTGATGTCGATATGATGTAGATTTGACATTGAGTAGGTATTTAAAATTTGAAACAATAGTTTTGAGATGTCGATTTGATGTTAGTACAATATAGTTTTGAGATCAAACTAATATTTTTTAAACTTTTAATGATATCACTATGATGCCATTAATATATTGAATCGTGTATCGATTTGATATTGATTCGATACCATCACAAATCAACATCAAATCAATATCAAATCAGCATATTTAAGTTCAAACTTAACTATGTCGATTCGATTTTCAATTATGATATCGTGAATATCTCGAATCAATATCGAATCGACGTCACCTTAGAACTCCAAGTTTCTGTAAAGTAAAATTTACTAAATGGTGAATTTTATTATAATTTTTATAATATTTAAATTAAAAATATTTTTATAATAAAATGGTGAATTTCATCTAAATTATATAATACATTATATATAATTAATATTTTATCCCAAAAAGTTGAAAAAATAAAAAAAAAGTACTTCTACTATTTTGCTTATTTTTTTTTTTAATTCTTTTTTTTTTTTATTAAAAAATTTTTTAATAAAATATTTTCTAGTATTTTAGTTTTATTATTTTTTAATTAAATTCTAGATACAATATTGCAATATATTTTTTATAAAAATAAAGGAAAAGAAATAAAAAAAAAATAAAAAAAAAGTAAAAAAAAAAAAATAAAAAAGAATAAAAAAAAGAGAATAAAAAATATAAATATGAGAGAGAAAAAAAAAAATTAAATAAGAAAAGAAAATTATAAAAAAGAAAAAAATACAGCTTTTTTTTTTTTTTTAAACAATTATTTTGGCCTTTCTAAATGCAATAATTTAATAAGTTTTTTTAATTTTTTTCTTTATTTTATTTTAATAAGCAAGTTTTAATAATTATGAGTTTGTTAATTTTTTAAACAGCTTTATTTTTGATATTTTAACATATAAGAAAAATAATAAAAAATTATAGTAACAAAACATTTTCTAACATTTTAATTTTTTTTTATTAGATAGTTGAGTTTTTAGATATAAAATATATATTAATAATTTAGTTTTTATTTTTTTAGATGAATATTTTTAGATATTTTTTTGAATTAACTTTTCCTAAAACATTTATTTTTTTTACTTTTATTTTATTTTAATAGCTTTTTTTATAATATAAATAATATATAGTGTGTTGCAAAAAAAACCAGAATAAAGTAAATGGCCATAACTTCACGTTGTGAATATAAAACCATAGTAAATTTTTTTTATTCAAGAGCTGGAAACCAGCTCTTTTTATTGATATAATTTAATAGCAGATTCTTTTTCCATTATTTTTGATAATTAGTTCACGGTGTTTCATCGAACTGGCAAGATTCTTTATCATGGTACCTAGAATTACTGACCATTCCTCCACCATAAAATTCTCTAATTCATTGAGATTTTTTGGCATTTAATGTTTCACATTCCCCTTAACAATGGCCCATAAATTTTCTATCAGATTTAAGTCAGGACTATTTGAGAGCCAGTCCATAACTTCCAGAACATTATTTCAAAGAAATTCTTTAGTTAGATGACTTGTATGTTTCAGGTCATTATCTTGTTAGAACTGTCAATCATCACTGAGCATTGCATTGATCTCTGGAATATGATTTTTAAGAAAGCAAAACAAACTTGTTTTGCCCATTACACAAAATCTGCTCTATGCAAAAATCTTTGCTCTATCTTTTGGTATGGAGCATACTGGCCAAATTTTCTTATGCCAACACTTCACAGTGTTTCAGAAGAGTTGGAAGGCCATTTTATCAGAAAAAGGGTCGTGTTCCAATTATAATTAATGTGCTGCTACGCCCATTTGATACGTTTTTGCTTATGTGTAGCAGTAAGCATTGGGGTCACCCTTGGAAGTGATTTTTTATAGCCATGAGCAGTCAAGTATCTTGAAACTGTCGAATAGGATACTTTAAGGCCCATTTGACCCAATTTTTTGGCCAAAATCCTCATTAGAACTGATGTATCTCTTCAGATACTTTGTTCAAGAAACCTGAAAAATTTGCCAGTAATTTTCCTTGGACAACTATTTTTCTTTTTTTGGCTTACTATGTTATCCTCTTTCAACTTTTTAATATTATAATATATAGTGGAGAGAAGGATGCATGTAATCTTGTGTATTTTAGTCCCTTTACATATACCTTCACTCTACAATTGTAAAATTATTTGTCGCTGCTTTTCTTTCTTTGAAACTATCATTTTGTGGCACAGTAGCTTGAAAAAAACATATACATACTAATTCTAAATTAGGTTAAAATTTATGGTCATGATTGTTATGTTGATTTTTCATTTTAGATTTTCCAAATCAACCACATATTGGGTATGTAAGTCTGATTTACATCATGTGAATAAAATTCTGGTTTTTTTTGCAACATACCAGTCAGTGGAAATGTCACACTTGATATCGATCATTAATAAATAAAGTTTGTGTAATTAAAACAAGGTGAAGTTAATATCAGAGCCAAAATTTAAGTATACATTAAAAATTTTTTAAACTTTCGCCAGTGATACTTTATGATTTATATTACATACTTTTATAGTTTTTGGAATACTTTAATATTTATATAAAAAAAATATTAGCGGCGTAACTTTACTCACTTTTTCGCCTTTATGTCGCTGATTGAACTAATAAATACGCTTAAAAGTTTGCGAATACCACCCAGATATACGTCTTTCATAGCGATCTCACACAAAACATAAGTGAGAATTAGCGGTTTAGATGACAGTTTTTGTAAAAATTTCAAATTATTGTTTTATATATATGATATTTTTAATTACTTTATTATAATTTTGCAATTATAATACAAATAATAATAAATAAATTAATTATTTTTATTTACACGATAATTCCACCAACCATAAACTCTTTTCTTATTCCATTCAGTTCCAAGTTGTTGAAGGATTTCATTATACACATGGGTTGGAATCTTATCATTATAATCTAATAGACGACTCAGTATTTGTTCTTCATGCAGGAGTATTTTTCTTTGTTTTTTGGACTCCTAGGTATCAGCTTGCGGCTAAAGTAGCACAGAAAGATTAGGCATGAATTAAGGTCACAATAAAGAATTGCATATACAGTACCTCTGGTTGGGATATTTCTTTATCATGCTTTTGCCTTCGCCTTGCCTCTCTCCTAGTTTTTTTTTTCTCGGTATAGTCTTTGTGTCTTGTTCTTTGAATTTCCAAAACACGTTTTCCTTGTGCAATTTGAGGTTCAATTTTTATCACATCTTGTTTATAAATTACTTGCATTCGCTCTAAACCATTTTTGTAACATGCAACTAATCCTTCGTACCCCTCTTTGTGTAATTCAGGTGGTTCAAGATCTTTAAAAATTTCATAAGATAATGGATCTATCATATCAAAAACAATAACCAAATCTTCAATTAACTTCCATAATACTTCCCTTCTGGAATCAATAGTACGTTCACTCTGAGAAATTGAAGTATTATCAAGATATTCACTTAAAAGTAGATCAGTTCTATCTCTTTTTGATTGGGCTGCCTTAATATTCGCCTTTAATTTTGCTTCATCAATAATGTTTCCAGTAATGTTTTGTTTTATAAAATGAACACTGAACATTTCAAGGGCTTTGTCAAAGCTAAAACAAACAGGTTTTTGATCTTTATTTCTGTTATCAGTGTTCTTCGGTATTCTGAATGCCCCAACATATTGCAAAATCTCATTTAGTCTTGGATACTTGGTTAAGGTAGAGAGGTGCTGGGCAATCGCTACTGCATAATTAGATTTACTGGCGCTTGGGAAAAGAGATGAGGCAGCAGAAAGAGCATCTCATTGCAAATTGTGATTTCTAATTCTCATTTCTATCTGGTGTATTTTCCAAATTCTGGCCCATTGATAATAAAGATACCAAACTTTTAACAAAATATTTGTGTCATTATTTCCATCCATTATTTTAGACAAAAGAATATTTTTTTTTTTGCATATATATTAACTGCAACTCCAACTGCTAACCACAAAAGATCTAATACTCTAGATGTTGTTCAATAATCAATAGCAGCTTCAAACTTATCTAAAAATCAAATATCCAATTTTCTCGCTAAATTTAAAAGCCCATAGCTGGAAAACAACACAATTAGAACTGAACAGAAGTCTTTCAAGGTATGCCATTGTCCAAGCAATGGTCTTAATTGGGGAAATTGCACTTGACATCTCATTAACTAGCGAAAAATTGCCTCATTAGCAACGATATCAAGGTACCTGTTTTCTTGCAAATTAAAATCAGCTCTATACATATTAGCAGCTTCTAAAATCACTTGATCTGAATTTGGGCTATCAGTTGGTTCAAGAATCACAACATGGGGAGAAGGGCCTTTACAACCATATTCAAATTCTGCTAATATTTCCTTTTTGATTGTTTCTGCATCAAAATTTCGATTATATTCTATATTCTCTTCATTTGTTCTTTGAATATCTAACAATCTCTCTAATACATTTTGAAATCTGTTCAGAGCTTCCTTTGTAGTAGAGTTCATACTAAATATATTGGCAGTTTCTTCATCTAAGATAATTACTTTTTCCTGACGTGATGCAAGATTATTGGGAATCTTTGACTGAAATACCATTCTTAAGGTCGTGTGTGAAGTGTCTCGAGTGGCATCATATATATTCCTAAAAGAAAAGGTTTTTTGTTTAAAATCTATATTATCGATAATTGCAAGATTCCATATATTTGATTCTTGGTATAATCTTTATATAGGAATAACTTTATTAATACGTTCATTCTCTAGATTTCTTTCATGATGTTCACTATATCTGATTACGTTCCATATAGTAAAAAGATGATGGAGTGATGATAATAATTTTGGTTTATGTGTCAAACTACTCAGCATACTAGTTAACCAAGTTCCATATGAAGGGAAGGCTATACTAACAAGAATAGAGGTGAAAAAAGTAACTATTTTTATAATTGTATTTTCAGGTAAAGTTTTTTTTTCTTGTCCACGCTGTTTTCTTTTTCTATTACTAACAGCAAGTTTTCGGTTAAAGATTTCTATCAACAATCCCTAAAAAAATACCGTAATAAAATCTGGAAATGCGTGAAAATATTCTAAAAGTGATTCAGGTGAGTTTAATGAATCTTTTTTCTTATTTATCGCTTCGTGTAATTTCCAGAGTTTAATTCCAAATTCTCATCCAAACTTTTCACAGTTTATATCATCACATTCTTTACTATTGCTGATGGGTGTATCAAGAAAGAGAATTTGAATAATGAAAAGGCTAGGGGTTTCATCTGATTTGAAATTATCTAAAGTTGATGATGTAGTTTTAGTTGATGTGGGGAATAAAAGGAAGAATAACTTTAACAATAGATTTTAAAATTTCTTCTTTTTTTGTCTTTTCATCTGTATGAGAAAAATTAATAAGCTAATTCACAATTATTTTAATTCCTTTTGTAATATCACAGGTCGAAATTAGTTAAATAGGGTATCAATAGGGTATCAATCGGCTATCAATAGGCTACCCTATTGGTAGCCTATTGAACTTGCGCCATAATCCGTTACCAATCAGGCAGGCTGATTGATAACCTATTGATAACCTATTAATACCCTATTGATACCCTATTTAATAAAAATACCAATAGGATACTAATAGGTTATCAATAAATTATCAATCGGCTATCAATCAGCCTGCCTGATTGGTGACGGATTATGGCGCAAGTTCAATAGGCTACCAATAAGGTAGCTTATTGATAGCCGATTGATAACCTATTGATACTCTATTGATACCCTATTTAACTAATTTCGACCTGTGTATCTTCTTCATGCAATTTATCTTGAACACAGTTTGATCTTTTACCTTAACCAGTACGTTTATGAATATGTTCACCCAGTTGTTCGTAACAAGCGCAACAAACAAATCTTGGTTTCTTTATTTTATTAAAAGCAGGCTTTGATATAAAAAAACTCCTTAATTCGTTACAGTATATTGCCCTATTATAAGGTACTTGGATATTTCGTTCGTTAATTAACAAAGAATGAGTTCTACATCCTTCCCCTCGACTAAAAAAATTGTAAATTTTTTTACATCCTATACATCTTCAATGTTGAACTATTGCATCTGTAAATTCTTTAAATACTTTTTCTTTAGAATCGTGAATTTGGTTTTGATCATACAAAAAATGCGAATCATATACCTCTAATATTAAATGATCATTGTTGGCTTGTTGAACTGCATCCTGATCTATTTGCCATATTTTAATTAAGTTTCACATTTTTCTAAGTTTATAAGTATCACCACATCGTTTAATTGTACCATAAATATTGTCAATAATTACACAAGATGAAAGTACATTGTATTTTTGGTTAATAGGTCCTTCATTTTCGTCATTTGGTATTATTTCGTCTCTCTTTTCTTGATTATTATCAAAATTATGTTCAACATTAACTTGTTCCAATTCTGCTTCAATTTCACTATCATATTCACCCTTATATACTTCTATTTCAATATCATTTTCTTCTTCATGAGTTATCATTTCGCTTAATGCATTACTAAACCTAACAGTAAATTCCTTAAAATCACTATCCAGTTCAAATACTTCTTCATTACTATCCGTTAAGTCGTCTTCACTAGCATAATTTAAGTTAAATTCTTGACGCAGTATAAAACTGTCAAAATTTGACATTGTCGAAATATTCCAACTTTAGGCTCCTGATTGAACTGAATGTAATTAAAACTCTTGTCAAAGTAACACTTTTATTTTATTGTTTCAATCATGTATTCTTACGTTACTTATTTTGTAAAAAGCGTTTCATTGTGTAATTTCAGTGTTACCTTTGATCTGAAATTTCTGATTTTAACTAAATTTGGGCTGGAATTATAGTTTCAGCCAGAGTTAAGAAAAGTTTGACCAGAATTACAATTTAAAGATCAGCATTTTTTAACTATTTAAAGTAATTTTTATTATTTATATATGCATTATATATTCTAAGACAATGTTTATAATGACGATTTACATTATGAATTTATGATATTTAGCATAAAAAATATCAAGTATGACATTTCCACTGACTGATACTGTAGATGTAAATAAAAATAAAAAAATAAGAATTTTTTTTTTTTGATGTTGAAATTATATATATTTTTATTAGATTAGATAGGATTTAGAGCTTTGAATTTCTGGTTTAGTTCTGTTTTAGTTCTAATTTAGCTCTCTGATATAAAATTTTACCAAAAGTGTTTTTCGGCCTAAAATTTTTACTGAAAAACGTTTTCAGGTTATACTTTTAACTGAAAATATTTTCAGTTAAAAATACTATTGAAAAAATGTTTTTGGTTTGAAAAATTAGTTCCAGTTTCATTTTCAGATCAAAAAATGGAACTGAAACTATTTTTTTGGAAAACACTTCAAATTGAAAACATTTTCAGATGAAGTTTTTTAACTAAAAAAAATATTTTTCAGTTAAAAGATGATTCTGAAAATGTTTTTCAATAAAAATCAAATTTCAAAAAGCATCCAGTAAAGAACCAAGTTCAGAACTGAAAATAAAACTGAAAATAAAACTGAACCAGAAATTCAGAGCTCTAATAGGATTACATAGCAATCACTTTTATTCTACATGCAATACTTCTAGTCTAAGCCAGTTCAAACATCCATTCAAAAAAAATAAAAATTTAAAGTATTTTTTTAATAAAACTTAATAATATATTTTTAGTAGAGAAATTAAAATTTTTTTTACAGTAATTAATTTAATAAAACATTTTATAATAGTTTATTTCATTTTTTTTTAAATAATTTAAAATATAGATTTTGGTTAAAAATCACTATCATGTTTGTTTAAAATCATAATATCCTATTAATAAAAGAGAAAATTTATTTCTCACCCGGGTGATTTCTCACACCCTATATATTATTAGTATTTATTCACGTGTTTTGTATAATAATTTATAATAAATTTGATTGGAAGCTTCACGTTTATATTATAAAATAAGCAGTATATTGTGTTCTAAATTATAAGCCACATTTGTCACGCGTTTTTCACATGTATACTGCATAATACACACTGTAATAGTATTCGCTCTTGCGTGTTCTTTGCTTTTTGTACCTGTTAATCATGTTTTACGAGGTTGCACCTTATACAGAACCCACCAATCATGATAATAATAATGAAGAATATGTTGTCAAAAGTATATTAGGTACTGAATTTGAAGGTTACGTTAATGGCTTTCCGTTAATTAAGACTTCAATTGAGATTGAGGTGAGAACGAGTTTTCATTCTATGGAAATTGCAGTACATTTTATAGAACAATACGCTCTTCAGAATAACTTTGCTGTCTTAAAGCATAAAAGTGAAAGATTTCCAGATAGTACTTATAGAAAAAGGGTATTTAAGTGTGATTTAGGAGGGAGATATACTGAGAAGCTTTCAAAACCAACATTAGGTAAAAAGAAGAGTAAAGGAACCAAAAAGCAGGGTTGTATGTGGCAAATGAATATTAATAGACGAATAAATTCACCTTTAGTAACTGTAACGTCTTTTAATAATGAACACAACCACGAGATTTTTATTGATATCGTAAAATTCTTCACTTCTTACAAAAATTTTACTGAAGAAATTATGGAACAAATAGAATTTTTCGTTATGCATAATCAATGTGATTCAGGAATAATTAGGAATCTTCTTCAACCAAAGTATCCTGATCGTGTATTTCTTACCCAAGATTTAGGAAATGCAATTCAAAAGATCAAACAAGAAAAAGGTCTTAGTAATTTAGGAGATGCAGCATTTTTATTAATGAGGCTTCTTGAATTACAAGCAAATGATCCTGCGTGGTTTGTAAAGTCATTAATAGATGATACAAGTATAGTATTTTCTGAATGTCTCCAGAACAACGTAAAAGATGGCCTAAATTTTATGATATTATTATTCATGACAATACTGCACGAACTAACAAATATAATTATCCATTGAGTCTCTTTATTTTGATTGATAATTATAATAAAAGTAGGTTGGTGGCTTAAGCATTCATACAGGATGAAAAACAAGAATCTTATGAATGGTTGCTTCGATGTTATCTTGAAGCATGTGAAATTCCTCCATTAACATTTGTTACTGATACTGATCCTGCCATGGTTGCAGCCATTTCTACGGTATTGCCAAAAACCCATCATATGCAATATTTATACTATCTTTACCAAAACCTTCCAAAAAACCTTTGTTCATGCTTAGGATCATTTCTTTATCAAGAGTTTCTTAAAGATTTTAAGGCAATTCAACGCTCTCATTATAAAAGTGTATTCGAACACCGATCTGCAGATATAGTTGAAAAATATGAAGCAGGAGAAAAATATATAATTACGATGCTATTAAATAGGAAACATACGTGGGTAAAGTGTTTTACATCGAGGCACTTCACAGTGAGAACACAGTCTACACAACATGTAGAATCAGAAAATGCGTTGATACAGAAGGCTGTACAATTAAGCTTTTCTCTTTCATAAGTTCAAGAATCAATTGAAAATCGGCTAGAATTTGAGTCGATTAATAATCGTTATTCAATTTAGAAATCCTCAACATTACAGTATACGCAACCTTTTGTTATTCAAATATTTTTTAAAGACATTGATATTGATTATCATGAAAAAATACCTCACTCACCCGATTCATGATGCGCATTATAAGCAGATATGTCAATCTGTATGCTATCGTACACATCAAGTACCATTTTCTGAAATTTCAACATTAGATGATGATTCATTTAAACCTTTTTTTGATAAAGAAGTAGATGATTCTATTGAAACCCTTACTGAAACTAATGAGGATCGGAAACTTGACTTAAAATCCTTGATTTCAATGGTTAACTCAGATGATATTTTAAAAATTTGGAAGGTCTCTCATTATAATTATCCAAAGTGCTATCAACATGTGATTTTGCTTAATACTGAAGAATATTTATATACTTGTTTCATGCTTGTTATGCATGGTATTATATGCAAACATTTTTTTAAAGTGTTTGTTGAAACTCCTAAAGCATATTTTCATTTGATGTTGATCCCCAAGCGTTGGTACAAAGACGAATATATCACTTCAAGTGATACCTCTTCTAGTGAAATAATAATAAGCAGTTGCCAAAATGATAAAAATGATACACAAATTACTTTAGAATTTACGCGAAAATATACTGTAAATGATCTTTCAGAGAATTATTCTGAGCAATTATTACAAAAACAACTGAAATTTGGTACTTTAATAGGTGAAGCCAAAAAGGCGATTTAATTTGCAATTCAAGATGATGATGATGAACTAATTCAGTTTATAAGAGAATATAACAAAAGAAGAGAAGCTCAACTAATTCAAGCAGAATCAATTAAACAACAAGAGGATTTGGCGAAAAGAAAAACAGTTGTAAATGATAATTGAGTTTTTTATAATACAAAGGGAATATTGGTTGATTCTAATTAAATATTGGATCTGTTAAAGCGTCAACCAAAAGGTAGACCAGCAACAAAATGGTTAAAATCATCCTCTGAAAAATCAGGTTTAAATAAAGGTAAAACTGGGAGTGAATAATCAATTTCTGGTAACAAAAGTCGTAAGTGTGGTTTATGTGAAGAAAATGGTCATTATCGTAATACTTATTCAAAATAATAATGAACTTTACCTAATTATGTGTCTATAGTGAAGATTATTTTTAGTGTAGTATATAATACGATTTTAATTTGTTACATTTATTTGGCGCAAAAATTAAACAATAAACATATATATATTTGGCATACAATAAATATAACAGTAAAAAAAACTTTATTTTTTTTTTATATATTATAAATCGCATATAAATTACATATAAAAATACATACAAAAATACATACAAAAACACGCACAAAAAAAAATTAATAGGGGTGAGGAATATCAAATCTCACTCGGGGTGAGGAATAAATTCACCCTTAAGGGTAGAGTGTATCTACGCCACAACATATATATGATTTTAGACTAAAAAATGTAGATCATCACGTGACCTAAAACGAGCAAAATTTATGATTTCTCGCAAACTAACCATATGAATTTTGTTAAATACACATTTAAAAAGAGTATAAACATGCGCTTCATTTATTTATTAAAGTGTTTAACCATTTGCTATTAGTCTTTTTGAATGTATTTAGACTTTTAAAATCAAATATGACTAATAATAAAAAAATAAAATGGCATTAATAAAAAATTTTATTTGAATAAGTAAATGCACAATGATTTTTTGACATAAATATTCTTTTTTATTATACTATTAACTTGTAAGATTTCATAAGTTTAAAGTTAATTTGAAGATATGTTCTCTAGGTGATTCACAACTTACCATAGGAGATTCGCAATTTAATGAC
Source organism: Rhizophagus clarus (assembly GCA_015698045.1). Classification (NCBI taxonomy): domain Eukaryota; kingdom Fungi; phylum Glomeromycota; class Glomeromycetes; order Glomerales; family Glomeraceae; genus Rhizophagus; species Rhizophagus clarus. The sequence goes on along the minus strand of BLAL01000252.1, from coordinate 660,142 downwards.
GACTTCATAGTGTAATATTTCATTATAAGCCTTATTTGTATTATACTTTACCAAAGTTTATTTGAAAGACAGAAACTCTAGCTTTCTAAAGAATACTTTTAAACAGTTTTTCATAAAATATTGAATGAGTTTTCCTTATAGCGAAGTAAAAAAAAAAATGATTTTTTTTTTTAGCCATATGATCAGCCATGTCGATCCCTCTACCCTTAATAAAAAAAGAAAATAAAAGTCAAATATAAATTATATAATAGATACAATCAATAGTATTATATTAAAATAATTTAAACTAATATTTTAAAAGTTTTTTTAATAAAATTAGTGTTGTATATTTTTGATGTTTGCGATTTTTTTGACTATTCCAGACATATCTGTGCACTATCTGTACTCTTTTGTAACTTGAAAAACTCTATAAAAATTATATGTATTTATGTGTAATAGATATTAAAATACTTTGCTAAGTAACGAAATAGATTATCATAATAAAATTTTGAGGGATTATCATTTTTTTTGTGTAATCTGTTTTGAACATTGTTTTGTGACAACACTGAATAAAATGTATATTAATATTTTATTCTTATCTTTTAGGTGATTCTCTTTATCTCTATATTATTCATCCATTTACAATTATTTCTTTTTATAGTAAATTTCAATATAATAAAGAATACTAAATAATAGATCATTAATGTGAAACAGATTTTAATATATAAAAAAACTTTTGATTAATCAATTTTATTAATACTAGGTTATATACCATTTTATACTAAATTTTTTATAACAATTTTTTTTTAATTCTAAAACAAAAATCCATTAAAAATAAATACTATTAAATAAATTTTTTTTTTTTTTTAATTCAAAGGTCGTGTTATTTTTATTGTTAAATATTCGAAAACAAATATTTTATACAACACCTAAATAACCCCCCCAGCTCAGCTAAGTGTGACCCATGAACATAAATAAATCAATAAATAATATTAATCACTAAATATTATTAATTTATTATAATTTATTATATTAGATTTTTACAATAAAATTAAAGTGATATACAATTATTTATTATTATTGTGTAAAATTTATTAATATATGCATAAAAGAAATATTATATAATAATATGAAATATTATTTTTTTTTATTATTTAGATTTCAATTATTACACAATTAAATAGAAATAATAAAATTTTTTTAATAGTATTAATATATTAAAGAGTGAATTTATTTACTGCACCCTGCGTTACAATGCATTCTTCCTTTTTTGTAAATTATTTATATCAATCATTAGTTTATATACTGCACTCCTCTTAAAATAGCAAATGATAAACATAAAAATATATACAAATTTATAACGCAGGGTGCGGTAAATACATTATTTCTATATTAATATATATTATAATTATATAATAATTTTAAAATCTGATCCTATAATAAAAAAAAGGAATATTAATACATTTCTATAATAAAAAATATCAAAGCCTCTTTCAATTTACTTTTCAAATTAAAATTTAAGTATTTCTAATTTAAACTCTAATTTTAACTTTAATCTACCTAATTTTAATTTTAATTTGCTTTTAATTTATTTTACTTTTATTATTTTTATTATAGATTATTAATATTATTAATTAAATTTGTAATATTTTTAATATCTAATCTTCTGCTGCAAAAAAAAACAAATAAAATATTAAATATTTCTTTAAGTTGAATAAGTAAAAAAAAAATAAAAAAAATATTTTATTAATCTTTAAAAATCCAGGTTGTATAAAAATTTATTATTTCTAAAAAAAATGAAAAATAAAATATTAAAAATATTTTTTTAAGTCTAATAAGTAAAAACAAATAAATAAAAATATTTTTCTTTTTTTTTATATTTATTTTTAATAGTATTCTTATAAAAAAAAAGAAAAAAATATTAGAAATAGTTTTTTAAAATCAAATATTATAAGAATATATATATATATATATTTTTTTGAATTTATTTTTAAAAGTTTGAATTGTATAAGGAACTCATTATACCTAAAAAAGTAATAAAAAATGAAAGTCAGAAATGTTTCTTTTGAATCAAATATATAAAATTAAATAAATATATATTTTTCCAATATTTCTCCATTTATAATTTACCTTTAAAGCTTGTATTAGAAGAAAACTTGATATTTTAAAAATAAAAATAACTGTAAAGATTATGACAAATATAGCCATATTAATTAGTCAATTAGAATTTAGGAATTCATATATAAAAGTCAATTATATGATATAAATAATAATATCATATCTGTAATATATAATATTAAATTTAAAATTTATAAGAAAACTTCTACCAGAAGTAAGTAAAATTTTATTATAGATAATTTTTCTAAGAAAATAATTTTAATTTCTGAATTTTGATACAAAAAATTATATAATTAAAATTCTTCTTAATTAATAGTACTAATTCTAATAATTTTTTAAAAAAAAAACTTTAAAATAAATAGAAGAATTACCATAGATAATAAATTAAATAATAATAATTATAATAAAAGATGTTGTATTTATCTAAATATTTATTAATCAGAAACAAAATATAAATCTATTTTTTTTAAGTTACTATAAAATATATTGCAACTTACTAAAAAGTTATATGTGATTTAAAGTAATAAATAAATAATTATAATTTGAAGGCAAAATAACTTGATAACTTTATAGGTTATAATCTTTTATTAATAAAGTTTTCGGTTGTAATGTTACTATCATATTAATATTAGTTGCATAATAAAAGAAGTTGGAATTCAATTGTAATTTACTATATCGGTAGTATTTCGGTCTTTACAATAAAATTTTTAAACTTTGATGTGGTATCATGTGACTTATCATATAACGGGTGAAATAAATTTCCTAATATGTATATTTTTACTTAATTCTGACGTCTAATATTAGTTTAACTTTATTACAAGCCCTAAATAAGAAATTCCCCCTTTGTTCTGCTACCGTATAAATAACCAAACCTTTATAAATTTCTTTGTTTTCTAAAGGTAAATAAATTAACGCCTCTTTATTTATTTTATAACATAAATTAAATTATATCGGTGTTAAGGTTTCCGCGTTACAATTAATGATGATTAATATAATTCGGACTAACAACGAAAGATGTAAATCACAGATGAAACATGAAACAAAAAGAAGGTCAATGAAAAACTTTTCAAAATAAAGATGAATTTTTTTTGCCCATCATTTAAAATTGATTCTTTGTGTTTTGTAGGAGTGGTGTTATGACTTATAATTCATATGACAGTCGTATTTAAACAATGAAATGCATACACACCAATCAAAACTGCACTTTTTTTTTTAAGGAATTTTTTATCAAAATGTTTAAAGGAGGTTGCTTTAAAACAAAAACAAACACGATACAATTTTTAGAAGATAAAATGAACCAATGTACATTTGAAAACATGAATAGCCGAAATTCGGTGACACATTCGGTAGTACAAACCCGACGACCGAACAGGAGGCATCTGTGCGAACGCACATATTTTTTGTGTCAAGTGTTAATTTTCTATATATGATTAAATTAAACTTTTTTCAGTTTAGAGATATGATCTCACCTTAATCTTTGCGTAATGATAAGGATTATGTAATGATCATCTTTAATTCAGGTGTATTTTTTTTTTTCCTAGTGAGTAAATCATCATTCCCATGCAGAGATAACAATAAAAAATCCCGAGTTTCAGAAGTCCGAGACATTGGAGTACTTTATTTTTAGTTCATAATGCGAATGTAATAAGATTTTTAAACACTTTATATTGGTAATGAAATACAGGTTTTAAATATAATAATTATTGATAAAAAAGGAATGATGGCAAGGAGTAAAAAAACTATAAATAATCAATACATTAATTAATATTTTGAAAAAAAAAAACCAAAAACAAAAACTTTTTTTTTTTTTTTTTTAATAAAAAAAAAAGAATTTTTCATTATATTAGCTCGCAAAGACATTGTCATTGTGATTGAAGTTGTATACCAAAGAAATTTCGTTTTTTTTTTTTAAAAAAAAAAAAAAAAAAAAAAAAAAATTCGTTTATTCGTTTATTAAATAAAAAAAATTTTGTCTCTTTTTTTTTAAAAAAAAGAAAATTCGTTTTTTAAACAAAAATTGGTATTTAAAATATTTAATAATGGGGCAGCAAGTATCTTACGTAACTTCTGAAAGTGCAGAAACAACTTATCAAAAATATCGCAAACTTGCCAGTGAAGAAGCACAACTTCGTAATGAATGTTTTGCTCAATCACAAATTGCATATAAATCTCGTCGAGGTAAAGAAGCCAAAGAATTATCACAAAAAGGTAAAGAACATACAAAGAAAATGGAACAATATAATATGAAAGCTGTTGAAGCAATCTTTGAAGGTATTCTATCTTAAAAAATAAGTTTTTTTTTTTTTTCTTAAAAAAATAATTTCTTATGATTTCATTTTTTTAGAAAATAACAAAAACAGACCAATGAATGAACTTGATCTTCATGGATTATACGTTAAAGAAGCTTTATTAAAAACTGAGTCAAGAATACAATATTGTAAAGAACATAAAATTGATCATTTAGTAATTATTGTTGGTCGTGGTAAACATTCTTTAAATGGAGTCGCAAAATTAAAACCTGCCATTGCAGATCTCATGGAAAAATACCAGTTTAGCTGTATTCCGAATAAGCCAACCGTTGGTTGTCTCTATGTGGAATTTGGTCATAAACCTGATTTATCTTGGCTGGAATCTTTATTTGAATCCAAATGTGTCATTTGTTAATACTCGAAATTATATAAATATATATTGTACATAGATTATTTTAATATTAATACTACATACATTTTTATTTCTTTTTTTCATTTATTCACTTTCATGTTACATTATTAATAAATAAATCATTAAATTAAAATTTATTTAAACATTTAATAATCACAAGGGAACTCCTTATTTTACGTATAACAAATATTAAATTTATTTATACTTGTAAATGCAAGTTGGTAAAATCTGAAATTAAAATTTTAAAATCTTTAATTTTACAAAATGATTATCCATTCATATTAAATATATACAGTATATAGTAAACTTTATATTGAAAACCTGCTGCTTAGCAAAACAAAAATTCAGACAAAAAAAAATTTTTTTGAGATTTTATTACAATTGTAATTTTTAGTAAATTATAAATTTTTTGAGACTGCATCATCATATATAAATTTTAAATGATATATGAATATTATTTACTATTAATTTAATTTTAATTCAACTAAATCTAATTAATTATTTTGATTTTTAAAATAATATCACTTTATTAATAATCTAAATTTAACTGTATATATAATAACTGTAAAATTAATTAGAATTAAAATTAAATTTTTTTTTTTTGAATTATTTAAATAGTTAAAAAATAGATTAATTTATTTGAAATTGTTGATTTAAAAATAAAATTAAAATAGTTCTTTAAAAAATATTTAAAATAATATGGAATTTAAAATAATAATTTATATTAAAGAAAAAAAGATGGTATAAATATTTAAAAAACTTACAAATATCATTCATTATAAAAGTAAATCTAAAAAAAAAGTTTGATTTTAAAAAGATAAAAAGAAAAAAATCAGCTGATATAAATATAAATTAAAAACAGTTAAATTTAAAATAAAGTATAATGGCTATATTATTAAAAAACTATTGCAAATAAATTAGAATTAACAATCCAAATATTTTAAATAAGAATTATTTATATATTTATTTTGAATAATATTAGGACATCCATTCCTAAAATTCTTTAATTTATTATATTAAAGAATATTTTAGAATCATCCGTAAATCCGAATTACAGAAAAATCTAAAATTATCAAAAAACAAGAATCTAATATTTTGATATCCTATATGTTTAAACGATAAATGAGTTTTTAGGTTAGACGAATTATGTAAATGGTAATAGTTTATGATTTGATTTTAGGTTCATCCAACCTAAAAATCAATGTCAATAAAGCCAAATATGTAAATAAAGCTACAACACTAGTTAACAAAACATAACCTCCGCTTGTAACAAATGGCTTATTTTTATCAAAAATATCTAGATTATTTCGTCTTCTCAAAGCTGCAATAGTTAACATTGCTCCCCCAAATGCTATAAAAATCAATCCGATACCATAAAAATCTTTCTCAAATATTCGTAAAATAATTAGGGCAAATCCGAAAGATGATAGACATGTTCTCCAATATGCCCCTTCGAATGTTCTTTGTCTTGCTATTATAACAGAGAAATTATTATTAAAATGTAATGAAAATTATTTAATGACTTTTGTTTCTTACCTCTATATAATCGAATTATGAATGAGTAACGAGTGAAATGATTAATTTTTTGTTTAATTCCTTCAAAAATTAATATTTAATAACATACCTAATTTCAACAAGTTCAGCGTCACTCAATGACAAAGATTTAAGTTGAGTGAACTCTGGTGTGGCCATTTTTAATAATTTTATATATTGACTTATTACTATTATCGAAAAAGAATGAATAATTTATAGAGAATGAAAGCAGTTAAGCTTGCTTCATTTTAAAGTGTGTTAAAAAGTAACGCCATTAAAGATGATCTTGTGTGGATTGATATTGCACCATTTATTTGGGTTTCAAAATGACTATTTTAGGTTAGGCTAACCATTCTAGAATTTTTGATACTAAACCGCGAAACTTTGACATGAAAGAAAGGAATTAATGATAAAATGATCTTTTTACATCCTTTCTCTTGAGTTATATACTGTATATTAAATAACTAATGACTAACCTAATTTTTAAATATTAAAATTTTAATAATTAGGAAACGAATATTGACGCGAAAATCCTTTTTACGAAATCAGTATCCCAAAATTTACAATCTCTACTATCATTTATACAAATATAGATTTCAAAAAGTAGTATGTAGAATTTATAAATCTATCTGAAAGACGTTGCTGAATTCTAATAAGATTTGTTTCACTTTTCTCTATATTTGTCCCAACATGATAACTCGGTAAGAAGACAAGATTTCTTGATTTGCGTACTTATATTAATGAGCAAGTATTTCGGCAGCAATTTGTACTTTTAAAAACCAGTTGTAGGGTAAAGATTTTACAAAAAAGCTGGCTAATTTAATAATAAATTTTTTTTTAATAATAAGTATATTAAAAAAGAATCCTGTCTATTAAAAAATTTATAAAATAAGATTTAAAGTTAAAAATAGCAAAAACTTAAAATAATTTATAAATCAAAATTAAATTTTGGTATCGTATATTAATAGGAAAATTCTTTTTACTACTAACTAAAAGTCTTTATAAAGATTATAAAAAATTTTTTTTCTTTTTTTTTTTTTAAAAAAAATTATATTTACTTATATATTATTTTCAGATTTAAAATAAAATTATGTAAAATTCTTTTAAAAAAAAAATTTTATATTATATTATTATAATTTTTTTTCTTTTTAACTAATTAACCAATAAAATTTAAGAAAAAAATAAAATAAAATCATTAATTAAAAATCAATTTCTTATAATAACTTATTTTACTAGTAAATAAATAGAATTCTAGAAAAATCTTTTTAATTTACTTTATTATTGAATATACTGCAAAAAGATAAATTGCAATATAATAAAAAATATAAAAAAAATTAAATCTTTTCTTATATTTACTTTAATATATAATTTTAAAAGTTATATAATAAATGTAATTTTACCTATTTTATAAGTTAGTTTAGAATAATAAAAATGATTAATTAATATTATATATTCATATTATAAAACTTGTTATACTATAGAAGATTTCTCATATAATTTATATATGAATTTATATAGAATTTATATATAAAATTTTTTAAAAATTATGTATTATAAAAATATTTTTAAAATTTTTTAATATACTCTTAACCAATCAATTTGCCTTAAATTTTATATTTAATAAATTATATAATAAATGATTTATATTTTAAATTTTATTTTAATTAGTATTAATTTTTAATAAAAATACATGTGATTAATGATTAACAATTAAAGTACTGTGGTTTTTTTGCTAATTATTATATATCTGATATGTGACTGATATTTATTATAAATTAATCAGATATATAATATGTCTATAATATATATAATATAACTGATATTATATAATCTAATAATTATATATAATATATATGATATCTATGATATATATGTCTGATTTTTTATATAGATACTTAAGGTTGCTTGCCGAAACTAGTGAGTTTCGGCATGCCGAAACTGCCGAAACTGGCGAAACTAGGTTTCGGCAAGCAGCCAAAAATGCCGAAATGCCGAAATGCCGAAATGCCGAAACTGCCGAAATGCCGAAACAGTTTCGGCATTTTGGCATAGTTTTGGCATAATATATATTAATACTTTAATATAGTTTCGGCATAGTTTCATTTTTCTAATAATGTAATTAGTGTAACAAAATAAAATTCAGCCACCACATGACACACAACCAATCATATCTGACGGTCATTCAGGAAATGATCTGACATCATTAATATCAAAGATAATCAGTTACTTTTCGTCCTTTAACTCCTTTAACTCCTTTTTTTATTTATCATTTTACTGTTATAATCCCCAACTGTTATGGCTATACCTTGAAATTTGAACCAAATCATATGATTATCTGTTATGGATTTTTTAAATTACTTCGTATTTGCCTTGCATTACTTTTTTTACTTAAACACGTACAAAATAAAAAAACTTTATACACATTTCAATATAACCAGCACTTTAGACTTAGAAAAAAATAAAAATAAAGGTGGTAGGCCTCCCAGCTCTACCTGGGAGAATGCTATTAGAGGAAATCCCGTTGGTTCAGGAAAATATCATGCCACTTGTAAATATTGTAATTTTTCATGGTCACGAGGTGATATATCAAAACTTGAAGAGCACTTTGCGAACCACTGCTCGGAAGCTCCAGGACCCATTGTTAGAAAATATTTGAATAAAATATTAGAGCGTGAAGATAAAGTTAATAAAAAAGAAAAATTGTTGGGAGTAATCAGTTAAATATTACAGACTACCATGATTCCACAAAAATTCCTGATGGTAGAGTAACTAGGATTAATCGTGCCTTGGCTAAATTTTTCGTTGCATGTGGTATTTCATTCCGGATAGTCGAGCACCCTTTTTTTATTAACTTTGTAAAGGAGCTTAATTCTTCGTATGAGCTGCCAACCAGAGAATTTTTGTCAGATCAGTTACTTGAGCGGGAATTATCAATGGTGAACTCAACTGTCACATCCGTCATTGAAAATGGAGCTAATTTGACTTTAGGTTTTTAATACTTTTTTTATACTTTTTTAAAACAATATTCTTAATGTGTTTTTAAGTAATAATATTAATATTAATATAATTTAGCGTTCGATGGTTGGACGTCCCCCACTCATCGTTCTATATGGAATTTTGTTATTATGACTCCGTCGAGAGAAGAGTATTTGTATAAACTTCAAGATTTGTCAGAACATTCGCATACAGGTAATTACGTAGCTGAAGTGATTGGAGAAATAATTGAAAGGATCAGCCCAAATAAAATATCGGCTATTGTGTCCGATAATGCCTCAAACGTTCGGAATGCACGCAAAATTATTGAAGAGAAATACCCTAACATCGAAAACGTACGATGTATAGCACATGCGGTCAATCTTATCACGTGTGATATACTTAAAGAAAGGTTTGGAGATCGTTTATTACGAAAAGTTAATACATTAGCTTCATTTTTTAAAAATTCCCATCAAGCTGGAGCCAAACTCACACAACTCATCAAAGAGAATAGTATTCATGGAGGAGGCATTAAGTTATATTGTAAGACGCGATGGACAACGGCTAGCAAATCAGTAGATTCGGTAATTAGGTTGGAACCAGTACTAGAACAAATTATTACTAATGAAAGTAATTTGTTGAATGATAAGGTCAAACGTGTTATCTAAACACGGAATTGTTTTTCTGATTTACGAATTCTTTCATTCGTTTTAAATCCATTGAGAAAAGCCGTCTTGACTTTAGAATCAAGATCAGCGACGCTTGGAGATTGTTTTTTAAGTTTGATAAGACTATCAGCAGTTTTGAAACAATTACCCAAATCATTTAATCAAAACTTCCGTAACCATTGTTTCAACGTGATGAACGAAAGATTCAAAGAGTTCGATGATGACAAATATATAACCTGCTTTTTCCTAGATCCCCAATTTAGGAGTAAGCCTCTCACAGCCAAAGCTTATTCAAGGATCGTGAGGTGCGCTACTACAATTGGTAAAAGGTTAGGATTTGATCTTAAAGAATCCAGGACTCTATGCGAGCAAATTAAGGACTACCGTGATAATAAACCACCCTTTGATCTTGATGAATCTTGTTCTCTAGACGATCCTCTAAATTGGTGGAATTTGATCGATACTGACCCTCGACCGAACAGCCTCCCAAGAGTCGCTCGCCATCTATTAGCGATTTGTCCAAATTCCGCAAGTTGCGAACGAGGATTCTCAACACTTGGCTGGCTATTTAATGATCGGCGTTTAAATTTGAATATAAGTCGACTAGAATCCATGGCTAAAATGATCATGCATTGGAAGTCCAATGCTAAGAAAGAGCTTGGTTTTTATGATATAGAAAAAAATGATACTCGTATTAGCGAAACTGAAATGAACATTCGAATTGCAGAGGCTCTGGCAGAAACTAATGATGATGATGATGAATGTGATGTTTTATCAAATGAAAGTTTACCTAATCAAATTACAGTTCCTTCAGATAATTGTGTTGTCCTAATAGAACATGTATGGATCGATAAATTTGTTGATTTGTCACACAAATTAATAATTGAAGAAATTGGAGAGATCCCGGACGACATTTTAGATGAATCTGAAGAAGAATACGAAAAAATTAATACAGATGATGGCAATGATGATGAGCAAGAAAGCAAACAAGAAAGCGATGGGGGAGGAAATTTTGATTATAATGTAGAGGATTTATTGAATGAATTCATCGATGTAGATGATGTAGATGAAGAAGAATAATTTTTTCTTTATTTTTAGGAAATCATTATAACAATAATTCTTTTATTAATAAAGTAAATTTGTAAATAAGTTTATAATTATATTGATTTATTTAAGAGTTTAAATTAAAAAATTTTTGTGTAACGAAATTTAAACAACACCGATGTGATGCAAACGAACTCTTTCGATCTTGTTCAATTTGTGTTCGATTTGTGTTCGATTTGTGCTGATAATTCTGGTAAAATTTTGCTCGTTTTAGCCAAATTTTGTTAAATTTGTGTTGATTCGTGTTCAATGTGTGCTCTAAAGAAAGAGAAAGAAGTTAACAATTAAATTTTATCACACAGGGATGATGATTAGTAATTTTATATCGGTATTTGTTTAACGATGCAAGATGACTTTTTTATACAAATCACATTGTATGTATTATGCACTGATTTTTTTATTTTTTTTTAAGGGATGTACAAAATATTCCGATTTTTTTTTAAAAAAAATGATTTTTTTTTAAGAACAAAGAGAATAAACAAAGATTTATTATTTTAAGGATGATATTTAAATTTAATGATGCAAACTAATAAATCAGTATTTTGAAGAAAGGGAATAAAAAGGAATTGTCCAAATTTTATTTATAAAAGGATATTTTACGATTTACTCATCTCATTCTTTTTGCGTTTTTTCTCACATCTTAATTTTGTAAATATGCCCAATCGTCACTCTCATCGCCAGTCCCATCGTCACTCTCATCGCCAGCCCCATCGCCAGCCTCGTCGCCACTCTCGTCCTATTCAATGGTTCGATGAATACACCGATTACTTGGTGGAAGAAAGAAGAAGAAGAAATGACGAATTTCATAACGAATACAGGAGAGATCGATCGAGATTCTGGAGGTCAATCGCAAGAAGGTTCATATGTATAATATTTAATATGTTAAAATATGTTAAAAATAGAATTATTATCTTTAATCCAACTAATTCGTTCGTTTGAATCAGACTAAATCGTCATTTTAGAACTTCGAGGTTCACGGCACAACGATGCCACCAAAAATGGAGGAATCTTCTCAGGGAATACCATGTATGAAAAATATAATGGCAAAAAAAAATATTTGCTTAAAATTGAAAATATTTAACTAAATATTATTTCGTTTTTTGATATTTAGAGTTTTTGCCTTTATCGTAGCAGTGTCCCTGGAAGAAGATGGTTGCGTATCGGAGCAAGATATTATCGCACATTTAGATCGAGATTTTGGGAAAGACGAGGTAATTATAAAATTTCTATAATTAAAGTTTATTCACATCTTAAATTAACCAATTTATTTTAGATACGCGACACGATCGTAGAAGGGCAAGAAACCTACCTACGTATCGTCACCGAAGATAATTTATTAATTTTATTATATTATTTTATAGTGAGTAGCTAGGCCCAGTCCGTACCAAATATCGGCTGGAGACTCACATTTTTTTTGGGCTGTGAATTGATACTGACGTCCACGTCGTACAGCCTGGGTACTATTTTTTAAAATAGTAGCGAACAAGTATCAATATTTTTTTTTTTATCAAAATTAAATAAAATAAAAATAAAATGGTGAACTTTTTTAACTGGGATTTTATTTCTTTAGTGATAAATTTGAATTTAATTGCTAGTTTTTATCATTGGATTACGTATAATAAATACAATAAATAATTTAAATTTTAAAAAATAAATTTTTATCTGTCAGATACTATTAACATGACGAAAATATGCCGAAACTCTATTAAAATATTAGTATTACTTATGCCGAAACTATGTCAAAATGCCGAAACTGCCGAAACTGCCGAAATGCCAAAATGCCGAAATGCCGAAACAGTTTCGGCAGTTTCAGCAGTTTCGGCATTTCGGCATTTCGGCACTATGTATGAGTTTCGGCGTTTCGCGTTAGGCCAGATGGGTTTCGGCAAGCAACCTTATAGATACTACACCTTTCAGTTATCCAATATATATAAATATTATGTATATTATATATCATTTATTTAGTAAAATGATTTTAAAAAACAGTTAAATATTATTTTTTATTAAAACAATTTTTAAAAAAATATTAAAATCATTTTATTTTATTAAGTTATCTAAATATTTATTTTAAATCTGAATTTGATCAGATTTAGATTAGATTTAGATTGAATTTAAATCAAACTCAAATTAAATCTAGATTTTAAATTTGGGTCTGCAGATTTCAAATATATATCTAAATTTTAAATTCAGATTTAAAATCAATAAATCCAGATTTGTCAAATCAAATTTAAATTTGATAAAATCCAATCTGATCTGATTCATATAAAATCCTAATATTATAATATATAAAATTTTATTTTATTATAATTTATAATATATAATTAAAATTTTATTTGCAAAATAAAATTAGTAATTACTTATATAAATTTTATAAATTTAATATTGGTTAATTTTACAAAAATTACAAATTTTAGATTTATTATAAATTTTATTAAAAAACTTGCATTTATTTCTGATTTTTTATAAAAAATTACATATATTTATGCATTTAAAAGTAATACTTATACAGTCAACTCATAATATAATGAACCTTTCAGATTTCATTTCAATTCGTTATAAGATTATAATGAAGAATTTTAAAGGATTTAATTGGTTGCTTTATTATAACGAGAGTTATTGCTATATTTGATTAGTTAAATATCATGTGATAGGTAAAAATTCGCTATAATGCAAGTTTATTATATCAAAATATACTGTATTTTATAATAAGTTCAATTAGAAGGTTGAAATTATAAAAATTAGTTTAATATAAAATTTTATATAAGTATTATATTAAAAAAAGGCATTTAAATAAGTAAAATGGAGCCAAAAAAATAAAAATATATTAAATTTTATAATATATAATTTAACTAGTATGATATAACTTGGATAATATTAATTAATTAATTTTTATAATTTAATTATTTGATATAGGCAATTTAACCCAATTAATTTTTGCAGTTTTTTATTTATTTTTTTTATGCTAAATGTTTTTTTATTTTCATTATTACTTTTATTTCTTTTTTATTTTTTTATTTTTTTTTATTTTTTTCATTTACTTTATTTTTTTTTATTCTATTTACTTTTTTTTCATTTTTTTTTCACTTCTTTTTTTTCATCTCTTTTACTTTTCTTTATTTGGTCTTTTTTTTTCTTCTTTTATTTTCATTTTTTTTTCTTCTTTCTAATTTCTTTTCTCTTTTTTTTAAGTTTTTAAGTTTTTTCAGTTTTATATTAAAAGTATTATTTTTTTATTTTTTATTTTTTTTTGTTTTTATTTTTCTTTTTATTTCTTTTTTTTAAGTCTTTAATTTCTTTTAATTTTGTATTAAAATATATTACTTTTTTTTTTTCTCTTTTTTATTTTCTTATTTTAATTCTTTTTTTTTTAAGTCTTACAAGGTTTAATATGGAAATAATAGTTTTTTATATTTTAATAATTATTTAAATATAAATAATGATAATTTTTTTTCCTTTTAATTTTATAGATAATATAAATTTATTAATAAAATTTAATGTATCAAATATAAATTTTATACTTATAGAATTACTTAATTCTAAGATTTATATTTCTTATATAATATTAATATAAGATTTTTGCAATAGAAAGGTATGAAACTCAAAAAAATTTTTAAATTTACTTTATATGCTAATTATGTTTTTTATACTAAAATAAATGTAAATTTAATATTAATTAAATTTTTGTTTTTTTTTAAGTTTTATACCTTTCTATTGCAAAGACTCCAATTATATTTTAGCTTATTTAACTTTATTATTAATTACTTTTAATTTTTATAAAGGAATGTAAAATAAGTTATTACAGTTTTCTCCCTTAATAAAAAATTGGGATTTATAGTGACTAGTAAAAGAAACACAATGATATCTTAATTATTAATTATTAATCATATATATTTTTATTAAAAATTAATACCAATTAAAATAAAATTTAAAACATAAATTATTTATAAAATTTAAGGTAAATTAATTGATTAATTTTTTTATAACAAATAAATGCAAAATTAATTATTAAACAGTATAAATTATTAATTAAAATTAAAAAAAAATCAATATTTTTTAACAAAAAATCAATTAATTTATTTAATAGGAAAAATGAAATTGGTGATTCTGGTCGCCATGGCAACCCTTACTATAATCACGTAAACAAACAAATTTTATTGGCTAATCAATGTAATTATTTGCTTATAAATAATCTTTTTTTTAAACGTGACATTTTTTCTTAAAATAAAATAAAGAATCTTGCTAATTTGCTCCATGGGTGAAATCACCTAGGTGATTTCACCTATAAATAATTTATTAAAATCAGGTGATTTCACATGTATAAAAAATTTTTAATAAATTTAATAGTACGCAAATCTTTATTAATTAATTTTAAAATTTAATTGGCTAAAATTTATTGTAAATTTTAATATTGTGTACGTAAAAATTTAATGATCGTAAGATTATTATCCGGTCAATATATTGCTAATTTGACAATAATTTTCTGTACAAAAAAATAACAAAATTTATTATATTAAACTATGACTTTATTTCTTTAAAATCCTGTTTATCAAAGTTAATATTTTTTACAATTATTTATCTTTAACATAACTAGTAATGATAATAATGATACAAAAAAGAGAAGCTTAACAATTATGATTATAAGAGAGAGAAATAATGGAAATAATATTAGAAACAAATAATTGGAGATAATGAAAATGATAGGAGACAAAAAATATAGTAAAAAAAAGAAAGATAATGAAAAGAAGAGGGAAAGAATGCGAAATAAAAGGAACAGGATCGAAAACAAAAGGAATAGGGACAAAATGAAAGGGAATAGAAATAAAAATAAAAATAAAAAGATAATGGAAAGGGCAAAAAAAAAGAAAAGATAATAAGAAGGGGACAAAAAAATGAAAGAATGACAAAAGGGAGATGAACAAAATGAAAGGATGATGATAAACAAAGAGATGATAAGAAAGGAATGAAAAAATGAAATGATGATGAGAAGGAGAAATGAAAAGATGACAAAATAAATGATGATAAAAATAAAACAATGATAAGAACGAAATGATGAAGATGAAATGATAATTGATGTGAGGACGAAATGATAATTGATAATGAAGACGAAACGATAATTGGTGATAAGGACGAAATGATAATTGATGATGAAGACAAAACGATGATTGATAAGGATGAAACAACAATGAGGACAAAATGGTAATGAGGATGAAATGATCATGAGAATGAAAAAAAGGAGCGATAATGAAAAAGAAAAAAGTAAATAAAAACAAGAAAAATAGTTAGTAAAAATGAAATATAAAAACAAAATTGAAAAAAAGATAAGAAAAAATGCTATACGTTGTTCGCAAAACTAAGACCTAAAAAAAATAAAAGGAGGCGAAATGATAAGGATGAAATGAAATCGATGATGAGGATGAAATGATAATTAATGATGAAAACGAAATGATAATTGGTGATGAGGATGGATGAAACAATAATCGATGATAAGGATGGACAAAATGGACAAAATGGTGATGAGGATGAAATGATCATAAGAATGAAAGGAAAAAGGAGCGATAATGAAAAAGAAGAAAGTGAATGAAAATAAAAAGAAAAGGGGAATAATTTAATGAAAGATAAACCATAAAAAGAAGAAAAAATAGTTAGTAAAAATGAAATATGAAAACGAAATTGAAAAAAAAGATAAGAAAAAAATGCCATACTTTGTTTGAAAAACTAAAACCTAAAAAAAAACAAAAGAAGGAAAAAAAAAAAGAAATAATATACTATCATTTAATGTAAACCTGGAAGAGATTAAAGACTTAAAAAGAAAGGAAAAATAATAAATGGAAAGAAAAATGAAAACAAAAAGAACAACAAAAAACAACATACCTTTAACACAAAATTAAAAGAGCTTAAAAGGCCTAAAAAGAAAAGAAAAAGAAATTAGAAATAACTAGAAAGAAAAGTGAAAACAAAAGAAGGAAAAAAAACATACCTCGAAACTGGAAAACCTAGAAAAAAAAATAAACAATTTAAAAATTAAAAATTAATCAGGTGATATCACTTGCCAGATTAAATCACCTATATCGAAATAAATAAATTATAAAAATCAATCAGGTGATATCATCCGAGTTATATCACCCCCGGTTAAAACTAGTTATAATATAAAATAAAAACCAGATATGTTTTTTATTGTTTTATTCCATTCCTTTATATTTTTTCTTCTTATTTCCATTTCTAATTTCTTTTTTATTTCTTTTATCTTAAGATTTTTAAGATCTTTTAGTTTCACAGGTATGTTTTTTCGTTCTTTTTTCTTTATTTTATTATTATTTTTTTCGTTTATTTCTAATTCATTTCTTTTTTTTAGGTTTTAAGTTTCTAATTTTGTGTTAAAGGTATGTTATTTCTTTATACTTTTCGTCTTATTTTTGTATTAGTTTTTTATATTTTATTTTTTATACTTTTCTTTTGTTTTTAGTTTTTTCTCAATTCAATTTCTTTTTTTTTTAGATCTTTAACCTTTCAGTTTTACGAATAGGGTATGCTTCTTTTTTTCTTTTTTTTTTTTTTTGTTTATTTTTATATTTTGTTTTTACTAACTTTATCTATTCTTCTTTATGGATTTTGGATTTTAATTTTTCACTTTCTTTCCTTTTGTTATCTTTTGTTTTCATCCACTTTCTCTTTCTTCTTATTTATCTGCCTTTGGTTTCCTTCATTTTTTTATTTATTCCCTTTATTTTCGTTTTATTTTCTTCATTTTTGTTTTACCTTTATTTTTTTTTTTATCTTTATTTTCTCTTCATTTTTGGTTTTTTTTAAAATATCTTTATTTTTATTTCCTTTTGTCTGTATTTTTGTTCCTCTTCACCTTACTTTTGTTTCTCTTCACCTTACTTTTGTTCCTCTTCACCTTACTTTTGTTCCTCTTCACCTTACTTTTGTTCCTCTTCACCTTACTTTTGTTCCTCTTCACCTTACTTTTGTTCCTCTTCACCTTACTTTTGTTCCTCTTCACCTTACTTTTGTTCCTCTTCACCTTACTTTTGTTCCTCTTCACCTTACTTTTGTTCCTCTTCACCTTACTTTTGTTCCTCTTCACCTTACTTTTGTTCCTCTTCACCTTACTTTTGTTCCTCTTCACCTTACTTTTGTTCCTCTTCACTTTATTTTTGTTCTTCCACTTTATTTTCATTCTCTTCTATCTTTATTTTGTTCTTTTTCTTTTATATTTAGTTTTCTTTTCTTTCTGCTGATTTCGTTTTCTTTCCTTCCTTTCTTTATTTTCTCTTTCCCTGTTTTTTTTCACTTTAATTTTCTTTTGTTTATTTATTTATTTCCTTTTTGCTTTTTCTCCCTTATATTTTCTCATCTTCTACCATTTCTCATTATTTTTTTTTTATTTTTCATTATTATTTTCACTATTATTCTCATTACTATTTTTTCCTATCATTATTGTTAGACTTTTCTTACATAAACATTACTAGTTATTTATTATGTTAAAAATAAATAGTTGTTAACTTTTAAAGGATAATTTAGCCTATAGATATCACCACCCAAATCCAAAATAATTTGGGATTATGGCAGCCCAAATATACAAATTCAAATTAATTTACAAATTACATATATAAATTTTGCAATTTGTACATTTGGGATTTGGGAATTATAGCTGTTAAAATATACAAATTAATTTGGGATTCACTTAGAATAATTTGGATGACATCTATAATTTAACCTGTTAAATAAATTTTTGAATATAAATAATTAAGTTATATTACAGAATTTTTAACTGTTAAATAAATTTTGAATATAAATAATATAAATAATTAATTTATACAGAAATTTTTTAAGTTAAAAAAAATTAGCCAATTAAAAATTTTGCATAATCATGTGATAGGGATCACCATGGAAATTTACCCCAGTAACGTCACAAAAAATTTCCACCCACGTGATTTTGGCCGGCATTATGAGATTTGGCCAGAATTAAGAAATTAACTATGTAACAAATATGGTGTGACAAATAGGATTTTACACACTGAAAAAATCTGTCCCTGGAATACTTATGAAAAATGAGAAAGTGGTGGGTGTAACACTGGTGATGAAATTTTAAGGTCACATGGAGGTGGAAAAATTTTGTGGTGATACTGAGGAAGATCACCATGGAGACAAGGTCACCAAATAACAACACCCTATTTAATAAATATAATTAAAATTTATTATAAAACATATAAATTTTATGGTTTTTCAGTATAAAATTCTTTTAAAATAAAATTAAATTAAGAATTTTATGATAAAAAATAATTGTAAAATTTAAATTCTCCTAGTTAAAAAGAATATTTTCTCAAAATAAAAATAAAAATACTGGCACTTTAGTTAATGAAAATTAAAGGTTAAAAATAGGTAATAATTTTCATTTTACATATAGAAATGATCTATATATATGTAAAATAAAAATCATTACCTATTCTTAACCTTTAATTTTCATTAACTAAAGTGCCAGTATTTTTGCAAATTATTTTTTATCACAAAATTTTCAATTTAATTTTATTTTAAAAGAATTTTTCGGGCCAAAAAACCGCAAATCATGTGATAAAAGTGTGGCGTATCAATTTTGCGGATAGCAATCTGGATATGTCCAACAATTAGTTAAAACTGTACGACTGTTCTTTTTTTTTTTTTTTTTTGAAACTCTGAAGGTATTAAGACGTTATTTCTATAAAAGGGGATGCGTATTATTAGAATGTTGAATATTATAGAAGTTACTTTAAAAAAAAATTTCAGATACGACTCATTTTCTCAACCTTTCATTAGCGAAAATAACTTGCACTAAAGTTTTACGAACATTATAGTGCACTTCAGAAAAGTTATTCAAAGAACTCAAAAGGAATATAACAGAATAGTAAACAATAAATACTTAAGGCCGATTAATGGAACGTCAAAGTATTTTAGCAAGTTTTGGAATTCCCATCTCACCAAGTTCACGCTCCTTAAATAGAAATGCTCCACGAAGAGACACATCGGGATCCTTTGCTGGTCGTTCTAGCACGAGATATTCTGTAACGGCACTATACTCTATGGCTGCTGAGCAAGACGTAGAGGTTGAAGATGATTTAGCGAAAGGTAGAATATTGACTTTAATTTATGAATATTTCTGCGCGTGATATGATTACCTTTGTGGAGATTTGAACATTCGTCAATTTATAATGAAATTATAATCATTTATTTAGAAAATTATTACGTGTTTTATATAGGAATTGTGAATGGAAATATATTTAATTACGCGAAAAAATGCAGTACAAATTGCAATTCTTATGCAAAAATTTTTTCTTATTTTAGCACAAAAACGATTACGGGATTTAAAAGGTCGAATTTCAGCACAATCTAAAAAAAATTTCGTTCTGGAACGAGATGTGCGTTATTTGGATTCACGAATTGCCTTGTTAATCGCAAACAGAATGGCATTAGATGAGGTAATTTAATTTAATTAATTTTTTAAATTTTTTTTAAAAATTAAATTTTCTTTTATCTACAATAGAAACAAGAAGTAGAAAGTCACTTTGAAGAATCAGATCAACAAGTTGTTGCTTTCCCAGATCATCGTAAAATGAATCAATATGGAAACCTTTTTTTCCTCCTTCAAACAGAACCACGACACATTGCAAATTTATGTCGTCTAGTAAGTTTAACGGAGATTGATACTTTACTGCAAACTGTAATGTTTACATTGTATGGGAATCAATACGAAAGCAGAGAAGAACATTTATTGTTAACAATGTTTCAAGTAGGTTTTTACATCCATAGCGAAATAATATGAACTTTTTTTATTGAATATTTTTTTCATGTAGTCTGTTCTATCGGCACAATTTGAAACCACAAATGACTTCAATTCTCTCCTTCGAGCAAATACGCCTGTATCACGTATGATGACAACATATACTCGTAGAGGTCCTGGACAGGGTTATTTAAAATCCGTGCTTTCGGAACGAATAAATAGTCTGATAGAATATAAAGAGTTAAATTTGGAAATTAATCCACTAAAAGTATATGAACAAATGATAAAAAAAATCGAGGAGGATAGTGGTTCATTGCCACCCGAACTTCCACGCTCTGTAACGCCCGATGTTGCTGCGGCCAATTCCGATGTTCAAGCTATTATAGCACCTCGTATAAATAAGTTAATAGACATTGCGAATTCTTTCATCACAACTATAATAGATTCTATCGAACAAGTACCTTATGGTATTCGATGGATTTGCAAGCAAATTAAATCGCTAACGAAGGTAAGATTTCGTCTCAAATTAATCTATTTTACGGATTGTATTAATTAATTTTAGCATATTATAGCGAAAATATCCTGATGCAACAGAATTTATGTTATGTACATTAATCGGCGGATTTTTCTTCTTGAGATTTGTCAACCCAGCCATTGTCACACCGCAAACATATATGTTGGTGGATGGAAATCCAGGCAAATATCCAATACGAACATTGACTCTGGTATTTTTATGGATTTTTTATTTAATATAAGTTTTTAAGTGTATTTATTTATGGTTATTTCTTTCTTTTATCAATAGATTGCTAAGATGTTACAAAATTTGGCAAATAAACCTTCCTATTCAAAGGAAGAATTTATGATAATGTTGAATCCTTTTATTGAAAATAATAAACAGAGGATAAATAAATTTTTGTTGGAATTGTGCGAAGTTGGGGATTTTTATGAGAGTTTGGAAGTATGTTTATAAAAAATTATAAAAAAATAATATAGATTTATTTATCAATTATGTCGCGTAAATTTTTTAGATGGATCAATATGTGGCTCTTTCAAAAAAGGACTTAATGCTACAAATAACATTAAATGAGATATATAACACACATGCATTATTGTCGCAACATTTAGAAGTATTGGTATATATAATTTATCTTGGGTTATTATATTCATTTAGGAGAATATTTAATTGAACTTCTTCATATAGGCACCATCAGATAAGAATCATTTACGCATAATTTTGGAAGAAATTGGATCAGCCCCAACTCAGGTTCCTAGAAAAGAAAATAAAATTGTTGAGCTTCCATTATTTAGTCGATGGGAGACACCTATACAAGGTTTGTGATAATTTACCGGTTTATTTGTGACGTTTAACAATATCATTTACATGACATCCAACTTGTAGATATTGCCACAGCACTTATGTCCGACAATAATGTAACACAAAACGATATTACATATATGGAAACGAAATCGATTTTTGTGCAGATTATTCGATCTATACCGCGAATCGCTAATAAGCAAAATATTGATTTGTTTGCGATAGCTGAAACGGCAGCAACTGCAAATGATGCCACTCTTGTTCGTAAAGGAATTAAAGTTAAAGAAATGCTCCGAGAACTTGAGGAAGCTCATGTGATTAATCGAAAAGATGGGTATAAACTTATGACCGAAGAAGTTGCACAGGAGTTAGTTCATCTAGGTAATCTTCGAGAAAAAGTCAACAAAGAAATAAATTCTCTCGAGTCTGTTTATAAAACAATCTGCGATCATAATAATTATCTAAGAAGTCAACTGGATAGTTATAAAGCATATTTGTTGAATGTTAGACAACAGGATGGCACAGGAGGACCAGGTGCAAGTGTGGTAAAATTGGGCGGCAAAGAAAAAAGTCAAAAGATAAAGGTTTTGGGACCGTACAAATTTACACACACCCATTTAGAAAGAGATGGGATTATAGCTGAGACAAGTGTACCCGAAAATAGGTGTGCCACTCAATTTTTATAAAAGATAAACTTTCAATTTTTGTTTATATATCCCTAATTTCATTTTTTAAAAAATTAGGCGACAAAATATATTTTTCAATATAACGTCACCTGTTCCTGGAACATTTATTATCGCTTTGCATTATAAGGGGCGCGATGCTCCTATTTTAGAGATGGATCTTAAATTAGACGATCTTCTAGAAAAGGTACTTAGATTTTGTTAAGAATTACGTAAAAAAAAACAACAAAGCATTAACCCTTTTGTTTTTATGCTTCTTTTCAGCAACAAGACAACGTACTATCTCTTGATCTTGAATATGTTCAACTTAATGTTTCCAAGCTATTACAATTGTTGAACAAGACATTCTCTAAAAGAAAGGCATAAATTTTGACTTAAAATTGTTTTATTCATTTCCATCAATACTTAATTGTTTTTTATATTTTATCATTTTGTTGTATTATTAATTTTATGTAGAATTTCAAAATCATTAATCTCTCATTATTTGAACAAAATATTTTCATTTATCACTTTCATTTTGAACAGTCATTTTGCACTACGTCGTTTAATATCATTTTTCTTTATTTTTGTATCTAAATATAATTTCCTAATATTAAAAATACTTTGTTTATATTTAAAATTTAATATCATAACTATTGTGAAAAGTTTCGTATGAACAGAAGTGTTACAGAAAGTTCAAGAGAACGTGATTATTTTTAACGTGTATTAAATAAAATAACTGGGTTATACAATTAATTAGCACCAAAACCTATGGCACTCGTACTTAAAGCAGCCATATATTGTGTGTGCAATTTTGTTCCTTGTTCATCACCAGCAGCACCTACCGCAATATGTAAAGGAACTAGATGATCATCTGTTGGATGAGCTTGTCTTAATAAGGGATGACTAATTAGACCAATCAATTTCTGATCACGTTCTTTTCCGGTGAATTTTGTACAAAATTCTTCGATATCTCTGTCAAATGGTTCAACGTACGAAGCCAAATAATCTTCAAATGTATTCATTTCTTTGTTATACCTAGAGAAAGTTTCTTTTAAGTTATGAACCATAGTTCCCGATCCGACAATAAGAACTCCTTCATCTCTTAAAAAAAAAAAAAGAAAAAAATTAATATTTTAAATAATAATTATTAATTAGCTCTTTTTCAAATTTACTTACCTAAGAGAAGCCATTGCGTGACCAACTTTAATATGGTATTCATAGGATGCTTTACGAGTAAGAGATATTTGCACAATAGGCAAGTCACCAGGTTCAGGGATTGCTATTTTCATCGGTATCCAGCATCCATGGTCGAATCCTCTCTTGTCATCCAATTCCGCTTCGAAACCAGCCTAATGAATTAAACAAAAGTTATGTTATTTTGAAAGTGTTGATAAATAAATTTATCGCCTAAATAATCTGTACCTGAGTTAATAAACCCACAATTTTCTTTGCTACTTCTGGAGAACCTTTACAATCATATGTTTGCTGATAAAGTATTTGTGGGAATCCGTAGAAATCATAAATAATTGGTGTTTTGTCTGAAAAGTTTGTTACTTTAATAATATTGGTTGTTTCCCAGTGAGCAGAAATGACGGCTATAGCTTTTGGCTTAATTTTTTCGATGATTGATTTTCCCCATCGTTTAAACCATTGATGAGTTTTATCCTCTTCCTCAATCAAAATATTTGGTCCTTAAAAAGTAATAATATGGAATTAGTGTAGCCAATTCTGGCCGTTAAACCAAATTAATGCCATATGATATTCGAAAAGTTCCATTTTTTATTGATTTATTATTTTAAAGAATAAACAATTTTGTGATTACTATACTAGCTTTTATAACTAATTCTATTCATAATTGGCATGGTTAACCCTCGGTCGCAACATACGGTACTTACCTCCGTGAGAAATATAATAACAAGGTAACCTAGCAGCAGACATTTTTTTTTAACTATTCACCTAAAAGAGAAAATTGATGGCATTTTATAGAACTTAATTATTAATTTACAATTGCAAATACAATTTATTTGATTATTAATATGCATACCATTCTATTAATTCTTCGTTTCATAAATTCAGTTGATAAGCCTGTCCGGATGATCAACATCCTTTTTGATTTGTAATATAAAATTCCAATTTATCTAAAATGGAAAATTGCTTATGTAATAATAAATGATTCCCATAATTGTTTGACTTCTCTAGATGTGAAAATGGTTGACCCGATCTAGAAATTACGTAATATAGCTTATTCGCATCTAAGCGTTACACGCTTTGTGAAAATGCCCAGTATCACTATTTCCACCGACGCTAAACCTGCATTAATTAATTAACTTCCGAAAAATAATGGTGATACTGGGCAATGTTTTTATTAATATTCACTATTTCAATAATTTACATTACGAATTATTAATATATTTTTAAATGGATAAGTAGCAATTATATTTAAGAAAACAATTACGCAGGATTTGTAAGTTTGCGATCACTACCTGTATTGTATATAATAATAACATTATTTATAAAATTCGGATAACTTCATCGTCATTTAGACCCTAAATATTATTGTATTAAGAAAATAAAGTTAATAATCAACTTTGAATAATAATACACTCAAGGTTTTGCAAAGAACACAAACATGTAAGTGCACGATTAACATCAATCAAGTCTATGATGATCATGACATTTTGATTTTCCTCCTCTATCACGATGACATTTCTTTGTATGTCTTTCTTGGGTTTGTTGTTCATTATCTTCTTGATCTGCGGTTCTGGGCAACAAAGATTCCCGGTTTGCTGGGAGGACAACTCGGTTAATTAGCGACATTGATTGAGCTTCTAAAGTAGGCTTTTGGACTTCCCGAATAACTCGAGTTGCTAATGCAGATTTGCGTCCTGTCGAACAAACATAAGTATTTGTCATATTTGCCGCTATTTGTGGTATTTTGATCTCTTTGTTTATCCCAAGCCGAATTCTCTTTGAGCCTTTATTAGACTCGTTTGTATAAACGTCCGCTTTACGTTTATTCTTCGAGTCTAATAAGTTGTAGTGTTCGTTTTGCTGATCTTTCTCATCAGTATATCGTTTATTTTGTGAGCTTGATGTACTTCGTGGATCAAAAGCTTCATTTGCAAGCTCATTGGTGAATAATAAAACGTTTGAAACATTAGATGCTGAAGTTTCCTTCGAACTAGGATCAGCATTATATCTTTGATTGAAAAAGCTGGCAAATTCAGCTGCCGAAGATTTATTATTATTAGGCTTTTCATTGACTGTTGAATCAAGATTAATGTTCGTAATATTCTGAGTACATTCGTCGTCATCCGATATAGTTATTATCGGGTGGTCTTTAACAGATTTTTTTTGAGAGTCTTCGTTTTCAATATAACCCTTGATAGGTTCTATTAGAACTATGGCTTTGCTGTCATTTGATGCAATAAATGTGTCTGTAATAGAATCAACTTTAATTGAATTATTATCATTATTCTCAATTATAGCTTTACCATCGTCCGCTAAAGCAAACGATAAATTTTTTGCTCTCGCATAATCATAGTCAAAATTTAAGTCTAAATCCTTATCAAAATCCCAGTCGAGATCATCTGCCATAATATCGAAAATAGTTGGGACTTCTACTGGACTTGTTGCTTTCATTTCCATTTTATCGCCAGATGCAGGCTTTTTAGAAGAACCAATATCAAAATCCCAGTTGAGATTATCAGCCATCTCATCGAAAATAGTACAAGCTTTTAAGCGATCTTTGTCCAGATTATTATCAGATTTCTCAGCAATAATTTCCTGAAGCTTCACAGGATTGTCGTCGTTATCATTCAGTGTGGAAATCGTAAAAAAATTTCTAATATCTTGAGTATTAAGTTCATTACCGCACTGGCTTGCTACTTCTTTATCTAATGCTTCAATCATCCAATGATCTTGCTCTCTAATTTCATCCAAGGAGACATTATCTTCATTGTCAAAAATTATACCAAGTACCTTTGATTTCCTCTTTAACATTTGCCATTGAACCAGATCCAAGGTGTCTTTAGAGAGTATATACTTTATTTCCACATCGCCGATTCTACCGATACGGTGTGCCCGATTTTCTCCTTGTGCAATCGTTGACGGATTCCAGCTTAATTCTGCAAATATAACTCCATCGGCAGCTTGAAAATTCAAACCAGTACTCGCTGCGGTAAGAGACAAAATCGCAAACTTGACTTCTCTTTCGTTTTGAAACTTGTCGACAAAATCTTGTCTAATTCTAACATCGGTTTGACCGTCAATCCTTATAAATCTGATTTGTTCTCTACGCAAGACATAGCAAATCTGGTCCATTACGTCTTTATGGTGGGCAAATACGATGTATTTCTTGTTGTCATCTTTAAGACTAAGGAGATAATCTTGAATGGCTGGGACTTTCGCTCTACCCGATTCCTCGTACATCTTCAAGAAATTAGGTTTCTCTCCCTTTGCTTTTTTTCTCATCTCTTGTAACTCCCTTTTGGAAGTTGCAGGAATCTCAATATAAATTATCTGTCGGGTCTTTGATGGTAAACCTAAGTTTACGTCCTCCTTCTTCCTTCGGATTAAAACCGTCGAATTTAGAAGCCAATGGAGTTCTTCTATATTTATCGCCCCTTTTGTATCAATGTATCTTTTTCCGTCTTTATTCATCCTCCTTTCGCCACCGCAGAATCGCTTTACATATTCGTCATAATTAGAAAATAATGTCGGAGCAACAATATTGATCTGAGCAAAAAGTTCGGCCGGTCTTGATTCTGCAGGTGTACCTGAAAGAAGGATTACTCTCTTTGCTTTTTTCATGAGAGGAGCAAGCTTTTTCGTTCGATCTGAGAGGCGATCCTTGAGGAAGTGCGACTCATCAGCAATAATAATTTGAAATCGCCCTATCCAATCTTCGCGCTTTTTCGCTAATTCATAAGAGCCAATTGTATATCGCGCTTGATCTTGATTCGCCTCCTTCCCGTTTTTTAAGATCCAAATTTCCTCATCTTTTGCTCCTAACCATTTCTTGATCTCACATTCCCAGTTCCCCGAAACTGAGGCGGGACAGATAACAAGGACCTTGCCATCATCTTTGTAATATTCCGCGATAGCAAGAGCCTGGATTGTTTTTCCAAGGCCCATATCGTCACCGAGTAAAACTCGCCCACTCCGAGCTACGGCTTCTCTCACTCCTTCTTTTTGATGAGAGAGCAATGCTTCCCATAGGCTTCCAATTTTTTCTTTAATTTGGCATTCTTCAACTTGAGGTTTTGCGGCTCTAAATTTGACAGCTTTTTCTACATATCCGGAAATTCCTATAACTTCCATCGGTATTTTTTTGTACATTTTTAATTCCTTGACAGAATTTTCGTATTCTGTCATAGGAATTATCCATCCTTTTTTGGCCATGTCATAACTGGCACCTCTTCGTGATCTCCAATACTCTCTGAGGATATGATGATAACCTCTTACTACAAAATGTCCATCGCTATCTACACTAAACGTCACCTTAATGGGATAATTATAGTTTTTTCCCAACTCGTCATCAGACGGTGACGCGTTAAATAACTCTTCGAGGCCAATACTTCCAGCCCCAGCCGATGTAGCGTGGGAGTTCGAGTTCGACTGCGCGTTCTGTGAGCCTGTTGTTCTTCCTGGGTATGGGTCCACCCACTCAAAATGTTCACAAGATCTCTTTGGACAACCCCAGTATCGATCCCTGTGTCTTGGATGATTCTTCTTCACAAAATAGCATAAGCGGACAAGCTTACCGCATGCGCAAAATGGGTGGTCCGGTCGCGATTTCGGAGCCATATTCACGCGAAAGGACAATATGTACGAAGGTTCTTCACGCGCAAATCGTTTTTTATTTGTCGATTAGTGTGTAAATGACACTGCTAGATTTAATAATAAAAAAAAAACACAAGAAACGTTATCCCAATTTTATTTCGTATAACACGTAAAAATTCAATAATAAAAAGTTTATAGCGTGAAAATTTTCCTTATTAAGTAGTTCGCTTAGCATATTTGGCTGGCATTATGAACTTACCAGCATTAGTACTTAGCAATTTAGCGGTATTTTATAATTTTTAAAACAAAAATATATTATACTATTCAATAATAATTATACATATAAAAAATAACATTAATTTTAATGTTGGTCTTAATTCTGGCTAAAAATTATAATTTTGACCAGAGTTAAAAAACGTAAAAAAATGATTATAATAAAAATTTTAATAAATATAAATATATATTATTTACATTAAAAAAAAAATTTTTTTTTTAAAGTACTTTACTTAAAAAATTAAACTTTTATATTTTCTTAAAAGCTATTTAAATAGCAATTTTTTTAATTTTTAAGAATTGGTTTATTTTTATATATATATATATATACACAAAAACTTTATTTGATCAAAACAGAACTATATTATTTAACTTTTAAGAAGTATTCAAAAGACCAGTTCAAATAACTACTTAAAAAATTAATTAATATTATAAAAAAATAAAGGAAATATAAAAGAAAAAAAAAAATATTTTACTAAAAGAGTGAATTAAAGCTAAAAATCAGATTGTTTGATGTTAACTATTTCAGAATCTTTCTTATTTGATAATTTTTGCATATAAAGATTCTGGAACTAAATTAATTTTTCTATTTTAACAACTTATTTTGAATTCATGTAGTATTCTAATTTTATAGTTTAAAAGATTAGAAATTCTTAATTTCAGATTTTTTATAGAGATTTTATTGAATCTAATAGTTAAAATATGATAAATTTTATTAAAAAAAAATTTTTTGGATTTTTTGTTAAAAACTGCTTGCTTGTTTTACTTAGTCAAATTCGAATCAAAACTAGTCTTCTTTTTTTTAATCTTAACAGTTATAGAAAATGTCACAAAAAAAAGGCAAATTTTTTTCATTAAGATCAATAAAAAAAAAATTGTGGCGAAGTATTATTATTAAAAATAGTATACATATATATGATTAAAGTTGGCCAAAATTAGTTAAATTAGATTAAATTTGCCAATAAATAATTCATAATACTGGCCAAAATTTTCATAATACTGATCAATTTTATAATGCCAGCTTAAATTTGTAAAAATCAAAAAATACAAGTTTAATATAACACTGTATTTATATAATATAGTGCTTAAACTTAAATAACAAAAACCATGCATATTGATTGCTACTATAATTTTATTAAAAAATTTTTCATATAGTATTTATTACCTTATTTGGAACTCACTTGGAAGTTGATATACTTTTTACTATTAAAAGTAATAAAAACTAAAAGAAACTTTAGAATTTACTAAACATGGTGAAAAATTAAAATTTTAAACTAATATATATATTTTTCTTATTTAAAACTTAAAAAATAAACTTTTTTTTAGGGTTAAATTTATTAAACAATTTATTTAATAATATATATTAGTAAGGTTGTCAGGCAAAACCTATTTGGAATTTGTGAAATGTCAAAACTTTATTTAGTAATGTTTAAACTGGTGACGAAAGGTTTTGATAATATCAAAACGTCTAAACTATATGAAACGTCAAAACTGTAGCGAAATGTTCCAACCAATTAAAATGCAATGATCTTATACATGGCCTGGTAATTATGCATGGTAATTAATTACTTAAAAATACGTAAATGCATAATTATCAGTTTATGTTATATAAATATCATTGTTTAAAAAATATAATATAATAATAATATTCTATATAATTATAGTCCTAATTTCTTCATTTTTTTAATTTCAAACAGTCATTAATAAATTTACATGTAATTAAACAATGTTGTAATATTCTATATATTTTTATTGAAAAAAATCTTAACAAATGATATAAACAATGAAATAAAACTTCCACCTGTACTACTTTCATCTGACAACCTGAAAATTTTCTTTAATATATTAAGAAATAGTTCCCCTCTCTTCCCTCTAACTTATATCTAAAGTCCAGTTCGTCTTATAATTTTGGCAACCTAAAGAAAAAAAATAAAAGAGAAGTTAGTACGTTTTTTTAAAAATTAAAATGCTAAAACACACAATACATCTTTACCTAAAAATAAGATTCTACTTCAAGAGAAAGTCAGAAATCTAAAAAATGAAATAAAAATGGCATTAGTGTTGTTTCATAACGCTATCACAAAACTATACACCCACCCAAACAACACCCACTGCATATTCCACTCCAAGAGAATGCCAAAAATCTAAAAAATAAAAGAAAAATAGCATTAGTTTTACTTCATAATGCCTCCATAACAATACACTCACTTAAACTCCTCTTATCACATATTTTACTACTCTGAGGGGCTAAAAACCTAAAAAATATAAAAAAAAGGAATGACAATAACGTTCTTAGATAAAAAACAATAAAGAATAGACTCGGCTTATCTAAATTCGCTGAAACCCAAGTCCAAAAAGCCATTTTACTTCAGAATTCACAACCAGAAGAATGTCTCTAAAGAAAAAAAAATAGGAAATGTTAATAATATTTCCAAATTAAAAAACCCAAATACTCTCGGTCTAACTTACGACCTTTTAAAAGTTCAAGGCTAAAATCTGCGTTCAGATGTTTGGGCAAATGTCTACAATTCTACAAATAAGAAAAGTTAAAAGAAATTTCACTAATGTTCTCTAACTTAATTTTAAAAACCCAAAGTCCAAGGCTCTAGACGTTCAAAAAAACCAAAAGAAACATTAGTAAAACTCACTAACGTTCCCTGAAACTTTGTTGTCAGCTTGTCGCTAGTCTAATATTTTTTTTTCATTAATATATAAAAAAAGATTATCGATCAAGGTATTATGTGATTGTAGCAATTACCAATAATATTTACGATAATTTTGTTCAACATAATGATCTTGATAATCGAATATAAAATTTTTACGTCATATTTTTTAATTCACTGAAGTTTAACACATGTTATTATAAAAATACAATAGTTAACTTCAATATATTGTTGCTCCATTACGTTAGCAATTCATTATGTTAGTAATAATTTGTGTAAGTTATGATTTTGGGGAGTCTTTGAAGGCATGAACGGTAAACGGATTAGTATGCTTTTATAACAGGTCACACTTTGCACACAAAGACTTGCAGATAAACTGAAGGAACGAGTTTCTCTTTAATTAAATCGTAAGAATTGCTGTTACCATAATACAAAATAGAGACTACTTTATTTAGTACAATAGCAGGATCGTTATATTATACATTTATATTTCTAGATAAATAAAAATTATTTCAATATTAAATTATTAATATTTGGTGTTGTATTTTAATTTACATCATTCATATCAAATCTTAATGCAATGTATATTGTTAGCTTGTGTAAATTTATTTATAAGAGGTACGCGAAATTATTTTATTAAAAAAAAATTTTTTTCGCGTTTTTTTTCAAATTGATTTTTATGAAATATTTCTTCAAATGGATCCAACAACACCTATTGATCTCGAAACTCAAAGATCTGGAAGAAAAAAACATGCAGATGGACGACCATTAGGACCGATATGGCAACACTTTATCAGAAAAAGCACAGCTACTCCTGGAAAATTTGAAGCAGAGTGCAAATATTGTTCAAAAACATGGAAGCGTGGTAAAACACCTATCTTAGAGGAATATCTTACGAATCATTGTTTAAATGTGCTGCAACTTATTTTACGTGAATATATGGAAAAGGTCAGAAATTGTGAAAATACCTCTAACAAGAAAAGAAAGATTGATAAGTCTGTAGTTGGTCAAACCACTATAACGGCTTTTCATGATTCAACTAACCTTCCAGATGCTAAAATAAATCGAATCAATTGTGCTCTTGTAAAATTTTTCGTTTATTGTGGAATAGCATTTAGAATTGTGAAGCACCCTTTTTTTATTGATTTTTTGAAGGAACTTAACGCTGGTTACGATCCTCCAACATGAGAATACTTATCCAGCCGTTTACTTGAAACTGAGTTATGTAATGTCAATAAAAAGATGAATGAGGATATTATGAATTAGCGCAATTTAACTCTATGTAAGTAAATACTTGTAAATCTTTTATCATATCTTCTATTATATTATGATATTAATTTCAAATTCTATTTCTTTTATCCTTAAGCTCTGGATAGTGTAATGCTTGGTAGAAATAATGGTGTAGCGACAAAACTTGCCAATAAAAATCCTTATTTATTTGTAAGTCATTGCATTGCACATCAGTTAGCATTGGCATGTAATTCAACTCAAAAACAGGTAGCTTTTTGTAAATATATTGAAACTTTAATTAAAGAAATGTATCATTTTTTTAGTAATTCTGAAAGAAGAGTTGAAACATTAAAAAATTTTTAGTCAATATTAGATCACTCGACTTTAAAAATAAAAAATATTTTTAAAATTAGATGACTATCTTGATACAAGGCTGTTAAAAGTATATGTGTATCTATTGGGCTGTTACTGGATACAATTCTTGAAATTACAACAACACTTTCATTTCAAAGATAGCAATCAGTATTTGATTTATATTCAAAACTCTGTAATTGAAAAGTTTTGGCGTTTTTACATTTTTTGTATGATATTTTAGGTCATTTAATGGAACTTAGTAAAATATTTCAAAGAAGATATATTATATTTTCTGATATTAATCCTATAATTAATTCTACTATTCAAAAAATACAACATGAATATTTAGAAGTTGATGATGATGGAAACCAAAAATTGAGCGCACATTTGAATAATTTTTTATTAAAAGCACCACCAGCAAAGGAGACTTTTATTAGTAATCATCATATTTTATTTGAATCTCAAGATGAAGTTGATTTGTAAGTGGATATTATGGAATTTGCAGCAGCCGTAATTTGTGAAATTAATGACAGATTTTCACATAGATCAATTTTATCTTCTATAAAAATAATGAATCCTATAGAGTGGCCAAAAAACAATAAGAGTTTGAACGATTATGAAGAGAAAGAATTAGAGAAACTAATAGATTTTTATGGAGTAGCTAATGAACCTAATTATCCAATTCCAATAATTGATGCTGATACTATTCATGATGAATGGGATAATTTTAAAGCTATAATTTTAGCAAATTATAGAAACCTTTCTATTGATGATTTATTACCACTATTATTTCAGTATCATTCTGATATGTATCCTAATATTCTTGGTTTAATTAGCATATTTTATTCCATACCATTTTCTAGTATAGTTTGCGAAAGGGGATTTTCTAGACAAAATTTGATTAAAACTGATATTTGTAATCAGCTTAATAACGATACATTACATATGTTAATGATGGTTGGACTGTATAATGTAAATTTAATAGAATTTAATTTTGATAATGCGTTATGAATTTGGTATCAGAGTTATAAAAGAAGAATTAAATAGAATTGTAAATAGAAATAAAAATATATAAAAATAGTTATAAAATTAATAAACCAGAAATTTTTTTAGGGACTGAAAATTTTTTCCGATAAATTTTTTAAAAAACTGATAAATTGAAATCACATCAGAAAAATTTTTGGTAAAATCAAAATCCTATTTTAGATCCTGATTGTTTCTAATGAGGAGCATGCATTATTGACTTTATTTTCAATTTCATCTATACATTAGACTATAGGGTTTTGATTATATTCGATAGCATCATGATAAAAATCTTGTGAAGTAGCTGATTCATCTTGAGAATTTTGCACATTAACGTCTAATGATGACATATTTGTTTATATTGGAAGGTTGGACAATTGAGGATTGGGAGTCCTTACAATATCATTCACATGTTCATCTGTTCTTACTCTTTTATTAAACGCGTTAACAAATAAATCAGTGACTGAACTGAAATTAAGGTCAAGATCAGGTTTATTATTCGATTAATTAAGCATATGTATCTCTAGATTAATAATTCTATTGTTAAACTTTTTCATGAGATTGTTGAATTTATTAAGTTGCTGTTTGACTTTCTCAAGTCTCGAATTTACATTAGAATCCACACTTTTATTTAATCTTTTTTCAAGATTATAAAGCCTTTGTTCAAATTGTTTAATACCTTATGATTAAGGTATGTTAGAAGTGATATCCTTTGAGAATACACAGTTAGACTTAGGATTGAATCCAGTTTTATTGTTGCATGTTAGAAGATGGTAGTTTTTGTGAATTAGGAGAAACTTTAAGGATCGTTGAATGACTTTAGCATAATTAATAGGTAGAGTAGGTTTTGCTGAGAATTCAGCATCCCAGTCATCTGCCCAGTTCATATCGCTAGGGATAAAATCATTCTTAACAGAGGAAAAGATTGGTTTGAAACCAGACTTGAGCTTTGAAGCCTCAACTTTATATCTTTTGTATATATCTTGATAAGCTGTCTGTTAGCCATAATGGCATTTGAGTTGACTATTTTTAGGACAGTTCCTAACTTTATGATTAATGAAGCCATATACATGGCAAGTAAGTGCATTTTTATCAGCAAAATGTAGTCCTTTGTTATTAAAAGCAAAGTGATTTTCCTTTGTAGCATTCATATCATCAATACTATTAAAGTAAAATTAAGTGAAGCGTTTTTTTTTATAATTCTGAGAGAAGCAGTTTTTGGGAACAAATATAGCCTTAACTTTTATACACGTTACAATTTCTAAAAGATCTCCTCTATTTGTCCCTTTAGGTAGGTTGGTAAGTTTCAAAATATACTTAAAGCGGTAATTATGTTTTTTTTAGTGAGTATACTGGAAAAGATTCTGAAAGTCTTATTCAAAAATTTTATCAACCATTCTTCTTTTAAAGCACCCACTAGGTCTTTGTTAGCGAAGGTGACTAACACTTTATAGATAAATTTTTAACTGCGAATTTGATCTTTTTCACCTGACCTAATAATCGTAGATGTTGCTCAAATAAATCTTTTTTAATATCTAGTGAAATATCCTAGATCTTGATCTCAAAATCAGATTAAAGGGTAGGCTGATTTTGTGTAAATAACTCCATTTACTAAATTTAGTTGAATTATTGACTACGATAGTTTTTGCCATAACTTTATTGGCTGTATTTTCAGTTTCGCAAACAACTTTAATCATCTTTATGCCTTTGATTGTAGTGGTTGAGAATATGCGTGTCAGCCCAACTACATGGTGAAATACGGGATTCTTTTTTTCTGTGTTGTTCTGGCTTAGAGCTAAGTCTAGAGGAAAGAAGAGAGTAATTTTTTGAGACTTTCCTATTACTGTTTAGCATGGTTATGTCTTATTCATATTATTCTGCTGACTAGAGATAGCAGTGATAGTTGTAGCAGTGTGAGCTTGTGCATGGATTGAAGCTTCAAGTCCAGCAGTAGATTGTGGTTGCGAATTGTTAAGAGTACCTTGACTCTCTGTAGAGGCTGTAGAAGTGCCTCCAGTATTAATGGAATTTATATTTTCAACTCCTTCTATTACTCTTCCTTTATTAACTACAAGAAAAGTAATAAAATATTACGTATAACAAGTGTTTTTGATAGTTTTGGTGTGAAATTCTTCTTGTCCAAATTGTGGCAAAAAGATCAGCAAGAAGAGTTTTTCTGTTTTTTTTAATTATAGATTCTCTTGTTTTAATAAAAATAAAAATAAAAAAGATATTAATTCTATCATTATTTTAATATTAATTTGATATAATTTAATATAAAATTAATATTAATATAGTATTAAAATAATAGTATTCTTTTTTTGATATTATATTAATATAAAATCTATATTAAATTAATATCAAATTAATATTAAAATAATGTTATTTAATTTATTGGTTTTTTTTTAAAAAAAAGAATATAAAAATAATAAAGATATAATACTTTAGAATTTATTAATTTTTTCTTATAAAATAAACAAAAGTTAGACATAATTATAATTTACTTTAATTTTATTTTTTTTTTTACACTAAAGAATTTATTTAAGATTATGATTTTTTTTTAGCAATTAAAAAAAGCCTGTTATTTCTTTTACAGGATTACAACTTTAATAACTTACTTTTTATATTGAAGTTAATAGGAATTTGGTTCTTTGAAAAATTTAATTGTTTAACTTCGATTTAATCCAAAAGAATTTTGTGTTATTTTTTTTAGTCATACTAGTTGAAATAAGACAAATTGGACTTTGTTAAATAAATCAATATACATATTAATTTTTATATGCATAATGATGATCTTTTAACGATCAATTTCTCAATAACTGCTGATCCGATTACTGTAAAATTTGGTTTGTTTTTAATCCTTTAAAATAAGAGAATAAAAATATGGCATTGATTTTTCAATTTCTCAATTTATGGTGTGGTCTCAAACTTCTTGGTAGGGAGTGTAGTATCATTGTACTTGAATTTTATCCAAAGTCTAGTGTAAAAATCCAAATGTAAGTAAACGGAAACTTTCAGATATCCGACCCCGAATTAATACCCTAGATTCAATTGTATCTTGTGGAATTCGATACTAATCTTATTGATTCATCACTATTATAGTGCCACGAACTAAGGTCACGAGATTAAATTCATTGGTGGATAGATTTTATAAGAATGGTTTGTAAATTTAGTTTATCATTCTTCGAATTTTTAACGCCTATTGCTATAAGTAATTATTGTGCATTTATTTCTATTAACCCTAATTTTTACTTGAATTATTAGCTCACGAAGTTTATGGATAGATTTTATTGAAGGTGATCTTGCACTTGGATTATTTCAAAGAGAACAACGAAATGGAGTTGACAGTGAGACTCATTTTTTGGTCGCAAAATTGTAAGTATTTCTTATTGTTCCTTTTTCTAATAATTATAATAATTTAATGATGAAGTACTTATCATTTATGTGGCCTACACTTATTATATAATGGAATAATGAAATATTGAAATTAGTTAGATACAAACTGTAAATGACAAAATTAAATATTTAAAGCTTGATTGCAATCTTCTTGCAAGGTAAGATATGTAAAAATATACTGATATATTTATTATTCACACCATTAAACTCGTTTATATAAATGTTTATGGAAATAATTATAGATTAACAGAATTAGCGAAATCGATTGTTAAAAAACCTATTCTGTCACATATTACGAAATATCGACTTTAGAAATAGTTTTAAACGATTTAATGATGAAGACGTAGGTAATACGAAAAGCATCTTTTTTTGCAATTCTTAAACGAACTGGTAAATAAACTAATTGTGTTTCTATCTTATAGGTTCCATATATTAGACTTGTCATTAGCTGTTAGGTCTAAAACAGAATAAACAATTTATATACAAATTACAGAATCATCAGAAAAATAATTTTTTATTAAGTTCAAATGATTAATTTTATCATTCATTAGTAGTGAATCAACGCGTTACAATAAAAGAATATCGACCAAAGGAAGTTTTTAAAAATAATTACAAAATTATACTTCGAGATTTGAGAGAACATTGAGAATATTGAAATAAAACGCGGGTGATTTAGTGGATGTACATAATAGAAAATTTGATCAAACTCGTAATACATTAAAATACACAACAAATCTGCATAACCGTTGATAAAAAAATCTTTGGCCACAACCTTTGCAAAGTTCTTAAATAATCCAAGGTTCATTTTTTTACATAAATAATTTTTTTTTTTTTTGTTTCTTTATGTCACAAGAAGGAAGTACAATTCAAGGAAAGCACCAACAGGTACCTCTAAAAGTTCTTGCTATAGGATCGGCGTATGAAGACACGATCCTTTATGTTGATAAGTTTCCGCCTGAAGATGGTAAACAAAGAGCACAAAAAGTTGAAAAAAGGAGAGGTGGAAATGCGGGAAATACTTTAACTGTTTTATCTCAATTCCCTCTAACTCAGGGATATTTCATGGCCTCTATGGCCTCTAAAGATGCTTCGGCGTAAGTGTGCTTTTCTTGAAAAAGTTCAGACTCGAAAAAAGAACTAATAACGTGATAATATTTTTTACAGATTTATACTTCAAGATTTTGAGATTCATAATATAAAGACCTCGACGTGTATATTTAGGTCCAATGCCGAACTTGCACCAGTAGCTTATATTATATATGCCGATAATACAAGTTCACGAACAATCATAAATTATAATAGGTAAATATCAAATTTTAATTTTGTGTTTGAAATTAACTATGAGATTAATGATTCCTTGATTTATAGTATAGATGAGTTAACGTTTGAAGAGTTTAAACGTAAATTCGAAGCAGCATGTGTAGAAGAAGTGGTAGATACATTAAACAACGATTTACCATTTAATTGGATACATTTTGAAGGACGTAATGCTGTAGAAGTAGCGAAAATGATAGATTATATTGGTACAAAAGTTTGGCGTCCTAGAACTAAGATTAGTGTTGAATTAGAAAAACCTTATCGTAGAGGATTAGAAACTTTAATGAGTAGAGCTGATGTTGTATTCTTTTCTAAAGTATTTGCTGAAGGTAAGGGATACGATCACGCTGGGGATTTCTTGCAAGTTATGAGTCCATTTTGTAAAAATACGTAAGTAATCATAAACTTTTAATAGAACATTAAATATTTATTTTCTCTAAAAAAAAAAAAAAAAAATTTTTTTTATGGAACATTTAAGAGCACATCTTTTTTGTACATGGGGAAGTTCGGGAGCAATGTGTTATCATAATCCAACGCGTAAATTATTTACAGCTTCAGCATTACCAATACAAAGTGTAGTTGATACAGTCGGAGCAGGCGACACATTTTCAGCAGGAGTAATTTATGGATTAACTCAAGGTATGACACCTGAAGGGTGTTTAAAGTTTGCTTGTGAATTAGCTGGTAGGAAATGTGCTCAGGTAGGTTTTGACTGTTTGGTAGAGAAAATGAGTAAATTATTTTGACTAAATGGTTAAGGAGATGAAAATCTACTATTCAAGAAGTTGGAAATTCTTCATACTAGAACACTTCTTCGTAAAAATGTAAAGTATTTATGATGCTTTATATTTTACCTTCGTGAAGTATTATAAACATTTTTTGGAAAGTATTTAATAATTAATTTTAATATAGTTTGTATTTTAAATATTTCTAATAAAAATATTTATTATAATTAAATAAATAACTATAGCAAGTTTCCCATAATCAGAGTCTCTTTTCAGCTTATTAATAAATCGTCCAAATTGGATCAAGATTTAAAGGATTAGCGACTAAGTAATTTAACTTTATTTTAGTATGATTCTTTCCAAATTTAAGAAATTTGTAAGTATATAAACATGTTAATTAAGATAACTTCAAGGCATTTTGGAATGGGAAAACAGTAAACTTGATAAGGATAAACATAAGAAATAACAAAATTATAATGGTCATGATTTGTTAAGGTTTCAAATTTATTTATTTTCAGAAAAGTTCGAGCACTTGCAAAATTTCATATAATAAGTTACTTTATAGCCCTATGCTCATTTATAAAATTAAAATTTACAATTTTCATTCTGCAAAATAGGGAAAATTTCGTTCCACAATCAGAAATTTAAATTATGTTTATCCAGAACAGATTCTAAAAACTAAGTTATTCCACGTGATCAATCAATAAAAATATTACTAAAAATACACAGGGTAGGAATTCTCACTTGACGCATTCATTTTGTTTTTGATAATTTCAACTGGCCTTAGAAACCTATTTTGTAAACTTTTTCACCCAGTAGTTTTTTTTTTTCAAAAAACCCAACTACTTGGGACGACTTCTATTACCAATATATAAACTGAACGGTTAATATACCTGAATACTTGGAGATTCTTTCAGTTCATCTCAGATTATAAACTCTTTTTAACGTTTTTCATAAGGGTTCTCACGGTATTAGCTTTTTAGCAATACTATGAATATTACCGAGGATAAGTGGCCTATTCATCAATCATCTCAAGTTCCCCCTTCTCCTCACCATCCACACCCCGACTTATCTCCGCAAATGAACGGTATGCAAACTGAAAACTTTATTCAATCTTTCACATATGACGGTCAGGCGCCTCAAGGTCAAATTCATCAACAAATGTAAGTTATATTAATATCTAAACTTCTTAAAATAAAAAAAAAAAAAATAAAACACTCGTAGTTTTGTGCCGCGCACGTTTTTCAGTTATCAGTTGCCACATAGAATCCGCGTTTTATTTTGTGCTTCGTACAAACTGGTTTTGGTTATGCAAGTTGATGTTTCTTGTCGCCGCGTGTTACCTTACACACACTCGTTTATTTTTTTCTAAACTGCGTCTCTTCTCTTGTTGAACATTTCTAACGTGTCTTTTGACTTAATTTTTTGATATCATATATAACATTAAAACTAATTTAATATTGATATCGTAGGCCTGTCCATGACGGTAATAACGGTGCAATGTTCATACCACCAAAACAAGAGATTGATACGACACCAAATAGATCGCAAAGCCAATATCAAAAGTAAATATCATTTAAGATTTTAATTTTAGAGTATATATTAAATATTTGTAATGTATTGTGGTTTTTAATCATTCATTCGATCAATATGATGTTGATTTGATTTAGTTGGACAAAATTTACAAGCTAATTTATTGTGTGAATACATGCCTTTACTAAATATTGAATTTTATTAATTGGTGATTATTTAGTTTTGTTTCAATGTCTGCTCCTGTAACTCCTACTACTCCTCGTCAAAATACTTCTCCAAATGGAACACCAATAACACCCGTTTCTGCACCTCCAGAACGTAAAAATGATAACAGACCAACGTTTACAACAAACTCATTCCACGCTACACCATTTCAACAACAAGCTATTAGGAAACGTAGAGATAACTCATTGGGGTTTCCTCCAGATGCTGGTCCATTTTTCTCTCAAACACAACAGCATTATAATCTATATAATATGGATAGAACTAATAGGTATGGTAATATTACCCAAAAAAATCAAAGAATCATTTCTTTACAAACTACTTTTTTACTCTAATTTATTATTATCCTATCCTTGAAAATTCTGTTGTTCGTGATTTATCATCAGTTATAAGCTTCGTATCAATTCAAAAGTTGACCGTGGATTCTTCTTAGCAGAAAATGATTGGACGTGTTATCGAAGAAATTATTTTCAAATTAGTAGTGCATTTTCTTTAACAGGAACAAATCATCCCGTCAATGAACCAGAGATACCGTGTTTGATAGAAGTTGAAGGTCAATTTCATACTGTTACTCAATTCACGTT
Organism: Rhizophagus clarus; assembly: GCA_015698045.1. Classification (NCBI taxonomy): domain Eukaryota; kingdom Fungi; phylum Glomeromycota; class Glomeromycetes; order Glomerales; family Glomeraceae; genus Rhizophagus; species Rhizophagus clarus. The sequence continues at coordinate 618,265 of BLAL01000252.1, read as the reverse complement.
GGGTATTTCAGCTCGTGTTTCCAACAGCGATAAAAAAATCGAGTTAGTGCAGCATACTCCGAAACGCGACAAGGGACCACAGATGACTCCTACGCCAAAACCTATTCGAGCGGGCGGTAACTTGAACCTTAGTTCTGTGGGAGCAAATACAAATATTGTCACTTTTGAACGTATTCAATTTAAAACAGCTACTGCTAATAATGGCAAACGTCGTGCTGCTCAACAATATTATGTAGTTATGGTAGACTTATATGCCCATGTTGAAAATGGTGAACCTTATAGAGTCGCGACGGCAACATCAGCGCCTTTGGTAGTTCGTGGACGTAGTCCCGGACATTATGCTGATAGTCACGAGCGTTTTAATCCGATTGGAATGCATCCAGCATTTCCCAACGATAATCGTCAACACATTACTTTTCCTGGACCTAATGGCGCACCCGGTATGATGCCACCTGATTTCAATGGAGCTCCTTTCCCAGGACCTTATGGGCAGTATCCTCCATTTCAAGGATATCCCCCTAACGGTCCAATGCGAAATGACGCTATATCTCTAATGATGTCGACAGGCGCGCCAAATCCTACAGCTTCTCATTATCCTTCACAGCATCCTCCACATTACATGGTTCAAAATATTCCCGAAACGGGAGAAAATCCAAATCCAGAAATGTATAATAATAATATGGACCCAAATAATTTAGAAGGTATTTCACGTAAAATTTTTTTCGTCAATGAATTGCGCTAGTATCTTGTCCGATATTATTTCATTTAATTATATTTTTATTTTATTCTATTTTTATAGTATCTACATCAACAGCACCTGCAACGTTTACAAATTTTGAAGCACGATCGTCAGCTTCAAACTCTCCTGCAGCGACTGGTGCCAAACCATATATGAAAATTGAGATTCCGCAATCATCCCATCATACGAATCATCCACTCACATCTCCAGTTTTTCATTCTCCAGAATATGTGGAAAGTTTTGGATTATATAACAACAATGGTGCACATGCAACAACCACACATAGTGGAGGCTATCATTCAGATAATGAACGCAATGGATCAAATAAACAAAAAGATGATACTGAACAAAATTCTGAGAATGTTCAACAAAACCAATCTAGTCCACAGGTAAATGGCAATGATAAGAATATCCAAACCAACAATACAAATATGAATGATAGAGATTCTAAGTCACCGGTATCAATGAATGGAGACAATACTACAAAGTCCAATGCAAGATCAAAATAATTGTAACGAGAAGATGGATTGGGCTAAAATGATATAAAAAAGAATGAGTATAACTAGTATATTGAATATTGACTTGCTTACTTATCTTTATCTCGATTCTTTAAGATCTAGAGTGATTGTATCTTACTATTTCTTTTTTTTTTTTGTTGAATTGATTGTTTGATAACCACTTGTCTGTTTACGAATGATGTTTTAATTGGATCTGAAATCAGGTCCTGTGGTGGAGTGATAAAACTCTACAATGTAAAATGATTTATGAAGGCCGACTTAAAAAAAAAAAACAAAAAAAAAAATTTTTTTTTTTTCATAAATCGAACATGTTTATATTTTGGGTTTTAGAAATAAAGGGGTTTGGGATTGTGTGCTTTTTTTCAATTAGAGATAGAAAATTATAAAAAAAAAAAGAAAGAAATTGTTTGATAAGATTTTTTCAACACTTCTTTTTTTGCATTATCATATAAATAATCTCTTTTTCAATCTTTTTAATTATTATTATATTATTTATCCTCTTTATTATTATATATTATGATCTGATTTTTATATTAACAACCATTTGATATTTGCTGATTAGTTTTTTTAGGTATTTAGTTATTAAGTTTCTAGTATTCTTTAAGTGTCAATCAATAATATAAAAAAAGATATATAAAATTATATTTATTCATTATAACATTTTAAAAAAAATTTATTGCAAATTATTTTAAATCTGATTTTTGTTTTAACCATCTTATTAAATCATAAATATATATAAAAAAAAAAATTAATAAATATGTAAATATATTATTGTTTAAAATATAAATTTACCAATTTTTACTGAATAAATATAATATATCAAATAATTTTAAAAAAGTATTATTTATTACTAGTTATAATATATATTATTATATTTATGAAAAGTATTTGACTTAAATACTATATAATAATACAAATTCTATTTTGATAGAAATTGTATTTAAATGTTTTAAATAATTATATTTTAAAATAATATAAAATTATATTATTATATGTTATATGCAAAATCTTTTGTATTACACGAACTGTTCATGAATTATTTGGCATTTAGCATTAGTAAAATTACAAATGTAAAATAATAAGCCAAATTATAACAAATTTTTTAACTATTTTTTTGTATATAATAATTATAATATATATATAATTGAATTGTATAAGTAAATTTACAAAAGTTCAAAATTTTCAACTACTACATGTGTTGATCTATTATTATTATTAGTTTCGTTTTTATTAATTATGTTAACATCATCATCATTGCCAAGGATTTCTTGTTTAGATATCATTTCTTCTTCCTCCTCATCATCTCTAGTACTTACAACACAATCATCCTCATCTTCTTCATGTGTAATAATGTCTTCTAAATCCCCTAAATCATCATCATCCACATCGTCAATTGTTTCAATAATTATAGATGGCGATCTATCACTAAATTCACTAAGTGAAACATCACCCAAGGATTTTTTCCTTGGCCATAATTTTGGGATAGGACACGCGTTCAATATAGTGAATAACGGAAATTGTGAATTTAAATCCTAAAAAAAATTGTAAATATAAACGTTTTATACGTTTGTAACAATTTAATCATAACTTGAAAATACATTCACAATTTTTATATTTACTTTTTCAATTCGATCGCATAAATTGTCAAAATCTTGAAAACTTTGACATACGAATCCCAGCAACATAGAAGGATCCATTTCTGATATTTCCATCATTCTAACAATAGTAGAATGGTAGTCCTACAAAATAAAAATTTTTTTAATATATTAACAGATTTTTATAAATATTTTTGATATTTACCTCGATCGGAAAATCTTGGGTTTTGTTGAGATTTATAGCCGGTCGTACAAAGTGAGGATCAAGGTAAAGTAGATCATCATCTTGAAGGATAAACCCATGTAAATATAAAAATTACTGAAATTCAATATCATAAAATATGATAACTTACCTTGAACCGCTACAAAATATAATGATCTACCAGGCCTACCGCCGGCAATCCCCAAAAATTGAGGGAAAGTAAACAATGCCTATTAAATTTTTTTTTTAAAAAACAAGATAAATTTAAATTTCCTTTTTCATCTATATTCAACTCGTATGTCATTGAATTATACCTTTAAGTTATCTGAATAACTTGGATTAAGTTTATCTGTGCCCAACCTGTTTTATAATAAAATACATCAACAAAAATTCTTTTTGCCAATTATAAATGTTTTAACCAACCTCACGGAAAGCAAAATAAGAACTGGCTTCCATGACTTCTGATCGCTGGCATCATGTTCTCCTGTTGCGGCATTAATTATTTCACTGCGATAAATAGTATTATCTGTTGGTACATAAATAGTTAAAGGACATTCTTTATGAGTCAATGATAATCGTCTAACAAATAAAAAAGAAAGAAATAAATAATTAATTAATCACTTTTAAAACAATTACACAAAGATATCAGAAACTCACTTCAGTGCATGAGCAACAGTGGCCGGTCCAAACCAATCGCCAATTTTCTTGTCCAATGAAATTCCTGCACGGGCAATATTATGGATAGAATAATACTGTTCTGGCTCAGGCCCATCCATGAACCAACGCAAAATCTAATAGAGAAAAAAATTCATATTTCTCTTTAAATTCTTGAAAGGAGAATAATTGATAAGTTCACTCCCTTTTCCAAATACCTTTCTATAAAGTACTACATCATATTCTGTTTGCAATTTATGAAACCGCCAATCTAAATTTTTTTTTTTTTTTTGTAAAAAAAAAAAAATTTAATAATAATTACAAAATAATTTTTTGAATCATCATACGGCTATTTACCTCTTCCTAACAATACCCATAAAAATCCTTGCGCTAATAAGCTTTGGCCTGTTCTGTGCATACAGCCCCATCCTGTATCTGTAGTATGAAATGCAGGTTCAATTGGGGGAAATTCTTTTCGGTAACAACAAAATATCCTCGATTGAAAATCCAACAAGAAATCCAACAGTTTTTGTTGATTGGAATTTAATTGTCCAAATGAATCAGGCCTATATAGACTTGTTGGAGTTGGGGGTAAAGACCTTACTGAACCTGTTTCTGTTGTTTTCTGAGGAACCCACAGATCTGTTTGAATCGATATTATTGATTGATCTTTTTGTGTATCATTAGAATCATTAGAAACTTCAATGTCCTTAAAAAATTTTTTTTTTGTAATAGAAACACCGAGATAATCCAATGAATTCAATGAATTCGTTGATTCACGAGTCACAGTTTCAACAGATATATTATCATCGGCTAAAACTCCTACATCTATTTCTTCAGGTCTCGATATTGTATCACTACTATTACTTTCATTTTCATCTTCTGAACTAAAACATATATCTCCAAAACTTGATCGTTTTGAATCATCATGCAGACATTTTGGATCATAATCTGTTTCTGTTTCCAAATGTGGATAAAGCCGTGTTGAAGGTGAAGAATTAATATATTTAGATTTCTCTCTACCAGAAAAAATGCTAAATGTCCTTCTTCGAGGCTTTTTATCTTGAATTTGAGAATTAGGTCCTAAAGATTCTTGATTATCATATGAAGAATATTTACGTAAAAGATTTGAACCCATGGATAATCGTCTCAATTGATCAGAATTGTTCTCTAAAAATGTTTCCTTTTGCAAATTGGATGATGGTGAATCTGACATATCTTGTTTTCTATTAGAAGACAATGACCTTATTTTTTTGACACTTAAAGAACCGGGTATTATACGACCATCATTAGATTCTGGAATTTGTGACTTTTGATCTGGTGGTGGTGATCTGCGAGAAAGTGAAAGCGATCTTAAACGTCTAATTACCCCAGGAGAATTAGGCTTTGGTTTTGGTAATAAAAATAAACCCATCTGTTGTTGTTGTTGTTGCTGCTGTTGTTGCTGTTGTTGTTGAAAATCATTTTCATGAGGAGCTTGTGAGAAGGAACGCGACTTGCCCAATTTATGAGTACGGATAAAATCATCGCTATGATGTCGTTCATGATTACTTTGTATATCATTATAATCCTCATCTTCTTCCGATGAACCAAACATATAATTCAATAGTGACGATGCCCGTCCGCCTCGAGCATGTTCACCCCTATCGGATTTCGGGAGACTAACCGTTCCACCGTCCTCTAAGTGGCACACACGCATTTACAGAATTGACTTGATCCAATTATACATAAAGTCAAGAATCGGGAACATTATATCAGGAGATCTTTAATTTTACCTGTAAATTTATATTCTACTCCAAGCATCCATATTGGATTCGTCGAATAACTATGTTTCACTCTAGATCTTTCATCTGATTTCATGTATTGAACTAATCGCGAATTATAGAACCAATGTCTTTCCATATATATATAAATAAATGAAAAAAAAAAAAAGGAAATGCATAACGGTAAATAAAATAATTTAAAACAACAAATGAAAAATTTTTCCGAATCCTTTTTTTTTTTTAAGAAAGGATTTTTTTTTTTTTTTTTTTTTTATTGACACAATTAATTTTTAGAAAGAAAAAATTTTTTTTAAATTGTTATCCATATACATTGTTTAATTTTCCGTTTTAGGAATTAAGCCAAACCTTAAAAAAAATTTTTTTCTAATATTCCAGATATATAAAAAGTCGAATCAAAATCATTATCAACTAACCCAACTTTTTGTAAAATTTCTGTAGAAGAATTCTTTGGCATATCATATTCATTTATTTCTTCCCCATTTATTTCTTCTGGTGGCGAACCGGGTGTAAAAGGACTTTGATTAGTTGAAGAAGAAGAAGATTCTTCAGCAGGTAAAGAATCTACAGAAAAATCGTCAACGCTATCCCATTCTTCCGTTTGCCCTGTTGTCGTTGTCGTTGTTGTTGCCATTGTCGTTGGAGACGATGGGGGAGTAAAAATTTTTATTGAGGGCGTAGTATTATTATTTGGTTGTATTGGTGACATTGTTAACTTTTGTTGTAAGTTATGTAACCAGTAATATACTAATAATAAACAAAACAAAAAAAAAAGAAATATGGGATTTGTAATTAGGGTTAAAAAAAAGGCTTTCTTAAAGAAAAGAAAGAAAAAAGGATATTAACAAACTTTTCATTATTTCTCTTTTCCAAAAAAAAAAAATTTATTTTATAATAATTATCATAAATAAAATTTGAGGGTGGCTTTGAAATAATTAAATTTTTTATATAGGTTAAAATTAACATGTGATCAAAATAGTTAATTTAATAACCGAATCAATAAGCAAATCCAAATGCATAAAAAAAATTTTGCACAACGAAACTGTGTTTTTGGAAATACTTATATTAATTCGGAAATAATAAAATTTATACCTATTTGATAGATCAAGTATAAAAACGTATAAAAAAAAAACGGAATAAAGCCACAAAGAAAAAAAAGTATTAAAATTTGGTTTTTTTTTATTATTATTTAACGCCCAATGACATAATAAGTATATTATTACAATGATCCTTATTAATGATATCATTAAAGGACCATAATCCCTCAAAATGGGCTAATGGTTTCAAGGATTATGAACGATTTGAAATGAATATCGTTTCAAATGACAAATTTGGATAAAGGCTAATCCTAATAACAACACAAAGAAATCATGAATTTTAACAAATAAGGATATTTATCTAAACAGCAAACCGCGGTTTAGCGGATTTTAAGCATTTTAAGCGTGGGCACGTGACGGAGATTTCTCCGATTCGTATCACAATGCCTCAATTAAAAAATAAAAACAAGTGCGATTAGATACCGTAGCTGTCAAAATGCTGTCAAATTCCCGGGCCGAATATGTATATATTATAAATTTAGATAGGTTATAAAAAAAATAATAATGTATAATGATTCAAATAAACATGACATACATACAGTATTTATTATATAGAACCCGATTTTGGACATCATTGAACAAATTTAATCATAAACTCAAACTTAATTATTTCAATTTAAATGATTGAATCTTAAAACTCTTTACCAGTTACGGCCATACACAGTGAAAAGCACCGGAACCCGTCCGATCTCCGAAGTTAAGCCACTGATGGCCCAGTCAGTACTACGGTTGGGGACAACGTGGGAATACTGGGTGCTGTAACTTTTTACGTGTTGATATATACAAGTGTAATATTGTTATTGGCCGTTCACAAATTTTTCTAGAAATTTTTTTTTTTCTGATATTCTCAACAAATAAATATCTATTGGTTCAGAACCTGGTAATAACACAGTTATTGTGTATGGTGGTTAAATATCATTCAAATCGTGAACACTTCTTTCAACTAAATTATTGTCAGTATCGCCAATTTTTTTTTTTTTTTTAAGGGCCATAATTTAGCTGCAAATTGTGAATTTTTGATAGTATTTATAATTATACAACACTATAAACCTTTTAACCACCAGGTTTAATAGCGATTATAAAATTAAAAGTATTTCCTCGAGTATCTTTATCAATTACCTAAGAAATTATTACAGTTAAAATCAAATGTCGTACAAATAGGCTTCTTAATTGACTCGAAAATTACATTTGATAAATTCAATTAAATTGATTGACTAAAAATTAAATCGTTTCATGTATGAAATACTTTCTTTGTTGAAATTAAGAATATTGCACTGAATTAAAGCAAATCATAACGACACTAATAAACACCGTCGGTACTTAAGGTACTTAAACAGCTTCATTTTAATGCACCGCACGATTTTTAGCAAAAAAAGGGAAGCACTTTAACATAATTATTTTGGATAAAAAGTAATGCTTAAAATTCGGCAGGATACAGTATAATAATATGCATTATATCAGTTAGATGACAATTATATATTCTTGAAGTATGTCTTGATTCCATATCTTATTTAGTTATTTTTTGTAGTAAAGTTTTACACACATACACTTAAAATTTAATTTTAATGTAATTAGTCATTATCTGTTATGGTCTTAATGTATTAATTCACTATATATAATAGACTTAAAAAATGATTTCCGTTTGTGCGGTTATTATTAGATATTTTCTCAAAATCTTTTAATTGAAAAATTTTATACTAAAATAATATACAAACCAATGAACTAGTGATCAATTCGTAGTATATTTAAAAAATATTGGCTATCTTTATATAAAATACATGACCTTGCTTAATTCAGACTTTACAGAACCATGGCTGATAGCTGAATCACTACATATTGAATGAAATCTTACTCTACGACAAACTAAATGAGCATAATACACTGGTGGAACAATAGAGATTGCACGAGTACTTCGAGCAAAATTATAGCACAAATTGTATGTTAATGATTGAATTGAGTCTGCATTGAATCTATTTTCATCGCATAGCACGTGATAATGCGCTGGACGTGAAGTCCCTTGTAAACTAGAGTGACTTTGAAGATAAAAGTCAAATTCAAAAGGATGAGTTATCGTTGTTTCAACTACTGTACCAGAAGGACAATTTCCTGTTCTATCACAATCTCTTTTATCAATGGGGAAAAAGCGAGTGTGATGACGTTTTTGCACAACTACAAACGTTAAAGTTGGTCTATAACTTGCTTCAAGTGATCGGCATGCAGCTAAATGTTATTTAAAAAATAATTTAAGCATATTTTAAATATATTTTAAATATCTTATTATAAGATAATTAAATATATACCTTTCACTGCCTTGATTTCATTCTCCAGGACTATAGAAAATTGTCCTTCAGAAACGCCGCTTCGATAGAATAAAATACGTTCTGGTTTTCTTCCACAAGTCTGATAAAATGTTTTTAACAATTCTTTAACCATTTCTGCTAAATCACCAATAACTTCTTGTTTTCCAGTTTGAACACGAATCGCAGCAACATATCGAGATGCTTTTGCATCTATTGAAGCAGTCACAGCAGCAATAGATGGATGACCAGTATTCTGATCACCAGGAACAGGGTGAGTAACATCTGCACCCATTATGATGGTCGGGCGTTGTGTAATGAAGGGCATTTGGCTTGGATTAATGAATGAATTCATACCACCAAGTTTAACATTTATTTTAAGACATACATTAGTAAAGTATACCCTTCCTGCATGCCTTACGTACTTGCCCTGAATACATTGAGAAGCAACGCCAATTACCGTATCGCATACGCGCTTAATTTCAGCATATAATGGAACACCAGTATTTGGAAGAATACATAAAATTAATTGAGGCTGTGCTCTAGCTGTGTTCCCAGCCTTAAACCAAACTTGTCTTAAAGAACTTTCAATATTACTTTGAGGATTACAGTGCTGTATAGGTGGATTCCTATTTGGAATATTCATTCCTATATATTGGCATGCATTAACCAATTCTCTAATGAATTTTTGTACAGCGCCTATTGGAAAATCATTTTCATTTCCAAAAACAGCACATGCCCATGAACCAAGTGTTGCACCGGTAGCAACTCTTTTATCCATCAAATTCCATAAACCATCCATTGGAGTGAAAGTACTATTTCTAGAAGAAGGGTGATAATGTAATTTTGGAGCGGGTAATATTCTTGCTTGAGTTATAGCCATCTCATTAGATACCCGAAAACCAAATTGATGTATATACTCATTTTGTTGATAATTAAGAATTTGGATACCCTGGTTAATTTTATCAGCACGTGATTGAGGTGGTTGACGAGTAAATTTAATCATTTCCGTCGTTTGTCTCTCGTTCAATTTTCGCATATAACGTTGTCCCTAATAAATATAAAATACGGTTAAAAGAAAAAAATTTTCTTTTGCTTGTATTTTATAATTGAATATATAAGGGTTTTACATACCCCAACTACATTACATATTTCCATTGGCAAATAAGTCTCCTTTCGAACAACAACGCATGGAAGGAACGGATATTGTAGTTTTCTACCATATGTATTATCAAAGTACGTAACGACATCGATTTGTTGACCATCAACTTCAAATCTTGTAGATGAAGCTGGAGTACTAGTTAATTTAGTAATTCTTAATCGGCGCTTTGAATCATTTTCTCCACGATGAGTAAAATAAATTTTTAAATTTTTTAAATATTTTTCAAGCTTTAATCGTTCTTTATCCGAAATATTTCTAAGTTCTTCAATGGATTCTTTATTGAGCACTTTTATAACTATTTGTATCAAACTATCACTTTCATAAAATGCAGTAGCATGTAAATCGATATTTATCAACAACCTCTTAAGTGTTGGCCTAACAGATTGAAAATAACCCTGCCAAGCATTTATACCTCCGCTAAGAAGTTGGGAACCCTCGTTAGTGTAAAACATTCTTCCTACTTTTGGATACATCATCGATGGTTTATGATGAATCAATACATTAAGAGCCATAATTCCTAATTAACAATAAAATAAAGTTTAAGAAAATTAGTACTACAGTAATTATAAAAAAAAAAGACAACTATAATTAATAAGTATTAACCTGTCAAAACATTTGATGTTATACGACCAAGTCCATTAAGAAACACATTGATCTCTTCCATATAAATTTCAGCGACCTTCATAATTCTAATTCTAAAATTACGAGCAGGTCTTTTACCCAAATTATTCGTATCATCTTCTGGAATAGTCACATCTAAAGTATAAATTGAATCACCAAAAGGAAGTGGTCTGGAGGTATAAACATTCCTACGACCATCAAATACAGCTTTTAAACCAAAAGAATTTTCTGCTATTTGAAAAATTTTCCTATTCAAAGTCGGAGGAACTTCTGGTGTAATTACAATATCGTAGTGATGAATATTGGAGAAAGGAAGATCTATTATTTCGAAATAGTTTGTTCTAATTTTTATAGAACGTCCTAAACGACCTAAACCAGGACGTCTAACGAATTCTGTAAACGACATTACGTCCATTATTTCATAAGTTCAAGATTTTGTGAAATTTTATGATACTATGATTTACTCAAGTTTTATGGTTAAACAAATATGAGATATTTTAATTTAAGTACTAAAAAAAATGGTCCAGTTATATTCGATAAGAAGTTGCAAAGCCTAACCAAGCCACAAATAAATATTGAGAAATAAGGTATGAAAACAGGATGAAGTTTACGGTTAAGACAAAAACAGTATTGTGACTGTGTATCTGAATTCAAATTTGTTACTTAAATAAATTAAATATTGTTCCTTTGGAAAGATGAAACATGATAATCGTTAACTTGGGATTGTGTGAATAGACATAATATTCGATTAACCATTGCCTCAGTAATAATTCTATTTGATTATTCTAACGTAGATTAAAAGATTTTTATTTAAGATCAGATAAAAAATTTTCGTTTTTGTAGGGTATTTCAGTTAGTTTTTTGATATCCGATATAGTTTTTATAATAATTCTGTAACTTTATTGACTTTATTGAAAATATATACACTAGAAATTTATAAAATTAAGATATGAACTAATAAAATCTGAAATATATTCACAAAATACTTGGTCATCTTACATAAAATACATAACCTTTAGCAAGTCAATTTTTACAGCAGCATAACTGGCACTTCCTGCACCTTCTGAAGTATCTGGATCGCTCCAATTTTCACCACTTGAATGAAATTTTGCTCTAGCACAAACTAAATATGCATAATATACTGGTGGAACAATAGAAACTGCACGAGTGCATCGAGCAAAAGTATAGCACAAATTGTATGTTAATGTTTGAAGTGAGTCAGCATTGAATCCATTTTCATCAAGTAATACGTGATAATGCGTCGGATGGGAAGTTCCTTGTATACTAAGGTGACTTTTAAGATAAAAGTTAAATTCAAAAGGATGCACTACAGTTGCATCTACTACTGTACCAGGAAGACAATTGCCTGTTCTATCACTATCTTTTTTATCGGTTGGGAAAAAGAGTGTGTGGTGACGTTTTTGCACAACTACAAAGGTTATGGTTGGTTTATATTTCTCGTCATGCCGCTAAATGTTTAAGAAAATTTAAGTAAAGCGTATTTGAAATATCCTCTTATAAATGTCAAAATATATACCTTTTATTGCCTTGATTTCATTCTCCAGGATTATAGAAAACTGACATTCGGAAAAGCCGCTTCGATAGAATAAAATACGTTCTGGTTTTCTTCCACAAGTCTGATAAAATGTTTTTAATAATTCTTTAACCATTTCTGCTAAATCACAAATAATTTCCACTTTTCCAGTTTGAACACGAATTGCAGCAACATATCGAGATGCTTTTGCATCTACTGAAGCAGTCACAGCAGCAATAGAGGTATTCTGAGCAGGGTGAGTAACAGATGCACCCATTATGATGGTTGGAATTTGTGTAATGAGGGGCATTTGGCTTGGATCAATGAATGAATTTATACCACCAAGTTTAACATTTATTTTAAGACAAACATTAGCACAATATTGCTTTATTGCAGAGAACATATGACTGCCCTGAATGCATTGAGAAGCAACGCCAATTACTGTATCGCTCACGCGTTTAATTTCAGCATATAATGGTACACCAGTATTAGGAAGAATACATAAAATTAATTGAGGTTTAGATTTAGCCGAGTTTCCAGCTCTAACCCAAACTTGTCTTAAAGAATTTTCAATACCACCTTGAGGATTACAGTGTTGTATAGGTGGATTTTTATTTGGAATATTCATTCCAGTATCTTGACATGTAGTAACCAATTCTCTAATGAATTTTTGTACAGCACCTATTGGATAATCTCTTACAGTTCCAAAGACAGCACATGCCCATGAATCAAGTGTTGCACCGGTAGCAACTTTTTTATTCCTCGAATTCCATGAACCATTTCTTGGAGTAAAAGCACTATTTCTAGAAGAAGGGTGATAATGTAATGTTGGAGGAGGTAATACTCTTGCTTGAATTATATCCATTTCATTGGACACCCGAAATCCAAATTGTTGCATATACTCATTTTGTCGATAATTAAGAATTTGGGTTCCTTGACTAATTATATTAGCACGTGACTGAGGTGGTCGACAAGTATATTTAATCATATCTGCTGTCTGTCTTTCGTTCAATTTTCGAATATAATGTTGTCCCTAACAAATACACGATGCGATCAAGAAATAATTTTTTTTATGCATGATTATTAGATTAACTTTACATACCTCAACTACATTACATATTTCCATTGGTAAATAAGTTGTCTTTCGGACTACAATGCAAGGAAGAAACGGATATTGTAACTGTACATTGTATATTCTTTGAAAGTATGAAGCAACATCTGTTTGGTTACTATCATCATCATCAAATGTAGTATTAGAAGCTGGAGTATTGGTTAGTTTAGAAATTCTAAATCGACGGTTTAAATTTTCATGTGTGACATAAATTTTTAAATTCCTTAAGAATTTTTCAAGCTTTTGATGATCTCTATCTGAAATAATTCTAAAATCTTCAATGGACCTTTTATTGAACACTCTTAAAAGTATTTGTATTAAACTACCACTTTCATAAAATGCAGTAGCATGTAAATCGATATTTATCATCAATTTCATAGGTGTTAGCCTAATAGATTGAAAATAACCCTGCCAAACCTCTACTCCCTCATTAAGAGATCGAGAACCTTGGTTAGTGTAAAAATTTCTCCCTACTTTCGTAATTTCCATTGATGGTTTATGATGAATCAATATATTAAGAGCCATAATTCCTAATTAACATTAAAATTTAATTTTAAGGGAAATATTGCAGAAAGGAAAGTTATAATAAGTAAATTTAACCTGCTAAAATATTTGGTGATATAGAGCCTCTTCCATTAAGGAACCTATTGATTTCTTCCATATCAATCTCAGCAATTTTTCTAATTTTGATTTTAAAAATACGTGGAGATCTGCCCACATTATTCATATTATCTGGCATAGTCACTTCTGAAGTATATGAATCACCAAAAGGAAACGGACTGGCAGAATAAATATTTCTACGACCATCATATACAGCTCTTATACCAAACAAAGAATTTTCCGTTTCTCGAAAAACTTTTCTATTCAAAGCTGGAGGGACTTCTGGAGTAACTATAATATCGTAGTGACAAATCTTTGAGGAAGGAAAAGCTGTTATTTCGAAATAGTTTGTTCTAACTTTTATTAAGCGACCTAAACGACCTGGACCAGGGTGTTTAGCAAATTCTGTTATACTACTCATTTGGACGATTGGGGAAATAAGTTAAGTACATATTAAAGAATTCAATTAATGTGTAAATTTAAATATAATATTTTGAGATTGCAAAGCCTTGTTAAGCCACGAACAAAATTTTGAAGTACAATGGTTATGTAACAGTATTTTAAAGATTCCAACATATCCATCGTTTGTCAAATTATTACATAAAGATTTTCAATCTAATTTTCTAAGATTTTTGTAGCTAGACTTTTCTATATATAAAGGTTTTACCGCAGCACGATTGACTAGTTCATCCCAATTTAAATAAAATTTCGCTCTACAATAAACTAAATGAGCATAATATACTGGTGGAACAATAGAAACTGCAATAAGTGAGTGAATCGAATCGAGAAAAAGAATTGCGCAAGTTGTAGCTTAATGTTTGAAATGTGAATTAAATAACACGTGATAATTGACAGGCAGCTAAAACTCGATTATTTAAAAATATAATTACTTCTCATTGCATTTATTTCATTACTTAGCGGAAAAATACAAAATTATCCATGAATATTATACCTACAAAACAAGATAGTATGAAACTTTAACGGTCAAGATATAATCATAAATAAATTATATTGATCCTTTTTGAAACTGTGTATCTTAAGTTTGTTTACTACCAAAATAAGTTGTACATACTACAAAATTTAGACTTGGCTTAATAATAAGAAATATAATAATTTGACTAATACTGTGTGAATAAAAATATACTAAATAAATATTTGAGATTTTGTCGATACAATTATATTTGATTATGTCGACAAGGATTAAAGGATTTTTATTCGGTTATTCTTTTGAAATTCGATATATTTTTTATGATAATATATACGCTAGAAATTTATAAAACAGGATATAAACTAATAAAATCAGAAATATAGTATTCACAACATACTTGGTTATCTTATATAAAATACATAACCTTTAATAAATCATTTTTTACAGCAGCATAACTGGCACTTCCTACACCTTCTGGAGTATCTGGATCGCTCCAATTTTCACTACTTGCATGAAATCTTGCTCTAGCACAAACTAAATGAGCATAATATACTGGTGGAACAATAGAAACTGCACGAGTGCATCGAGCAAAATTATAGCACAAATTATATGTTAATGTTTGAAGTGAGTCAGCATTGAATCCATTTTCATCAAGTAATACGTGATAATGCGCCGGACGTGAAGTCCCTTGTAAACTACTAGGGTGACTTTGAAGGTAAAAGTCAAATTCAAAAGGATGCACTACAGTTGCATCTACTACTGTACCAGAAGGACAGTTTCCTGTTCTATCACCATCTCTTTTATCAGTAAGAAAAAAACGAGTGTGATTACGTTTTTGCACAACTACAAAGGTTATAGTTGGTCTATATCTTTCGTCAAGTGATTTACATGCAGCTAAATTTTTAAGAAATTTAAGTAAATCGTATTTGAAATATCCTATTATAAATGACAAAATATATACCTTTTATTGCCTTGATTTCATTCTCCAGTACTATAGAAAATTGACCTTCGGAAACGCCACTTCGATAGAATAAAATACGTTCTGGTTTTCTTCCACAAGTGATGTAAAATGTTCTTAATAATTCTTTAACCATTGCTGCTAAATCACAAATAACTTCCCGATTTCCAGTCTGAACACGAATTGCAGCAACATATCGAGATGCTTTTGCATCTACTGAAGCAGTCACAGCAACAATAGATGGACGACCGGTATTCTGATCACCAGGAGCAGGGTGAGTAACAGATGCACCCATTACAATGGTTGGACATTGTGTAATGAAAGGAATTTGGCTTGGATTAATGAATGAATTCATACCACCAAGTTTAACATTTATTTTAAGACAAATATTAGCACAATATTGCTTTTTTGCAGAGAACGTATGCTTGCCCAGGATACATTGAGAAGCAACGCCAATTACCGTATCGCATACGCGTTTAATTTCGGCATATAATGGTACACCAGGATTAGGAAGAATACATAAAATTAGTTGAGGCTTAGATTTAGCCGTGTTTCCAGCTCTAACCCAAATTTGTCTTAAAGCATTTTCAATGCCACCTTGAGGATTACAGTGTTGTATAGGTGGATTCCTATTTGGAATATTCATTCCAGTATCTTGACATGTAGTAACCAATTCTCTAATGAATTTTTGTACAGCGCCTATTGGATAATCTCTTTCACTTCCAAAGACAGCACATGCCCATGAACCAAGTGTTGTACCAGTTGCAACCTTTTTATACATCAAATTCCATAAACCACCTCTTGGAACAAAAGCACTATCCTTAGAAGAAGGGTGATACTGTAATTTTGGTGCTGGTAATACTCTTGCTTGAGTTATAACCATTTCATTAGATACCTGGAAACTAAATTGTTGTATATACTCATTTTGTCGATAATTAAGAATTTGGATACCCTGGTTAATTTTATCAACACGTGACTGAGGTGGTTGACGAGTAAATTTAATCATATCAATCATTTGCCCTCCGTTCAATTTGCGCATATAACGTTGTCCCTAATAAAAATAATATACGGTTATAAAAAAAATTTTCTTACTCTTGTTCTTTATAATTGGTAAGTTTTATATACCTCAACTACATTACATATTTCCATTGGTAAATAAGTCTTCCCTTGAACAACAACACATGGGAGGAACGGATATTGTAAACTTCTACCATACGTATTATTAAAGTACGTAGCGATATCGATTTGTTGATCACCAATTTCTAAAATTGTAGACGAAGCTGGAGTACTAGTTAATTTAATAATTCTTAATTTGCGCCTTGAATTATTTTCTCCACGATGAGTAGCATAAACTTTTAAATTCTTTAAATATTTTTCAAGCTTTGTACGATCTCTATCTTGAATACTTCTAAGATCTTCAACGGAACTCTTACCGAGTATTTTTACAACCATTTGTACTAAACTACCACCTTCATAAAAAGTGGTAGCATGTAAATCGATATTTATCATCAATTTCATAGGTGTTGGCCTAATAGATTGAAAATAACCCTGCCAAACCTCTGCTCCTCCGCTAATAGGTCGAGAACCTTGGCTAGTATAAAAATTTCTCCCTACTTTCGTAAGTTCCATTGATGGCTTATGATGAATCATTACATTAAGAGCCATAATTCCTAATTAACATTAAGATTTAATTTTAAGAGAAATATTGCAGAAAGGAAGCTATAATAAGTAAATTTAACCTGTTAAAATATTTGGTGATATAGAGCCTCTTCCATTAAGGAACCTGTGTATTTCTTCCATATCAATTTCAGCAATTTTTCTAATTCTGATTTTAAAAATACGTGGAGATCTACCCACATTATTCATATCATCTGGCATAGTCCCTTCTGAAGTATATGAATCACCAAAAGGAAACGGACTGACAGAATAAATATTTCTACGGCCATCATATACAGCTCTTATACCAGACAAAGAAATTTCCGCTCTTTCCGCTCTTTGAAAAACTTTTCTATTCAAAGCTGAAGGAACTTCTGGCGAAATGTCAATATCATAGTGATAAATCTTTGAGGAAGGAAAAGTTGTTACTTCGAAATAGTTTGCTCTAACTTTTATGGAACGACCTGCACGACCTAAACCAGGACGTTTAACGAATTCTGTTATATTAAACATTTGGATGATAGAGAAATGAGTTAAGATCATATTAAAAAATTCAATTAATGTGTAAATTTAAATATAATAATTTGAAATTGCAAAGCCTTGTTAAGCCACGAACCAACCCTTGAAGTACAATGGATTATATACTAGCAATATTCTTAAAAATTTCCAACATATTTATTTAAACTAACATTTTTATTGTTATCAAATGGATTTTCATATCCGTGTAACCTACTATTAAATTGCTTTATCTACTATTATATATACTTAGATAGGATTTTGTAATCGAGGGTTTACCGCAGCATGATTGGCTACTTGTCCTAATTTTCAACATTTAAAGCTCAACAACAACCTAAATACAATAGAAACTGCACAAGTGCGAATACCACAAATTGTATGTTAGTATTTGAAGTTAGTCAGAATTGAATCATATACAGTAACACGTAACAATGAATATGTTGGACTTTTTTCCGCAAGTCTCAGAGAAAATTTTTAATGTTCGGCCAAGTTATTATTTACGACATTCTGCCTGGCAGTTTAAAACGAATTGAAGCAGTATATCGAGTTACTTTTAATTTTGCGTAATAGATAGATGATCTAGTATTCAAGTAATCGAACGCACTGACCTATTATAATAGCTGGACGTCGTGTAATAAAGGGTATTTGATTTGGATCAATGAATATCAATGAATACATATACATATGTGCCTGCTCTAAATACTATATTGAGTAGCAACACCAATTACTCCAATTACTGTGTTCCCACGCGTTAATTTCAACATATAACGGTACAACTTGATTGAGGCTGTGATCTACCTGTGTTATCCGGCCTTAAGCCAAATTTGCCTTAAAGAATTTTTATGCCGGTATTAGAAGGAATATTCATTCCGCTATGGTATGTTGGTAAATGAATTTTTATACAACATTCATCGGAAATTCTTTTTCACTTCCAAAAATTGCACATGCATGATCATAAACAAAATGATGCAACTTTTTATCCCTTAAATTCCATGGAATGGGAGCAAGTCGGTACTATTCCTAGAAGCGGGATGATTATGTAATGTTGGAGTGGATACTTTGAGTTATATAAACATACAACTATAAGATTAAGAAAAAAATCTGGTATGTTAGTTTTAAATAATACCTCAACTACATTTATACATAATTCAATTTTTAAATAAGTTCCCCTAAAAATACGATCTGCTAGTATTTCGAAATAGTCAAATAGGACGATCTAACGTAAATTGAATTCTGCAAGCAAAAAACATTAAAGCTAACGACATGATTTATTCAAATTTTATGGTTATAATCACAATATAGTACATGCGTTAAGTAAATTTTTAAACTATTAAAAATGTTCCTGATAAATTTGATAGGAAGTTGACAAACCTTACTAAGCCACAAATAAATATTTATACATTGACGCAAAATAAAGTATAAAAACAAGATGAAATTTAGCGGTTAAAATCATAATAAATTGATTTTATTTGTTTGAATTGTGCTCACATTTGTTTACTAGTAGTTGTGCAAAATTTGGCTTAATTAATTAAACGAAATATAATGATAATTTGACTAAAACTATGTGAATGAAAATATACAAAATAAATACTATCTGGACAGTCAGTTTTCTAGTTTTTTTTTTTTTTTTGTCTCAATAATTCTATTTTGATTATTTCGACGTGGATTGAAAGATTTTTATTAAAGAACAGATAAAAAATTTTCGTTTTTTTTTAATATTTGGTTATTCTTTAATTAATTTTGAAATTCGGAATATATTTTATAATCTTGTGACTTTATTGATATAATATACACTAGAAATGTTGAAATTTATAAAACAGAACATAAACTTATGAATATTCACAAATACTTCATATGAAATACATAACCTTTAATAAATCAGCTTTTACAGCAGCATAACTAGCACTTCCTGCACCTTCTGGAGTATCTAGATCGCTCCAATTTTCACCACTTGAATGAAATTTTGCTCTAGCACAAACTAAATGAGCATAATATACTGGTGGAACTATAGAAATTGCACGGGTGCATCGAGCGAAAATATAGCACAAATTGTATGTTAATGTTTGAAGTGAGTCAGCATTGAATCTATTTTCATCAAGTAACACGTGATAATGCGCCGGGCGTGAAGTCTCATGTAAGCTACTAGGATGACTTTTAAGATAAAAGTTAAATTCAAAAGGATGAATTATTGTTGCTTCAACTACTGTACCAGGAAGACAATTGCCTGTTCTATCACCATTTTTTATATCAGTTGGGAAAAAGCGAGTGTGATGACGTTTTTGCACGACTACAAAGGTTATGGTTGGTTTATATTTCTCGTCAAGTGATTTACATGCAGCTAAATGTTTAGAAAATTTAAATAAAACGTATTTAAAATATCCTATTATAAATGACAAAATATATACCTTTCATTGCCTTGATTTCATTCTCCAGTACTATAGAAAATTGACCTTCGGAAACGCCACTTCGATAGAATAAAATACGTTCTGGTTTTCTTCCACAAGTCTGATAAAATGTTTTTAATAATTCTTTAACCATTTCTGCCAAATCACCAATAACTTCCTGTTTTCCAGTTTGAACACGAATTGCAGCAGCATATCGAGACGCTTTTGCGTCCATTGAAGCAGTCACAGCAGCAATAGATGGACGACCGGTATTCTGATCACGGTGAGTAATATCTGCACCCATTATGATGGTTGGACATAGTGTAATGAAAGGCATTTGGCTTGGATTAATGAATGAATTCATGCCACCAAGTTTAACATTTATTTTAAGACAAATATTAGCACAATATTGCTTTTTTGCAGAGAACGTATGCTTGCCCAGGATACATTGAGAAGCAACGCCAATTACTGTATCGCATACGCGTTTAATTACGGCATATAATGGTACACCAGGATTAGGAAGAATACATAAAATTAATTGAGGTTTGGATTTAGCCGTGTTTCCAGCTCTAACCCAAGCTTGTCTTAAAGCATTTTCAATACCACCTTGGGGATTACAGTGAATTATAGGTGGATTCTTATTTGGAATATTCATTCCAGTATTTTGACATGTAGTAACCAATTCTCTAATGAATTTTTGTACAGCGCCTATTGGATAATCTCTTTCACTTCCAAAGACAGCACATGCCCATGAACCAAGTGTTGCACCAGTAGCAACTTTTTTATCCCTCAAATTCCATGAACCATCTCTTGGAGCAAAATTACTATCTCTAGAATTAGGGTGATACTGTAATGTTGGAGCTGGTAATACTCTTGCTTGAGTTATAACCATTTCATTGGATACCCGAAATCCGAATTGTTGCATATACTCATTTTGTCGATAATTAAGAATTTCGATACCTTGATTGATTTTATTAACACGTGATTTAGGTGATTGACAAGTAAATTTAATCATATCCGCCGTTTGTCTTTCGTTCAGCTTGCGCAAATAACGTTGTCCCTAATGAATATAAAATACAGTTAAAAGAAAAGGTTTCTTTTGCTTGTACTTTATAATTATTATATGTAAGTTTTATATACCTCAACTACATTACATATTTCCATTGGTAAATAAGTTTCCCTTCGAACAACAATGCATGGAAGGAACGGATATTGTAAACTTCTACCAAGCATCCTATTAAAATACGTTGCGATATCGATTTGTTGACCATCAACTTCAAATCTTGTTGATGAAGCTGGAGTATTAGTTAATTTAGTAATTCTTAATCGGCGCCTTGCAGCATTTTCTCCACGATGAGTAATATAAATTTTTAAATTCTTTAAACATTTTTCAAGCTTTATGCGCTCTCTATTTTGAATCCTTCTAAGATCTTCAACGGACCTCTTACCGAGTACTTTTACAACCATTTGTACTAAACTACTACCTTCATAAAAAGTGGTAGCATGTAAATCAATATTTATCATTAATTTCATAGGTGTTGGCCTAATAGATTGAAAATAACCCTGCCAAATCTCTGCTCCTCCGCTAATAGGTCGAGAACCTTGGTTAGTGTAAAAAATTCTTCCTACTTTTTTGTGTGTCTTTGATGGTTTATTATGAATCATTACATTAAGAGCCATAATTCCTAATTAACATTAAAATTTAATTTTAAAGGAAATATTGCAGAAAGAAAAGCTATAATGAATAAATTTTAACCTGTTAAAATATTTGGTGACATTGAGCCTCTTCCGTTAAGGAATCTAATGATTTCTTCCATATTAATTTTATTGACCATCTTAATTCTGATCTTAAAAGCACGTGAAGGACTACTTATCACATTATTTATATCATCTGACAAAGTCACTTCTGAAGTATGTAAACCATCAAAAGGAAACGGCCTGGCAGAATAAACATTTCTATGACCATCAAATACAGCTTTTATACTACCAAACAAAGAATTTTCTGCTTCTTGAAAAATTTTTCTATTCAAAGCTGGAGGAACTTCTGGCATAATGACAATATCGTAGTGATAAATATCTGAGGAAGGAAAAGCTGTAACTTCGAAATAGTTTGCTCTAACTTTTATAGGACGACCTATACGACCTAAACTAGGACGTTTAACAAATTCTGTTATCGTACTCATTTGGACGATTAAAGAAAGAAGTTAAGATCATATTAAAGAATTAAAATTCAAATGTAAAAATTTGAAGTTGAAAAGCCTTGTTAAGCCACGAACCAACCCTTGAAGTGCAATGGGTTATATAAGTATTTTTAAAGGATTTCCAACATATCATTTAAACTAACATTTTTTATTGTTATCAAATGGATCTTCATATCCGTGTAACCCAAGTACTATACAGTAATCGAGGGTTTACCGCAGCATGATTGACTAATTTTCAACATTTAAAGCTCAACTACAAACCTAAATACAATAGAAAATGCACAAGTGCGAATAGCACAAATTGTATTAGTGAGTCAGAATTGAATCATAGAACACTTAACAATGAATATGTTGGACTTTTTTTCCGCAGGTCTCAGAGAAAATTTTTAATATTCGGCCAAGTTATTACTAACGACATTCTGTCTGGCAGTTTAAAACGAATTGAAGCAGTATATCGAGTTACTTTTAAATTTGCATAATAGATAAATGACCTAGTATACAAATAATGAAACGCACTGACCTATTATTATGATAGTAGATGTGCCCGCCTGCTCTAAATATTATATTGAATAGCAACACCGATTACTGTGTTCTCGCGCGTTAGTAATTACAACATATAACGGTACAACTTGATTGAGGCTGTGATCTACCCGTGTACCCGGCTTTAAGCCAAATTTGCCTTAAAGAATTTTTATGCCACTTAGTATTAAAGTAATATTCATTCCATTATGGTATGTTGGTAAATGAATTTTTATACAACGTTCATCGGAAATTCTTTTTTCATTTCCAAAAACTGCACATGCATAATCATAAACAAAATGATGCAACTTTTTATCCCTTAAATTCCATGGAATGAAAGCAAGTCGGTACTATTTCTAGAAATAGGATGATTATGCAATGCTTGATTGGATAATACTTTGAGTTTATAACCATCTCCTTAGATACAATACTTGTTTTTGATAATTAATATTTGAAGCCTTGTACAATTTCATTATCACATGATTGAGGTGGTAGAATTAATCGTATTCACCATTTGTCTTTCATTCAATCCTCGCATATAACGTTGTCACTAAATCTGGTATGTTTGTTTTAAATAATACCTCAACTACATTACATAATTCAATTTTTAAATAAGTTTCCCCTATTTGCTAGTATTTCGAAATAGTCGTCGTATAACGTAAATTGAATTCTGTAAGCAAAAAACATTTTAAAGTTAACGACATGATTTATTCAAATTTTATGGTTATAACCACAATATAGTAACATGCGTTAAGTAAATTTAAGTATTAAAAATGTTCCTGATAAATTGATAGGAAGTTGACAAAAACCTCACTAAGCCACAAATAAATATTAATACATTGACACAAAATAAAGTATAAAAACAAGATGAAATTTAACGGTTAAATCATAATAAATTGAGTTTGTTTGTTTGAATTGTGTTCATATTTGTTTACTAGTAGTTGTGCAAAATTTGGCTTAATTAATTAAACGAAATATAATAATAATTCGACTAAAACTATGTCAATGAAAATATACAAAATAAATACTATCTGAGCAGTCAGGTTTCTTGTTATTTTTTTGTCTCAATAATTCTATTTTGATTATTTCGACGTGAATTACAAGATTTTTATTAAAGAACAGATAAGTTTTTTTTTCATTAGTAGTATTTGGCTATTCTTTAATTAATTTTGGAATTCGGAATATATTTTATAATCTTGTGACTTTATTGAAATAATATAAACTAGAAATGTTGAAACTTATAAAACAGAACATAAACTTATGAAAACTCGAAATATATTCACAAATACTTTATATATAATACATAACCTTTAATAAATCAGCTTTTACAGCAGCATAACTGGCACTTCCTGCACCTTCCGAAGTATCTGGATCGCTCCAATTTTCACCACTTGAATGAAATCTTGCTCTACGACAAACTAAACGTGCATAATATATTGATGGGACAATAGAAACTGCACGAGTGCATCGAGCAAAAGTATAGCACAAATTGTAGGTTAATGTCTGAAGCGAGTCAGCATTAAATCCATTTTCATCGAATAACACATGATAATGCATCGGACGTGAAGTCCCTTGTAAACTAGGGTGACTTTGAAGGTAAAAGTCAAATTCAAAAGGATGCACTACAGCTGCATCTACTACTGTACCGGAAGGACAATTTCCTGTTCTATCACCATCTTTTTTGTCAATAAGAAAAAAACGAGTGTGATGACGTTTTTGCACAACTACAAAAGTTATGGTTGGTTTATATTTCTCGTCAAGTGATTTACACGCAGCTAAATGTTTAAGAAAATTTAAGTAAAACGTATTTGAAATATCCTATTATAAATGACAAAATATATACCTCTTATTGCCTTGATTTCATTCTCCAGTACTATAGAAAATTGGCCTTCGGAAACGCCATCTCGATAGAATAAAATACGTTCCGGTTTTCTTCCACAAGTGATGTAAAATGTTCTTAATAATTCTTTAACCATTTCTGCTAAATCACCAATAACTTCCTGTTTTCCAGTTTGAACACGAATTGCAGCAGCATATCGAGATGCTTTTGCATCTACTGAAGCAGTCACAGCAGCAATAGATGGACGACCGGTATTCTGATCACCAGGAGCAGGGTGGATAACATCTGCACCCATTATGATGGTTGGGCGTTGTGTAATGAAAGGCATTTGGCTTGGATTAACGAATGAATTCATACCACCAAGTTTAACATTTATTTTAAGACAGACATTAGCACAATATTGCTTTTTTGCAGAGAACATACGCCTACTCTGAATACATTGAGAAGCAACGCCAATTACTGTATCGCTCACGCGTTTAATTTCAGCATATAATGGTACACCAGTATTAGGAAGAATACATAAAATTAATTGAGGTTTATATTTAGTCGTGATTCCAGCTCTAACCCAAACTTGTCTTAAAGCATTTTCAATACCACCTTGAGGATTACAGTGAATTATAGGTGGATTCTTATTTGGAATATTCATTCCAGTATCTTGACATGTAGTAACCAATTCTCTAATGAATTTTTGTACAGCACCTATTGGATAATCTCTTTCATTTCCAAAGACAGCACATGCCCATGAACCAAGTGTTGCACCAATGGCAACTTTTTTATCCCTCAAATTCCATGAACCATTTTTTGGAGTAAAAGTATCCTCTCTAGAAGCAGGATGATAATGTAATGTTGGAGTTGGTAATACTCTTGCTTGAGTTATAACCATTTCATTAGATACCCGAAATCCAAATTGTTGCATAGAATCATTTTGTCGATAATCAAGAATTTCGATACCTTGATTAATTTTATCAGCACGTGATTTAGGTGATTGACAAGTAAATTTAATCATATTTATCGTTTGTCTTTCGTTCAACTTGCACAAATAACGTTGTCCCTAATGAATATAAAATACGGTTAAAAGAAAAATTTTCTTTTGCTTGTACTTTATAATTGATATATGTAAGTTTTATATACCTCAACTACATTACATATTTCCATTGGTAAGTAAGTTTCCTTTCGAACAAAAATGCATGGAAGGAACGGATATATTAGTCTTCTATTATACACATTATTATAGTACGTAGCAATATCGATTTGCTGACCATCAACTTCAAATTTTGTAGATGAAGCTGGAGTTTTAGTTAATTTAGTAATTCTTAATCGGCGCCTTGCATCATTTTCTCCACGATGAGTAACATAAATTTTTAAATTCTTTAAATATATTTCAAGTTTTATATGATCTCTATCTTGAATCCTTCTAAGATCTTCAACGGACCTCTTACCGAGTATTTTTACAACCATTTGCACTAAACTACCACCTTCATAAAAAGCGGTAGCATGTAAATCGATATTTATCATCAATTTCATAGGTGTTGGCCTAATAGATTGAAAATAACCCTGCCAATCCTTTACTCCTCCGTCAAGAGGCTGAGAACCTTGGTTAGTGTAAAAAAATCTCCCTACTTTTTTGTGTGTTTTTGATGGCTTATGATGAATCATTACATTAAGAGCCATAATTCCTAATTAACATTAAAATTTAATTTAAGGGAAATATTACAGAAAAAAAAGCTATAATGAATAAATTTTAACCTGTTAAAATATTTGGTGATATTGAGCCTCTTCCGTTAAGGAATCTAATGATTTCTTCCATATTAATTTTATTGACCATCTTAATTCTGATTTTAAAAGCACGTGGAGGACTACCCACATTATCCATATCATCTGACAAAGTCACTTCTAAAGTATGTAAACCATCAAAAGGAAACGGTCTGGCAGAATAAATATTTCTACGGCCATCATATACAGCTTTTATACCAAACAAAGAATTTTCTGCTTGTTGAAAAATTTTTTCATTCAAAACTGGAGGAACTTCTGGCATAATGACAATATCATAGTGATAAATATCTGAGGAAGGAAAAGCTGTTACTTCGAAATAGTTTGCTCTAACTTTTATAGAACGACCTGCACGACCTAAATCAGGACGTTTAACGAATTCTGTTATACTACACATTTGGATGACTAGAGAAATGAGTTAAGATCATAATAAAAAATTCAATTAATGTGTAAATTTAAATATAATAATTTGAAATTGCAAAGCCTTGTTAAGCCACGAACCAAACTTTGAAGCACAATGAGTTATGTAACAGTAATTAAGATTTCTAACGCATCGTTTAAACTAATTATCAAGTTATTTCACACTAAGATTTTCATAGCTGTAATTTCTAATTATTTGTAAAATTTTGTGACCATACTATTATCAAGTTATGTAAATTTAAAGTTATTATTTTTATATAAGATACATACATAGTATTTCGTTTAGTAATTGAGATTTTACCGCATTATGATTGACCAATGTGTCGTTAACACTCATGGTCTGTTCAGCAGTAAAAATGTTACTACAAAATATCATGGAGTAATTTTAATGCCGTAATGATAAATCATTGAGAAAGGAAAAGCTCATATTTCGAAATGGGTTTGTTCTAATTTTTATATACTAACTAATTCAGGAAGTTAAATTGACATGGAGTCTATAGTATTAATCAATTTTTAATATTGTATACTAATCGGTAGTGATCAATAAGAATTGCAAAAGCCCTAATAAGCCAACCCTAATAAGCCACAAATTAAAAACAAAGATACGAAAATAGATTATTTCAGTTAGATTAATATGACTAAGGTTAATGACTTAATGATAGATCAATTTTTGTAAATCTCAGCCACATTTACGGACGGGTAAGCAAAAATCCGAGACTAATCTAAAAATATTTCTTGAAAGGAAATTTGTAGATAGGAAGACAAATAGGAAAAGTGAAGATTATGGAATGGAGGACAAATTTGGCTATTATCCTCCTCTTCGGACAGGCTGAAACGGTTAATTTTGAAATTTCAATTGTAACGCATTTGATTTATGTAAATGAGACTTTACTTTGAGGTAAATTATTGAGATAAATACAAGAAATCGATTGTATTAAGTAAGACATTATGTAATTATTTGAACGTCATTCAAAATATTCTCTCTAGAAGTTCTATCTGAGAAATACTCCGACATGGCAGGTATAGTGTAACGAAATTGAAAATTGCAAGAATTATTTTTTCTTTATCACTTTTGCATACAGTGAAACAAAGAAATCAACAAAATCGTTTTATTTTGTACAATTTATGGCGCCATCTATATCAATTTTATCATCTTCTGAAAGCACTAATGCTTATTCTTTTTCTTTCAGTTACACATCCTAATTTATTATATTGTCATTGAGTTTGATCATCCCAATTATCAATGTCCAAATATGTACAATATTTATATTATCTGACCCCTTAAATGGCTAAACTCCTAACCCTAACCCACGTTCCATTTTTCACAAAATAATAATCTTTTAATTTTAGAAGAATGATCACCAACATACTTAAGTGGCCAACAATTGTATAACAAATTAAACAAATTAATAAAAATAAAAATGTTCAAATTCTTTGTTTTCTAAAAAAAAAAAAAAAATAAACATTTTACACGAGTGTTCATTCAAATTTAAAAATTATAAAAACCGAATCTTAATGTTACTCACGTATTTGTTACGCGAAATCATTCATGTCGTTAGAATTTTTTTTTTAGTTAATATAAACAAATTAAATATAAATATGATAATGATGAGTACGATTGAATATGAATTGAATTATACATATAATTTTTTTTTTTTCAAAGAGAACTTCGTTTACTTATATTATATTTAAATAAATATATATAGAATATATATTTTACACATAGAAAGTAAACGTATAGTAAAATCGCGATGGAAGGTTCAAATTATTATGCACCTGAAGGAATGAATAGTGGTCGAAGAAATGATAATAGATATCAACGACAACGACAACAACAACAACAACAACAACAGCAGCAACAACAACATTCATATGGAAGACCAAATTTATCTCAAGAACATCAGTTATTTCAAGCAAGTCAGTTACGTACCAATAAAAACAACGGCAACCACAATAACGATGTCTATAATTATTCTTCTCACCTCTCCCCTCGTAATCAACCTTCCACTTATCCTTCTCCATCGTTACAAAATCATAAATCATCACAAACGAAAATGTTGCAAGGTCAACAATTTCCTCCGTCTTACTCAAATAAACCTTATAAAGAATACTCTCCAGCACAGAATAGACCTTATAAGGAAATTCCTTCAGATAGTGAGTTTCCTCCGCAAAATTATCCATATATGCCGAATAATGGAAATATTTCTCCTTCACCATCATATAATCAATTGTCAAAAAATAGTAAGAGATATAATCAAATGATTAATGAAAGACCATTACAACCATTACAAAATAAAGGAGATTTTTCTTTATCCCCATCAAATAATCAAATGGACTCATCGTCAAATTTTCCATCCCAACCTTTTCCATCATATAATCAAGTGAACTCATCGTCGAACTTCCCTCAGTCAAATAAACCTCAAATTTCTCCATCGCCGTCATATAATCAAATTACACAATCTCCTCATTTAAATAATAATCAAATAATTAGTCAAAGACCATCCCAACCATTACAATATAAAGGAGAATTTTCTCAAATTTCTTCATCACAGTCACATAAACAAATGATACCATCGCAAATTAACTCAATGTTGACACAATCACCAGATGAAAAATTCCTCGCATCGTCAATTAACATACCAGATCCATCACCAAAACAGGACAATGAAAAAATTGAAAATAAAATTCCAGGACAAGTTGATTATTCTATTCCTCCAGTTGAAAGAAGTTTTACTCAACTTACTAGTCTGGAACAAGTGTGGGATATGCCTTTAGTTAATGATGGAAAACCAACTTGGAAATTTTGGTTTTGCAAATTTTTTATAATTTTATTAGTTCTTTCATTTTCAGGCATTGGTATATCAATAAAAAACACTTTGGGTAATTTGGGTGTTGAACCCAGTGGTCTTATGGGAAATAGTGGAAATGAAACAAGCAATGAAAATTGTAACGTTCCTCCAGATTGTGACTCAACGGTAACTTTTTGTTATTATAATTTATTTTTTATATTGTTTTAATTAATTTTATTTTTTTTTTTTTATTAATATGAAATTGTCTTCTTTTTTTTTTAATAGCAAACTTTATGTGTAGGACTTGACGGTTGTTTTACTTGTCTTTCAGTTCCAGTTGTAATTATTAAACTTTTTTTTTTAATGTTAAAATTGATATAATTATATACTAAAATTTTCACTTTTTTTTTAGTGTCCACTCGATAATAAAAAATCTACCAAAAACAATAATTGATCACGGATAAATGAAGTTAAATTTTACGCTTAATAATATTATTATATTTTAAGTGAAATAAATTGATTGCGAATATATATATATTTTACATATATATTTAAAATAAATTTTTATCACGAGTTATTATGGATATAAAATACGCGAGAAAAAGATTTATGTAGTGTAAATGTTAATGTTGATAATATCACAATAAATTTTTCCGCGGTTTTCAGTTGACAAAGTTTAATTGTACGTCTTTTAATTAAGCGGTGTAACAAATAATTGAAAATATGCGATTTTATGTTACATGGAATTAAAGTTTGATTAACTGTTAACCCCTCTTTTTTTAATTAATCCGAGCCAATGAATAATGCATCGTTACGGTTAAAAAATATAAACCAAAGTATGTATTCAACCTCACTGTGTGTCAACATATTGTATTGTACTATGACATTCAGAATTTGTCATCGGAACATGAATGGACATTGGATATAAAAAAAAATAAGACAAAATGTTAAAAATTCACGGCGGTAAAATGTCATATTGGTTAATCAAATTTGATATGATTATAAATTGTATTTTATCATTCAGGAATATACCTATTAATATTTATATACAGTTTGTAAAAAGAGTTATAATAATTATCTATAAATTAAATTACTAAGAATTATGTGCGTGTCAGTGTGAATAATTTTTGCAATGTATTCGATTTCTTATCCTCAATCTCGAACTGGAGAGAAATTTGGTCCAAAAGTTCAATAGTCCAAAAGGTTAACACTATTCACCGGATCTAAGCTCTATATGTTCTATGTTCCTCACTGTAGAGTTGGCACAGTAGTAATTGGCGCATTTTAGTTAGGACTTTGAAAACATACTGTTTACCTTTATATTTAATTTACACGTGTAGTATTTTTCCTAGTAGTATTTTTCTTACTGCCTCTTAGTAGTTATGGAAATGGTGAGATACGAGGATCACAAAAATGCTTGAACTTTCTTAGTAAATATTATCAATATATCCGAATCATCCATCTTGGCTATGCACATAGTTTTCAGTTTTCACAATTTGCAATTATTTTATTAAAGTGATAATATATACTTACCACCATTTTTAGTATTCTATCCATCCAAGCAATCAGCATATTTACAACAAACTCTATGTATCATGAACATAAAATATCATAATTTTCTTTTTCTTTAAAATAAAATTATCATAGTATAAATAATGGTAAATATTTTTCCAAAAGTTTTTATTGGGGGGATCAACTACATTTCTCACTTGCAGATCGCTTGGCTATTTTTCCAGCAGAAGGTTGCTGAAGAAAAGCTTGGGCTTTTGGTTTCTTGGACTCTTTTCAAGTAATGTTTTCTTTTTTATGGATCTAGCCACATCTTTTGAAACTTGTACGGTTTGAAAATACCAAGTTTTGGCGGAACTACTGGCTTGGTATGAATATACTTGTATTTGAAATTAATTTCGTATTACGAAAATATTTGGCCAGAATTAACCTAAATTTTGGCCGAATTATATTTAAAAATTTAGTAAACCATAACTCTGCAACTAGCTATCCGATTTTGATGATCTTACCGTCATTTGATTCGTCTCATCGAGAGAATCTAATGATAATAAGAACGTAAAAAGCCAATCACTAGATCGTGCTCCGACACCAATAATCACTAAATATTTGCAGTGAGATAACTTTGTCAATATCGATGCTAGAGTGCTGCAATACATATTATTAGATTCGTCTTGATGAGACGAATCGAACGAGAGTAAGATCGTTAATATTGGATCGCTGGATCCGGAAATATCCATACTTCCGTACTGTTACACAAATTTTAGAATTTTGGAGTGTATAATTACGGATTTACGTAATTTAGTAATTTCGGATTTCGGATTTGCCAATTGAATTTCGGAAACAACTATAGGTATGAACTTCACCAAGGAAATAGCTTACGACTGCAAACTCCAGATTTCCTTCGTATTTTTGAAGACTTTTGTAAGGTTAACATTTAGGCTGCCTGATCTTAAATACCCTAGAAGAGGGGGTTTCTCGTCAGTACTGTTTATTTTAGAAGCATTGAAATAGATAAAGCAAAGTTATTAGTTGAAGTTTTTGCTTATGGCCAGGAGTGGCACTTGCTTTTTCTTACTTAGGGGTCATTTAAGGGGATGTAAAAATGGTGATTATGGTGTTTTACCTCTTCCTTCAGTTTTCCTTTTGGATTTCTGGAAGTATTAATGACTTTCCTTTAGTTTTTATTTCTTGCCTGTCAATATTTTAGCCTTTAGTCTCTTTTTCTAATTTAGTTTTGGAGGGCTGGAAGTATTGGAATATTGATCAGTATTTTAGTAATTTGGTGTAACTTTCTTTTTTAGAGCTTTGTTTGTCAATCTAAATAAGGAGGGAATTTGGTTGGATAATTTGTTTTAAATTTAGCTAACACATGTTGATTCTTAGTTGGGCTGGTCAAAGTTACGTATGAGTTGTTATGACTCTTCTAATAATTTTTTTTATTTTTAGTGTATCCACACTGGTTAAAGACTTCTGAACGATTTAAAAAAATCTTTTTTGAATAAGACTATTAAGCAGAAAGGGAGTTTCAACCTTATTGACTAGGAGGTCTTAGCATAGTGCCCATACGTCACTTGGTTAGGGTGGTAGCTTTTTGTAATGGCATGCTCTATAGGGATTATAGAGGAAAATAATTTGTTTGTTAGAGGGTCTTACTTACACTATGGCATATGATAATACTGGTTATTGGTTGAAATTCTTGGGTCATATCTGATGTCTGTCGAAGGGTTTGCTTTTTTGCTTTTTGTATTTTTGCATTTGTTCTTAAATTTAATAAAGACAAACCACAGGTCGAAATTAGTTAAATAGGGTATCAATAGAGTATTAATAGGTTATCAATCGGCTATCAATAAGCTACCCTATTGGTAGCCTATTGAACTTGCGCCATAATCCGTCACCAATCGGGCAGGCTGATTGATAGCCGATTGATAACTTATTGATAACCTATTAGTATCCTATTGGTATTTTTATTAAATAGGGTATCAATAGAGTATCAATCGGTTATCAATAGGTTATCAATCAGCCTGCCTGATTGGTGACAGATTATGGCGTAAGTTCAATAGGCTACCAATAGGGTAGCCTATTGATAGCTGATTGATAACCTATTGATAACCTATTGATACCCTATTTAACTAATTTCGACCTGTGAACATGACCTTTGAATCAAAAAAAAAAAAAAGTTTTTATTTGTATTAAAATTGTATTTATTTATATCTTTTATTATCATATTATTTTTAATAATCTTCACATTTTCTATTAAAAAATACTATAAGAATGAAAGATTAAGTTATCTTAACTATAAATACTTTTTTTTTCCCCCTTTCAGAAGGCAAGAATTTAACGTAGCTTTATTGGATACAGGAACAATTTACATTACAATAAACATAAAATGAAATCTAGCTAATGCCATGATCTGCAACCATACTAATAGAAGCTATACCAGCTGTTATCTAACAAGAGATCTCATCTGTAAACTCCATACCTACGCTATGTATCTAATACGAGTAGACCGCCTTCGCTATAGTAGGTGACCACTTAGCCAATCAGCCCCACAATCATAGACAAGGCGCGCATCCCATCATAGAGACAATGCAATACTAGAACTAATGAACACTGGCAAAAATTATTTTTTATCTTTTTTTGTAATTTTTTAAGTACCAATCTCATCGCCACTCCCAAAGCTTAATCTCACAGAACTAGTAGTGCTCAGCACAGTACCAGGTATAAAAAAGAGGCATATGAATTTTAAATCCCTGTTAGACCTTAAATAGATCATGCTCATAACAGCTAAATCAGGTCAGAAACGTTCTTATAGGACGAGCTCACATCTTCTCACTCTACAATCTCTATAAAGCATTTCCAACTCAAAAAACTTGAGATCCTGAAGACCAAAGTCCTAAGATGAGGAGACATGAAACAGATACATCTTGAAGAAACGAGGCACCTAACTAGAAGCTGACAGAGTATTGATCCAGATTGGTACCAATTTTTTAAAGTAAAAGCCCACAAATTAAACAAATATAAAATAAAAAAAAAATAAAACACCAATCCAACAACATCTTACAGGCACGTGATAAGGGATGTGTGATGCATACACAAAACCAAAAAAGATATATAAATAACAATTAAAAGCAGTCCAATAAAAATCCAATGATCACCAATAAGATTAACATTCCAGTACCTCCTACTACCCCATCAAGCTCAGCGAAAAAGCAGAAAAAATTTCAGAATGCTGAAATATCAAAAACAAGTTAGTAAAATCCACCCAAAATAGAAAAAACCACCAAACATCCACCAAAGAAAAGCAACCCAACAATTACGTCTGTCAAAAAATAACAACTAATAACCTGTCCATTTATCAAGCGAAATTACCAAGCTATTCTACAATCTACAGTACAAAGCATTACCTAAAAGAAAACTCAATCTTGATAATTTTTCAGCTTGTCTAAACGAAATAATGGTGTCCAGATAACTGGCAAGAAAAATAAGTCCTCCTTCAAGCATCAAAAGCCTTTTCACAAATACTGTGCAAATATACAAAGTTGGTAGCAAAACCAAAACATGAACTAAAAGCCCCAGAACATCTGTATTTTTGAGTTCCAGACATTTCACAGAGATAGATGGACAAGTTCCTAAGGAAAAAGACCCTTTACTTAGAACTAAAGGGTAAAAAAAGCCAACTTTTCACTTCCAAACTTCTTGGAAAAAAATAGACAAAACAATCGATAGAAAGAGTACACCTTAACTATAAATACTTATTAGATTTAATTTCAAAAATATCTTATAAAAATAAATATTTGATTATTTTCTGTATAAATTTATATCAATTATATACAACATAAATTCTTAAAAAAATAAACTAATTTAAAAGGTATAAAAATATTAAATGATTAAGTAATTAATAAAAAAAAAAAATAATAAATTAATACTAGTAATTTATAATTTTATTTTAATTAATTTTAATTAAAGAATTTTTTGAAAATAATTTTTTATAATCTAATCTAATATTTAAATAGTATAGTATTTTATAATATTAAATCATTTTATTTTTAATAAAAAAAAATGATTAGTTTTTAAATTATTATATAAAAATTAAAAACTTTAAAAAATTAATAAAAATTTATTATTTTTATAATACTATATAAGTATTAATAAAAATAAAAAATATTAAATAAATAAATTATTATAATTAATAAATAATAATAATTGATTTAATTGATTTAGTTTATTTATTATATTTGTATTATTATTTTATTAAAATAACTGTAATTATTTATTAATAATTATAATTATTATGATTTTATTTTTCAATTTATTAGTATATTAATTAAAAATTTTTATATATTATATAATAAAATTTATAAAATATTTTAATAAAACTATATATGTTAAATAATAATAAAATTTACCTGTTTTTAATATAAAAAATCATTAAAATTCTAAGTAAAATTTAAAAAATTTTAAAGATCATATTATATATAAATAAACTAAAAAAATAAAAACTATTATCAAATTGAAATAAATTATAAATCATAAAATCCATTATTATTTAAAAAACATAAGTTTAGTTTTTAGGATTAGCAGAATAATTGAAAATTATTTAAATATTTAAACATAATATCATTAAACATAAAAGTATCATATATAGTTCATTATTATACTTCAATTTAATTATATATAAAAAAAAATATTATATTTTATTAATTTGTTTTTTTTAGATTAGTTAACAATTAATTAACCAATAAAATTATTAGTAAAATTATTTAATAAATTTAAAATTTTTGGAAAAATTTTTATTAAAAGTAAATTAATAGAATATTATAGTAGTTTTCTTTATTTAAAATTAATTATATAAATAATATAACTAATAATTAATTTTTAAGTTTTAAAAAAATAATTTCTGGTAAAATATTTCAGCAACTCTTCTCAACGATCACTCAGCCCAATTTTTCTGCGATAAAAAATACAATTTTTATTTTTTATTTTTCTGAGTAGTCATAGGAAACAACATGGAAAAAGGCTTAACAACCGTTTCGGTGAATAAGCAAGTCTTAGAAGAGTGTATTACTAAGTCCACAATAGAATTTTTTTTCGAAGAGATAATAGATATATTTCCCAAGTTACTACGGAATACGTCTAACAATGAAAAACTCAGGAAATTTATTCTCAAATGTCTTAAAGACCATGACTGGTCAACTATTAAAGAACTACAACAAGAGAAGTACAGGTTTGGAAGAAGAGACTATTCGTTAGAAATTTATGGCTTCTTTCTCGCTTTGAGTCGTCACGTGTCTTCCTCTGTCTGGACGTATATACTGATGGAAAATGACATATACGATGCCTCTGATGATTCAGATAATATTACTTCTAACGATGAACCGCTTATTACCGTATCAAGTAGTTCTACAGCAGCTAATAAATCCAAGTTAGTTATTACACAGCAAGCCCCTGAGGAGGAAATGGATATTTCTTTCACAAAGGAGGACCAATCAGCAACTGGTTTGCTCATTACAAATAACGATCAACCTAAAACAGTTAGTTCCACAAAAAAAGATAAGAAGAAAAGGAAAAAGAAGAAATTCTGCAAGAACTAATCACAAGAAGCCAATCAGGTGACCCAACCAATCCTATCTTCTTCATCATCGACCCCTACCTGTTTTAGAGAAATCATCACCAACACCGTCGAGTACCCAAGAGAAAGGTAAATCTCTAAGAAGGAAAGACAACAAACCAGATATATATGATGAAGATAAAGCGAACTACATTGTCATAGGATTTCAACCTTCGCCTACGTCGAAGGCCGTTTGAGATATCCTTATATATGACATACCAGTAAAATGGAGCAACGTCGACATCCTGCAACACTTAACGTCATGAGAAAGAGTCATTTCTGTACAAGTCAAGCAGCAGAAGAAATATAAGACTGTACGTTGTAAATTTGAAATGACAGAGATCTTTGCGGAATATGATGTAAATAAGAGTTAGATGACTCCGCTAAATGCACTTCCAGTGCAATAGTTTCCAGCGTCATGGTCGCTCAAAGAACGAAAAGAAAGAGAGCGCTACCAAGTTGTAATCAAAAACCCACTTGATGATATGAACACAACTACGCTGGCCCTCAAAGAGAACATTAACTCCCTTATTCAACGTGATATACGCATGTTCAAAGAAATTAAATTTTCAGATGGATCAAGGAAAATCATAGGATACTTATTAACATGGGACAGCATGAAAGAATGCATAGATATTCCTATGATTTGGAATGGCGCATCACTGACATGGTCCTGCCACCTAAGCCCGTCTAATAACAAAGCTGCTTACAAACAAACTAAAGAGATCAAAACAAGTAAGCAGTCAACCATTAACGTTAATTTACAAATCTCGTCACATAAGCTCAAGACCGTTGGGATAGGATCAAATCGTATTCCTATTGGTAATCGTAGAGATTCCAAGCAACCAAAGAAAACTAAAAAAGAAATACCCCTGATCTCAAAAAGCACTTTGGACTCAACCAAGAAGTCATCTTCGAAGAAACCCCAAATTTCCAAAAGGAAGCTAGCAGCAGATATAGCAACAATTATAGAAACTCTAAACGCGCTCGTGAGGTAGTAGACTAGGGTAGTAATACTTTAGGTCTTGGAGCGTACTTTTAATTTGTTTTTTTTTAGTTTTTAGAATATTTTCTTTTTTATACTTTTTATCTCTTGTAGGATGTCTAGATTAGCTAGCATCACTTTGTGCCCTGGTTTAGAGGCGGTATGGTTGGACTGGGGGGTCTCAGACCCTAGAAGCTTTCTTTTAATGTATTTTAAGGTTGATTATTTTAACCGACCATTTACTATAATAAAATTTTGCGTTACTAATGCCTTTAAAGAAAAAAAAAAAAAAAAATTCCTAATTTTAATTTAATTTTTTATATATTTTTTTATATATTAACTTTTTAAACAAAATTATAATATCAAATTTAATAAAATTTATAAATTATCTCTATCATTTAAATTTTTTTATTCTTATCTTTTATTTATTTATATTAAAGTAGTAATGCTTTTTAAACTATTAATTTGTTAATTAAATTTACAATTATATTATTATCCAAAACAAAGTAAAAGATTATATATATTTATAAATCTTAATAATATATAAACATGACAAAGACACAAAGTTCAGTTATCTGCATATATTACATTATTGAAATTTTATACTATATTTATATAAACAGATAAAAATAGAATTTGTGATACATTCACTTTAGATTTATAACAGTTTTTGTTTTTTAGTATTAATTAATTACAGTATTTTGATATATTTATTTAAATTTTTTAAAAAATAAAGAGGATTAAAAACATTAAATAATAATTAACAATTAAGTTAAAATAGGTTTATATATATATATATATATTGTATTTAAAAATGTTTATTTTCTTTTATTTTTTCTTTTTTTTTAAAATTTTTTTAGGTTTTTTTTATTTTATTTTATTTTTATTTTTAATATTTTTTTTTTTTTAGATTTTTTTAATATTTTTTTTTTTTTTTAGATTTTTTTAATATTTTTTTTTTTTTTTAGGTTTTTTTAATATTTATTTTTTTAATATATACTTAATTTTTTTTTAAAAAAAATTTTTAATTTTTAAATTTATTAATTTATTTAATAAAATGTAAAATAAATTTTTTTAAAAAATAAATGATTTTTAATAATATATAATTTTTAATTATTAAAATTATATTTATAATAAATTATTTGTTATAATAAAAAATACTGTAATTATTTTTTTTGTAAATAAATAAACAAATGTTTTTTTTTAAAAAAAAAAATTTTAAAAAAAAAATTAATTAAATCTGAAAAAGTAAGTAATATTTTAAAATCTTATTTAAATGAAGAATAAATTTATTTTAAATTTAATATATAATTTTATTATTTTTAATTATTATTTAAGTTTTTGTTTTTTAAAAGAAAATTTTTTAAAAAATTTTTAAAATATTTGCTATTATTATTTTAATATTTTTATTTTTTTTATTTAATATGAATTTAACTAACTTTATTAAATCAAATAAAATAGATGTTTGCAATTATTTCAATATAATAAATTTTAAAATTAGATTAAAAATAATTTATTTTAAATATATTACAGATTAAATATGATTAAATATTCTTTTATTAAATATATTAATACCTTTATTTTTAATAAATATATAATGCTAAAAATAATTTAAGAATAGATTCTCTACTTTTGGATACCAATACTAAAATCAATTTTATAATTTTAACCAAAATTAGATTATGATATAATTTTTTTTTTTTTATACAGAAATAATCATACCTTTTTTTCACTATATCAGCTATAGCATATCTTTAATGCCTTATAATTTTGGGCAAATTTTAGTGCAAATCATTTACTATATAATTAAATTAATAAATCTAAATAACATCTTTTTTTAATTAAACAGTTTGAAAATAAACAAATAAATAAATACTCCCATAATTACTCCATAATCCTTTTTCATTTCAACGGCTGATATGAATTTTTAATTCCAAATAAAAAAGATAAAATGGCACGTTTTTCTCATCTATCATATAATTAATTAGGGTTTAAAGGACGCGTTCTTAATTTCCTTTTCTATCTAAACCGTTAATCATTTGTTTATTCAAATAATTAACAATTTTAGTGCAAAAAATTTTTTTTTTAAGTTTAATCTTGATCTAATACGCAATTACGCATTGACACTTCTTATTGACAGGTTCGTATCGACAATTCGCATTGACAGCATTGATGGCATTTGACATTACGACAAAAAAAGTAAACAAAAAACTATAAATAGATTAATGAGGGCTTTGGTAATAAAGTTTTGATTCAATAAAATAATGAGCTTTATTAAGTCAAAGATCTATAAATTACAGGAATGTTTTGGTTTGTAAGTAAATTTTTATTTTTTTGGCAATAACCTTTTGATATATTAATATATTTATACCGAAGTTGGACATACCTATCACCGTTAACCGCCTTTAATAAATATTCTCATAAAAAATATGGAACCTTATTTATGTACTTTAACAACAAAAAAAAAAAAAAAAAATTTTTTAAAAAAAACAAAATCGATATGACAAAGTTTTCTTTCACATACCGAAGATTTAACCCTAAACGGTGAGTAACTTTTGGTGTAAATGAGAATTTAAATGTTATGCATACGTTCTCAAAAAGGGTTAACCATCTTTTTTTCTGTATGACAAAAAAAAAAAATCACTTTTTTTTTTTTTTTTACTTCGATATTTTCAATATTCTTCTCCAACTCATTATAATTTCGAAGAACTTTTTTTTTTTCTTTTCAGTTTCGAAGAGAAATATTTTATCAACATCTCATCTATGTTGTTGCTCATATTTAACTGTTAGTCACGTGAAAAATATTCCCAGGAAATCCTGAACTAAAGCAAGATATCGGTTTCAAAAATCCGAAATAGTTTGAAATAGTCTGAAATAGTCTGAAATAATGACGAAGTGTGGTGAAAGCCAAGAAAATAACTTGTTTATTTACTTAATTAAATGCAAACGTTGTTTTTTTTTAGAAAAAAAAAAGGCGAGAGAGAAAAAAAAAAGTACGCATTGATAAAATTCCTGTACACTCGTTCAAGTCCACGTGATTGTTTAACAAGGATTACTTGAAAGAAACCGGAATTAAGCATGTTTAATAACTTGAATTAAGATTTTCAAATTAAACTCGAACTTAATTTCTTGTGTTCGTAACATCTCATTATTATATTATTTATTATTTATCAAACAAAAGATCATGAAAAAAAAACTAGTTTTTTTTTTAAAAATCGAGTTAATATCAAGTAAATCAAGTTTTACCTGTTACAATAATCATTTATTTTTAGCAAATAATTTCAAAAATGTATAAATTACTCTCTCCGGATATAACTTGATAAAATAAAAACTTTTTTGGTCAATTTCAAAGAAATTCTTTGTGAAAAAAAAAAAAAAAAGAAAAAAAAAAAAAAATTTTTTTTTAAACGAAGATAATCTAAATCCATCTTATCGTTTACCGATTATTTATTTTCATCCCCAAAACTGCTATACCACTTAAT
This sequence comes from Rhizophagus clarus, assembly GCA_015698045.1. Taxonomy (NCBI): domain Eukaryota; kingdom Fungi; phylum Glomeromycota; class Glomeromycetes; order Glomerales; family Glomeraceae; genus Rhizophagus; species Rhizophagus clarus. Next base: position 576,789 of record BLAL01000252.1, on the reverse strand, counting down.
CGAAAAGTTTTTCCCAGAAAAGGGTGTGTAACGTGTCAGGAAATGAATATGTATGCAAGTTCGTTGGTGTCCGTGTGAAAATAAAGTTACAATCTACATACTTTTTACATGTTCTCAGAGAATCATTACCGCAAAAAATTATAATCTTTTGAAAAAGTCCGTAAAGGTATAGTTCGGTTATTATCATCATCGATTATAGTGGTAAAAAGTTGATTTTTTTTTTTTTTATAATTTAACGTAAAATGACGTTTGTCAAGAAAGTTTATAGAAAGTATTTCTTTATAGTTTAAATTACGTGGTTATAAGTTAAATACTTGGTTAAAATAGTTTATAACCTGTTTGTTTTTTTTTACTCCTTTATTTTTCGTTTCAGTTTTTAATATAAACAAGAGATTCATTCAAGTAATTATAACATTTGCGTCAAAAAATGCCACGAGCGATGATCCTCACTGATTATCGTTAACTTCCTGCGTGAAATTTCGTAAAATTGATATCAATCAAATAACCGAAAATAGGGAAAGATAATAATAGAGTAAATTATTAAAAATATCAAATATATTCAAGTTATCAGTCATAGTATAGGTTTTAAAAATCACTGCCTATACCAATCTTGTTTAATAAAAGGATTTTCTCAATCCGCGTACAAAACGTACAAAAAAAAAAAATCTTTGTTGTGATTACAATCGTTTTTTTTTTTTAATTAAATGATCAAACCGAACCCGCTAACCCTTTTCACTCTTTATTTTTTTAAATATCAACACGTGAATCCTTCTTATTCACCCTCATTTTATATTTTTTTTTAATATGTTTCAAAAAAAGAATTGTGTATCATAAAAAAAAATGAAATCATGTGTTACCGCATTTTTTTAAATATTTCCTTATTGTTCAATTCCGTGTCACTTTAATTCATTAGTAATTACGGAGACTCATTTTATTTTTACCGAATTATATAAATGATTACATTCGTCATATATGAAAATGAAGTGTATAATTGCCCTACGTTACATTACTGTTACAATTGTTACAACTAAAAAATCCCTGTACTACTTTAAACAATACATTATATTATCCTTTTCTTTATCACAAATATCTCTCTTGATTTGTCTATCACGAATTTACCCGTACCACCAAAATGTAATTGAAACAACACCCGAATAAACTTGTTTAAATTCAAGAGGGCGGGTTTTTTTTTAAAAATAATTAACACAAGAAAAATTAAAGTTGCAAATTGGAAAAGACTTGGGTTACAGTTATAAAAACTCCACATTATTAGCTTTTTTCCCCCCACCTTTTTACAAAAAAAAAATTCCTTTTTTTTTAAAAAAAAAAAAAAAATAAAAAAAAAAAATAAATAAAATCGACAGCACATAAAACTTCTCACCCCTGGAAACAAACATCCTACCTTTTTTTTTTAAAAAAAAACTTTTTTGACAGTTTTTTATTATTTATTGTTAATAGTCGGTTCGATAAAAGAATAACTAGATTCTTAGAATATATTTATTTATATATTATAAATAATAATTAGAAACAAAACTTTTTCGATAAAATTTATTACAATATCACAGGAAACATATACACGATTGTTATTTTTTTTCCCCTCCCATTTTCTTATTAGAAACAATAATCCCTTCCCCTAAAGTATATTATTATTATAAGATGGAAAAAATGGAAAAATCAAACAAAGATAAAACTTACTCAAAAAATAACAATAATCTTAAAGAACAGCCAAAGATGGATAAGGTTCGTATTTAAAAAAAAAAATTTCTTTTAAGGGAAATTATAAACAATACTTTTTAAAAATTATATATAATTTTATATATATTAATCATTTATATATTATTTATTTATTTTTTTTTTTTTTTAAAACCACAAAACTATCGAAATCATTTATTATCGACCATTCAACAACCTTCTACGTGAATTCAATTCATTTAATGATCTGATTTTTCACCGGTTCGAATCTTCCTCATCCTTCCTTTAATCATTAGCAGTCGTCTCTCGAACCATTAGAAAAACAGAAAAAAAGTAGTCGTTCTCATAAACGAAAACCCGATTCAGAACGTGATAAACAAAAAGCAGAATTAGAACGTTCAGGGGTAAATATTCTATTGCTTGGTGTTTATTTTGAAATCAATTTATAATAATCTATATTTATTTCTTTATTAGAACGAATTGAAAAAGCTTTTAGCGCAATTTGGAACAAAAGCAAAAGAAGCCGACGACATTGATAGAGATACTTCGGCTCTTCGTAGCAACATTTTTGAATTAATGGCAAAGGCGAGATCAAAAACATTTAATAATACAAAGGTACAATATCTAATATTATAATCATGTATAAATATATGTAACATATGTGTTTAAATTTTGATTTTTAACTTGAATTTCCCTTTTTAACAAAAGACAAGACACGATGCTGCGCCACACCAACTTCACGAAACCACTACCAATTCAACATCATTAACGAGTTTATTCTCTAATATATGGAATAATTTAATGTCACTTCTTGCATTGATTGTACATCCTATTCAAGTATTATACCAAGCTTATGAAAGATTATATTGCAGTATTAATTGGTATTTATTTTTGACTTGCATTTTATTACTTGAGTTATCAATTATTGGTCTCATATGGAAGTAAGTAAAGAAAATCTTTTATTTTTTCCTATTTTAATCAAATTAATTTTTTTCTAACTTCCCTAATTGTTTCTTATCTATTAAACAGGTTCAAACGAGCACAATATTCTTATATGTATTACGAACCTTACGAAGCAGTTGTACATGGTACATATGGCTTGGAAACAACTTCTTGGACATATTTAAGTTCTATGATGGATATAATGTTTGACTTTTTTAGCGAAATGAAACATGGTGGTCGTAGTTTTGGTCATCCAAATTATGATGGTTTTGTACCAATATAATATACATGACGTGTTTCAATTTCTTAATTATTTTGTTTATTTCTTGTTAATTTTTTTTGTTTATTTTCCTCCCCTTTTTAACTTCTCCCCCCCCTTTAACTTTCTTCTCACTTGTTTTTATTTTCTTTCTCTTTTGTATTTTTTTTTTTTTTTTTTTTACATCTGTATATATTTCAGTTTTTTTTAATTGCATGTACTTTTAAAGTTCTCTTAATTCTCATCATACACAATATACATATTTACAACATTCCCACTTTCAAAAAATTCCTTCCTCAAAAAAAAAAAAAAAAAAAGAAAAAAAAAATTGCATTCAAATAAAAATTTTCTTAAATGACAGTCATTAAAAAAAAAGCGAATCACGTGAATCAAATTTGAGTATCGAATATATTTAGTTTATTTAATAATAATGAAATACAAGGATGAAAAATTATGAACTTTTACAGTACCCAACAAGCCAGCACCTAATTATGTTTTTCTATTCAAACTTCTCAATATTTTCATCCCTAATCTCCTGCATACCATTAATTCCTTTCCAGCGTGCACTAATCCGTACTTCTGTGAATTTGAGATCATGCCATATATGTATGGTATTAAGACCTGCCTTCTCTTGCTCCCTTGTAGGCCAGTAAGGACATTTGTTGTTTAAGTCCTGACAAGTGAAGTGAATTACCCAGATATCACGAACATTAAGTTTTGATTCAAGTGAATGTGCATATGTTAGAGTCTGGTTGAAATATTCATTCAGTTCGCTTAAAGTTTTCGTAGCAGCAATTCCAATTACCGCTGTTGGTTTTTCAGGTGCCGTTATCACCAAACTATAATTAAGATTATTTGTCTTTTCATTCTCAGTTGTATTAACATGATTTTGGCTTATGACATCCCACTTTTCAAGCCAATTTGTTATGATAATGGCTAGCTCTTGTTGGTACAAATTCTCATGAGGAATTAATACGTCCTTTTGTCTGTCAACGGTCACCTGTGCTGTCTTTTTATATGAGATAGCTGCTGATTTTATATAGTTTTTGTCAAAAGTATTGACGGCTTCTTTTAAAATCCTGAAAATGTCAACTGACCCATCATCACGAAATGGGGGTTTTTTTAAAGGACTATACTTAAAAATATTAGGCATTATATACTGCAAAATGAAGGAATGTAATAAAGGAGATGATATCATATAACCTCTATTTTCGGGTCTTAAAATTCCTTCATTGGCAAAAAGTTTGAGAAATTGTATATCCTTATCCTTAAAGAAATATGGACCTGAATTGGAAAAGACTTGTGATCGTAAAAAGTACATGGCATTTCTTGTATTCTCACTTTGATCTAATAACATATTTTTCAATCTCTCAAAAATTGGAAAATTCTGTATATCTGAATATAATAATTTAATAACGTAATTTTGCCAAGTTGCAAAATTTAGATTTCCAAAACGTTTAGCTGCTTCAATTAGATTTTCAGCAATTAAATGTCCACAAAGACCAACCAGACCAGGATGTCTATTAAAAAAAACAAATGTTTTGTTAATAATACGTGACAAATAATTTATTATAAAAAAAAAAAAATTTATATATTACCCATTTGTTCGTAAATAAATATCATCGATTATTTCTTCATCGAGTGTAATTGATTTTTCTTGTGTAAAATCATTGAATAAAGCTTGTATTTGCTCTTTACTGAAATTTGAATTATTAAAAGATTCTCTAATACTGAAAGGTGATATACGCATTTCTGATGTCTTCAAATATTGAATGTTAAAATTTCCAATAGCAACAATTGAACAAATCGCAAAATCACAAATACTTTCTTTGATACATCGAAAAGTATTTAAACAATCATCACGAACTTCATCAGTAGCATTATACAAACAATCAAAATCATCTATAAAGATTACAATTTTTTTCTTCCATTCACTTCCAGCAAAAACATCAAGAAAATCATTAGAAGACGTGATTTCTTTACGATGACGAAAGTGATTGTTATTAATACGTTGAAGTGATTTTCCTAAATTTTTCCAGAAAATATTTTTATCTTCATTTGCCGTTACATTTGCAAAAGATGTACTGATTTGAAAAATAAATGTAAATAAGAATAAATCACATCGTATACGTTGTATATTATAAAAACTTACTATAAACAGATAAATCCTGCTTTATGTAACTCTTGTATAAGTTGGTAAGCTCGTGTAGATTTGCCAGACAATCGTGATCCCATAAGCATCAAAAATTTGTGTCCTCTAATATCATTTAAAAATTTATTATTTTCTTGATGTTCTAGTGGATCTATAAAGTAAACAAATGGTACTTCTTTTGGTCTAATTGCTCCATTAATTGCAAAACTTTTTTTAGTTAAAATTGGAACTAAAAAATAAAATAAATAAATATTAATTATTAATAAATTGTTAATGTGAAATAAAATTTGCTTAATATAAATTCTTACTTTCTTCTAATTTATTACTTTCTTCCTTTAAAGTATATCCTAATTCTTCAATTAAATTTACCATTCGTTCATAATTATCAATGTTTGATTTAATTTCTTCTATTGAAGGAAGATGTTTTTTAATGGTTGTAATTTCTTTTATTAATAAAGGAAGTTGAGTTTTAACAGGTATTTTTTCTAAAGATTCTGATTCAATATTTAAGGATTGAGGTATAATTGAAAGTTGTGTTTGGGTAGAAAATTTTTTATTGGATTTTAATGAAAATAATAATTTTTTTTTATATGAAAATATTTTGAAATTTTCATTTGATAAAGGTAATATTTTTAATGTATTATTATTTGTATAAAATCTTTTTGAATTTGATATAATACTATTTAAATTATTAAAAACTTTTTTAAAACATTTTCTTTGATATAAATTTATTAATGCAGCCATATTCTCTTGAAAAATGTTAAAAAAAAAAAATTTGAATTATTTTTTTTTTCTTTTTTTCTTGTAATTTTATGTCATACAAATATATTAATAAAGCATTATTATAAATTATTAATCATAATTAAGTCAAGATTAATATTAAATTACTATTATTAAATCATGATTACTAAAGATTTTATAATTAAAATAATACTTTTATATTTATTTTAATAAAAATTAAAAAATAAATATTATTTTTTTTAATTAATCTTCTTTAAATATCAGTAATAATAATATTATTATTGCAATTTTTAGAACTCTGATATTTCATGAAAATTATATTTAATAATCATTTGGTAATCAGATAATTTTTTTTATATAAGATAATAGAATTCTAAAAATTGTAATAAGATAATTTTTACTTAAATTTAAAAAATATTATTATATGATTTTATAAGATTATACTAATTTTATATAACCAATATTTTTGATTATTATAATATAGTTTATCAGTCACCAGAAATATCACATGCAAATTATTTTTATATTAAAAAAATTTTGTGTAATATTAATTGGAATATTTTATTTTATATCAAACTTTAATATACCACGCTTATATAAATTAAAATTTAATAGATTATTGTGTGTTCTATTAACTTCTATCTTTATTTTTCTATTTTTAGTAGTAAAAAAAATTTTTTATATATATTAAAAAACAACTATAAAAATAAACTTTCTTTAAGATTTAAGTTAAAGTAAAAATATTTATACAATTTTAACATTAGTAAAATATGTAAATTTTCAAAAGAAAAAAGTTTTTTTAAGCTTGTTATACTAATTTTTCAAGTAATTTTTACACAAAATGCAAAAAAATGAATTTTTACTATAGTAAATGACTTTTTTTTTTAAAAAAAATAATTTGCAATGATAATAAAAATAATAAATAAAAATTATTATTTTATTATTACTATAATTTCAATATATTCTTGTTTTTTTATTTTATATATATATATTTTTTAGTCATTTGAAGTTTTTTTTATTTAATTTTGGTTAAAAATTTATTTATATATAATGTATAATAATTTAGTTATTAAAAAAAAAATTTTTTTCTTTGATGGTTTTAATAATTTATTGATTAACTATTAAAAATTTTTCTTTTTTCATTTTTATTTTAGAGAATATTTTAACTTTCTTAATTCATATTTGATTTTTTAAGAAGCTATAAAAGGAGGACTAAATGAAAAGCCTTTAGTAAATAAAATTTAGTTTACAGAATATCATATTCAACTATATAACATATATTTATAGGATGTTAAGTAGTAATAATATTATAAAATTATCTAATTATCTATTTCATAGACTAAGAAAACAAGTAGATGATCTTTTAATTTTAGAAAAATATTGTTAATACTTTATATAATTAATCAATAAAATTTGAAATTAAAATTTATATATGATTATTTAATAGTTTTGGGTAAATTGGTTTTACTTTATTTACCTATGTAAATCTTTTTTAATATTAATTAATCTTTTTTTTTCTTACAATTTTTGTATTTTTGTTGATTAAGCTTATATTATTTATTTAATTATATTTCAGCTTTGGACTTGTAATTTTATTCTAAAGATCAAATCAAGTTTTTTCGATTATTATTCTTATGATTTGTCTATAATTTCATTTAAATTTTACTTCCTTTAACTTTTTTTAAACATTATTTTTATAATTTTATTTTAATTTTGCTATTTTTTGCTTTTTGTTTTTTTTATTTAATTATTTCATTTATTTTTTTTTGTTTTTTATTCATGTTTTTATAGTTGTTTTTTAATTTCTTATGAAATTTTAATTCAAATTTTAATTAAATATTTTTTTTCAAAAGATCTGCTAATTACTATATAATTTTATTAAAATTTATTTGTAAATATTAATAAGTAATTATATAATAATTAAATAAATTGAAAAAAAAGTCAACAAATCAATATTTTTTTAATGACTATCATCATTTTTTTTTTTGTTTTATTTTGTTTTAATTTAATTCTTTTTAGGTTTTGAAAAAAAGAATAATTATCATTTGAAGTGTTTTTATTTACCTTTTTATTAATATCTATACTTTATCTTTTTCACCTTAATCCACTTCTTGATTTACTTTATTTTATGATCTACCTTCAGAAATTGTACATATAATACATGATTTTACTATTTCTCTTTCTCTCTATCTTCTTTTTTTTTGTTTTTTTTCTTTCTCATTGTATTTCTTTCTCATATTCATTATAAATTTTGTTGTATCTTTATTTAATATATTTAACACTTTTAAAAAAGTTAAAATCTATAAAAAAAAAAAGGTTTAGATAAAAAAAAAATATAAGTAGTATATTATTAGACTTAGTTTTAAAGTTTAAATTTACTCATTGTATTTAATAAAAGTTGTGTTTTTCTTATCTTTTAACTTCTGTTATTTTAATAAAGGAAAATACATTAACTTCAAATAAAGATTTAATCTGAATAACAAAAGTTGATTGAATAAATTTTTTAATAGATTTGTAGAAATTATCATTAAGTTTTACTTTTATTTTTGAAGTTGTCACATTATGATATGCAAATGTGGTATTATATTTAACCTGCATTTTCATTACTTTAATCAAATTTATGCATTATTATTATGATGTATTATTGGTCTTGTGACTTGGTTATTTTGTTGGATATATTTTTACTTATAATGAAATGATAATATTCACCAAAAATAACGTATTGATCCTACGACTGCTTTTTCAAAGAGTTGTTTGAGGAATTCATATGATGAGAGTTTCTAGCCAAAAAAAACTCTTTAAAAATATTTTTTTTTCAATTAAATAAAAAGCTCTGATATAATTTTTAAATGATAACTGTGTAGTTGGCGTGATTGACGTTTAGAATCCATTTATTTTAAATGAGAAGAAAACAAAATTATTTCAAGAAATTTGTATGATCCAAATTTTTTGACAATTTATACATATGTAAATTATCAAATTGATCAATAAACAAAATGAATGTTTTAAATATCAATAACACATTAAAAATGTACGATTTTTTTGAAATTTTGTATATAAATTCACAGAATATGAACGGATTTCGACTAATTTATCATTCATATTGTTCTTTCTATTGATAATTTTGGAAGAGATAAACATCATATCAAAAAATTTTAACGTTGCAAACTTTTAATAAAATATAAGAATTTATTTAATATTATGCAGTGACATTAACTGTATTAATTGGTACAAGTAAACATATAAGTTAATCTGAACAAAAAGCTAAAATGGCGGATGAAAATAAATAAAAACTTTATTGTTATTTTACTATAAAAGGTTGTTACATAAGAGACTCCTGAAGATACTGTACTTAACGTTTGAACGAAACAACAAATAAAAGGATTTCATACAAACTTACCAAAACTGAACATTGTTTTGCGAACAATTGTTATTAAAATTTACATGATGGGACAATGGTATCCACAAACACTATATTATGACAGTACGATAACACAAGTTAGCACGGACTAAAAAAAATTTAGTTATTTCCGAGATCAAACCATTAAGGGAAGAATTGGCTGATAAGACCCACCAACTTTACATAATCCATTTCATAATGAAAGTTAATGTCCGCCGCAAAAACGATGTCCATTTTTGGTAACTTGGTATGAAACCTTTTATTTGTTTGTTTATTTCTATTTAAATAGTATATTTATCATCGGTAACAATCATTTAAGGTAAAATAACAATAAAGTTTTTGTTTTCATCCGCCATTTTAGCTTTTTTGTTCAGATTATAAATTTTAACTTATATGTTTGCTCGTACCAATTAATTCAGTTAATGAAACTGCATTAAAATCCTCCAATTAATTTTTATTTTTTAAGGTCGTTTTTACCTCTTCCAAAATTGTCAATAGAAAGAGCATATGAATAATAAATTGGTCGAAATCCGTCTATATTCCATAAATTATGTTCAAAATTTCAAAAAAGACAAATGTGATCGTGATATTTAAATCATTCATTTTGTTTATTGATGATCAATTTGAATAGTCACAGTTTATTTTGCATATGTATAAATGTCAAAAAATTTGGATCATACGTATTTCTTGAAACAATTTTGTTTCTTAAAATAAAATGGAAGACCACAATTTTAACCAACTCTTTCAAATGCGACGGCAACAATGTCACGATGCGATTCCAGTTATCAGAAATTGTTTACATCATCAAAGTCATGGACCTATATACTTAAATTTTATTGATATGTTTTATGTGGTTGAAGAAAAGAGTTTTGAACGTTGTTTTCTTAGAGAATTTCGTCAAAATCAGCTAAGAAATGGTGAACACGAATACCTCAAACAACTCTTCGAAAAAAGAATCTTAGGACCAATTGATCTTGGTGAAAAATATTACGTAATAAGTAAAGAAATTTATGATATAGGTAGTCGTAATCAAATACCTCATGATAATAACTCAAATGATAATAACTCAAATAATAATCATCAAAGGATTGAACAATCAGAAGAGAACCATAAAATCCCTCAATTATATAATCAAAATCTCGAACAAAAAAACTTAAAGGATGAGGCTTCCTCAGCTTTAGGTGATGGTAATAATGCAAATCATGATACTATTAATCCTCAACAGTTTTACTCTCTTCTTCAACAGTTTAATGAACTAAATGAGAAATGTAAAACCCTTCAAATCTGTAATGAAAATTTTAAACGACAATTAGAGGATCTTGGATCAAAACATCAAAGTGATTTGCAAAAATTAAAAGACCACAATAAAAGTTTAAAGAAAGAAGCTTCCGAATATCAATCAGCTTTAGGTGATGCGACAAGTTTTCATCAAGGAAATCAAGATTCTGATACGACCAGTAAATTATCAAAAGATATAGGAGATTTACATCGCAAATTAGAAAAATTTTGCGGACTGAAAAAAGGAATTAAAATAGTAGCTGATCAAACAGCAATAGGAAAACTCTTGGAAAGATATGAATGTTTAATAAAAGGTTCAATAAAGGAAAATAAAAATTTGATTTCAGGTGTGTTAGAACGTTACATAATTGAGACTATCATTGAAAAAGCCAATGATTATTTTAATAATGAAGAGAACGATAAAGACAACAAAGAAGTCGACGAACAAGATGACAAAGGACTGCAACAAACTTTGGAAGCGAAAATTGTAAAGTCAACAAAACAACTAATGGAGATGCTAGATTTATTTTTAACAATTCGTACTGGAAATGATAAAGTTAGCAAATCTACTCCAACTAAATTACGACAGCAAATTTATGGTATTCTTGGAAACCGCGGTTTTTCCAATACTGTTTTATATGAAAGTAATAATAAAGAACATCCATTTATTGAAGAATTACGAAAAGAAATTTTAGATTTTATGAATTTTTATCGTAAGATTGAAGATGAGGAAAAATTAGCAGAACATGAAGGGTTAATAAACGATATAATTAGGCAAGTCGTTAATATATTCTTTTTCAGATTAAAAGTGCAAGAACCTGTCGCCGAATGGAAATGGTTTCCTAAAAATACAGAAATTAATATGTTGACTATGAACTCACCTCTGGATAAAGATGAACTTGAAAATTTATCTGTTGATATCTGTGCGTTTCCGTTAATTGGGTCTAATCTTAATAGTGCTGAAGATGAGAAAATGATGTATCCAGCGCAAATTATTACGAATAATTTATAAATATATATGAATTAGCTTTCTTCTACTTTTTATTTTATTATTTAACATCTGTCATTTCTTTTATTTTGTTATTATATTATAAATAAATTAACCTGAATGTCAAAGGAAAATTCTTTATTTGCCCACTTAAGTTTTTTAATGAAAGAATTTATTATGAACCACCGCAAGGACTTTCAAGTTATCACACTAGCACAAAATTATGTGACAGAAAATTTATTGACTTTTTCTTAGTCATTGCATTCCACCTTTGTATCATGTCACAAAACAAAAAATAAAGTATTCATAAATTAATTAATAAAATGCACGCTGTTCAATTCTTTATAAATTCACCATTTATGGAAAGTTAATAATTGTTACAGTGTATTGTGTACTCGCATGTATTTTCAGCCCTTTTCATTAAAAGAATAGATCCGATTTGTTATTAATACCATCTTTCTTTGCAAAACAAACACCAAAATGTTACACTCACGTGTTTTTGATAAAAATTACGGAATAGATTTTCCTTCGTGTGTATATATAAGCATTTATTATTGAGTTAATATTGTATTTATTGTATCTTAGCATCATGGAAATTACTTATTTTCAAAGCCAAATTGTATTATTCGAGTTCGAACCTGTCAAAATAGAGGATATACGTGTTGTTGTCAGAATAGGTAAGCATATTGTTCTATCGTCACCAATTTATTACCTTTTTTTCTTAATAAGACGACTTCCTATAATATGATCATTCAAATTTTTTAGATTTTGGAACAACATTTTCGGTAAATTATATGCTGTTTTTTATTTTCATTTTTTCCAAATTAATTAATACCTTGTCTCTCAGGGATTTTCTTATGCTTACGTTAAGCCCGATAAGACAAAAATAGAGATTGTAGTGAACGATGATTGGCCGGGAAAAAAAGGTTTTAAGAAAATTAATACCGTATTACAATATGACAAAGATTTTGATTCTGTTACTGCATGGGGAGCTAAAGCATTAGCTGGTATACCTCCCAAAAGAATTAAAAAAGATAAGGATTTACCAAAACCTGTGGAATTATTTAAATTACATTTGGGAAAAGTTCTGGATAGTAAAAAACCTAAATTGCCAGCCGGTATTACACCTGAAAGAGCAATAACCGACTATCTTCGTGAAATGGGTATGTAGATTATTTAAAATCATGACTTTTTATATTAAAATGGTTTTACATTAATTACATGATGAAACTGTAATTTTTAGGAGAGGTAAGATGATAAAATGGATCGTTGCTTTTAAGTATAAGATAAATTCAAGTTTATAATTTGATAGATGATTAAGCAAAAGATCGGGCGTCGCTGGCCTGGAGTTGATTTTCATAACAATGTGCGAATTGTCGTCACTGTACCTGCTGGTAACTAATATATTATATTTATAAATGTATAAATAACATCGGTATTTAAAAAATAATTATTTTATAGAGTTTACTGAGGATACAAAGACAACTATGAGACAATGTTTGTATGATGCCGGCTTGATTAAAAGTCTTGGTACATTAAGTCTTCAATTCACCACTGAACGTAAGAATATTTTGAAATACTATTGTGACGTTGTTTATGCTGTATATGTGATAACTGACACTTTTTAAAATTATTAGCGGAAGCCGCTGCGATTCATTGTATGAATGTGATGAAAGAACACAGATTAACAACAGGAGGTATTGAACATATTTATAAATCAGTTTTGTTCATTTTAAATAATCTTATAAGACTTAACAATAAAGTCGTTCATTCCATCACGATCCAAATTAGCGACATATTTGGTTGTCGATTGTAGTGGAGGAACCGTGGATTTAACCGTCAGAAAACTATTGTCAACTGACCGAATAGGAGAAACGACTGAGAGATCAGGTGATTTTTGCGGCGGTACCTACGTCGACGATGAGTTTTTAAAATATCTTGAGAGTGTGATAGGAAAATCTGCGATGAAAATGTTAAAGGAAAAACATTATGGACAGGTCAATTATATGGTGCAGCAATTCTGTTCCCAAATTAAGATTCAATTCACCGGTGAAAAATCCGATTTCGAAACTATTGAATGGGACATTGATAGAAATTGTCCTGCTCTTAAGAAATATGTTACCGGGTCAGAAAAGGATCAATTATCGGAGGATGAATGGGTTATTGAACTTAATTTTAGAACTGTGAAATCATTCTTTGATCCAGTTATCAGCAAGATTTTGGATTTGATTGAACAACAGTTAGAGAATTGTTCGGATTATTCTGTGATGTTTTTAGTTGGAGGTTTTAGTGAATCAAAATATCTTCAAAATAGAGTCAAACAAAAATTTGGTCATAAAATTAGTATTGCAGGTATGTTCGTTGATTATTTGTTTTTTTTTGTCTTTGTCGAATGCAAAAATTAACGATGCTTCGTATATTACAGTTCCACCAAATCCACTTGCTGCAATTGTAACCGGTGCATGTGAATATGGACTTGATATGGATACTGTGATTACGAGAGTGTTAAAATGGTTATACGGAGTTCAAATTAGTGATGATTGGGTAAGCATCATTTGATTAAAAATAGTAGTCATTATAAAACCTAAAATTTTTTTTCAATATTAGGAATATGGTGACCCACCAAATCGTAAAATTTCGAATAATCGAATCTACAAATTTTCTTTGATGGCCAGAAAAGGAACAGAAGTGAGCGTGAATGAAGAATTTTCCACACGCTTATATCCAGTTTATCCTGATCAAACCTCCATAAATTTCCCTTTCTTCTACACTTCCGAATATGACGCAGAATATTGCGATGAACCTGAGATGAACTTGTTGGGTAGTTTTAGCGTTGATTTGCCTGATACTTACCTGGGTATAAATCGTCCTGTGTTAATAACGTTATGTTTTGGTGCTATGGAAATTGTTGCAATTGCAAAGAATGAAACTAATGGTAAAGTCTATCGTACAACGTTTTCTAACAAGGAATGATACACATGATTATTTAGTTTCTTAGATATATGTACAATTAATTTAAATAGCTATATTTATCAAAATATCATTTTCATCAAATATTTTATAATCATTTTGTCATCAAATATTTTATAATAATAATATACATCATTCTTATTTTTTAAATTATTTATTTTATTATGCAAAGTTCACTACATTTTTAAAATCTATTTCATGATGATCCCATATCCAATCTATTAAAATTTTAAGGTGTACCGTTCGAACTGTTCGCATTAAAAAAAGATGTAAGTAAGATACAAACAAAACTATTAATTAAATTGATAAGATGATCATTGTTAGAATTAAATATTTATCTATAAAAACTATTCAATCTATCTGCTATTTATTTTTGCAAATTGGTATAAAAGTCATATGTCAGACTTATATTCTAAAGAAAATTATTTAATTCAGCTTTATACAAAAAGTATAAATTCTTTTAAATATAAATAAAGAAATCTAAAATTGAATGTTTACTTAAAATAGTAATAAAGATATTAGAAATTTAATATGTATTTTAAATAAATTTGATTGTTTATAATTATTAAATTTAATAACAATTTAATATTATTTGTATATAAATTATTAATTAATAAAAATCTTAATTTACATATTTAAACATTATTAAAATTACTAGTATATACTTATTTATAAATAGAAATTGATTTATGATTAAAAAATAATATTATATTTTACTGTAAATGGATGTCTTCACAAATTGTATGATTGAAATTAAAATTAAGATTAAAGGTTAATCTGATTTTATAAAAAATGTGATTGAGATTAAGGCTAATCTTAAGCTAATTATAATTGAAATTTCATATGTAATTTCAATTTTGCTCACTAAGTAAAATTAGGAATGAAAAATTAATTATCATGAATTTTTTTAATGTAATATCTTAATTTCAGTTGAATTTATAATAAATAACTAAATTCTGACCAATTTAATACTTTAAAAAATAAATTCAATTATGATTAATTTAAATAAGATTGAACATTAATCTTCAAACTAATCCTAATCTTAATTCTAATCTGTATCATAAATATTATAATTGTTATTTGATTTGTATAATACTAATTAAAGCTATTGTTGTATAATCTTTATTAATATTTTAATTTATAAACTAACTTTTAAAAACTAATTTTTAAAAACTGATTCTAAAAATTAATTTCAAAAAAAAATTCAAAGCTTTATATTAATTATATTAATTTATATTAAATAAGAAATAATTAAATACTTTCTAATTTTATTTTGTTATTCTTTTATTTTAACTATTTTTTATTTTTTAACAGATTTTTTTTATTTAAATTTTTAATTTTTTAAATAAAAAATAATAATTTTTTTAATGATTTCTTAATATTTACTTTATATTAATATTTAAATTAAATATTTTTAAAGTTTTAAAAGTTTTAAAAAATAATTAAAATAATAAAAAAAAAAAAAACTTTTTACTTAATTTATATTTTAATTAAAAGGTTTAAAATAAAATATTTTTTAAATAAAATAAAGTAAAATAAATATTATTTTTTTAAAAAATAATTGATTTCTTATATATAAAAAATCATTTTAGATATAATATAATATAAATAAATAGTATTTTTTAAAATATTTAATTATTTTAATTAAATATAATTTTATTATTATAATATTATTTTTAAAAACCAATTTTTTAAAATTTTAGTTTTGTAAATTTAATTTTAAACTATTTTTTATAGTAAAAATAATTTTTAAAATTATTTTTTAAGTTTTTTAAATTTATTTAAAGTTTAAAAAACTAAAAGTTTAGATTAATTAGTTTTTTCATTAAAAATAAAATGATTAAATTTTAAATTTTAATTAAATTTTATTAAATAAGTTTTGGTTAATAATATTATATATTTTAATAAGTTATATAATTATTTAATTATAATAATTTAATATAATGATAATTATAAAATATAAATGATGGTACGGCTTCAACACCAAAAAAAAAAAAAAAAAAAAGATAATTATAAAATATAATAAAATATATATAATAATAATTGTTTAATTCGTAATCTGTATAACAATTAGAAAAAATTATGGAAAAAAAATAAAAACATTTTTTGTGATTGATCTAGTAATCCAATATCAATAAATTTTTTTATTGTATAGCCTTATACCCTCTATGAAACAAAATAAAAAATTATCAAAATTAGATTAATAGAATGTAAGATAATCACAAAACTGATTTTTTCTAAGGCATATCAGATCCTAATATTTAGAATCTGATATACTCCTAAAAAAATTAGTTTTATAATTATCTCATATTCTATTAGTCTAATTTTGGCAATTTTTTTTAATTTGTAAAGAATATGAAAAGCTATATAATATAAAGTTTTCATCAAAATTCAATCATTAGATCATGATATAATTGCAAAAAATATTTTCATTTTTTTCTCACAATTTTTTCTGATTATTATCCAAATCACAAATTAAAGTATAAGTATAAAATGGTGGCTGATAAGACCAGTTTTTATGGCTAAAAACATTCATAATTAGTTATAAGTTATTTATGTAATCCTATCTTTACTTAAATAAATAATTGTGTGATTTTAACATCTTATAAAAAAAAAAAATTTGAAATATACGTATAAGACTTCTACTTTTATTTCATATTATATATTTAATATTTATTTACATATTATTTATATTCTGATTTGTATAATAGTTTATGTTATTTAAATAATACTTATAATAAATAATACTTATAAAAATTTTTATATTTAAATTTTATATTATTTTATTAAATTAAAATAAAAAAAAATAAATAAAATAATAAATAATTGATTTTATAATATGAATATTATGATTTTTTTGTAATATTATAAATAATTATATTTTAATTATTAAGAGATTAGCTAAAGAAAATAAGCTTTTTTATTTTCTTAAAAGAGATAATTTATACATCGTCCCTGCGATATTATTGCCTCCATTTTGTCACCCATGTCACACTCCTACTTTTTTTATTTTTTCATATATATTCTAGAGATTTAGAATTTTTTTGTTGTAAAAAATCTATTTTTCACATCCTGTTAAACGTCACGTATTTTAATTTTAGCAGGTATTACATAATTCTATCCAGAGGTGATGTGTCATAGGGGTGACATATAAATTTACTCTTCTTAAAATATGGATAATAATTAATTATTTTGTGAAATAAGAGTTGTGTTTTTTATATAAAATTTTTTTTATTGATCATTTGAACATTTGAAATATTATACAAATTACAAATACATTTTTTACTGTAAATTTTAATTATAATAGTTATTATAATGCTTTAAATATTCTAACAGTTTTTATTATCTAGTATTAATTAATTGATATTTATATAATTTTTATATTACTATATTAAATCAAAATAGTAATAATATATATAATCTATAATAATATTATTATTTAATTTTATAATTTAATAGTAATTACAAATAATTTATTATTATTATTATTATTAATTACAAGATTTTTACATATATTTATATTTATAAAATTTTATTATTTTACTTATATAAATTATAATAAATTATTTTTATAAGAAAATTTTTAAAGATAAAATAATTTTAAATTTATAGAGGATGATTAAAAGTATACAGACATTTTATTTTATCAAATTATGCTGATTATTATATATTAATATAATATAAATTAACATATTATTCTGTGCTTACAGTTATAATAAACAAACTTTTATACTTCATATTTTTTTAGAATTTTTGCAAATATGAGAATGCTTACTGCAAAAATTCTATAATTTGTATAACTAGCATAATAAATAGTTAAAAATTCAAAAAATATTGTAGTTTAATCATTATTAATCCAATCAATATGTATTTATCCTCTTTTGAATTGATTCAATGAGGCAAATACAATAAGTTAAAGATCATGAAAAATCCAATCATTGGATCAAAAAATATTATAGAGAGAACATCTAAATTTTCAAAGCATAATAGTATATTGAATATTGATTATATAAAGACAATTTTATTATCATTCGAATTCTCTAAATAAGATGTATCTAATGAATATAAAATCATGGAATTTTAATCACTAGATATTGAAATATCTTTAAATGTTCATATAATATTGATCATTCTCTGTATAAGAAGAATATAGGATTATTAATTATTAAAAAAGAAAATAAAACAAGATAGAGGTTTATAATTTAATTTAATTAAATAATTTTTAAATTATTGGTAAGTTTTTATTATAAAATAACAAATTTCTTAATATTTAAAAAAAATATAAATATAATAAATAGCCAAATCTTAAATTCTTATAGAAACTTTAAATTATTTTTGAAGTAATTTAATTATTTTAAAAAATAGGCAATTTATTTATTTAAAAAAAAGTAAAATAATTAATTGTAAAATTTAAATTTATTAAACCAAATATTTATTATTAAGCAATATTTACAGTATATAGCTATATAACTAAACAATTACTAATAATATAATTAGAAAACATTATATATAAATAGATAAAATCTATCTAAAAAAATTTTTTTTTTAATTCTTTAAAATGGTATTAGCAATTATTGGTACATAAAAAAATCATTATTATTTTTGACTATATAATTTTCTAAACCATATTTATCTAAAATAGGAATAATCAAATATTTTGTTGCATTTATTGGATTTATTATTTTTTTTTTTTTAAAAAAAAAAATGGCTGCGTAATGCTGGTTAGCTAAAAATTTTGACCAAAGCTAATTTTAAAATCTTACTTATATTTTTAGAAATGTAATGATATGGTATACTCGTTAAGACGATTATCATTTGCACCGTATATTTTCTATATAAGACTAAATCAATTAATGCAAGGGGTTTTCATAAACCGAGGGGTTCTGGTAGTTTATTTTCTTTTATAGGAGTCAAGGAGAAAGGAAAGACTAAATGGATCAAGAGGGGAACGATAACATTACCTTAAAAGGTAATAAAATTTGATCTCAAATTACAATCAAATGTCAATTGAGAACAGTTCATAGCAATGATGATGTCGGGATTTTCGGGAATGATTTAATACAAGATGATCTCTGAGTGAAATTTTCGATGATGAAGTTTTGGCCTGATTTACGCATGTTCCTAACTCCCGGTCGATGATTTTCTGCATGGCATCGGGCCATTTCAATTCCGTTTTACGAAAGCGGCTGATATATTAAAATATTAATAATACTATTTATCAATTATGAAAATTATAATCTATGGCTCAGAAAATTAGTAATGCATTGGTGTTTATTAACAAAATTTCATATCGTCCAAAAATATATGTCAGATACGTATTTAAGTTATTAAATGACTAAGTATTTTAATTACGTACTGTATGTACTGTATGTAAGAATGACAATTCAAACAAAACAAACAAATAATAACTAATACTTGATAATTTATTTTTTTGTTAGTTCAAACAAAAATACGCAGAAAAAAAAAATAAGATAAATGAAATTTTGATACTGTTTCATTTCATTTATAATAAATAATTCATTCTTATGGAATAGTTTTGCTTTGTAAATCATTAATAATTCGGCAGTTCGGATATGCCATATTTTCTTTTTCCTTTCTTCAGTGTCGTTTGCCTTGCGCTTAATAAATAAGTCCGAGACAATTAATAAAATACTCTTAATTTGGTTGGTTGTTCCATTGTTCTATGTGTTCCATGGTATTCCATGGAAAATAATTCCTAAAATTAGCGGTTAGTGATTAACCGAAAACCCGATGATAAATAACTGTGCATGATGATGAGGTAATAAGTATAAACGCGGGAACAGTT
Organism: Rhizophagus clarus; assembly: GCA_015698045.1. Lineage (NCBI taxonomy): Eukaryota > Fungi > Glomeromycota > Glomeromycetes > Glomerales > Glomeraceae > Rhizophagus > Rhizophagus clarus. Next base: position 556,561 of record BLAL01000252.1, on the reverse strand, counting down.
TACCCGGTGGCAAAGCTGGCAACATAATTAGTCCGGTCTCGCGATGTTTGTAGTGGATTCCGGTTTGATTTGTAAGAATTTTTTTAGTGTATTTATTTTTACACTATATACAATATTTAAGATTCAGATAAATTTCCAATATTTGACGTATTTGGTAAAGTTCTGATGAAATATAATGTATCATTGCGCGAAAAAAATTCTAGTTCCGACAAGTTACAACTTTAGTCCTATAAATTCAGTTCACGTATTGCACAGTAAGTAACTAAGTAATGCACATGACTTATTGTTATTTCTTTTGTGGCTTAACGAATTCTATAATAAGTTATATAATTAATTAAAAAATTTTTTTTCAAATATGAAGCGCGTAATTTTTTTTTTTTAAATCTTTTTTTGGACAGAATATTCTATCAAGGTTTCAACATTTTGGGAAAAAAAAAATTCCTTCTAGAAAACATTGGCAGAAACTTCAGTAATTATTAATCTTTAAATTTAGCATATTGCCACGACAATTAAAACTTTCTAGATTGGGTTAACTTTTCTAAGAAAAAAAAGGATATACCGCTAAACCGTCTAAATTTCATATTGACCTATTTTTAAACATTTCTTGGCTAATGATTTGCTTCTTGGCTTGGAGGTCGATCATACCCAAATTCATGATTCCATGCAACCCTTCCGATTACCAAAAATAAAAATAACAACGGAAAAACTATTTATGCGGACCTTTTGAAAATTATCACACGTTTTCCTTATTCGGATGAGGAAAAATATATAAGGGCCAAGTTTCAACCAAAAAAAAATGTAAAAACGAGAAATATTTTTTTATTTCAAAAAAAAAAAAGATTTTAAACCAATTAACCTTGATATAAGCGAAAGATAATTCTTTAAATTTTTTGTGAATAAAAAATTTGCAATAATGAGCGAACAATTTCAAGAAACAATCGCGGTCTCTAGTCCTGAATCATTTTCGATCAATATCAACGAATTAAATCAACAATATTTGACATCACAACCTGATCACATGATCGTTCATCCGATGATAAGTTTACCATTTCCTCCAACAATTGAACCAAAAGATTTAATTGTTAACAAGAAATTTCCACAACCAAATGGTAAACAATCCCGAGCACCAAATGCTTTTATTATTTATCGTAAAGCATTTGTTAAAGCCGCACGAGAACAAGGATATATTCTACCAATGACTGCAATTTCATCGATGGCTTCCGCAGCTTGGGAACAAGAAAATGCAACGGTTAAAGAAGAATACAAGAGAATCGCTAAAGATGCTCATAAATTAGTCAAAGAGATGTTTCCAAAGAAAACAAATCAAAGAAAACGAAAAGAAAAATGGAATCTTGTTTCTTTTCATGATAAATCATCAAACAATGTAAATAGCATTAGTTCACCCGAAAATAATTCATATGAAATTGTTTCCGCACAAGAATCACAAGAATCAGCTCCTCTAATTTCAACTTCACCATCATCATCCCCAAATTTATCAGAATCTGATAGTAATATCTCTGAAAAAAGTTTTGTACTTCAACAACAATCTCTTGATAACAATTTTGATGGTGTTCAAATATCTAACAATTATTTAGTTGACTCATATTTACCCGATGCTTTCAATTCTTTTCAAGAATATCTTAATTCTAATCTTTATTTCTCAAAGGAAGATTATCAGAGCGGAAATAATTTTTTAACAGAATGGTTAAATCATTCAGAAAATTATACATTTGAACCATTAGATGCACCAAACGAATTTGAATTATTTGACACTACATCAATGGATGATTTAAAAAATCATTCTCAATCTTCTTTAAATATGACGTTGTCTGAAGCTATGGGAATTGTAAATTCGGAGGGTTTTGTTTTGGATTTTTAATCATTACAATTAAATTTTAGATTTTTTTTTTTTTTTCTTATATTATAAATAGACAGAGTTGGCATTTTTTTTAGCATTTTTAAACTTTGTAAATAAGGATATATATATATATATATAAGCATAAGTACAATAAGCATAGGAGTAAATAAAGTTATATAAATTTTTATATAATAAGCATAATAAGCATAATAAGCAATAAGATAAATAAAAGAAATTTCTTTAAACGTCACATTTGATTTTTTTTTAATCAACTCACTCAACTCACATGATTGTATGTAACATAAAAAGGTATAAATAATGCAAACAAGTAAACATTCTGATTTTATATCTATCGTAAAATGGCAACCTCAAAAGCTAAAGGCTCAACTACGGCTACACCTTCACATCACGCTTCGACTTCTACATCAACAAGCAGTGGGGGAGGAAATCATCATGGCAGTGGAACAGGAGGAAATAGTGGAAGTGGAGGAGGAAGTAGGGGAGGAGAAAGTAGTTCAACAGTAACTGCTTCTTCCTCCAAACATCATAATAATACAAATGTAACGGGAGAAACTCATGCAAAACGGCTTAATAAAGGAAAAGAACTTGTTGGAAAAGAAATACCGACAGTAAGTTTTCAATACATTTATTTAGGAATGTTTACGTTTTTGATTACTTAACCCTTTTTTTCTGAATATTAAAAAGTTAGATTTTAATACACTCGATATTTCAGTGTTACGTAGATATAAAAGAATTCACAAATTAAAAGTTAAAGATTATGCAACTAAAGAAGAATTAGTTACAGCAGTTTCTAGACATTACACTTTACAACCTGTCAAAGAAGTTGATGTTATTGCTGCTTTTTTATATACTGTACACAATAAAGGTAAATTAATAAATTTATTTCAAGCTAATATGAAATTAAATTAAATTTATTTAACTTATCAAATTAAATTTTCTTGTTATTTTCAGATAATGTCCTGAAATTGCAAATTCCATAAATGCATGAAAATGAAGAGTTGAACGGGTCGAAAGATCGTGTTTGTGATAAGATCAAGAGATTTTGCCAAGCTTTTTTTTTCACTTTATGTAAATGAAGGTAATAAATATAAAATTTTATTATTATTTACTAAAAATTAATTATTAATTAATTAAATAGCATTTTTTTAGTTATTTAATAAAATATAGGAAAATTGTAAATAAAAAATTTAAAATAAAAATAATTTTTAAATTATCCTTTATATGTATTTTCTTGAAGAAACTTTTACTATTTATCCATTAGTATTTCATCAACCATTTCAGCAATTGCTAACGATGAAGTTAAACCGGGACTTTCAATTCCAATCAAATTAACAAATCCTTCTAAACCATGATCCATTTCTTCTTTTATAACAAAGTCTTTGATAGATTCTCCAGGTCCTTGCAGTTTTGGTCTAAATTAAAATAATTAATTTTTTATTTTTTTTTAAGAAAAAATCATTTTTATCTTAATTACCTTATTCCTGTGTAATCCAGATATAAATTTTTTTTTTTAATAGATGGTATGTACGTCCTTACAGCATCAGCAAATGAAGCAATTTTATCACTATTCATTGAATAATCACTTGGACTATCCTGATATAATACATCAGGACCAAATCTTATTCTGCCAGATAGATCTAGGGTTAAATGAGTGCCTAAATTTACTAAATTTTTTGGAGGCACCGGATAAATTAAATGATTTACTGTTACACCACCTCTGTAACCAAAATAATGACCTTTGACATAATAAAGTTTATAATGATGAGCTGGAGGTAATAAATAATTTGCAATTTTATCACTAAACAATCCAGCTGAATTAATAACATTCTTAGAATATATTGTAAATGAGAATGATGAATCATTTTCAATTTGAATCAAATAACCTTTTCCTTGTGGAGATTTAATTATATTAACGACTTTATGATTTAATGCTATGTCACCTTCTTGATCTTTAATTTTACATTCAAAATAATTCATTAAACTATGAGAATCCAATATCCCTGATGTAGGTGAAACTAAAACTTCTTTTGCATTGATGTAAGGTTCCATTAAATTAATTTTTGTTTGTGGAAGAAAATACGTTTCTACCTGTAATTCTTTTGTTTTGTTATGAAGATTTTGTAAATAAGAAATTTCTGCTTCAGTATCTTGTGCTACTATCCATTTTTCAACTCGAGAAAAAGGAATCGAAGATACAGAAGAAAAAAGTGAGTATAATAAATTTTTTCCTCGGATGCATAATTTTGTTTTTAAAAAATCTTTTGGATAGTATATTCCTGCGTGAATTACTTCGCTATTTCTTGAACTTGATTATAGTGAGGTAAAGGAGATAAAGAATTAATCGAATGAATATCTGAAGAAAAGGAATATAATTTTAAGAAAGGTGGAATATTAATTACCTCGTTTCTTCACCTAATCTTGAATTCTTTTCAACTAATAGTACAGATTTTCCCTTGCGTCTTGATAATCTTTCAGCTATTGATAATCCTACGACTCCTCCTCCTATTATTAAATAGTCTACTGAAATTTCTGGTACTGTAATTGTAGTAGAAGAAAAGTTAAACGCGCGAGGCAGTATAGATTTTGTAAAGTGTACATTTGATTTCGTTAAACGTGCAGAAAATAATTTCATTGCGTAATACGTTACTATACTCTTTATACTACTATATTAAAAAACACTAGCCGGCATTTGGTGATCTTACACGTGATTTATTTAAATAACAAATCAAGAAAAAATTCTCTGTCCTAAAATTTTTCAATATTACTTTCCAGGTAGGATAAGCAGCAAATTTTATTTTTTCGTTGATATAAAAAATATTTTTAAAATGATGATAAAGGCATTTGTCTGTAAAAAATGATGAAATTAAGACAGCTACCTAAATTATGTCGAATCTGATTTTCCTTAACTTTTTTTTTTTTTTTTAAAAAAAAATCATTTTTTGAAATACTGATTGATTATGATATTAATGTTCTTTTGATAGAATTTATTGTTATTTCATTTGGATACAAGAGGAAAATTTTCATATCGTGTTAAATTAAACGAAAGAAAAAAGAAAATCAATTAAAATGAGGATTATTAATGCATTGAAATTAAAGTCTGGTTTGAACATCATAGTTCTTTATGATGGTAAGAACAAATCCTTTTAGAATTGAATATTTTCTTAGTTCTTTTCATATTTGAACCTAATTTTATCAATAAATTCTTTTTTTCGGTGATAATATCAAAGGTGTTTGTAACATATGTAATTCTAGCATACAATTTGCGATGAAACGAAATAGTAAACCACCAATAGTTCGTTATGCTTCACTTCAATCAAAAATAGGTTCATGTTTAATAAATTATTATAAATTACCTAACGATTTATCAACTTCCGTTCTGTTAAGATACCATATTTCAGATGATTTTTTAATAAACAACAGAAATTTATCTCCTGTACTTGACAAAAATAAAGATTATTCTACAGATGAAGTTATTGACGCCGAATTATCTCTATTACCACAACCTGAATTATTTATGAAATCTGATGCATCATTAGAATTAGTTAAATATTTAGATTATCCTTGGCCGATTACTTATATATTTAAAATTTTTCCTAAATCATTCAGAGATGGAATTTATGATTGGTGGGCAAGAAATAGATATCAAAATTTTGGTAAAACTGATTCGTGTCAAGCACCCATGTCTGGTAATTATTACTATTGTTTTGCTTATTTATAACTATTAAACATTTTTATTTACGACTAAAATAATTTTTTTTGGGGGATAGGATGGGAAGAAAGAATACTTGATTGGAAAGAATTTCAATCTTCTGAATGATAAAAAAAATAAATTCTTGTTTTACACTATACAAATGCATCCGTAAATTATTCAAATCAAATTGATATGAGTTTTGGACATTCTTGTTTAAGACCGATTGTAGTCTGATTACTTCTCAGTAAGGGGCTAACTCCTTCAGATTTAATCTCTCTATGAAGGACTACTTTTTCTAATTGTATTTTGTTTTAATAATCTTGCTTATTTTTAAGTAATTTTCTGATTCTTCCAGAGATCATTGATTAAACTTAATCTTTTGCAGTTGCTAAAACGCTATTAGACTTCGACAACTCACTTTGAGCTTTTAATAATTCGTTTAACAATTATTGTTACTCTAACTTTGGTTTCTCTAAGTTTTTTTTTTGTTCCCCCCTTAAATATAATTTTTCTTGCATTTGAATAACCAAATAGTTTATCTCCAGCTATTTTTATTCCATATTCTTTTAAATTTTTTTGTTTCTTTTCGAAAATTTTCCAGTTCCAACAATGATTGATTTGCTTGCAGTAGTCCTAACACCAACTAGTACCAAAAATTTCATTACAGAAAGGTTAAATATTCCCGAATTGAAAAAACATTTTGGGGAAGAACTGGGTCACTGGATAATGATACAAAATATACTTGGCTTCCCATTAAAATCTTCCTTTAAATATATACTTATCTTCCCTATTTTTGGCAATCATAATATGTATGACTGTATGCCTTCTGAAAACGCAAAAAACTGAATTTTAATCTTTCCTTCATATGATACATTTTTATTTGTCATTGTAAGCCGAACGTTTATAAAATTTTCCACATATTCAACAACTTTGTTAGCAAGGGAAGTTGAAGGTATATAAGTGACGTAATGTCGTTTCTACAAAAAAATCCTTTAAGTATTAACGCGTTTTTCTTTAAAAAAAAAAACAATTAAAAGACGCTTGTTTGAATTTACTGATTGAAAATTTAGGGACACCAATCAGGCCCAACTTTTTCGATCAGATCAGATATGATAAAGTTTTTTCGATCTAAATTTTCTGTAAGATATTATAATGACTAACAAACCTAGTAGAAAAACGAGAAAAACTGTACCAACCAAGTCTCTTAAAACTATATCAAAAACATCTACAAAAACCTCCAAAAATAAGGCGGGAAAACAAAAAAATAAGGTTTCATATTTTTAAATGCTGGTAGTTGTTTAATATTTACATATACCTATACATGATATTAATTTGTTTTTTTATAGGCAAATGTCCCAAAAATTTTACCGATTATTGATGGTATTAATGAAGATGAAATCGAATTATCTGAAGAAGACATAGAATTTTTTAAAGAACATGATCAATTTACGGGATTTTTGAAAAATCTTGATAAAGTGGCAATTCACAGGTAGCTTTTTAAAATTCTCGTTTAATTCATAATGATTATTCTTTCAAATATTAACATTTAATGTCCTTTGATTAGGAGTAAAACAGCCAATATCAAAAAGCCACCTGTAAAATCCATGAAAAATGATAAAGATTCATCATCATCATTGACCACATCTGAGGATGAATCGGATCAAGAAAAAATGCATATTTCTTCAAACTCGGACACAGAACAAGAGTATGAAAAAATTCCTCGTTCTAATAAAGCTTGGATACAAAAAGAACAAACAAAGCTGCCAATTAAGTTTCCTGATGGAAAAATTAAACAGCGAGAATTCGTAAAAGGTAAGCATTTATAATGAAAGTGACGATTATAGGTTTATATTTCCTATTATTTTTAATATACTTTCAGGAGGTTATAGCTAATATTCCTTTAATAGAAGTCGGAAAAGATGATGATGTGGAAGAGGATTCTTATATGGATATAGATCAAGAAGAAACCTCTAGTAGTGACAACGAACAGAGCGATCTTGCTATCAATGATAAAAAATCACAAGCTTCAGAATACGCGACAGACACAAATATTACAAATGAAGAATACATCAATAAAAAAAAAGAGCAATTGGCAGAAATAGCTCAACTTGTAATTGAAGATCCGGAAAAAAACGTAATATTCCAATATTTTCTCGTTTAAAAAGATTATAAACTAAAGGATTATTTGTTTTTAGGTCGGACAACTTAAAGCCTTGCGAGAAATAGCTACTGATGAGAATTTGACAGTAAAAAAACTGGCTCTATTAACTCAACTTGTGGTATATAAGGATATAATACCTGGATACCGGATACGAAAATTGTCAGATAAAGAAAAATCGGCACAGGTGAGAACTATAAGTGAATTTCTTGATAATGACTTTCTACTAAGGAATTATAATATTAATTAAAGGTATCCAAAGAAGTTAATAAAATACGGAATTTTGAACAAAGCTTGTTGGCTAATTATCAAGCTTATTTACAGTCTCTTGAAAACGAATTAAAAGGTTTATTTCTTTGCAATAACTTTTTGCTACTACTTTAACATGGTTAATTACTCAGTAGAAAAAATATTTCCTTGAATAAAAATGAAAATATAGATATAATGAAAGAGAAATGTAACGCAGAAGCAGCATTACAATGTATGTGCAATCTTTTAACTTCTGTTACGCATTTCAATTTTCGATTGAACTTGATGACAGCTATTGTCACAAGAATGAGTACACGCAAGTTTACAAAGGTCGGCTTTTTTTATTTAATTATTACATTATTTGACGTACACTTCTTTATTTACAAATCAATTTATTTAAATAGTTGTCTGCAATGTGTTGCGATGCAATTATTGAGGTATTTAAAAATGACGAATCTGGAGAAGCAAGTTTAGATGCTGTAAAATTAATTACAAAGATGATCAAGTCCAGGGGATATTTAGTTCATAATGAGGTTCTTAATACATTTTTACATCTTCGATTAAGAGATGAACTTAATATGAAAACTTCTCATGAAAATGAAGATAAAAATGTTGTAAAGGGTAAAAAAAGAAAATTTGAAAAACAAGTACCTAAAAAACATCTATCAAGGAAAATGAAAAAGTTGGAAAAGGAAAGAAAAGAAGTTGAAAAAGAGATGAAAGAAGCTGAAGCTGTAGTAGATAAAGAAGAAAAAGAGAAAACAGTAGGTATTTGGAGAAAAAAAAAAGATTTCTTGTTCTTACAAAATGTGAAATTAATACTTTTTTTTTTTAAAGCATACAGAAACGTTAAAACTGGTATTTATAACGTATTTTCGTATTTTAAAGCATGCCAATAAATCACCATTACTTCTTTCCGTATTGGAAGGATTGGCCAAGTATGTAATTCGATGTTCTTTGAAAAATGCAGTTAATGATGTACAAGTATTAAGTTGTCAAACAAACATTTGCAGATTCGCCCATCTTATCAATGTTGATTTCTTTAACGATTTGTTGGAATTGCTTAAGAAGATTATGATTGATGATACAAAGTTTGAGGGATCAGATTTGGAAGAAAACAATGCATTAAATTCCGATCATCAAATAAATACACGAAGAAGTTTATTATGTATTATAACTGCATTTCAATTACTTTCCGGACAAGGTGAATTTTTTTTGTTTTTTAAAAAAAAGGAAGTACTTTAAGTGATATTGATCTATACATTTCTTTAATAGGAGAAGCGCTTAATATTGACCTGAAGGATTTTTATACGCAATTGTATACAATTTTGTTACCCCTTGCTTTGAATCCACATATTGAGCAAGATGGACATTGTAAAAAATTAAAAGATGAGATTAATATTGCTACTCATGTAGCAACTGAACAAGAGCTATTAATGAAAGGATTTGATTTTATGTTTTTCAAGCGAAGACAGGTTGTTATGTTTTCTAAATTTATATGCAACGGTGATTTTACAAGTAAATAACATTATAAGTTTATTTATTTATTATCTAAACATAGATTCCAATTGATAGGTCAGCAGCATTTTTGAAACGTTTATCAATCGCCTGTATGAATTGGCCAAGTAAAACAGTTTTGATTTGTTTAAGCAAGATGGAAAAGATGATTCAGGTAAATAGTATTTGATGAAATGGATATTTTGTTGAATTTCACAAGGCCACATCCCAATAAGTAAATTATGGTTCGGCGGAGATAATCATATAACGTGTACAATCATGCATAATATAAATTGTTTCTTAACTTTAATAGAACCAATCACGATTAGATGCTCTTTTAACACCAGATGATAAAGCTGCTAATGGGATTTACCGACCTGAATTAAATGACCCAGAACTATGTAATCCTTTTGCAACAAGTTTATGGGAATTGGATTTATTACAGGTACGATTCTATTCGGATTCTGTTGAAGGTTTCAATCATGTTGAGTTGTGACACGTTTCACTCTATTTTAGAGACATTATGATCCCAAAGTTAGGACAGCAGCTGTTCAATTGGCTACACATGAATCGAACAGCGCAAAGTCGGTTAATAAGGTCTTTTAGTTACCGTATTATATTTATATTTATTTTGTTGTAAGGTTCGGCATTTATGTAATTTAATTAGTAGAAATACAATAAAAAAATCACGAATAAAATTTTTTTCATTTGAATGTATATTATAAATAATATTAGATAACCGATAAAAATTTTCACGTTCCGTAAATTTTAAATACTGAACATCGCCAGTTAATGTCAAACAGTACCATGAATTTTATTAATTGATTATCGCTTATTTAAAGACGAATGATTTGGCTCCAATTCAGGAGATGAAAATTCAGCCTTAGTTCATTGCTCCAAGCAAGCCTACATCCTTTGTGCAACGATTAGGATCTCGTTGAAGATAAAATTTCGATACTTGTTGAAAATCAGATGTCAAGACCCTTTTTATTAAGATCTTCATTACTACGCCATGATATCGGAATTTATAAAGTCCATCCAGATTATTTTTCGGACAAATGAACAAATTCATATTGGAAATGGAAGACCAGACCGTATCTAATAAAGATTTTAGAAAAACTAACTTTTCATCTGATGAAAGTCGCGAAAAAAGTACAGATATAATTTATTATTTTATTTATTTAAGAATTAGACGTATTTATTTTACGGTATTTATTTAATATTCATATCATATTATTTAGAATTTTCACTGTATATAAAAGGGGTTGTTGATGGGATGACTAGACATGTACTTACTAATGCATTTACAACATTTGGAACTGTGAAACATTTGGATGTTGTTTTAAGCAAAGTAATAAGATGTTTTGATATATAAGTTTGCGATTTATGCTAATTTTATCAAAAAGTAAAATAATTTATTAATCATCAAGTCATGCGCATTTGTGGAATTTGAAACCGAAGAAGCTTATCAACAGGCCCTTATGCAAAAAGAGATTGATATTCCGAATTTGGGAACTGTTACTGTTGAAGAAAGAAAACAAAAACAACAAAGAACTCAAAATCGTAAGAGTAAAGGTTAGTTAGCATCATGGGAATGATTAGTTTCCTCCTTTACATATTACAAAATATTAATTTACCTTTAGCGACCTATAATGAATCGCCTAAGGCTCCTACACCAATAACAAGTATAACAAGTAATGAAAAGGGTATTTTAAAATATTATTACATCTATATGATTTTTTTTTAACATACATATCATATCATTTATATTATTTAAATTTATCTTAGAATTCTTCTCTCTGTATATAAAAGGAGTTGTTGCCGGGATGAATAAAACTGTACTTACTAGTGCATTTACAAAATTTGGAACTGTTAAAAACTTGGATGTTGTTCTCTCAAAAGTAATATATTTTAATATTTGAAAAACATTTTTATTAATTTTCTATTTAAAAAAAAAAAATTTTTTTTTTTTTTTTTTTTTTTTAAGTCATGCGCATTTGTGGAATTTGAAACCAAAAAAGCTTACCAACAGGCTCTTATGCAAAAAGAGATTGATATTCCAAATTTAGGAACTGTTATTGTTGAAGAAAGAAAACCAAAAAATAATAATCAAAATTATCGAAATAGATATAGACAGAGAAAATAACATTAGGCTTTATTACTTTTATTAGTTTCCTTGTTTCCTTTAATCGAATAGTAATTATATATGTAATTTTATTAATTGTATCCGAAATCAGTTTTTTAAATAAAACCGTTACTGACACGTAATTTAAAAAAGTTTTGAATAACAATTTTTATACTTCGACAACGTGTCGGTTTTAAAAATAGAAGAAACGAAACGTGTTTGTTAACCTTGCTCGTTTCAGTTTATTCAACATTGCGTATTTATTTAGTATTAACCGAATATATCACGTTAAATTCTGGGACAGGAAGTTTGGAAGTTTTTTTACTTCAAAAGTTGATAAGTAGAGATTCATTGATACTATTGATAGTGTTGGCAAGGATACTGTTAATAGAATAAAAAACACAAAAACGGCCTCAAAGAAAAATGAATACACGGACAGAATCGATTTGGTGATAAATGATATCTAGCTCATTACTCCAAGAAATTAAGATGGTTATAATGAAAAAGAGTGTTTCATTAGTTAAGAGTTTATGGTGTTACAGCCATCTCCTCTAATTCTTTAAAACAGCCGTATTGATAATATTTTGCAAAGAGTAAGTAACGCTAACTTCACGAATATACTGCAAAGGCAAATATTCGTACTATGATTTCGTTTAATAATATAAAAATTCTTTCTTTAATAAAAGTTGAGTTGTTAAGAGGCCAAAATTTATCGATGAATAAATACTGCTTACAAAGAATTATTAATGGGTATTTGTTTATATACTAAATAAATTACTAAATTTTATACTTAGCTACACAAACTTAATGCTACTAATTTGTCGTCTCCTAGTTTCGGAAATCTACCATTTATTAATATGGTTTATAAGGAAGCATAATTAAATTAATGAGAAAAATGAAAATAAAAAATATTTAATATCGATGTTACGAGAAACTGATATCTGACAGACCTAGCAGTAATTCCAAGGTTTGGTTCAATAGGGCTGAGGGGAAAAGTTGAGAATGTGGGTAGATATTTGATCATTATGCAATTATAAACTGTATTTTATTTGATCTAACTATTTATTTTGATTAGACTGAACGTGTTAATGAGATCAAGCCCAGAAACGCACGAATTAACATAATTACAAGCGATATATTTGAAGGTATTTACTAATGAAGTAATATTAATTTAGGTAAAATCCAATTTGTTAAATTAATGATTATATCTTAAATTTCAGGATATGGTTGTTCGAATAAAAATTCTCTTATTATTAAAGCACGCAACCGAAAAGGTTATATATTATCCATTTTCTTTAATCAAAGATAATTAGCTTCGATCATAAATGCACTAAAAAATTCATTGTTTTCTTGTAGAATCTAAGTAGGTTGACAATAAGGCATGCACTTAATGAATCTATTGTTATGTATAATCTTAGATACTATTTATTATTATGAAACATATACAACCTGTATCCTTGATCTTCTTAAGAATATGAAGATTCTTATTTTCAAAGAACAAAAGTGTTACTTTCTGTTCACATTTATTTAGAAGCGTTAGACCATTATGAAGAAATGGCGTAATTATTTGATTAATTCAAAAGAAATTCGTCGCTAAAAGGATCATAAAAAAATTATTGTAAGGTTCCGAAGGAGTATAACAAGTTACAAGATGAAATAATCGAAATTTTTTTTTTTATCGCACCTGGTATAAATACGTTCTTGAATGAACGTTTTATAGGATACCGATTACAATTCTTACTAATCAAATCCCGGATGCTCTTGGACATTCTCAAAAGTTGACATTTGTTCAATACAAATTATTAAACAAGTTACTTGGTGAGTTTCTAAAGAATCCTTTGTTGTATGTTGAACTTTTGTACCCAAGAATTCTTACTAGTTGTAATAAGTAATTGCGAGTTATAAAAATGGAATAAACATTCTGTTATTTAAAACCATTAATATTAATTTGACAAAAAAGTAATAAACTTTAATCTATATTTGTGCTGGCAATTCGATATAATGACTTATTTCATTTCATTTCATTTTATTTTTTTCCAATGTTGTATTAGGATTAGAATGATCTTTTTCTAATTCATTTTTCCAACTTTCACAAATCACTATATAACAAATAAAATTGAGGACAAATTAACCTGACACTAAATTGGTGAATTCATTTTAATATGAAATATGAATCACCTGAGATAGTTTCGTAATTTCTAGTCATTATTTCTAAATCCTGTAAAACTTTTTTTGTAAAAATATCAACGCTTGTTAGGCTTGCGCGAAGTGTACGAAGAGTCTGTAATTCCTTATAAAGAAAAGAAAACATTAAATAAAGATATAAACGTAAACGCGTATAAATAAAGGGAAATAAAGTGAAACTGACGCGTTTTTACCAATTTTAAATAATTAATTTGCATAATTACCTGAAATCTTGATTGATCATTTTTCGAATTTTGATCATTTCTAGTTGTCATTGTGTATTGAAAGTTTTAGATTAACATTTCGCCAAACCGTTTACAAACGCTATAAATCCGCAGCTCATTTCACGTGACAACACCATCTGATCATTTTTTTTTGGAATATAAAGAGTACTACTATCAAACTTTTGGTTAAAACAAGCTACAATGTCGATTTCCGACGATGCTCTACGCAAAGTAATAATTATAATATTTTTTTGATGTTGTTTTGGTATTGCGACTTCTTTAGATTTATATTAAATATTTTTAATAGGTCTTAATTGAACTTCAAAATAGACTTGTTGAAAATAGTCGACAACTAGTCACCGTAAAAGCTCAAATACAAGCAAAAGAACGTGAGAAACGTTTAGCCGAGCTTACCAAGAAAGAATTATCGGCGCTTGATAAGGACACCAAAACTTACAAATCAGTTGGAAAAGCGTATGTATAATGTGAACCCAGTTCTTTTTCTTTCTTATCAGATAATATAAAATAAAAAAAATACTCCTTTTTTTAGATTTATTAAAGCTGATTTATCGGTTTTAAACAAAGAAATGGATGATAGAGTTGAAAAAGCTACAAGTGATCTTGTTACTTTGGATAAATCCAAAAAATATTTAGAAAGAAATATTAGTGATTCACAAAATGGGTTAAGAGAGATTGTAGGACATCCATGAAAAAGAATTTGCTGATGAAGGAGGATATAATTGGTATTTGTATGTGATGCGTTTAAAATTGACAGGTAAAGAAATAATTATATTTGGGAAAATTTCATTCATTATGTAATTTCGTTAATTTTCTTGCGATTTCTAGATTAGAAAATAATTCCTTTACTTAACATTTTAAATTAATTACCCTGGAACTCTTGTAAAATTTATAATTTGGATTCATTTTTTAAGGCAGCTTCAACGTGTTTTTTTTTCAACTACATTTTCTGTCAATTTTTGATTTTTGCCTCAGAAGAATCAGCTTCTTTTGTATTAACTTTTGAACTAATACAATTTAAATAATAAAGGAAAGATAAACGCGTAAAAATAATGATAAATTTGATTTGCTTAAAAACGACAAAGTAAAACGCGTAGTATGACTTGCTTAAAGCTTTAATTGGTGCGTTTAATGTTCCTTTTAAGTAATGTAACGAATCATTTAAAAAGCTTAATAGGCTTATGGTCATTATGATCATGTGGCTGTGTGTTATGACGCGGTTTATGATTTTATTGGCGCACAACCCACACAGCCACGACACGTATTATATATATATATAGAGCAACTTTTTTTTATCCTCTACAACCATATCGGTTTTAATCATTTTTTTTTTTTTATTTATTTATTTCCACTTTCTTTCATTTATTAATAATGCACTCGAAAAAAGTTGATAAAAAACCTCTTGTTGAAAGTAAAAAGTTCGGAACTAAAATAGGAAATAACTTTGATCATATTCTTGAAAATAGTGCAAAAGCGAATGGTTCGTCAGCATTAAACCTAACCACTACCACCGAACATGCTTCCAACAAATTATATAAAAAACGTAAATTTGAATTCAAAGAATGTGATGATATGTCAAATTCTAATGATGAACTGGATTTATTTTTCATTCATGGTAAAAATGTTAAAAAGAAAAATTCATCCTCCATTATCGGAGAGCAATTTAAAAGGTCTTCGTCTAAACGATCATTGGAAGAAAAAAAGCGAGAATCTCAAACTCAACCAATTGAGAGAGATTCGACGCGAAAATATCAAAAAATTTCTATTAGATCTTCTGGACAAGCCTCATCACATAAATCGGACATATTTCAAATGCCTTCTTTTAAATCAACTTTGAAGAGTGAATCCAAACAACCGATGGAAATATCACAATCGACCTTGCAATCTACAGAATCACTAGCTAAACCTATAATCGTGATTACTGATGATGACGATGATGATGAACGATTCAATATAAGAAGAAAAAATTCCACCCGTACAAAGAATTCAAAGAATTCTAACGATAAAACTCCTTCGCTCACTAGATTTAATGAAATCGAATCATTTAAAGCCGAATTAAAAACAAAAGATGTTCAATCATCTCTTAATAACTTTTATGAACCCAGCAAGAAACGTGATGAGAAAATTTCTTCGAATAAGAAGAAAGGATTGCATGATCCTTCGTCTTTTCAAATTTCAAGTTTCAATAACGATTTCACATCACCACAATCAATTTCAGATGATGACTTTTTGGAAAATCCTTCTAGTACACCAGAAAGTAGCTTGAAGAAAAACAATGGTTTTCAACCACAGTCGAATTCAAGCTATGACGAGATCGAAACGTTTATTAGTCGATTTAGAGTCCCCTCGCCCGTAAGATGCAAATATGATAATTTACCAGAAATAGACTTTTTATCTAAAGAAGAAGAAGTTTTACCAATGCAAAATTCTTGGAGAAAAAGTGAAGGTACATTTCACCAATGAGATGCGTTTTTATGAAATTCTTTTAAATAATAATTGATGAGTAAATTTTTTTTTTTATGGATCCCTCAGAATATAAACGTTGTCCTTTCTGCAAAGAACCAATTCCATTTCCATTACCAGATCGCATTCGATCTTATTTGATTAAAATAAGTTCTTTGATCCAAGATAAACGATCTGATGAAGAAGAGACACCATCATTATCGATACTTCTTCAACGTCCGAGGAATGTAATAGAAGAATTTGAATTTTGTCGATTACATGAGTCAGAAGCTTTCATTGTTCCAGAAGGTCTCAAGAAAAAATATCCAATTAACATTAATTTCGATGGTCTTCCCAAAAGAGTAGAGAAGTTGATTCCGGAATTGATGTTGGTGATAAAAGGGAAAATAGATAGTTCATATAGGAATATTGCATTAAATGCGTATCGAGAATTTGGTAGAGCACGAGCAAGAAAGCCAACTATTCTTATGGGAAGATTTCAAAAATTTCAGGTAATTTTTCCCATTATAATTTTTTTAGTTTAACTTAATGTTTGTTTAATGTCCATTATCATAATCAGCCTGGATATTATGGGTCTAAAGGAGCATATACAATACTTTCTTCTCTTGTCTCTCTCTTCGTGAATACAAATATTCTTACGATGGAAATGACAAAGCCACAAGAACCTTTGGAATACCTTCAACAAGTACTTGTTCCTGAAGCTGCAATTAGACTTATTTCCCAGGATCGTGGAGGTATTCCTTTAGATGAAGCAGAAAAAATTATGGAAGATAGTGTAGAATTCGGAATGTATGTACATGATATTGACGAAATTTGTTGACTAAATTTTTACATTTTTAATCATGTATGTTGTCGTAATAAATATGACGTAAATTTATTAATATTATTAATTTGCTAAACTGTTAAAAAGTATATTGTTCCATCCATCACGTTCACATAATGTTTAAAGCTTCCTTTTTATGTAAATAATTTTCCAATCATGCGATTAAAAACGCGAAAGAAATATGTTATAACAAATTTATGTTGTTAACTCAATGAGTATTGGTTAATAACTACTCATGAATTGTTCAAATTTTATGAATTGTTAACTTTTCGTTCAAATTTTTACGCGACTCATAAAGCTTTAAGAAATTTACCGGTTAAAATTAATTTGGGTTTGTTTTTTTTTCTTTTTGGATGAATGATGATCGTTGCATAAAGTTGATCTACTTCGCGTAACAAAAAAAAACTTAGCATAATCCGGACTAATAGTACCCCTTTTAATTTGATGCACAATATGACACTAGAATATTGAAATATAAATAAATATTAGTACCACGGTAAATCTAATACATCAAAGTACCACATGAAACAGGAGAAATTCATCCTAGCGACGTAAATTCTTTATTCTTTAACTGCTACACATTAATAATATGTAATACACACATACAAATATAAATATACACAATATACGCTGGTAACACGAGATGATGTTCGATAATAATCCACGTGATTAGAAAATTTTAATTTTAATTTGAAACATAACCATGGGACTAATGTCAGACAGATTGTCCTAATACGGTTAAGCGGTTACCCAACATTTCTAATCATGTGATTACTAATTTGTTTTTCCTAATCCACATTTTTTCCTAATCCACATTCCGTAATTATACATCATCAAACAATCATTTTGATTGATTGAAAAAAATTTTTTTTTTTTTCAGAACCTTTTTATATAATAATTGAAATCGGATTAATAAAGAAGGAAAAAAAAAAAAAAAAAAAAAAGATCAAGATCATCTTTTGAAAAGAAAAATAACTGTATTTTCATTTTTAGTTTATTTGTATATTCGGGCGTTTTTTTTTTTTTTTTGCGTACAAAATTTTTTTTTTTTTTTTTTTTACAGAAACCCGTTTTTTTTTTTAAAGTCACAAGGAAAAAAAAAAAAGGTGATACAAGTGTGATAGTGATTATAAAGAATCATGAATAATTTCTTTTCTTTTATTTGTAAAGGGATAATTCTTTTGTAAAGGGACAATTTGATAATTTTTTTTTTTTTTATTTTCTAAAAAAAAAAAAAATAAGGTACTGGATCTTTCTTTTTTTTCCTTTTCTATTTTATTTTTATTTTATTTTTTTTGATTGATTAAATTGCATAAATAGGTGACATATTAAAATTATCAAATGAAATTTAACACATACGAATCAACCAATTATATATATATTATTCAAACTTTAAACTCATTTTACCCATACACTAAAAACTTCTTACATAAAAAGTATCAGCTGATTAGTTATAAAGTTCATACGAAAAAGTTGTTGAATTCTTTTTTGTTTAAATCATTTTTTTATTATTACGCAAGTCCCTTTAGTCAAGTGGATCTATGAAATCTATAAAAGGTTACTATAAAATATATTATAGGAAAGATAATAAATCTTCATTCTAACTCTATCTAAAAAATTCTTATCCTTATAGGCCAAAATAAAATTAAAATAAAATATAAGGAAAAGTAATGAACCGATTGTGAACGGCGATACAAAATCCTTTTGGCGTTATTAATTTAATTAGATGTAATGTAAGATAGAAAAATCCCTCCACTATTAAATATCAAGAAGTAAACGGCAACTCCCTAACATTTTGTACACTAAAAACATCTAAAGACTAATCCTTATACGGATGATCAAGTGTCAATCATGCCGAATGGTCACGTTTCAATATAACGTAACTAATTGACTATTGATTAGTTGATTATGAACTAATCATGTTTTTGTTCTGGAAATATCTGGAAATGTTAAGGGGCTTTGATTGCGGGTCCGTAGTTTGATTTTTTTGTATAGCAACTTTATTTAAAAATAATATACCTTTTTTTTTTCTGTATATACAGATTGAAAAAAAAAATTTTTTTTTTTTTTTTTTTTTTTTTTTCTTTAAAAAAAAAATATTACAAAGTATTATTAAAAGGGAATTTACAATTATTTGAAATTTTTTATATAATAGTTAAAACTATACAAAAAATTATTTAGTGTAAAAAAAAATATATGTTGTATTAATGCGTGCATAATATAATAAAAAATGAAAAATGTTCTCTCTTTTAAAGGTTACAATAAAAGCGCACTACTAATTAAAATTTCTAATCATTTCTTTTCTTTTTCTTTTTTTTTTTTTTTTGGTATATTAATTATATACTATACCATAACAATGTTTTGATCAATTTCTTGAATAATAATTTCGTAAAAGTGATCAAGAAGTGATTTAGAAACTATCAAAATCTCATTTATTGCAGTTTCCCACTCAAAATCATTCATAATATCTCTAGGAGTGACCAGGATACGTTTAAATTCATCATAAAGTGTCACTGAAGAATTATCTGAAGACTGATCATCAACGTTCGGATGTAAAAGTGGATTATCATCACTAAAATGATTACGCCCTAAAGTACTACCTCTACGATGTCTTTCTTTACCTAATCCGCCTAGTTCTTGTTTTGCATTAATGAAAAATTGTGGATATGATGTTTCAAGGTTTTTCAACGCCTGTGGGAAATTACGTATAGGAGCAATATCTACATAAACAGGATCACATTCGGGTGTGTAACCAAGATCATCATCATACTCTTCTTGAATATCATCCATATAATAATCATTATCGTAATTATCGTCATCATCGTCATCATTTTCCAAATAACCAGTAATTTGTTTAAAATTTGCAAGTAATTGTGGGTTATCAGAAAGATAATTGGATATAGATTCCATCCATTTACAATCTGGTATCTCCTCACGTTTTGAATACAAAATTTTAAGGAATTCTTCCCAACCTTCCTCATCCTCGAAAATGCTTTGTTTGACCGTATCAAAAAATTCTTTATTACAAATAACCAATTCTTTCATTTCGGTATCACGTTCTTTTAAGGAAACGGAAATTTCTTCAGAACAATCACGAACAGAAATATCAATGGATTCAGCTGGGGAATTGGTAAATCCATTTAAATAGTTGATATCCTTGGGAATACTCATGGTTTTTACAGAAGGGTCGAAACTGACAGAACGTCTTTCTTCCGGAGGGGTTGGAGGAGAAACATTATCAACACGAGTTTTATTTGGTTTGGACATATTCAAAGGAACGGTTACGATTTTGTCCAAAGTGGAGTCTTTAACAGTGAGAATAATACGTTCTTGTGAAGCTTCCATGATATTTAATTGTTTTGACTAATAGGAAACAAATATATTTGTCAAATTGATATTACGAATAATAAAATATACAGAAAACGAAAAGAACACGTCACGTAAATAAAAAAAAAAAAAGAAATAAAATAAAATAAATATATTTATATACAATAATAAAAAAGAATAAGTGGTCTAACCTGATAATAAATTTAAATAGAAATCCTTTTTCTTATTAGGTAAGAACGAAGAAGGAAAAAAAAAAAAAAAATTAGAGAGAAAGAAAAACGAGGAAAAAAAAATTAAAAGTCTATGAATATTTTAGGTTGTAAATTTTTTTTCTACTCTTTTGTAAAAATTAATTGGGGGTTTATATATATTATTATATCGATTTGTTAGATTTGTTAGATTTGAAAGATAAACCATTATTTTTGTACCACGGACTGTCATCATCGTACCATCATCGTACATCATTAATATCAGTTTTGAAAAATAACCTAACCATACTTCTAATAAGGTAGGTACAATACATATTTGTATTAACTTATTTGGAAAACGTTATTTCATGGGTCACGGATGTCAATTATTTAAACATGGAAATTTTATCTTATCGGACATGAAAATTGTAAAATTAAAACTGCATCAAGTTGTGATTCAATAACAAAGGTCAGCCGGTCTTTCTTTTTTCTGTAAAAAATTTTTTGCTTCTACAACATAAGAAGAAGCACAGACCTACATAGATAAGAAAGAAACAAAGCAATTAAGTATTATGGCGTCAAAGTATGAAAAAAATCATATTTTAGAATGAAAAATAATTTTACGCAAAGTAAGTAAAAAAAATACATTGTCCCGTTATTGATGTGATATTTTATGATTAATGGAAAACAATCAAATATGAACTCATTGGTAAACAAAGTGTGTAATATAAAAAAAAAATCCTCGATTTTTTTTTTTAGTTTATGTCCCAATATAGATTTTTTTTCCGTTTAATAAAAAAAATAACACCGCCTCTGAGGCGTAAAAAATAAATCAGAATTACAAAATTAGTCAAAATCTTCATGGGAATGATTTAAGTGGCGAAAAAAAAAACCGAAGGAAAATTTTTAATCTCAATTCATAAAAAAAAAAAATAAATAAATAAATATGAATCATATCTTGCTTAATCGCATGTTACACGAATAATAAAATACAACATTAATTATTCTTTTAACGCGAAACAAATTATTCCACACGAATTTCACAAAGAAAAGGAAGTTGCATCATATTCTCACGATATTTTCTTTGACTGACACAAACCTTTTAATTATCATAATTATCAGTAAAATCAGATCGGCATAATCATTATTATTATTTTTTTTTTTTTTTTTACAATAATTTAAATTTCCGCATGTTTACAATCACCATCCCCGCATCAAATTGTATTGTATATAAAATAAAATTTATTTTTTTAATATCTTTATACGATTACTAAATATAGCAAATAACGAAAATTGATTCGGCGATAATATAGATTACAAGATTATTAACTTGTTAAAAAAACACATGATATATCTTGATAACGCTATTAGAGGCTTAGATTATTTCAAAGTGATGTAATATTGATTTTCGAAATCATCCTTATCTGATTGCATAATTTTGGTAAAAAAATGCTGTCTTATGTCCAAAATACTACCCAATAATATTACTCTAATTACAATGGAAACCGATTTAAATTATTTTCAATCGGATATCCCGTATTAAGACAACCGAAAATCAATATGTTAATTATATATTGATTTCGTTCTTTCATTTTTTTTTTTTTTTAACTATTTCCGAATTTTCTTTATTTTATTTCCATTTTCTTCTTAACGTAAATTTAATCAAAGTTAGTTCGATTTCGGAGATTTCATTTTATATCTCGTTTGGCTCGTCTTTTTTGCAAACCGTAGTGATCATGTTTGGGAAAATCCCTTTCATATTTTATTATTGTTTACATAATAATTATTCGGTTTCTACAAAAATTCATATGATTAATTAATCAAATGAAACGCTTTCAAAGTAATGATTGTACTACGGAATCTTCCATGCTTTTTTTTTACTTGTGCATCCATGTTTGGGTTACTCAATAATATGAACGAACCAATATAAACCTTTTTTCTCATGGATTGTATTTGAACAATCATTTGCCTTAAGTGGACTAAGTCGTACTACTTTCCTTTTGTGAAAAGAAGCGTGAAATTAATGTAACGATTCCGCAGCAACTGCTTGTTTTTATGTTGTTGATTAATAACAACCTGCGGATTCATTCCAAATTTACTTTTAATTTTATTAATTAAATTGATAACTCTACCAAATTCATCTCAAGGAGTGAGTCTGGTGATTTTCTGGATCTCCTTAAATGGATTTCAATTTTTACCAGCTTTACCTATTTAGGTTATTTCTTATATCACGTTATTCACATTAAAATGTGATCACCCCTATTACAAGTTTTTGACCCCCTGTTTCTTTTGAGATCATGAATATATTCTTTTTTTTCGTATAGAAAATTTTCTACTATAATTTTCGACGATTTACGCGTCTTGAATATTATATATAATGTTAAGTGATTTCAATTATTTCGATTATTTCAATTAATACATGGACATCGGCGAATAACTGAAATATACACCGATGTCTTGGCCCCCCCGAAGGGAGGAGAGCATCGGTGTATATTGAGTTTTTTTTTAGATATCCATGGCATAATAACAGGCTTATCTCATTGTGTATGACGTATACACTGATGGATTTATACTTTTTTATACTTCCTATACCGGTGGAATAATTGACAAAAAAATCCATCTATACATAATACCGATGGGATGATTTCAATTATTTCAATTATTCAATTATTCACTTATTATTTCATTATTTCAATTGTTTCAATTGTTTCAATTATTCAATTGTTTCAATTATTCATTATTCAATTATTTCAAATTATTTTAAATATTTCGTTCTTCATGAAAAAGTTAGATTATCTGAATTATTCCTAACCGCGTATGTTTGAATTTGTGCAATATGCTTGCGCGTATAAAATAAATTTTTTAAACCATTCAGAAACACACAAGAAAAAAAAAATTCCAAACTACTTTTTTTATGTTGTGCCCACATATATCGGGTATATATATAGTGTACAATTTACCGCACAAAAATTATGCGCGGGCGTAAAACTTACACTGAATGAATGAATTCACAAACTGTCTTGTACTAAATTTCCTTGTACAACTAACTGTACAGAGAATCATCCCACCTTATTTACGCAATTCACAAATTAGATAAACATTATTAATAAGATTGTGCGTGAAAATTTTGTAATAAGAGTTTACGCGAAACATATTTTAGTTACAGGTTCACTTATTGTCCTTACATAATGTCCTTTTACCAATCGATTTAAATGAAGAGGATAATTTCGAACCGAATTTTTTTACTTGGTAAAAAAGAGTATCTTTAATTTTCTTTCTTTTTTTTTTTTAAAAAAAAAAAAAAATTTTTTATTAAACGTCGAATAATCAAAAAAAAAAAAAAAAAAAAAAGATTAATGAAAAAAAAAATGCAAAAAAAGGAGAGGAAAAAAAAATGAAATTAGAGAATTGAAAAAAAAAAATATTTTACAAAAAAGAAAAAAAAGAATTTTCAAAAAAACCCCCAAAAAACCAAAAAAAAAAAAAAAATTTAAAGAGAATAATTATTGTTTGTGTTTCGAATTAATTAATGTTGTTTCTGTTGTTTTGTTGATAAATTTAATTATGTTTGCGCTTATCTTATTCGTTATTCGTACGAGATTATTATTGTAGATTCAGCTTTTTTTTTTCTAATATCCGATACATAAAAGTCGATAATGTGTAAATGTGGTTTTTCTTTATATATATATACAAAAATCCCATAATATTTATTGATTGATGGTTTGTGAAAAGCTTAATATTATCGTGGAAATGTTTCCCATAGTTTGCTAAAAAGGTAAATGTCCATACTCCGTAAAAAAAAGGGGTTTGAATTGTTCATATAAAAAAAAAGGAGGAAAATTTCAATTTTTACTGATCAACTTCCAATATATTTTAGATTACTAAATGTTTATCTATTTTCTTCTTTTTCTTGAGTTTTCATTATTTATTGAACTCAAATCGTCCAAATTATCCAAATTGTCATCATTTAATCGATGTATTTGTCCTGCAGTTTGCTGTTGACGATATAAATCAATATGAGAAGCGGATAAATAATTTATTTGATGTTGTTGCTGTTGTTGTGTCGCATCATGAGTATTTGTAGCATTTAAATTGCTACTAATACTACTTAATGTTCTACTTTGTCTGCTAATTCCTGCTTGTCGCTGTTGTATTGTAGTTGAATTATCGCCATCATTTTGAGAAGAAGGGGATATTAACACATTATTAGTTTTTAAATGATTGCAAAATTTATCTATTTTATTAAAAAGTTCCTGTCTTGTAAATGGTTTTGGTAATAAATCATTCATGCCACTGCGTAAATAATTCACATAGTCTGAATTTGTTGAATTATTCGTTGATTGATTATTATTTGAATTAGATGATGATTGTGGTGGTGGCATACCTATTATTGGTACTTCATTATTAAATCTTCGAATTTGTTGAGTTACACTTAACCCATTAAATTCACTTTGTAATTCAATATCCTAGAGAGAAAAAATGTTAAAAATAAGGAAAAAAAAAAAAAAAAAATTAAAAAAAAAAAAAAAAAAAAAAAATAATTACCATAAAGACAATGTCATATTGGTGAATTTGCATTTTATTAACAGCAGTTATACCATCAGCAGCAACATCGAATTGACAACCATACGCTTGATACCATTGATTACCATCTTCCCTAACGAATAATTCATCATCAACGAATAAAATTTTTGGTTGTATTGACCAATTGGGTACGGAATTACTACGAAAAAACAATCGATCATTTGCGGCAGTTGTTATAGGAGGTGAAGGATTTGGAGTATTAAATTGATTTAAATTTAAAGTTGACTGTTGAGTAGCGTTAACAGCAACAGCGTAACTTGAAAACATATCATTCATTAAAGGTAATATTGAAGAAGTTTCACCAGGTGATAAATTTGTTGAAGTATTGTTATTATCTGTTGGTGTTGTGGTAGTTGAAATAGACGATCGTATTAATGTATTTAACATTAAATTTTCTTGTATTGATGATATAAAAGATGAAGGTAAACCACCTGAATTATGATAATCATGCGTTGAATTATCATTATTGGTAGAATTTATGGAAGGATTTAAAGAAATTGAAGAATATCTTCTATCGGATGAAGAAGTATTATCTGTAATAGTAGAGGTATTAGTAGTATTGGTATTGTCGTTGGTATTTGTATTGTTGTTGTCAGTGGTATTATTATTAGCAGAGTTCATTCCTGAAGAATTAACATTAACATTAACATTATTATTGTTAAATTGTTGAGCTAAAATTTGATATAAATTGGATAATAAAGTATCTTGCGCAGCAAGATTCCTTTTAAAAGTTATAATTTCTTCCAAAATAGTACCACAATTTCTTGATAAAGTATCAACATGACCTGCCAAATCAGCATGTAATTCTGTCAGACTTTCCACCTGAGACCGTAGATCATATTGTGTATTAACGGAAATATTAGAATGAGCGGAAGTTGAAAGAACATTGTTTGTATTATTATTACCATTATGAATATTATTATTAATATTAATATTATTATTATTAGTATTTTGTTTAGAATTAATGGAAGAAGATGTATCATCATCAGATTCTTCATGATGATGATGATGATGATTATGTTGTTGTTGTTGTTGTTGTTGTTGATGTTGTTGTAGTTGTAGTTGTTGTCTACTTTCATTTTTTATAGATGACATAGATGATACATTTTGTTTTGAAATGTTTTTATTACGAGGAGTTGGTATCTTTCTTTTAATATCTTCTAGTAAATCCTTTCTATTCAGTTGAAATTTTGGATGTTGAAATTCCCATGCCTAAGAAAAAAAGAAATTTTTTTTTATTATTAATTAGTTAATTATTAAAATTACCAAAATAAGCGAGAAACGGAATAATGATAATTATATCAATATCCGCGTGGTAAAAAAATATGAATAAATTTATAGTTAGTTTAATTATTGGCACCAAATATAGGCAATTAAAATTGTAATTACGGAAGATCAATGAAATAAAAAAAAACCATTGTTACACCTCGTTTTCTGTAGATTATTAACTAAATAAAATTTTTCATCCTTTGTAAAAAATAATAATCAATTACCTGTTCGTTATATGGTCTTGTATCGTCATCATTACTTTTTATTTTATGAAAGTCATATTTATTTAATTGTCTAACAAAACTAGCCATATTATTATGTTTAAAATGTTGAGGCAAAATACTTTTAGCGAACTCTGTCGGATCATGAACAACAAAAGTATCTCCAGTTACACCCCAAGAAACAATGTGAGAGTAAGATTTATCTTCCAACATTCTGAAAAAAAAAAGGATAAATATAAAAAATAGACGCGTTATTATAAAGTATTAATAAATCGTATACCTATATAATCTTTTTATGAAATCCGCAATATTTGCTGCGGCGCAGGCCATTTTTTTATGAAATAGTCTCTTGTGATATTCTTCAGGATTAAGCGAAGAAGGTATTGTGGTAGAAACTACCAATGAAGGATTTGAGGAAGATACGACCAGCGAAGTTGAAGAGGATGAAGAGGATGAAGTTGATTGTTGATAACTTATAGTCATAGATACAAAAAAAATAAGAAAAGAAAAAAAATTTATTGAGTGAAAAGGAGGAAAAAGGTTTGTAAACAAACGGAAATAAGTATTTGTTTAAATAAAAGTTTAAATAGTAATAAATGTTGGTAATTTTGGTAATCGGTAATGATTATTGGTAAATAATATATTCATTGGGTTCGTTGTTATTTATTTTTATTCTTGTTTTTTTTTTTTTTTATTATTATTATTTTATTTTTATTTTATTTTTATTTTTATTTTTTTTTTTTGATTTTTCTTTGGTTTTTTTTTTTCTTCGTTAAGAATATATACTATAACGATATAACGACAGAACAGATATATATACATATATATATATATATATGTTATGTGTATATATATATATATATATTATATATTATATGTTTTTTTTAAAAAAAAAAAACAATTTTTTT
Organism: Rhizophagus clarus; assembly: GCA_015698045.1. Lineage (NCBI taxonomy): Eukaryota > Fungi > Glomeromycota > Glomeromycetes > Glomerales > Glomeraceae > Rhizophagus > Rhizophagus clarus. The sequence continues at coordinate 528,753 of BLAL01000252.1, read as the reverse complement.
TTTTTTACAGAATTGATTTCAAGGAAAAAATAACGTGCTGTTTTTATATTTATATGATAATTTTAAGGTGATATTTTGATATTTTGAGTTTGGGATTTTTTTTTTTTTTTTTTTTTTTTTTTTGTTGGTGTAAAGAAAAAAAAAAAAAAAAAGGTTGAATAGTTTGTTACAATAAACATTTGATGATCTAAAGAATAAAGTGTGATAAAGTAGACAAATATATGTTCATTATATATGAAATATAAAAAAGATAAGTGGGTAAATACCTGAAATCGTAAAACTAGTTATTACACCTGATTTAAAACGTTTGGGTAAAAAAAAATTTTTTTTTTGTGATAAAAGTGACAAACACTATAAATATTATAATGTGTATAATATTTTAGGTATGTTTATGTTGTTTCTAATTTCGAAACCATTCAAATAATGATTTTATATAATTTTTTTTTTTTTTATTTTATTTTATTTTATTTTATTTTTTTTTTTTTAAAAAAAAAAAAAAAAAGAAGGGTAACAAGTAATATATATAGTAGTAGTAGTAGTTAGTAATAATAATAATAATGATGATGATAAATAATAGTAATAGTTTGATAGTAGTTTGATAGTAAACTAAAAATAATGGTTACTCAATATGATATGTTCCAAATCGGAAGAATCATATATAATCGTTCTTTTATAAATAAAAAAGAAAAAAAAAAATAATATATATAATATATTAATATTCGTGTGATATGAGGATCACCTTTTTTAATAAAAGGAATCAAAAAGTAATAATCATCCAAAATTCTGAGAATGATAAGATATACAATGGAATGATATTCGACCTTTTTTTTTTATTTACGCGAAATTCTTTTTTTTTTTTTTTAAAAAAGGGAAATCTTTATTTATTATTGGTTAGACTAAAAAATAATTGCCTAATATAGAAACACGGTTTTATTTAATTGATTTAATAGTGATAAGTTAATAATAATGTATGACCACCTCTAAATTTACCGCAGCAGATATATATAATATACATGAAACAAATTCTCCAAACTCATAATCAATCTCCCTTACTCATAAATTAAACAAACAATTAAACAACAATTTCAATGATTTAAACAATACCTTTGTTAATAAGAAAATTCGCGTTTTAATGATCATAACTAATTCCAATTTCGGAAAAAGCATTGTTTTTTTTTTAACTTTAACGTATGTGTGTCACAAAAAAAAAATCATTTCCCGAATTATTTACAACGAAAACGAGAGAAAATTTAGTTATTCCTTTAATAACCCTAATAAAGAATTAAATATTCCATTGTAATACCAATCCCATGTTCAAATTTCTCCTGGTCATGTATCAGAATACTATTGTTGTTTTAAAACGGTAATTGCATATTACCACATGAAAGATGACAAAACATTTACGAAATTTTTTTTTTTTTTTTTTTTTTTTTTTAAAAAAAAAAAAAAAGAGAAACATGTACAAATAATGTATTTATATACCATACAGTAACAGAATACTAGTACAATATATATATAATATATATACATATATATATTTATTTATTTAAATATATGACATATATAAATATCACAAAAAAAAAAAAAAAAAAATTATTATAAATATTATAAATATTATAAATATAACACATGCATACTACAATCTAAAATTATCCGTTCACTTCTTTTACTCATTCCATATTTGAAAGACAATACAATACTCATTTTTACTAGTATTATTATTGGAAACTAGGATTAAATTTCAATTTAATTTAATTTAATTTATCCCCTGCATATTATTATTTTTCTATATCCAATCAAATCCTCCTTCTTTGTCAATTTCGTAATAATAGTACTACTATTCCTTTGTAAAGAGAAAAATAATATTTTACAATGTTATTATCCAAACAATGGATTTTTATAAGGGTTGAATGAACTTCCAGATTATCTAATAACGAAACAAAGATAATAGTAAAAGAATGAACAAACCGATCATGTTTTTTTGTCTTTTCTTTCTTTAAAGACAAAGTTATTGACAATAAACGCAACATTGCAACATTGCTAATCGTAATTAAACCGTTATTATTTTATATACAAAGACAAAACCTTAAATCTTTTTAAAACCAAGTTGTATAATATTTATTTATTATTATCTGTGGATCAATTAAAAATGTGATATTACGACAGATTATTAATTAATTACACATATTTAATTACACAAAAGGGGCAAAGGTCTAAAAGTTTCAATTTTACTTCTTATTAAAAAAAAAAAAAACCTAATTTTTCAAAATTCGCGCAGGGAAAAATAAATTATCTTAATAAAAATATCCCGGTGAAACAACATGTAAACTTCGTTTGGATTATTAATAGTTATTTTTACTTATATAAACATTATAAACATTACAGAAATAGATTATTGATGCAATTCGGGTTTTACCACATAATGATCATTCTAAAATATCTTTTTACCATAAAAAATTTCATCTGCTGCTTATCGGTGAAAGTATTCCTCTTTTATGATGTTCTTTAAATGGTTAATTTATCGTTATTTTATTCTCCGGAATAATAATAATAATAATAATAATAATAATAATAATAATAATAAGTATTTTTCCCCAACCTGTAAATTAACCCGTAATCAAATCCGAATAATTATTTGTTATTTGTTGTTCATCTGTCATACTTTGCCGTAATATAAATAAATCTGCAAAAACAATGGTGTGTTATTTAACCAGTTTACCATCTGGAAATCGATTTAGTTAATCCGAGAATTATACATCACATGATTTGCTGCGTGAAAAAACCTTGAATCGATTAATTCGATATTTAGATACGAAAATCTATTAATTACACGCGATAACATATATTGTAATACTATTTTTTATTTTATATATATATTGTATATTATGTATATGTATGTATTTATGTGTGATTCGGCCGATTAAGGTTATATATCGATCTTTGGTTAAGTTATCTAAATCAAGTTTTTTTTTTTTTTCTTTTTTTTTTAAACAAAGGAATTCCCGTTATCATGTTATCATGTTGTCATAAAAACAATAAAAAGAAAATTAACAATAACAAATAATAACAATGAAAACTAGTTTCTTTGCTTGTTTCCTTCTTTTCTTCCTTTCATTCTTTTTTCTTTTTTGATTCTTCACTAAAAAGTATTACAATTAAATAAGAATACAATCATTATCTGTTTGTGACTTGGTGTGAGATTTCATGATAAATGTTAAAAAAATCACGTTCATAATCTAATTGGTGTATTCCTTTTTAAAAAATTCAGGATTCTCAACTTGTTCTTTTAATCGTTATCCCTTTTACTATTATTTATAACTATTATATTATCCTTTTATTGGTTTAAAAAGAAGCTTGTGTAAATAAATGTTCATTTAATTTTACTTTAAAAGTAAAAAAGAAACTTTTTTAAATCGATCAAGAATGTTTAGAACGTTATATGTACTACATTTATTTGGCTTATAACTTAGTATTTTATAATCTAAATAAAATCTTTTATCAGAAAAAATCATCATGTTTCACATCATATATCCTTTGGAAATTTTAATTTAAAATAAGTTTCCATATTTATTCTATTTTATTTTAATATAAATAATTATTGTATAATATGTACGTAATTATTCTTTTGAACTCCGATTTATCCCTTTATATAATTCCCTATTTTATAAGTATAAATAATATACAATTAAGAAAATAAGAATTTTTTTTTTTTTTTTATTATTATTATTGTTATTATTATTATTCTTCTTCTTCTTCTTCTTTATATCACATTCCATTTGAAAAAAAAAAAATTCTTTGTTAAAAAATTCATCATAACCGCAGAATTTTGTTTGATAATCAATAAAGATAAATACTTGGTTTTTATTGGTTCATATTCCTTGACGTTGTTTGTAAATTTGATCATCAATCATTGTACCTATTATATTTTTAAAAAAAAGAAGTCCCTTTTCTTTCTACGTTTATTGACCAATAAATGTTTAAATTTGTCTAGCAAATGATTTGGCCAAACAAAACTATATGTAAAGAATATGTTGCAAAGAATATGTTCACTTCATTTATAAAAAAATAACTATCATATTAATTAAATTTATTTATTCTATATAAAAAATTTAATACCAACTATTTTATAATTTTTATTTAATTTGATTTTTATTTACTTATATATCAATTAATGTAATATTAAAAAAAAAATTTAGACAAAATTAGGTAAAGAATTTGAATAAAATATATTTATAAACAAATAAAATCTTATAATTATTGGATAATAATATAACAAATCACTAATAAAATTAATTAAATTATTATTAATAATTATAATTTATTAAATCATACATTTCTACTTAAATAAAATACTAACAGACCTTTTATTTTACTAATTACTTAAAATTGTATAATATATGATAATAAAAAAAATATATATGTTTAAAATTTTATAACTTTAAATATTAATTAGAAAAAAAATTAATAATTATTACATTACTTATACAAAATAATAAACTCTATTTTTATTAATTATTATAAAAATAAATAATACTTGAAATTTTAGTATATATATAATATTAGTTATAAACTAAATAATTAAAAAAAATAAGTCATATAATAGCCTATTTTTATTACTAATTAATAAAGAATCTTATAAGTTAGATATACACATATACCAATTATATCAATTAAGAAGTATATATTTAAAGTCAAAAAATAAAATGAAAAAAATTACTAATTGGTTAAAATATAAATAATATAATAATTTTTAAATAGATATATGAATTTTTCAATTTTATTCAATTAAAATTTGCTAAATAATTATTATTTAAAAATTATTTTGAAAGTAAAAAAAAAGAAAAAGAATTATAATTAAATTGGTTTGACTTTATAATTAATATAATTTCAATTAAATAAATATTTAATTATTTAATAAATTATTATTTAATAAAAATACTTTTTTTTTTTTTTATAGTTAAAAGAACTGCTTATTTTATACAAAATACTATTATTCTAATTGTTTTTTAATTATATATTAATAATATCATAAATAAATAAATTTTATATTTATTTTCATTTTATTTTTAATTTATTTTTATATATTTTTCTATAATTTTTTTTTTATTTTTTAATATAAAAACTTTATTGTAAATTAATTTCAAATGTAATCTATAAATAGCATTATATCATATAATATAATGCCAAAGATATAAATAAAAAAAACTTTAAAAGATCCTTTAAAATGTATAATTTATACATATAAAAATATACAAGAAATTAAAAACTTTAAAAACTACTACTAATTCATATAATTTATCTTTATATAATAATAATTCTAATTATTATCATTATTGTTCAAAATGAAGCAAAGAATTATATATGTTTATAAATGTTAATGACATATGAAGACCATATAACAATATATAAAGTCTGATTATTTATATACATTGCATCATTAAAATTTTGTACTACATTGATAAATAACAAGATAAAATAAATTTATAATACTGATAAAAAAAAGATAAGTGTTACAATTTTTATAGAAATTTATTTTTCACTCTAGACTCATAACAATCTTCATTTCCTAGTATATATATTTAGATTTTAATTTATATCAGTAAAAGAAACCTTACAATTCAGTATACTATAATTTCAAATTACTTTCTTTACCATTATGATATTTATATAATATATCCAATTAATTTAAAATTAATAATTACTTATAATTTTTGATAAAGAATCGATCAATAACTAAAATTAAAAAAAATATTAAAAAATAAAAGTTCTAGTTATTTATTAAAAATTTTATATAAAAAAAAAAGTTAATATAAATAAACAAAAATTTTATATTATAAAAATTTATTAAAAGTAAGTATTGTAAGATATTTATTAAGATTTTTTTTTATATAAAATACAAAAAAATATATATATAAATTGCAATATTAATAAACTTGCTTAAAACTTAAAAGTAAATAAAATATTTGTTTTATTTTTAAAGGTATTAAAATTACAATTTAAGTTAAAAAATTATATCATTAAATTTAATAAAAAATTTTTAAATGTAACTGAAAATAATATGTTCTAAAGAATTAATAAAATTTTATTAAGAATATTTTTAATACAGTCAACTCTGGTTATAACGAACCTCTTTATAATGAACTCTGGATATAACGAACTCAAAAATTTTAAATTTTAATAGTAGTTTGTTATAAAAAGTGTAATTTATATAGAAAATATAATATTGTATATAACGAACTTACTTTTTTTAACAGAACCATCAGTTCATTATAAAGAGAGTTAACTGTATATTTGCTATACTTGAAAATTAAAATTATACCAGACTTATTTTAAAAAAACATAATCTATTTTAAAAGAAATAGAAAGGAAAATTATATGTAAAAAAAAAAAAAAAAAATCATTTAAAAAATTTTAAAAAAAATTCTAATTAATAAAGGTTAAAGTAATGTAAAAATCTTACAAAAAAAACCTGTTTTTAATATAAAAATCCTTTAACCTTATGGATTAAATAAAAAATATATATTGTATAAACTTTTATATATAGATAGTAATCAAAAGTATAGTGATATTTTATTTTACTAAATTATACTAATTATTATATATTAAATATAAATTAATATATTATTTTATACCTACAATTATAATAAATAAACTTTTATGCTTCATATTTTTCAAAAATTTTTTATAAATATAAAAATGTTTACTGCAAAAATTTTATATTCAGTATTGGGAATTATATTAATATAATACTAGTATAGTACTATACTTTACAAATTTTAAAAATTAGTATATTGTATATATAATGTTAATTAATTTCTATTGGTTATACTAATAAGTACTAGTACATGTACAAATATTTTTTTTATATAAGTACAAAAAATATGATTGATAATAAATGTTACCAAAAATTAGAAGATAATGCAAATTATCTTTAAAAATAATTATTATATTCCATTTTGCATTATTATTTTCTGTAGAGTAATTAATACCATTAATATTTAAATTAAATTTAAATTATCTACATTCTTTAATTTAATTAATTTTAAACCTAGGCTACTGCTTTAAAATGGTAAATTGTTTGATGTATCATGTACAAATTTATAGTAAATAATATACTTTTAATATAAAACAAAAAAATTTTAACCTAAAAAAAAAAAAAGAAATTAGAAATAAGAAGAAAAGAAAAGTAAAAATAAAAGAAAAAAAAAACATATTTATATATTTTTGATTATTTAATGTAAAACTGAAAATCCTAAAAAAAAATAAACATTTTTAATTATACTAAAAATTATAATTAATCAAGTAATATTACCTGTCAAGTTATGAAGTTATGTTATTTATATTGAAATAATTAAATTAAAAAATTAATCAGATGATATCATCTGAATGAAATTATCTCAGATGCAAATTAGTTATATACTAATAATATTGTTTTAAAAAATATTTTAAACAATTTAAACTAGTATATACCAGTTTGAATATTATATTAAATCAATATAAATAAAACTTTTTATTTATAAAAATAATAGTTAATTTGCAATCTGCCAGTAAACTATAAAATTTGGCAGTGATAAATATATATAATATTTTATTGATAATTTGAAATTTACAATATCTGAAAAGTAACTTGACTTTCTATTGATTTTAGAAATATATAATTACTATCATTAGATACATTTTGATAAGAGAAATCTAATGAGCTGAATTTCATCTTTTTACAATTACTAGATGACAAATTATTCTTAAATATTTTTAAATTTTCAAGTTTTAATTTTTTTAAATTTAATATTTCAGCTTTTAGTAAAATGTCTTTTAGTGTTTAAAAAATTTACCAGACTTTTAGTAAAAAGTTAAATAGTATATTTATATGCTTATAAAGTTAAATTTTATATTACATTTAAAAAATTGGTACTTTGCATTACTAGAACTGCAAATTTTATATTACTAATAAAATTATATATAACTTTCATCTATTGTTGGCTACTAATTAAAATTTTATGGTTTACTGGCAAATCACAAATTAAATATTCTCTATTAAATATTAGATCAATCTGATTTTTTGTATTTTATAAATATAAACTGACTAGTTATTAATCTGTTACTTTGCAACAGCAAAATATGCATCTTTAAAATGGTACAATATATATAGTTTAACATGTGTATAATTCAATAATAGTTGCACATATATAAATAAGTATTCTAAACGTTATAATAATACACATATAAATCAGTAGTCCAAACATTACAGTTATATATGAAAATAATTATTATATTAGAGATTTAAAATATTATATATTAGAATTATATTATTTTTACTGCTTGGATAGAAACTATTTTTCTATAATTCAATATCATAAGATTTAATATAATCATCAATATTAAAATAAAATCAGAATGTCAAATTATGCTTGATTTAACTTGCAAATAAATATTGACATTATTTCTAACATGATTAATAAATTTAACTAAGACAAATAAGCTTTTAATATATTATAATACAGTAATAAATTCAAAAATTTTTGCACTGATTTGATATCTATATTGATTCATTTTGTTAATAATGATTGTTAAATTGAATAAATTTTCTATAAATAGTTTTTTAAATATAAAATCTATATATATATTTTTATAAAGATGTTATTACTTGATGATTCTATCACTATAATAACCCTTATATTGACTTAAGATCTGATCCATCTATCATGATCAGCAGAAAATTACTATAAAAATTTGGGGAAATTTTATTGCAAAAAATAAACTAAATAAGCAAAATTTTACCAATCAAAATTATCACAAATTATGTTGTGGTATTAAGTCATGTGATGAAACTTAAAAATGCCAAGAAAAATATCAAGAAAAAAATTTTCATATAGTAACTCACAAAAAACGCTAAAATCTGACACCTACTATGTCTTAAATATTCATTATTCAGTAAAAATTGGTTCACTCATAAAAATTATTCAAATATTATTGTTAAAGCAATAGTTTTTTGGCTAAAAATGAGCGTAACTAACGTACAAATAGAAAAGATCTAAAAATAAAAAAATCAACCTAAAATAATCTATCTGCTATATAAGTTCTTCTAAAAGCTGTTACTACCTATTGTTCTGGTAATTGTATACTATTTTTTTATTTTTTTTTATATTTTTGTTATAATATTTTCAAAAAGTTAATAATAATTTGCAAACTAACACTAAAAATTTGTGTAATATACTTAAATTGAAAAACTAGATAAGAATACATATACCAAAACTTCCACCATTTGAAATTAGCTTATGGGTTACTCCTTATAAAAATAGAAAGAAATCATGGTAACATATGAACTAAAAGCAAGAGAAAATATTAGAATTATATAAAACAAGTAGTTTTAAATGTATAAAATACATAAAAATATAATTTTAAGTGTTTGTATTTGTTAAAAAATTGTAATATATGACTTGAAATTCTCACATACATATATATACATACCTGTCAAATCTGACGCTGCTTCAAAGTAAAGTTTTGAACAAATAAATAAATTTCTTGATTTTTTTTTATTTTTTTTATCTCTGACATTTAAGGATTCATCATGTGAATTTTGGTGCCACAGCATGATGATCTGTGGTTTTTATAGCTCATAAAATTTAGCAATTTTGCTATTTTTATAATAACTGTTCCCAGAATTTACATAGTAATTTTCTGTCATTCATAGACGGATTGGCTTTTAAATAAAATTTTGACTAGTTAATTTTAGAATTTTTAATGATTTATCATAATAAAAAAATATTTTTTTAAACTTTATTTACTTTACAAGTTTGAAAACTTAAAGTTATATAATTTATTAATTAATTTAAAATTTACATATTCTATTAATATTATTATATACTTTTTATTTTCAAAATAAGGGGATATGCTAATAAAAAATTTGAATAATAATAAAAAAAAGAGTAAGAAATGAAGAGTAACAGAAAGAACAAAAAAAACTAAAGAAAAAATTAAAAGTAAAAGGAAATTAAAAAAAAATAAAATAGCAAAGAGAAAAATAAAAGGGAACAGATACAATAAGAGACTCTTCTTCTCTTATTATAATTACGTGAATTGGTAATATTTATTTTAGAACTTATGCCGCCTTTTTAAAAATTGGAGCTGTATTTTATTACTATACTCTAAGTACAGTAACAAAATTAGGGCTCTGATCAGTTCAGTTCAGTTTAGTTTTTGCAAAAACTAATACCAAACCAAATTGATCAGTATCAGTATTAGACTATTAGTGATTACTAAAATTGATTGGTAATTACCAAAAACTGAACTGATTTACTGAACATTATTAGTAAAAATTGTTTCGCATCATTTTTTTATTAAATAATAGTGTGAAACAATTTTTTTTATTAATAAAAAAATGTTATTAATCATTTTTTTAATAATTTAATGAATAAAATATTACAAAATGTTTTTTAAAATAATTTATTAATATAATATTTTTACAATATTTTTAAACAGTATTAATAATAAATATTAAATTAACCAGATAATTTAATAAATTATCTAATAGCCATCAAATTATTTAGCCAATTTGTTATTTTTTTACTAATAAAAATGTATTTTTTTATTAATAGAATATTAAAATTCATAATAATATTGCAAATTTTATTTAATTTAGATCAACTTGAATTGAATTGAGTTTTATTTTAAACTTAGAATTAATTCAAATTAGGATTAACTCATAACTGAAATTATCATTACATGACAGAAAAATATTCAAATTGACTTGATTCAATTTACAAATTAACCTGTATTGATTTAACTTGTTTAAAGTACTAAATATTATACATAATTAATATTCATTAAAGGAATAATTTATTTAACGCACACTTGCGTTATAACGTACCTCTTATCACGTGTTTAATTGTTTTTATAATCTTAAGCCATTAAGCGCGTTGCAACTTTTTATTATTTTATCATTTCGTCTCCAAGAGGCATTCCTATAAAAAAAACCAATAAAAAAATGTTAGAAATGTTCTTAAATAAAATTAACAAAAAAAAAGAAATAAACCCTACCTTTTTGTTTCCAGAAGTCTCTGGGGTGCTTCTATAAAAAAAAGATAATAGAGGAACGTTAGGAAATGTTCTTAAACGAGATTAATGAAAAAAAAGAAACAACCCATACCTTTTCATTTCCAGATGTCTCTGAGGGCGTTCCAGGTATGGCATTTTTTTTCTTGTCTTTTTTCAATTTCGTTTTCATATTTCATTTTTATTAACTATTTTTTCTTCTTTTTATGGTTTATCTTTCATTAATTTATTCTCCCTTTTCTTTTTGTTTTCATTCACTTTCTTCTTTTTCATTATCGCTCCTTTTTCCTTTCATTCTCATGATCATTTCATCCTTATCATTATTTTGTCCTCATCGTTGTTTCATCCTTATCAATCATCATTTCATCTTTATCATCAATTATCATTTCATCCTTATTATCAATTATCATTTTGTCCGTTCTTATCATCGATTATTGTTTCATACATCTGTTCTTATCATTTCGTCTTTATCATTAATTATCATTTCATCCTCATCATCGATTTTATTTTATCATCATCATTTCGCCTCCTTTTTTTTTTAGGTCTTAGTTTTGCGAACAAGGTATGGCATTTTTTCTTTTCTTTTTTTTCAATTTCATTTTCATATTTCATTTTTATTAACTATTTTTTCTTCTTTTTATGGTTTATCTTTCGTTAATTTATTCCCCTTTTCTTTCGTTTTCATTCACCTTCTTCTTTTTCATTATCGCTCCTTTTTCCTTTCATTCTCATGATCGTTTCATCCTTATCACCATTTTGTCCTCATCGTTGTTTCATCCTCATCAATCATCGTTTTGTTTTCATCATCAATTATTATTTCGTCCTTATCATCAATTATCATTTTGTTCGTCCTTATCATCGATTATTGTTTCATACATCCGTCCTCATCACCAATTATCATTTCATCTTTATCATTAATTATCATTTTATCCTCATCATTGATTTCATTTCATCATCATCATTTCGCCTTTTTTTTTTAGATCTTAGTTTTGCGAACAAGGTATGGCATTTTTTCTTATCTTTTTTTCAATTTCATTTTCATATTTCATTTTTACTAACTATTTTTCTTCTTTTTATAGTTTATCTTTTGTTAATTTATTCCCTTTTCTTTTCGTTTTCATTCACTTTCTTCTTTTTCATTATTGCTCCTTTTCCTTTCATTCTCATGATCGTTTCATCCTTATCACCATTTTATCCTTATCATTGTTTCATCCTTATCAATCATCATTTTGTCTTCATCATCAATTATCATTTTGTCCTTATCATCAATTATCGTTTTGTCTGTCCTTATCATTAATTATTGTTTCATCCATCCTCATCACCAATTATCGTTTTATCTTCATCAATTATCATTTCGTTCTCATCATCAATTATCATTTCATCCTTATCATTTTGTTCTTATCATTGTTTTGTTTTTATCATCGTTTTATTCTTGTTATCTTTTCATTTCTCCTCATCATCTTTTCATCTTTTCATTCCTTTCTTATCATCTCTTCGTTTTTTATCATCCTTTCATTTTGTTCATCTCCCTTTTATCATCCTTTCATTTTTTTGTCACCTTCTTGTCATCTTTTCTTTTTTTTTGCCTTCCCATTATCTTTTTATTTTCATTTCTATTCCCTTTCATTTTGTTCCTATTTTCTTTTGTTTTCGATCCTGTTCCTTTTATTTTCGCATTCTTTCCCTTTTTTTTTCACTATCTTTCTTTTTTTTTACTATATCTTTTGTCTCCTATCATTTTCGTTATCTCCAATTATTTGTTTCTAATATTATTTCCATTATTTTTCTCTCTTATTATCATAATTGTTAGGCTTCTCTTTTTTGTATCATTATTATCATTACTAGTTATGTTAAAGATAAATAATTGTAAAAAATATTACCTTTGATAAACAGGGTTTAAAGGAATAAAGTCATAGTTTAATATATAAATTTTGTTATTTTTTTTGTACAATAAATTTTAGCCAATTATTTTAATTCTTAACGATAATCTAAATTAAACCGCAACCAATAAAATTTATCACGTGATAGGGGGTACGTTACAACGCAGGGTGTGTTAAATAAATTTACTCAAAATTTTATATACTAATATTATTATATTATGTTGATTAAATATCAGTATAAAAAATCTTTACTTGTAATCAAAAATCTCAAAAGAAAATAAATTTATAATATAACAAATAAAATTTATTAAATAATAATTTTTGCATCACATAGCTGTAAGTAAATTGTAGTATTTGATGTCAAAAAATATATAATCATATTTGTTAAATTTACATTTTTGTTTATTACATGTATTGGTATGTTATCAATTAATAAAAGAATAAGACAATTTTGCAATTGTATTTGTCTATCCAATTTTATAAGATAATTGCATAGGTCAAATGGAGTTAAACCAGTCATGCATCATCAATCAGTCATGTGACTGATTGGTAACTAATTAAAAACTGGTTGATTATCTATTGATGATTAATTCTATCAATCAGTCATTAATCAGGTATAAATTCCAATTGGTTATCAATTAATCATATGATTGATTGATGACTAATTGATGTACAATTAAAATTTACCAGTTATCAATCACCGATTGACCATATTAGATTGATGATTGGTTACTAATTGGCTTATTATATATTAATGGATTTTTAGATTTTTTCAATAATAATGTTTTAAAATATTTAATTTATAAACCATTTTGATAAATAAAAATATTTTTATTTTTTGAGATTTTTAAAAGTTTATATGAGAAAAGTTCATATAGGATATCTAATAGAAAATTTTTTTTTATTTTTTAAGAGTTTATATAAGAAGAGTTTATATGAAATATCTGATAGAAAATATTTTTGCAAAATTTTCTAAAAGTTCGTATAAAAAGAGTTCATATAGGATATCTAATAAAAAATTTGTTTTTTGAGAGATTTCCTAAGATTTGTATAGAATATTTTTGATAAATAAATTTTTTTTTATTTTTAAGAGTTTATATAGGAAGAGTTTGTATGGAATATCTTTAATAGAAAATATTTTTTAAAAGATTTTCTAAGAGTTTGTATGAGAAGAATTTATATGTAAAAAATTTTTTTTATAAATTTTCTAAGAATTTATAAAAAAAGAGTTTATATAAGATATGTTAATAAAGATTTTTCAAATATTCATATAAAAAAGATTTATATAGGATATCTTTAATAGAAAATTTTTTTTTGAAAGTTCTAAAAGTTCATATAGAAAGAGTTCATATAAAACATCTAATAGAAAAATTTTTCTTAAGATTTTTTAAGAATTCATATGAAAGGGTTTATATAGGATTCTTTGATAAAAAATTTTTTTTAAGAGATTTTTTTAAAGTTCGTATAAGAAGAATTCATATGGGATATTTTAATAAAGATTTTTTAAGTATTCATATAGTAAGGATTTATATGAGATATCTTTGATAGAAAATTTTTTTAAGAGATTTTTTAAAAGTTTATATTAAAAGAGTTAATATCTAATAGAAAATTTTTTTTGTGAAATTTTTTAGGATTCATATGAAAAGGATTTACATAGAATTCTTTGATAAAAAATTTTTTTGAAAGAGATTTCTAAAAGTTCATATGTAAAGAATTTGTATGGGATATCTAATAGAAAATTTTTTTTTTAAGAAATTTCCTAGAGTTTGTATAAGATATTTTTAATAGAGGATTTTTTAGATTTTGTAACATTTTAAAAAAAATAATACATTTTTTATTAAATTTATATTAAATAAATTAATATTATTAAAAAAATTAGATATCTAAAAGTTCAAGGTAAATTTTAATACAAATTTAAAAGGTCACTATATATATAATTATATGAGATAAAAAATTACAACTAATGATAATAGTTTTATCAAAATTCAGTCTGATCTTTATGCACGTGATCTGATATTAATATACATATACTGTAGATAACCAAATACAGCTCTGTTTATTTTTCAAAAAACATATACTCTTTCTTTTCTATTTTCTTCTTATTTTTATTACATTTTACAGGTATATTAATTATTATATTTTTGTTATTAAATTTATGACTAACTATATTTTATTTTATGATATTAACTTTCTTTTTTTTTGATATTACTAATATTATTTTTTTTTTTATATTTTACTAACATCATCCTGTATTTTTTTTTTTTATAAATTTTATTAAGCTTTTCATAATACCTTTTTTTTAAGTAAAATGTTGAAGCCTAGGGCCTTAATTAGTTTCAGTAATTATTGAACTGTACTGATCAGTTTTAGTATTAGAGGAGTTTCAGTTTTATGATTTATCAAATTGAAACTTTTAGTTTCAGTATCAGTTTTGCGATTTATTGAACTGATTTACTAATAATAAAAACATTTTTTGAAAAATGTTTTTTTATTAGATAATGTAGTTAAAAAAAATGTTTTGTGATATTTTTTTGCAAAATTTGTGAAAAACGTTGTGAAACATTTTACACATAACATTTTTTATATATGCAATTTAATATAAAAAATAATGTTTTGCAACGTTATTTTTCCATTTTATTTGACAATATTGTGAAACATTTTTTATGAAGTAATTTAATATAAAAAAATATTTCACAATATTTTTTTTGTAAAATTAATAAAAAAATGTTGCAAAATATTTTTTACAGATAATTTAATTTAAAAAAAAACATTTCAAAATGGTTTTTCTGAGAAATTTACAAAATTGTTATAAAACGTTTTTATTAAACAATTTAATATAAAAAATGTCTCGCAACATTTTTTCTTTATTATTAAACAATTTAATATAAAAAAATATCTCGCAACATTTTTTATTGTCATTTTAATAAAAAATATTACAAAACATTTTTTATAGATAATTTAATAAAAAAAATCATTTCGCAATGTTATTTAATAAAAAAATAGTGCGAAATAATTTTTACTAATAATGTTCAGTAAATCAGTTCAGTTTTTGGTAATTACCAGTTAGTTTCAGTAATCACTAATACTGATACTGATCAATTCAGTTTAGTATCAGTTTTTGTAAAAACTAAACTAAACTGAATCGATCAGAGCCTTATTGAAACCACATAAGATTTATTAACAGATAGGAAGAGTGTCATAGACACCCATTAATACAGAAATCCATACTCCTAACTAAAAACCAGTCTTATCATCTGCTAAAAAATTAACAAAAATTATAAAATGATAAAGAGAAAAAATGATGTAAAAAAGAAAATATTGTGCTACAACTGGATGAAAATCTAAGTAACAATACAAAAATTCCTTTAAGTTTGTAAATTACCTGCTACTAACTTTCCTAATATTCTCTGCATTTTCATGATTTCTGCATATAGTTGTCATTTAGAGATTTTAGGTTCCTTTTGATTGTTCTACACTGGTTTCTATTAAGACGAATTGGAAGATGCAGTTGTATGCTGATTAAGATTTGAATTCTTTACCTGTGAATTTCTTATTTGGATTGTGTTAGACCCAGATGCTAGAGTGGATCATGACTTGGTAAAAGACAAAAGAGGAACTAGAACTTGTTCGCTTAACCAATTTTAAGAAGAAGTTCTGTGATACCTATGTCTTCTTCTTTTTGATGATAAAGGCTAACAGGAGATGCTTATACCAGGATATGTTTGCATCAAACCAGAAAGTCAGATTATTTATACACTTATATAAATGGTCTTAAGATTTGAAATAACTAATGATCTTTCATTTACTATTTGCAAATTTAATTTCTTTGAACATTTTTACATTCAGTTCTCTTAGAAAAGCTTCATATTAAGTTTCACCAGGGAGGCTATTATCATGGATTCAAAAGGATCAAATATCACAGCCTGGAATCACTTACATTCTTTTTGTTCTTTGAGTGATCACGATGTAAGAAACCAGCAGACAGGAATATTTGTGAGGGGAACTATCCACTGCAACTTGTATTGTCTAAAGAATTCAGATATAACAAGTCTACATCTTACTGTCATGTATTTGTGCTGCCGTTTAACAGATATTGATATTACATTACCTCAAATGGATAGGTGTTTCAACAATGTATAGTTATCCCATTTCACAAGTATATCATATATAAGGATATCTTGAACAAAATTGCATCTAAAAGAAGCTTGATATCCCATAATAATGAAAATCGTCTTCTTTTTCTGTGTCTTCAACTTTTTTTCTTTACTAGTGCCTAGCAATTCAGGTATTAATGCGGAGGAAGTTTTTGCTTGTGAAGTCTTTTCCTTAGGCTAAGAGGAGAATTAGTATAGAAAAAAATGCTTCTTGAGCAAGTATATCATCCCAGGTATTTATAAAAGTCAGGTCTATAATGATAATCTTTTTGTTTTTATTCTTCTTCTTTTCTTTGCCTTTGAAACTTGATTTGACAATAATTGATTATGTGACTAAATTTAATTGGTATGTGTCATGAAATAAATTATCCAAAACTATTTTATATACAACAGCTAATTCTAGGATAGGCGTTACTTTGTTTACATCTTCTAAATTTAGTATGTCAGGTTTTTGAGAGTACATAGACTGTGTATTAATAAGAGACACTAGTAGGTGGTAAGTAATAAGTGACATAAGTTTGCTTTATAGCTTGGCTTGTTTGGCTAGTTGTAATATTGGTGTGTGTGTTTCTTGAAGTTAGTATCGTCCTAACTGCATGGCTTTTTTTCACTCAGCTACTCCAGTCTTATTTAATAAAAAGTGCGGGTTTATCAGGAACAAAGTACCCAAGTTGCGTATAAAAGTATTTATAAATTTAGTTGAAAACTCTCTGAAGGTGTTGTATGTAGTTGTATATTTCTTGTGTAATAGTTATATTTATATAGTATTATATCTAAAAACACGTCAAAAAAAATTTTTTAATAAAAATTTTTTGCAAAAAATTTGGTCCAACAGGTTAGGAAAAAGAGTTTTTCAACTCTTTATAATACTAACTTTTTGTATTTCAGTTGTGTATTTTATTATAATTATTTACTAACTTTTTATATTTACGCTTTACTATTTATTTATTAAGGGTAGAGTGTATCTATGCCACAACATATATATGATTTTAGACTAAAAAATGTAGATCATCACGTGACCTAAAACAAGCAAAATTTATGATTTCTCGCAAACTACCATATGAATTTTGTTAAATACACATTTAAAAAGAGTATAAACATGTGCTTCATTTATTTATTAAAGTGTTTAACTATTTGCTATTAGTCTTTTTGAATGTATTTAGACTTTTAAAATCAAATATGACTAATAATAAAAAAATAAAATGGTATTAATAAAAATTTTATTTGAATAAGTAAATGCACAATGATTTTTTGACATAAATATTCTTTTTTATTATATTATTAACTTGTAAGGTTTCATAAGTTTTAAAGTTAATTTGAAGATATGTTCTCTAGGTGATTCGCAACTTACTATAGGAGATTCGCAATTTAATGACGACTTCATAGTGTAATATTTCGTTATAAGCCTTATTTGTATTATACTTTACTAAAGTTTATTTAAAAGACAGAAACTCTAGCTTTTTAAAGAATACTTTTAAACAGTTTTTCATAAAATATTGAGTGAGTTTTCCTTGTAGCGAAGTAAAAAAAAAAAATGATTTTTTTTTTTAGCTATATGATCAGCCATGTCGATCCCTCTACCCTTAAATAAATTTATAATAATAATTACTGACTATATTTTATTTTATAATATTAACTTCCTTTTTTTTAATATTTTTTTTTTTTATAAATTTTATCAAACTTTTCATAATACTAACTTTTTGTATTTATGTATTTTATTATAATTATTACTAATTTTTTATATTTATGCTAAAGTTGTCTGCCAAAACTCAATTGGCTAATATCAAAATGTCAAAACCTAAAATATGTTAAAATGCCAAAATATCGAAATAGTAAAGTTGCTGGATGAAACTAGGTAGTTTAGCAAACTGTCTAAATGTCGAAAGGGTAAAACTTGACAAAACTATATTAAAATCTTAGTAAAAAATTAGCGAAACTTGACAAATGTCAAAACTTATAGTAAATCATATTAAATAGCGAAACAATAGTAAAATATTATTAAAAAATCAGTAAAATTAGAGTTTAGACGTTTAGCCAAATTTAAAATTAGTTTAGGCAGGCAACCTTACAAAATAGTTTTGACATATCAAAATTATTAAAACTAGTTTCAACATGTCAAAACTGCTGAAATTAAACATCACAATGTTTTGCAACAGGTTTCATTCATTATAATAAAAATTAAAAAATAAGAAACGGTTTGCAATATTTTTTATTAAATAATTGAAAAACTGTTGCGAAATAGTTTTTTCTTTAAGTGAAAAATAAAACATTTCACAACATCTTTTATTAAATGCTTAAAAAACTGTTGTGAAATAGTTTTTTTTATTTAAATAAAAATTCAAAAATAAAAAATGTTTTGCAACATTTTTTATTAAATAATTGAAAAACTGTTACAAAGCAGTTTTTTTCGCTTAAAAATTCAAAAATAAAAAATGTTTTATAACATTTTTTATTAAATAATTGAAAAATTATTATGAAACGATTTTTTTCACTTAAAAATTCAAAAATAAAAAATGTTTCATAATGTTTTTTATTAAATAATTGAAAAACTGTTGTGAAATGATTTTTTTCGCTTAAAAATTCAAAAATAAAAAATGTTTTACAACATTTTTTATTAAATAATTGAAAAACTATTGCGAAATAGTTTTTTTTATTTAAAAATTCAAAAATAAAAATATTTTGCAATGTTTTTTATTAAATAATTGAAAACTGTTGCAAAACAGTTTTTTTCGCTTAAAAATTCAAAAATAAAAAACATTTTGCAATGTTTTTTATTAAATAATTGAAAAACTGTTACAAAATAGTTTTTTTTGCTTATAAATTCAAAAATAAAAAATGTTTTGCAACATTTTTTATTAAATAATTGAAAACCCATTGCAAAACAGTTTTTTTTGTTTAAAAATTAAAAAATAAAAAATGTTTCGCAACATTTTTTATTAAATAATTAAAAAACTATTGCAAAACAGTTTTTTTTGTTAAATTAACACTATGATATATATATATTATATATATCACATGTTGAAACTATTTCAGCATTTTGATAAATCAGAAGGTCAATATCAAAATGTCAAAATAGTTTTGACAATTTCAACATATCAAAACTCTTTAGTTTTGGCAGGTAACTTTAAATTGGATTTAAATTAATTTAATAAGAGCAATTAATAATTTTAAAAAAGTTTGATGCATTCTTTTTAAAAGCCACTGTAATTTATTTTTCAATATCTTTTAAAAAAACAATTTATTAAAAATATCAAAATAACAATTAATTGCTAATCCGCATATGAACGATAGACTAATTGAAATCCTGTTTTTACTTAATAATTGAAAAATAAATACTACATTTATATTCAGAATATATAACTTAGGGGTGGCGAAATATATTTTAAAGTATCAAAATTGATTTTTATGGAGTTATTTAACTTTAAAAATCGAAAAAATTGAAAAATTCCAAAAAAATCGGAAAAAAAGGAAAATTTGCATAGTTTTTGCTATTTTTAACGTTATAAAAAATTTTAGACGTCTAGCTGATATTTTTATAAGACAAAAAAAAAGTGGCGTGAATTTATAAGGAAATATGGCCAAAATTCAGCTAATTGGCAATGTTTAAGTATTTCGCTCAAAATTTCAAGCTTTATAATATTGATATCTAATAATTGTATTAAAAATGTCTAATTCCACAGTTTCCTTAGAAAAAATTTTAAGTGATTTTGTTAAAAATTGATAGACTTATCTATAGAGGAAAAAAGGATTTCATATGTTTTGCATTTTTAGACGGATTTGTAGGATTTTAAATTTTATAAAAATTATATTAAATATTTTGATAAAACAGATTTAGTCTTGTAGTACTTTCTATAAAATTTTTAAGTTAATTGAGTGAAGATTGACGGACTTGTCTATGTGAAGAATTAAGAGGAAAAAAAGATTTCATATGTTTTCCAATTTTTTTACACTTCTAGGTGGATTTGTAAAATTTTGAATTTTATAAAAAATATTTTCCACATTTGACAAAAAAGATTTTAGTCTTAAAGAACTTATAGTAAAAAATTTTTATGCGATTTGGTTACAAATTGATAAACTTACCTATAAGTGAAAAAAGGCTTTGATCGGCAACAAAATTTCTATCGATTATATGCGGATCGGCAATTAATTATTATTTTTTTTTTATTTAAACTTAAAAATTTAATTTTGAAAGTAAATTTATTTTTTTATAAAAATATTAGCACAAAATCTGCAATATATAGAAATATTGAACTAAAAAAAAAATATTAATTTCTTTTTTTTCTACTTTTGAAAAAAATTTTAATATTAATATTATTAATATTAATATTTATTATACTTTTATAATTAGAATGCCAAAAATTTTGAATTCAAACTTTATTTTAAAGGTATTTATTCTTTTGAATTTTTATTAATATTATTTAATAAAAGCGGATATTTGCTTTATTAATCCAAAACATTAAATTAAAGATATATTTAAACTCTATTTTAAAAAAATAATTTTTTTTAACAAATATTAACTAAAATTTATTTTATTTATTTATTTTTATTTTTTTTTATAAGTCTAAATGCTAAAGTACCAGGTCTAAACTTTATTTTAAAGGTAAACTTCAAATAATTAAATTTTTTTTGCATATATAGAAGGAATTTTATAGTGGTAATATTTACATTTAGTTTTTTTACTAAAAAGCTAAAAGTTTAGTTTCAAACTTATTTTGAAATGCAAACTTTGAAATTATTATTTCTTTTATTAAATATATTTAATGAAGAGTAAATTTATTTAACGCACCCTGTGTTGTAACACACCCCTATCATGTGATAAATTTTATTGGTTGCGGTTTAATTTAGATTATCATTAAGAATTAAAATAATTGGCTAAAATTTATTGTACAAAAAAAAATAACAAAATTTATATATTAAACTATGACTTTATTCCTTTAAATCCTGTTTATCAAAAGTAATATTTTTTACAATTATTTATCTTTAACATAACTAGTAATGATAATAATGATACAAAAAAGAGAAGCCTAACAATTATGATAATAAGAGAGAGAAATAATGGAAATAATATTAGAAACAAATAATTGGAGATAATGAAGATGATAGGAGACAAAAGATATAGTAAAAAAAAGAAAGATAGTGAAAAGAAGAGGGAAAGAATGTGAAAATAAAAGGAACAGGATCGAAAACAAAAGAAAATAGGGACAAAATGAAAGGGAATAGAAATGAAAATAAAAAGATAATGGGAGGGACAAAAAAAAGAAAAGATGACAAGAAGGTGACAAAAAAATGAAAGGATGACAAAAGGAAGATGAACAAAACGAAAGGATGATGAAAAACGAAGAGATGATAAGAAAGGAATGAAAAGATGAAAAGATGATGAGGAGAAATGAAAAGATGATAAGAATAAAATGATGATAAAAACAAAACAATGATAAGAACAAAATGATAAGGATGAAATGATAATTGATGATGAGAACGAAATAATAATTGATGAAGACAAAATGATAATTGATAAGGATGAAACAACGATGAGGACAAATTGGTGATAAGGATGAAACGATCATAAGAATGAAAGGAAAAAGGAGCGATAATGAAAAAGAAGAAAGTGAATGAAAATGAAAGAAAAGGGGAATAAATTAACGAAAGATAAACCATAAAAAGAAGAAAAAATAGTTAATAAAAATGAAATATGAAAACGAAATTGAAAAAAGACAAGAAAAAAAATGCCATACCTGGAACG
The DNA here is from genome assembly GCA_015698045.1 of Rhizophagus clarus. NCBI lineage: Eukaryota > Fungi > Glomeromycota > Glomeromycetes > Glomerales > Glomeraceae > Rhizophagus > Rhizophagus clarus. The sequence goes on along the minus strand of BLAL01000252.1, from coordinate 505,927 downwards.
CCCTCGGAGACATCTGAAAATGAAAAGGTAAGGGTTGTTTCTTTTTTTTTCGTTAATCTCGTTTAAGAACATTTTCTAACGTTCCTCTATTATCTTTTTTTTATAGAAACACCCTGGAGACTTCTGGAGACAAAAAGGTAGGGTTTATTTCTTTTTTTTTGTTAATTTTATTTAAGAACATTTCTAACGTTTTTATATTAGTTTTTTTATAGGAACGCCTCTTGGAGACGAAATGATAAAATAATAAAAAGTTGCAACGCGCTTAACGGCTTAAGATTATAAAAACAATTAAACACGTGATAAGGGGTGCGTTAAATAAATTATTCCTTTAATGAATATTAATTATGTATAATATTTAGTGCTTTAAACAAGTTAAATCAACACAGGTTAATTTGTAAATTGAATCAAATCAATTTGAATATTTTTCTGTCATGTAATGATAATTTCAGTTATGAGTTAATCCTAATTTGAATTAATTCTAAATTTAAAATAAAACTCAATTCAATTCAAGTTGATCTAAATTAAATAAAATTTGCAATATTATTATGAATTTTAATATTCTACTAATAAAAAAATACATTTTTATTAGTAAAAAAATAACAAATTGGCTAAATAATTTGATGGCTATTAGATAATTTATTAAAAAAATGATTAATAACATTTTTTTATTAATATAATTAAAATATTGTGAAAAATATTTTTTTTGTTAATTCATATGTCAAAAATATTTCATAACAGTTTTTATTAATAGAGTAAATTTATTTAACGCACCCTGCGTTGTAACGCACCCCCTATTACGTGATAAATTTTATTGGTTACAGTTTAATTTAGATTATCGTTAAGAATTAAAATAATTGGCTAAAATTTATTGTACAAAAAAAATAACAAAATTTATATATTAAACTGACTTTATTCCTTTAAATCCTGTTTATCAAAGGTAATATTTTTTACAATTATTTATCTTTAACATAACTAGTAATGATAATAATGATACAAAAAAGAGAAGCCTAACAATTATGATAATAAGAGAGAGAAATAATGGAAATAATATTAGAAACAAATAATTGGAGATAATGAAGATGATAGGAGACAAAAGATATAGTAAAAAAAAGAAAGATAGTGAAAAGAAGAGGGAAAGAATGTGAAAATAAAAGGAACAGGATCGAAAACAAAAGAAAATAGGGACAAAATGAAAGGGAATAGAAATGAAAATAAAAAGATAATGGGAGGGGCAAAAAAAAGAAAAGATGACAAGAAGGTGACAAAAAAATGAAAGGATGACAAAAGGAAGATGAACAAAACGAAAGGATGATGAAAAACGAAGAGATGATAAGAAAGGAATGAAAAGATGAAAAGATGATGAGGAGAAATGAAAAGATGACAAGAATAAAATGATGATAAAAACAAAACAATGATAAGAACAAAATGATAAGGATGAAATGATAATTGATGATGAGAACGAAATAATAATTGATGAAGACAAAATGATAATTGATAAGGATGAAACAACGATGAGGACAAATTGGTGATAAGGATGAAACGATCATAAGAATGAAAGGAAAAAGGAGCGATAATGAAAAAGAAGAAAGTGAATGAAAATGAAAGAAAAGGGGAATAAATTAACGAAAGATAAACCATAAAAAGAAGAAAAAATAGTTAATAAAAATGAAATATGAAAACGAAATTGAAAAAAGACAAGAAAAAAAATGCCATACCTGGAACGCCCTCGGAGACATCTGAAAATGAAAAGGTAAGGGTTGTTTCTTTTTTTTTCGTTAATCTCGTTTAAGAACATTTCCTAACGTTCCTCTATTATCTTTTTTTTATAGAAACACCCTGGAGACTTCTGGAGACAAAAAGGTAGGGTTTATTTCTTTTTTTTTGTTAATTTTATTTAAGAACATTTCTAACGTTTTTATATTAGTTTTTTTATAGGAACGCCTCTTGGAGTCGAAATGATAAAATAATAAAAAGTTGCAACACGCTTAACGGCTTAAGATTATAAAAACAATTAAACACGTGATAAGGGGTGCGTTAAATAAATTATTCCTTTAATGAATATTAATTATGTATAATATTTAGTGCTTTAAACAAGTTAAATCAACACAGGTTAATTTGTAAATTGAATCAAATCAATTTGAATATTTTTCTGTCATGTAATGATAATTTCAGTTATGAGTTAATCCTAATTTGAATTAATTCTAAATTTAAAATAAAACTCAATTCAATTCAAGTTGATCTAAATTAAATAAAATTTGCAATATTATTATGAATTTTAATATTCTACTAATAAAAAAATACATTTTTATTAGTAAAAAAATAACAAATTGGCTAAATAATTTGATGGCTATTAGATAATTTATTAAAAAAATGATTAATAACATTTTTTTATTAATATAATTAAAATATTGTGAAAAATATTTTTTTTGTTAATTCATATGTCAAAAATATTTCATAACAGTTTTTATTAATAGAGTAAATTTATTTAACGCACCCTGCGTTGTAACGCACCCCCTATTACGTGATAAATTTTATTGGTTACAGTTTAATTTAGATTATCGTTAAGAATTAAAATAATTGGCTAAAATTTATTGTACAAAAAAAATAACAAAATTTATATATTAAACTGACTTTATTCCTTTAAATCCTGTTTATCAAAGGTAATATTTTTTACAATTATTTATCTTTAACATAACTAGTAATGATAATAATAATACAAAAAAGAGAAGCCTAACAATTATGATAATAAGAGAGAGAAATAATGGAAATAATATTAGAAACAAATAATTAGAGATAACGAAGATGATAGGAGACAAAAGATATAGTAAAAAAAAAGAAAGATAGTGAAAAAAAGAGGGAAAGAATGTGAAAATAAAAGGAACAGGATTGAAAATAAAAGGAAATAGGGACAAAATGAAATGAAATAAAAATGAAAATAAAAAGATAATGGGAGGGGCAAAAAAAGAAAAGATGATAAGAAGGGGACAAAAAAATAAAAGGATGACAAAAGGGAGATGAACAAAATGAAAGGATGATGAAAAACGAAGAGATAATAAGAAAGGAATAAAAAGATGAAAAGATGATGAGGAGAAATGAAAAGATGACAAGAATAAAATGATGATAAAAACAAAACAATGATAAGAACAAAATGATAAGGATGAAATGATAATTGATGATGAGAACGAAATGATAATTGATGGTGAAGACGAAACAATAATTGGTGATGAGGATGGATGAAACAATAATTAATGATAAGGACAGACAAAACAATAATTGATGATAAGGACGAAATGATAATTGATGATGAAGACAAAATGATGATTGATGAGGATGAAACAACGATGAGGACAAAATGGTGGTAAGGATAAAACGATCATGAGAATGAAAGGAAAAAGGAGCAATAATGAAAAAGAAGAAAGTGAATGAAAACGAAAAGAAAAGGGAATAAATTAACGAAAGATAAACCATAAAAAGAAAAAAAATAGTTAGTAAAAATGAAATATGAAAACAAAATTAAAAAAAAAGATAAGAAAAAATACTATACCTTGTTCGCAAAACTAAGATCTAAAAAAAAAGGAGGCGAAATGATGATGATGAAATGAAATCGATGATGAGAATGAAATGATAATTAATGATAAAGACGAAATGATAATTGGTGATGAGGATGGATGTATGAAACAATAATCGATGATAAGGACGAATAAAATGATGATTGATGATAAGGACGAAATGATAATTGATGATGAAGATGAAATGATGATTGATGAGGATGAAATAACGATGAGGACAAAATGGTAATAAGGATAAAACGATCATGAGAATAAAAGAAAAAAGGAGCGATAATGAAAAAGAAGAAAGTGAATGAAAACGAAAGGAAAGGGAATAAATTAACAAAAGATAAACCATAAAAAGAAGAAAAAATAGTTAGTAAAAATGAAATATGAAAACGAAATTAAAAAAAAAAATAAGAAAAATGTCATACCTTGTTCGCAAAACTAAGACCTAAAAAAAAAGTAGGCGAAATGATGATGATAAAATGAAATCGATGATGAGGATGAAATGATAATTAATGATAAAGACGAAATGATGAGAACAGATGTATGAAACAATAATCGATGATAAGGACAGACAAAACGATAATTGATGATAAGAACGAAATGATAATTGATGATGAAGACGAAATAATGATTGATAAGGATGAAACAACGATGAGGACAAAATGGTGATAAGGATGAAATGATCATGAGAATGAAAGGAAAAAGGAGCGATAATGAAAAAGAAGAAAGTGAATGAAAACGAAAAGAAAAGGAGAATAAATTAACGAAAGATAAACCATAAAAAGAAGAAAAAATAGTTAATAAAAATGAAATATGAAAACGAAATTGAAAAAAGACAAGAAAAAAATGCCATACCTGGAACGCTCTCAAAGACATCTGGAAATGAAAAGGTAAGGGTTGTTTCTTTTTTTTTTGTTAATCTCGTTTAAGAATATTCCCTAACGTCCCTTCATTGTCTTTTTTTTTATAGAAGCATCCCTGGAGACTTCTGGAGACAAAAAGATAGGATTTATTTCTTTTTTTTTGTTAATTTTATTTAACATTTTTAACGTTTTTTTATTGTATTTTTTTATAGGAATGCCTCTTTGAGACGAAATAAAATAATGAAAAGTTGCAACGTGCTTAACGGCTTAAGATTATTTTATAAATAAAATAAAAACAATTAAACACGTGATAAGGGGTGCGTTATAACGCAGGGGTGCGTTAAATAAATTATTCCTAAAATTTTTATAATAATATACTGATAATTAAATATACCAATATTTTTTCTTCAAAACAATAGTATCAGTACATAGAGATTTGACTGTAATGTTTATTCATTACAACAGCAAAATTTAATGTACTTTACTTCTGCTTTACAATTAGAGCATTATGAAAACTCATCTTATATCTGATGACTAATCTACAAAGAGTAAAAGTATGAAAGAATAATTTTAAATTATCTGTTACAAATACTAGTAACTAAAGTATTAAACAATATAAATATCATACTTCACTCTTCTTATCATTTGTTCTATCTTCAGGTAGACTGAACAATTTTTTTTTCAGTAGAACTTTTAAAAAAATTGTTTACTTCATCACTCAAATCCTATGGTCAATATCATAAATGACATAAAAAATATTAAAATAATATATACTTATGTAATTATTTATATATCTGGAAGTTTTTCAATTCTCAATACTGGTTGGCAAAGTTAATATTAATAATAGATCATTGTCTTTATATTTATCATCTAGTAATGTAAGATTCAGAAAAATGTCTTTTCAAACTTAATACCATCAGATAATGTACTTTTTTAATTAAAATTAAATTAATTATCTTCTGTAAAGTGCAATAAAAATTTAAAGTTATATATTGATCCTTTTTTTTGATGATATTTTTTTTGATGAATATTTTTCTTCATTCTAAAATTTAAAAATTTATAGTTTATTACAAATAAATCACAAATAATTAGTTTTATAAATTTTCATATTTGAACAATATGAACTTCAAATTTTTAATTTTTTAAGAATGTATCATATTTTCATGAATTATGAAATTTAGATATACAATGTAATGATTTTACCTTTTTCTTATTAGTAGCCATCTTCATTTTCATATCATGATAATGTTTTAATTGTTATTATATGTCACGTCATTTCTAGTTGAAAGTTGGTTTATCTACTTTATCTACAGGTTCTTAACATTAACATTTACACATTTTTGTTTTGAGCTTTTTACTAATATAGTTCAATTCTTTTGTAAAAAATATATATGAGTTAGTATACTAAGTTACACAATAATGATAATAATAATAATAATATAGCAAAAAAAGTATTGAATTAAGAGCTTATTCTTGTTAAATTAATAGTTCTAGCTTATATTAAATATTAAACAAACAGTTTATCACTGGAGACTAGCAGTTCTAGCTTATGTTAAATATCAAACAAGTAATTCATTACTGTTCAAATTAAGTTCTTAACTTATTCAAATTCTACTAATAAATATTACTAATGAATATACTTTCTAATCATCCAAAATCTTTTAAGCTTTTGCTCTTCTTATTGCATTAAAATCAAACTTAAAATTTGCTGCCAAATAAAGATCTTTGTTTATACAATCTGGAACTTATTTTAAATCCTTTTGTTTTATTTGTTCTACTTTCAAATGATAATTACAATATTTAAACACTTTCAGACTTTAATCATATTGATGTGATAAAAAGCTGTTAGCATAGCATTAAATTTATAATTATAAAAGTAAAAAAAAAGTAAGATCAATTAGAAATATTATGGTCTACTTGATATGAAAAAAAATTTTATTTTTATATGATTATTTTATCATATAAATATACTAAATACGTATTTATGATAACTGCATATTTTTTCAGATAACTCAAATATCAGTTAAATGATATTAGGTTAATTATATAAAAATTAATACACAAGTAGATTTGATTTTACTTAGGGATGCTAAAAGTTCAGTTATAGCTGATTGTAATCAGTTTTTACCAATTTAGTTCAATTCAGTTTTAATCTAAAATTAACTGGTTAATTATTAGTTTTATATATAAAAAACTAATTAAAAAACTGATCAGCTAATTATAAATATTATTTTATAGTATATCCTGAAAAATATCTTTGTTTCAATTAAGAATAACAAAAACATAAGTTTTTTAATATTTAAATTTATAGTATTTTCTTTTTTAAAATTATAGAAGAATTTTATTTTATGCATTTTTTGTATTATCAAAAAATCATAAATTTTTGTAAGAAAAAATTGTGTAAATTAAATATTATTATTAAATAAAGTCATAATTAACACTTTTTAATAATATTTTATTCAATTTTGCAATCAGTTTTACAGTTTAGTTTTATCAGTTAGTTTTGCAGTCAGTTCAGTTTTGATTGAAAACTGCAATTTTAAAATTAAAACTGAATTAAACTAATTATTAATATCCTTAATCTTACTGAATAATTTTACTTAAGCATAAAAAGATGATTTCATTTAACCAAAGTAATATTATAATTACATTTTAAAATTAAAAGAGAAAAAAAAATTTTTGATTAGTACTATTTGAAAAATACAAATTTCTTCATACAGTCAAACCTCAATGTACCGATACAGTTGTTTTGGGGGAATTGTATCGGTATATCATATTATCGGTATATTGTAAATTTATACGTATTATGTGAAATTTATATCGTTGATCAATTTATTATAAAATTAGATATAAAATTCGTATTATTATTATTAAAACGATAGATTTAACCAATATTTATTAGTATTTGTATATTAAGAAACAAAAATATCAGCGTACATATTATACAATTTGAATAAAATGATCCAATGTAGTTTGTTTTAGGCTATTAATATGTGATTTTAAAACTTTATGTCTTAGTTTTCGTAATAAACTTGTTTCATTTGGATCAATAGAAATATCTAATGAATATTCAAAAAATAAAACAAGATTATCCAAATTATCTAGAGCTTCCGTTTTTGAAATTACCTTTGGAGATTCTTCAATTGGATCCGTTTTTGGTTCATCATCATTTGATTTTATTATGGATACAATTTCTTCATCAGTCAGCCCTCCATCAACTTGTAAACGATCATCAATATGAAGGAATTCTTCCGCATCCATAGGATCATCATACGGAAGTTGGTCGATAAGTTCTTGTAATTCTATTTCATTGTAGGCTTCTTGATCAGCTTGATCTTCATTTTCTTCGCCTTCATCAATTTCATCTTGTGGAAGAATTCCTGTATGTCTCCAACAGTTAACAATTGTTCGTTGACTTACAAAATCCCAAGCTTCTTTACTAAAATTAATAGCATCACAAATATTTATAGGAGTAACTCCTTTGTTTAATTCTTGAGAAATTTCATACGCTTCAATTCTGTTCCTAACGATCAATTTCCGGTACTGTGCCTAAATAATTAAAAATTAATAATCTTTATATTTATAAGTTAATAATTAAATATCAACTTACCTTAAAAGATTTAATAATTCCTGCATCGCAAGGTTGCAAATGTGCTGTAGTATTTGGTAGCAGAAAGTGTACAGTCACATTTGTCAATCTCACATTTTCATCAATAACGTGTACGGGAGCGTTATCAACAAGTAATAGAATTTTGCGATTTTGTAATCGCATTCGTTTATCCAATTTTGTGAGGTAATCGTTCCATACAGACACTTGCATCCAGGAAGTTGAGTTCCAATAATATTCTACCGGTAAATCTTCTTTTTTTTTTTTATGTAACGCTCGAGGATTTTGATAAGCGTGAATAAAAAGTGGTTTCATTTTTTCTGTACCAGTTGCATTGCACGTGAAGAGTAGTGTAACTCGTTTTTTGGATTTTTTCTTCCCAGCAAGAGGACCTTGCGCTAACGTTTTTGAAGGTTCAAGATCCCAATACAACCCTAAAAATGAAAAAAAAAATTATTATGTGCTCAACATTATTTAAAATATATTCAGCTTACCCGTTTCATCACAATTAAAAACATCGTTTAAATCATAATTTTTAAGAATTTCACGCAATTTATTCCTCTCTTCATCTAATATTTCCAGAGGTGCACTGTTTGCTTCACCCCACTTAACATGCTCTTTTAAATTATACCATTTTTTAAATTTATCCATCCACCCATTAGAAGCTGAAAACCTAGTAATTTCAAATTGCTGTGCAAAGAATTTAGCTTTTTCGCGCAAGATATCACCATTAATTACAAGATTTGCAGAAAGTGCGTTTGTAATCCACAATGAAAGGGCCTCTTCAACTTGGGGAAAATGAACCTGCTTTTCTCTTTGTTTATTTGACTCTTCTGAGTCTGGATTAATAAAAAGCCACTTATCTTTTTTTTTTAAAATATCAGAAACAGTATTTTGTTTGATATTATATAAGTTGGCAAGTTCTGTTTGGGTAAGCCGTGGTGTTTTTTGAGAATCTAAACAGAGTTGGTGCTTCTGCGCATGTGTTAAAACAACTCTTTTGTTTGGTTGAGAGGACTCTTTGGTGGATTTTCTTTTTCCTTGTTGAGACATGATACATGTTTTGTGTAAAACACGAACTATTCGATGGTTTTTTTATTAAAAACATTTTTTAAGAACGAAACATTTGTCACATGTAGAAATTTGGGCATTTACATTATGTAAAATAGCCGATAATCTCAATATAACATGTGGTGTAACCTGAATATCGTTACATTTTTATTATACACAATTATACAGGGACAAAGGATGAATATCGGTACACGTTACATCGCGAATCTATATGTGATATCGGTATAGTGAGGTTTTTTTATTAAATATGAAATGGGACAGTGAAAATTTATCGATATAGGAAATTATCGGTATATAGGGTATCGGTACATTGAGGTTTGACTGTAAATATTATATTTAAGAAGTTATCTAGGTGCCACCCTGGGTGGTATCAGTTTTTCTGCCACCCCTATCACATGACTTAAAAATATAATTTGATTGGCTAATTTTTAATCGGTTAATTTTTAACTTTAAAATTTTTTTTCATAAAAAAAATTTTCGTAAGAATTAAATTTTGATAAAATACAATATAAATACAATAGTAAAACATCCGAAATAACTTAATAAACTTTAGTAACTTTTTTATTAAAATTTGTAATTTTGTATTGTATCATATATGCTATAGATAAACAATTATTTATTTAGTTTACAGTACTAGTAATAAATGACACGAATGACATCTAATAACAAATTACAATAGTAAAGAAAGAGATGTATAATGAAAAGAAGTAAAAGGAATAAAGTAAAATAAGAAATAAAATGAGGAACAAAAAGAAAAATCAAGGATGAAGGGATGATGAAATGAGAGATCAAGGAAGATAATGATGAAAGGAGTGATCAGGAATAAAAGAATGCTGAAAGGAGTGATCAAGAATGAAAGAGGAACGAAATAAATGATCAAGGACGAGATAGTGATGCAAGGAGCAATCAAAGATAAAAAGAGAACGAAAAAAAAAGATCAAGGATGAAATAATGACAAAAGAGAAACGATTAAGGATGAAGGGAGCATAAAATAACAATCAAGGATGAAATAATGATGAAAGGGGAGATCAAGAATGAAGAGGGAATTAAAGAAACAAAAATAATGATGAAAGGAGAGATCAAGGATGAAGAGGGAACAAAAGAAATAATCAAGGATAAAATAATGATGAAAGGAGCAATTAAGGATAAAAGGGAAATGAAAGGATAAAATAATAATGAAAGGAGCGATTAATGATGAAGAAGAAACGAAAGGAACAATCAAGGATGAAAGAGAGAGCAAAAGGAATGATCAAGAAGAAAAAGGGAATAAAAGAAACGATAAAGAATGAAAGGGGAAGCAAAAGAAACAAAAGTGGAAGCAAAAGAAACAATAAAAGATGAAAGTAATAGTAAAAAGAAATGATAAAGGACGAGAGGGAACAAAAAAACAATGAAGAATGAAAGAATTATGAAAAGGTGTGATAAAAAACGAAATAAAAAATGAAAATACCCAAAACAAAATGAAAATAAAATCGCAAAAAAAGAAAAGCCCAGCCGAAAAAAAAATAAGAAAAGATGGTTAGTTAAAGAAGACAAATCTAAAGATTCAAAGTGTCTTGAACTTACCATTTACTGGAAACTTGATGACGAAGTCTAAAGCCGTTAACCGTCAAAAAGATTAACCTGCAAAAAAAAGTGTTAACGTTAATTAACAAAAAATAAAATTGACAATACTGAAAAAGAAACTTACCAGAAGCTTCCAAGCCAAGAAAATAAGCACTTACAAATAGGGCTCCAGTTGGTTCAGTTCAGTTCAGTTTTTGCAAAAATCGATACCAAACTAAATTAATCAGTATCGGTATTAATGATTACTGAAACCGATCGGTAATTACTGAAAACTGAACCAATTTACTGAACATTTTTAGTAAAAAACGTTTTGCAACGTTTAGTAAAAAAAAAGTTGCGAAATGATTTTTTCTTATTAAATCATCCATAAAAAAACGTTTCGCAATATTTTTTATTAAAGTGACAAAAAAAAGTTGCGAGACGTTTTTTTATATTAAATCGTTTTATAAAAATGTTTTGCAACGTTTTTAAATAAAAAGGAAAATAACGTTGCAAAATGTTGTTTTCTATATTAAATTTCTGATGTAAAAAACATTTTACAACATTTTTTACAAGTTTTGTAAAATAACGTTGCAAAACATTATTTTTTTTATATCAAACGTTTATGTAAAAAACATTTCACAACATTTTTTACAATATTCGCAAAAATAACATTGCGAAATGTTATTTTTCATATTAAATTGTTTATGTAAAAAACGTTTCACAACATTTTTTACAAGTTCTACAAAAATAACATTGCGAAATGTTATTTTTTTTATCAAATCGTTTATGTAAAAAACGTTTCGTAACGTTTTTTACAAGTTTTGCAAAAATAACATTGTGAAATGTTATTTTTCATCAAATCGTTTATGTAAAAAATGTTTCACAACATTTTTTACAATGTTCGCAAAAATAACTTTGCGAAAAAAACATTTTGCAACATTTTTTACAAGTTCTGCAAAAATAACGTTGCAAAATTTTATTTTTTATATCAAACGTTTATGTAAAAAACGTTTCACAACATTTTTTTTTAACTACATTATTTAATAAAAAGACGTTTTTCTTATAAAAAAAAATGTTTTTATTATCGGTAAATTGGTTCAGTAAATTGCAAAACCGATACTGAAACTAAAAGTTTCAGTTTGATAAATCATAAAACTGAAACCATTCTGACACTGAAACCGGTCAGTACAGTTTGATAATTACTGAAACTGATCAGAGCCCTATTTACAAAAAAAAGAACGTTATTTAATGCTGATTTATAATAAAAAAAAACGATTTAAAAAAATAAAACATACTGAAAGTAACGAAAGTAAAAAGCTAGGGAATTGAGTCGACGCCCAAAATCATTGTTCGATTAATTGGTTAAAATTTTTTAGGCAAGATCGACCAAAATCGACTAATAAGCTGTAATCGATTAAAGTTCGATTAGGTATACTCGATCTAATAAACTCAAACAATTAATCGAACAATTAATCAATTAAATGTCATAAATAATTAGTATTTTATTAGTAAATTAAAATAAATAAAAAATAAATATAATAGTATTTATGCAGTTTTATACTTTCGCATTATTTATTTATAAGGAACCATCAATTTTACATAGTTTCAAAATTATTATTAAATTGACATACAGTACATGTCAAACAAACTACTTAAATACATTAAAATATTCACTATTTCTCTTGAGAAATAGTAATTCAGTAACTGTAGATGCTTTTAACCGGTTCCTTTCTTCACAAATTTGATTTCCAGCATCACTGAATAGTCTTTCACTTGGAACTAACGTGGCTGGTATACATAAATATTTACGAGCTAATTCATATAACACTGGAAATGAATCTTTATTATTTTGCCACCATTGAAAAGGATTGGTATTGTAAGAAGCTTGAGGAGTCCTAAAATAATTGTTAAATTCAGTATCTTCATTTTCTTCTATAACTTGAGGGCTAAAAATATATGCGTGAAAACGGTCAATTGATGAATTATTATTAGAAAAATTTTCTTCAGGTTGTGTATTATTTTGAGGCTTAATCTCATCATACTGAACTTTCAGTTCAACCTTTACTCTTTCTCGCAATTCATTAGGCCAACCATGTATTCTTTTGCATTGGGGATCAAGAATAGTTGCCAAAAGCATAGCCATAGGAGGATCATTTCAATAATCAAATAAAGCACCATAAATTTCCTTTTGAACTTTATTAATTATAGATGCAGTATTTAGCTATTATTGATGATGTTGACGTTAAGGTTATTGTTGATGTTGTTGATGTTGAGATTGTTGTTGTTGAGATTATTGTTGAAGTTGTTGATGTTGAGATTGTTGTCTTATAGTAACATTTGGCTGTATACGCTGTTCATCTTCTTCCTCTTCATCTGACTCACTTTCTCCCTCATCCTTATTATCACTTTCTTCATTATCATCTTCTAATTCATTATCATCATCTATAATTACATTAACAATTATTAAAAATTAGAAGTTGAAATAAAAAAATAAAAAAAATTTTCAAACAATTAAAAATTTTCATCACCATTACCTTCAATACCTTCTTCATTTTCATCATCATCTTCAATTAAAGGTATATAGTAAAATCTAATAGATTCTAAAGTTGAATATATTAAGGATATTGTGCAATATTTTTCACCACCCAAAAATGTGGTTGCACGCTCAATTGGTTGATCAGTCTCACATAACGGTGTTTTTATGCTATGATCACGAACTTGAATTTATTGCTTGAAGTAAAGCAAGTAAGACAATATTCCAACTTATCTTGGAAATACAACTTCGCTAATTCAGGATCATAAGAGAACTGATTTCCATTCTTGCGGTACCATGAGCCATGTAATCCATAATTCCCATGTTTTCCATTGCAAATAGGACATGATGAGCTCCACGGCTGAGATGATGTAAAATTATAATTATCGATCCCTCTAAAGTTATTTCAGAATTTCAAGTATGAGAAGTACTCTAAGACGGATTTGATAATTAATTATTCTGGATCAAGTCTGACTTCAAAAATTATAGGCCCTTTTTCTGGCTTCGAATTTATAACTTCCGATTCATGTACTTCTGTTAGTTGCCATGGCTCATTTCTAGTTTGTTTTTTATATCTTTTGTATAATTTGGAACGAATCTTATCTGTTAAAATACTTGGTAATCCAATTAATTTGGTATGCCAATCCAGATATTTGGCGATTAGTATTTTATCAGACTCAGTCATTTTCTTTTTTATATGACTGCAAACAATTTAAATCCCCGCCCCTTTATTCTTTGAACTGCAGGGTGAGAAAAAAAACCTATCTGTTATACAGAGCTTGCGAGCCTGCAAGTAAGAAATATATCACTTTTCTTGCATCCTAAAATCTTTGATTGAGGGGGTAAGACTATGCAGTTATCTCAATTTCACGCTGTTCACATTTAATAAAGTAAGATCCGGCTTTATACTCACCTTTTATTTCTTTATCATCATGACCTAATTTGCATAATGGGCAGATGTAGTCCCTGCATGATGTCTCATCAGTAATCCCATAATAATCGAAATTTTCACAACTACATTCTCTATATAGATTAGGATATTGATCCAATATCTTGTTGCGAAAATAGGAGCAGTCATAAGTTGGATCAGATTGGGATGCAGATAATACATTTTCTGATGTACTTACCTTAGCTTTTGGAGGAATATATGCATTAGCCGGATTAATTTTTGAAGTCACATGACTCTGATCGTGAAGAATCTTCACGGTTTCATTGTGTGAACTTATCACTGAACTCACATGATCTATAATATTTTGTATTTGTGGGTAACTGAGACTCGAAATAGCATCTGCACTATAAGAGACCTGTTTAATTTTCTCTATTCCTAATGTATTGAATAACTTATATAATTTTCTAGCTCTAAGAATTTTTTGTCGCAAATTCACACCTGTTATATCAGGTAAAAGCTGTTTGATTTCTTGATATACCATAGATGTTGCAGTTTTTTTCTTAACTCCACCAACAACAAGGTTATCAATCCTTTTGTCATATTTTTCTATAAAGTAGCACCAGTATAAAATTGCTTCTTGACCAAGCTTATTAGCTTTTCTGAACATGCAAACTATATTTTGTGCGGTATTTGAAGATGGATCCTGTTCTTCTAAAGTTTGATCTGATGTAGATGTATGTGCAGGTGATGATAACTGTTGCTTTAACTCCTGTTCCACAATTATATTTTTATCCAACTTGGCAATAACTTCATCATGCAAATCGGATTTAAGTTCCTCCATGTCACATGACTCCAATCGTGAAGAATCTTCACGGTTTTCAAGATTACATGTTAATTTGGATGCATTAACTTGCGGTTGCTTCGATAAGACACCAGATGCGGATCTTATGCTCTCAGAACTAGCCTCATAAGATTGTGATAAGTCTTGCTCGTCTTGCTCTGAAGTTAACATGTCCGTGACCTCAGGGATTTTAGTCACGTCCTGAGAAATTACGAGTGCCTCTTGATCTTTCTGCTTCTTTTCCCGCCTCCTCTCTCTAATCTCATTACTAATGCTTTTCTTATATGCCTCATCCAAGAAATCGATCACTTTCTCATCATTACCATCAAGGTCACTAGGTGCTCGTCCTACTTCATTATTGAGCTGGTCTATTACAGAATCGGGTACATCAACAGTTGGCATCGCTTCTTCACCATTTTGTGTCTGACCAAATGACAACACCATCTCATCCACTGCTGAACCCTGTTCTAATAATGCAAGTCTAGCTTCAAGCTCTCCGACTCTAGATTTGAGTTCAGCATTCTCAGCATCACGCCTTGCATTCTCTTCAATAATTTGCTTCAGCCTTACATTCTCACCCTCAACCTCAGCAAATTTTAGCAACTTCTCTCTAAGTTCGGGAATCTCAGCATTCTCTTTCCTAAGCTCGGCAATCTCGACTAAGAGCTTGGCATTTTAATTCTCTCAATGAATCAGTGGATTGCATGTTCGATGATAATTTTTTATATGAGATGGAATAATTCAAAAGTTCGTTAGCATAGATAAAAAAACGAGGTGATATCCTCATCGGAATTACTGATTTATTGATATAGAAAATAAAATTACATGACTCGATGATACATTACAAAGTGAAACGGTGTTTCTATACTAATGCCTGCCGGTGTTTCGTTCATCTAAGCTATCTAAGCTATCTATATACTAACATATCCCAACATTAACTCTAATCCGATTTCATTTGTCTCAGCGTCGATATTCTGGATAGAATAAAATGGTCGTCAGCTTATGCATAGAAGAGTCAGAAATAAATTAACAATATTGGCCTTAGTAAAACTCACCGAAAGTATGTTCCCCGCCTAATAAGGTCCACGAAATTTCTGAACAAAAAAATAGAGATTAGCTTTACAAGCTATGAATCACTCCCTTGCAAATGCACAGTCACAGCCGAAAAAAATATATTTCATTCATACCTTAATTGTGAAGTGTCTCGTCCGGACTTTAATAATTTTTTCGTCAACACTTCTTAAACTGCGATAGGTTCATGCTCGGAAAAAATAGCACGACGGCTTGGGGTCGGAATAAGAAAAAAAAAGTTGTATACGTAAAATCTTACATCAGAGAAAACGTCTTAATTACACCAGATTTTAATTTAGTTGTCGTTATGACATAATTTAAAATTAATTTTATTGGCTACTAATTGTTGTTGTACAACCGAAGAATTAATAAATACCTCGTGAATGCAATCTGAGTAACGATAAATCATTTCTTTTCGCTTACCGATATAACTTTTTTTTTACTATGCTTATATCATTATATAACCTTTTTTTTTACTGTGCTTATATCATTAAATAAACTTTTTTTTATACTATTTCGTGTCACAAATTAATAGTTTATAAAGATCATTTTATAATTAATCACGATGTATTCAGAAGTATATATATATACTTTTTTTTTTTTCTCTCAAATTTCTCTAAACTTCTTTTTTTAAAAAAAAATATCATTTATAATTTTACAGAATAATACCTTCAAAATGATTTTCTCCTTAAATTGTTTATTTCTGGGAGAAGCTTCTATCCGATCTATTTCAGTTGATATTAGTGACGAAATTATCGTTAGCAACAACAGGATCAAATATGAAGATATTAAAGTTTCACATGTCAAATCTCTTATTTTGTCTGAAAAAGGAATTAATTATTCTCCTGACAATCTGAATCTTTGGAAGGTTGACCGTGTTAGTATCGACAAGAACGACGAGTTGCTTGATACATTTTCTACCGAAAATGACATTAGAGAAAAACTTGGAGGAGAATTGATGCAACCTCGATTTTGTCTTAGTAAATATTTCAATGAGAATAGTTTTAAAGATGAGGAAAGCAAGTCTGCCATTCACATCATTGTGCAACTTCTGACCACCACTGGTAAGTGTCTCCCAACGTTTTACCTCTCGAACAAGAGGTTTGCAGTAACAAAATATCGAGTCTGGTCTGATGTCATTATTTTTTTTGTTTACACGCACCACATTTGTGATTTCTTTCCTGTTACTTTATAATCAGCACAAGAAACTGTGAAAACAGGTAACACGTGAAGTTGTTGTTTTCATTAAAGTAGAACATATTCCTGTGTGATCGGATTTTTAATTGACTTTTAATCACTAGTCAAAGATGCCATTGATATTGCCTTAAAGAAGGCTATTACTGATATTAGTATTATTAGTCCTAATGATGAAATGCCTTTTATGGAGCGTAACACTGATCAAGAAATTACAAGGATTGAAAAAAATATTAGAAACCATCTTAAAGGTTCTACGGCCAAAACAGATTTTAATATCCTTGTCAGTGGTGGAGCTCCCGGAATAGGTATGATCTTAATGTAGTGTGTTCAGGCTGATTGATTTTATGTAGTTATTCATTCATTATAAATCTCATGTGTAGGTAAAACTCGATTTGGACAGGAAATATTCAAACACTTGGAAAATGGCCAGAATTGGGTTCCTCCTGAGTGGAAAAATAATCTACAACTTAAAGGTCTCTATTTGGACTTTGGTAATGGTTGTCGACTCGATTCATATGACGATGAACTAGCTCCAACAGTCATCATCGGCCTGCGAATTGCCTATGTGTTTTTTATTGAAAGAAAATATATTATGAAGTTTGAAACTTTTCGTAGACTAGTCTGGGAGTACAGAGAGATTTTCAATATATCTGATGTTTTTGTTAGTATTTATGATTATCTAATCCTCCAACCCAATCGACAGCTCTTTGTGTTTCTTCATATTGACGAGTTTCAGCTCATTGATGAGTGGGAGTTTAACGCAGTTAACGAAAGGAAAGTTTCAGTAAAACAGCTCTTTAAGGAAATGATCAATGGCCTTGCATCGTACATGCTTGGTCCACCCTCCTTTATCTATGTCCAGACATTTCTTTCTGGAACAGCACCACAAGTTGTTATTACTGCGAAAAAGTCATCAAAGGTTTCATTTGAATTTGCCAATTGCCCACAACTGTCATTCAGAGCACTGCTTAATATTGCAAAGCATTATGCACAAAAATACGATGCAGAAAAATTCGGCTGTGGTACGTACAAATGGATGCTTTGTCGACCATTTCTCCAGCTTTTGGAAGACACCGGAGGATTGCCTCGCGCACTTCAGTACGTCTTTGAAGTGTGCTTTGAAATCGAAGCCGATAGAAAGAAATTCTTCGATAATATTCATGATCACCACTTTAATACCATCTTTTATAATGTCAAACACCTTCTCCAAGCACGCTACAACATATACCAAACCATCGAAACGAATAAAAAACTTGCTTTGGAGCTTCTTTATCACAGTATCGATGCAATTCCTGTTCATCGCAACACATGCCTGGATCCAAGCGATAAAGACTGTACGATCGAAAACCTCGAACGTGACGCACATATCATTCTCAGTCCCTGCGATGACACTTTCTCTAAATTTACCATCAAGATGCCTTTCTTTTTTATCTGCTTATACAACGACAAATTAAAAATCGTGGACTTCAATCTTGAAGAGACATTTCGGGTGCAAAACACTATGCATTGGCAAGATTGGGAACTTTTTGTGGCACACTACGAGGCATTCCGCACCAACTTGCTAATGGAACGTGGAAATCGTACGGTACATCTGGAGGAGTTATATCGTGGTGTCTTTGGGACTGTACCGGCCAAGAATATTGAGGTTAGGCTGAAGAAACTTTCTGTCCGCCAAGCACAAGAGCAATTCCCATGTTCAAAGTTAACAGAAAAAGGTTCCGCAAAGTCCATTCCCTGGGAGGGAGGCGAAGTTGTGGTTGTCAATGGTGCGTCTGCTGAATGGGGAGATTCATTCAGAGTTTTGGAAACAGTTCAGGATGTTCGTCTTTTTAGTATTCACCAAGCCAAATATGACTATAACTCGGCCACATACACTTTAAAAGATCTTCTCAATGAACACATTAAGAATTGTGAGAGTTCCGCTTATAAAACTACAGAAGAGAAGCTTTTCAAAAAACTTGCTGAGTACCGTCACATAACGATTGTTTTCACAACACAACCATTTTATGAAACAAATACATATGATGATTGCTTTATTATTTCGTGTAACAATTTCGAACAGTACTTTGGTCCTGTATTTTCTTCTCGAGCTACATTTGCCTTGACAAAAAACATCAACCCCAACTTTTCAGAATCACAAAGGATGGTGGAATGCCTTCCCGGGGTTGGTCGTGTCACTGCTGAAAATATTATTATAAATCGGCCATATAAAAATGAGGATGATTTCTTTGAAAAGCATAGTCGGGCTAAACGAGGCATGGAGAAGCATGAGCGTGAGAATTCCGAAAAGAAACTCAAACTTGACTTCTACCCATTTAATGTGTAAAAAATAAGGAAGTACAAGTTAATTCCGCGCTCAACATGGATATTTTTTATCAATTATCAATGTACAATCTACAATAACAAATATAATATCAATAGTAGCTGTAGAGAAGGGCGAATAATGAATAGTAGTTATGTTAACCGAAAGAGTATTTTTAGGGATATGGTACGAAATCCCGAAACTCCAAAATCCCGACAGGTACAAAATCTTGACAATTTTTTTGTTAATAAAATTAATTCATTTGTTTTATTTACTTTAATTATTCTAATCCTAAGTAACTTCCTTTGCTCGCTTCGATAGTCTGTTCTAGATATGTGAAAAGGTTTTTCAGATTCCAAGCATATTTTTTGATATTCTTTCCGCTCAGAAGAAGTCGTTTCATTACCAAGATGTCTATCACTCAAGATTCTGAAATATAAAAATCTTTCTCCGGTTCTTAAACGAGTCACGAATTAATTTTTTAAATTTTTTACTGTGGAATATAATTAACCATTAGAAAAAGTAATGCATTAAGCTTTATTAAAATAAAATAAAAATTATAGAATCGGTATATCGAAGTCAAGACTTTTCCTAAATATATTTCTCTTTCCCCGAAATCCAATAATAATTTTCTCCGATTTGTAAACGAATTACAAATTAAAGCAAATACTTTATTTTAAAATAATTAAGATTGAATATAAAATAATGTTGAAGTAGCGGATGTTTCAAGGGAGGAAGTATTCGAGCCTTAATCCAAAATGAGAATTCCTTCCCATTTTTTTTGCTATCCACTTCACTATTCTGAGATGATGTCATGATGTAATTTCAGAGAGTAAAAATTAGCAGAGATAAAAAAATAAAGCAATACTCTTACTTTCACATTCAAGAAATTTAATAATAATGCTCCTATCAAATCCACCTTGAAGTCCACCTTGTTTATTGATACCAGTACGGTATGTGATTAAAATCACGACATGTTGATCATGATTTTCTCAGCAAACATCAAATATGTTAAGAATGGTAATATGTCCGCTTTGACTTTGAGCGCCGGAAAAATCGACCCAGAAGCTAGCCATCATACCTTATTATTAATTTACAGAATATATTCGTTCGTTCGATTAATGATATGGATGATAATAATGGTAAATTTGTTAGTTTTGTTTCGCTTTACTTGCACAGGATATACGGATTTACTAACCAAGACCTCTTTTTATATAATCTATAATGGGTCTATACATATAGGTGCAACCGTGAAGAATCTTCACGATCAGAAATCACGTGAAATTTTGCCGATCGCCACTCGTGATGGAAATTTTCCAAGAAAAAATTTTTTTATTAACATACAAGTAAAAATAAATACAGAATTCGGGACGTAGCCCATGATACATGGCGTCTATGTTAATACTCTATCCTATTATTCTGTTTTTACCCGCTTTGATAAACCCTGTGATTCGATCTGACTATCAAACACCCACTTGATTTGCCCAAACAAGTTTTCGATAGGCTTTGCCAAGTCCTCACGGGTTAAAACAGAATTATTAATTGGTAGTGGTGAGGGCGACAAAGAACTCAATAACACTTCTACCTTCCCTTCACTATTATTCTCAGAGCTAGACGAAACTAGTTTGATTATGACCCAATCTACAGCAGTTGATACAATCCCATACATTACATCCTCATGTAAACCTGCCGTATCGTAGCTACGTTTTTTAGGATTGCGCTGGATGGATGTCTGCAGTTTGACTGCATTCTGTGCAATACCTTGATTGATGTCCTCTTTTTTCGCCTCAGTAACTGTGATGATTGTATTTCCCACTTTTATGACCCAATCAACTGGTCCTTTGCCATGGCTTCCAGAAATTTCGTATTGGGGATAAACTTTCACCTCACCATCAAAGATTGATGCAACACCGTAAATAATACGAGAAATAAACTCGCAACGAGTGGCTTCATTGGCGCTAGTGATGTGTTGGGATGTTTTGTGTAATCTCAATAATTCATCTATAACCAAACTTCGAATCTCTTTCGGAGTATCCTTGATACCTCCATCAAAAAGTGATAATCCGTTATAATCGTCTGCCTTCAAGCCGAAGACTGCCTTCATCTTTGGGAAAGTATACGAAGAGAAAGGTTGTTGCGCTACAAAAACAGCCATGCATAAATTAACTGATCAGACATTTGGTAGAATCGGCATGTGAATATCCTAAATATCTAGATAGTACTTAAACGTATCCACAACAATTTCCAGATCCACCTTGGGGTTAGTAGTCCAGATAATGCTCATTAAATCCTCATCGGCAGAAAACTGAATAACTTTACGCTCTGTCACGATCTCAACCGTATCACTTTCTACCGTTGCACTCTGGGAACTCGAATCTGATTTTCTACGCATTTTACCTGTCGAAATTTTTCTCTTCAAACCAGCGCCACCTATTACACGACTTATTACGATGTGCTCGTTTTCTGTACCATCCGGAAACGTGAAATATTCACAAAGCTTCTTAAAACCTTCCAATGAAACCATCTCTCGGCTCACTGTCCATTGAAAATTCGCACTCTTACGACCATACGTTGCGGTGCAGTGAACTTCTTTCGTCTTAACAGGACGCTGTACGATTATATGTATGTGCTCGTCGGCTGGCTGGGAGGGAAAGTGTTTGTTAATCTTCGAAAGTGGAAGTAGTTCCACGCCACCAAGCTCTTCCTTGATATTAACGTTTATTTTTGTGTTGACGAGCTCAAGCTTCTTGTTTTCTTTTTCGAGGGAAATGTCGACCTTCCATAGCTTAATGTCTTTTGCCTTAACATTATCGTCAATTTTTTCCTTGATAGCGTCCCTGAGTTTGCTAATAGACTTGTTTATCTCAATATCAACTTCGAAAGCATTTTCATAAGGGTTTTCACCCACAACCAAACAACTGAGTGTGATAGTTGACATAGCGCTTTTATAGGAATATTTCGGTCGGATAAAAAAATAGTGTTACGTTCCGGAGTGAGATAAAAATTTATTTCTGTTCGGGAATACTGGCGTTAATATAGGTTTTTATGTCGCACAGGGATTACATCATTTCACGTGATCCATTTCTCATATAAAATAATACTTTATTTATGAAATAAAAAACGTTGCCGGTAGCCGGCCTAACATTACATAAAAATAATTATTAATCTTGAGGGTATATGAGGACATGAATAACACCCCTTTCACCGTTTTCTTGAGGGTAAGGTGGCCTTTCTATGAGAGTATTAATACGCAAGGTAGAGAAATAATTAGAAATTTCTCTTTGTGGAACCATAAACACTCCTTATCTAATCGCAAAACTGTTTACAGAAGAGACTATGGAAAAATTGGGCTGAAAAAAATTAACTTCATATAGATCGAAGTTTTCTTGACGTAAGTCTTGCCGGACATTTCTGATCTGATCTTTCAGAGCACCAACAGACAAATTATTATCAATTTCCACATCGAAGATGTTATTAACGGTTCCACTACGAAGAAAGCAGTTAAGACGAATATAAGACATCTTTCCTAAATACAAGGCTCATAGTGAGAAAAAACTCGCTCCCATACATACATAATTTAGGGCATATATACCTTATTTTGCGTTATTTTACGAGGTTTTTTGCGGAAAGTTGGCTGAACTTCTACACACTCCTACATGCTTTATATCTTGCTGGGAAAAAAGATAAGGAGGTATGAGGCATGATTAGTGTTGTCGTCAGTCCCTTAGGGGACCATGAAAGCACATGCAAATAAAACTTTCGTACCTTTTCACATGGAGATCTACTGGAGAGACACATAGTTGGTCTTACGCATGATGATCTCAAAATTGTGACTCCCTCAGCCTTTCATAACATATGCTTTTGTCATCAATATTTACTTTTAGAGCTGGTCATGTGTTGCAACTAGACCCCCTTTCACATTTTCTCACATTCGTTTGGGAAAAAAATAAAGAATAAAGGTTAATATATTTTTCGAATATATATGCAAAAATTATTATGTCGCACAAGACCTGACTGATGATTGGCCTATTTTTGTCGCACAATCTGTGGCCCAGCAAAAATCTTCCAAGCTGATGATCATGAAAATCGTCTCACAGCCTGCTCCGGACTAGCTAGATTGGTAAAGTATGGTACCATTTTGATTGATTGGCTAGTATTCTATCCCCAGCTCTCGACATTAAGGTGGAAATATTACCTCGAGTCGGTGAATGTCTGTTCATAGCTATAATGTGGTGATCGTCACCAGAGTCAATTGTCATGAAACTAAGATGCTGGTAGAACTGAATTCAGATTATTACTAACACTATGCCGAATGTTATATATCCGTCCTATCTCTTGATCTAATTCAGCTCGCATATCCATAGAATTCATGAAATTCTCAACATGAATATTTAGATTAAGTAAAACGAGCTGATCTATGGCTTCTTTAGTAATATTAACACACCCCTCCAGATTAAGATATTTTAAATAAAGACACGAACGAGAAATTTCTTTGATAGTTACATCAGTAATTCCACAAAAACTAAGGTTGAGATGTTGGAGATTTGGACAGGAATGAATGGCATTGCAAATTAAAGTCTCGGCAACATAAACACACCTACCAAAATCAAGATACTCTACACTAAGATGTTTCTCTACATTAAGGTGTTTCTTTACAGTAAGAAGTTTTTCTACTAATATATCACATCTATTTTTTCTTCGACAGCTACCCGAAATACTGAATCTTCATAAATTTGGGCATGAATTTAAGATGTGACTTATAAATCTTTCAGAAATCAAATGCGTACAAGCAAAATGAAACTCTTGTAAAGCTTGGCAACTGTCCGCAATTTTGATTAAAGATCTATCAGTAATGCCTTGGCAGAAAGAAATATTTAGGTATTCTATTTTACGACATAATCCTACCATTCCACATAAAGCTTTATCACCCATAATACCACTACTACATAAATTAAGATATCTCAGATTGGGGTATGCTTTAAGCTGATTTAATGCTCTATTACTAAAACCCACACAATTTTTGAAATTCAAATGAATTATGTTTGGGCATGTTCTTACGATGCCTTCAATTTTCTTACTTGAAAGTGGATTATAGTATGAAATTTTGAGATGGGTTAGTTTCGAGCTATAAATTGGCTTTTGCTTCCCACATACTAATTCTATGAATTTCTTTGCTTTGGGATCGTTCCCTTTTAGCTCAATGCGTCTCCATAGAATAGGGGCACCGTATCTGTACCACAATCGGGAAACATATAGAGTGTGATAGAGGGATTTATCTATCGCTAAAAAATGTAAAATATATTCTAATAGTTCTGGTAAATAAAAGATATTTGATTGCGCCATAAAAAATATATGCTGTATCTTTAAACAAAAAATAAAATTACACTATTATGCAAAGCATCTTTGGCCTACTCCAGATTGTTATTCTCATTTTACTTCTTTGAATAGGATCGCAAAATTATCGTCTAATAATAGTTTTGAATTGCGTATATCTAAAGTTGCACCATTTTCTCAGAACCAAGGACCTCCCAAGATTAAATCAGGAAAATGATTTGGCCAATCTGGTCCAACAACTATGAATTCAGTGCGTATGCTTTTATGCTTCTCGCTATCATTAAAGCTGATATGCAGATCAACCTTTCCTACTTTGCTGAAATCTTTAAATCCGCCACAATATCTTAACGATACATTTTCAACATCTTTACGATAACATCACAATTTTTTTAAATGATATCGTGATGATATATTTATGATAATCTTAATGATACCTTTTCAACATCCTCGCGATATTTGAAATTTGATATCATTCTGATATCATTCTAATATTATATCGATTTATAGTCTCGATGTTGTGATGATGTTAAAATGGAAATTGTGATGTTATCGTGAAGATGTTGAAAATGTATCATTAAGATTATCATAAATATATTGTCACAATATCATTTAATATATTGTCACGATATCATTTAAAAATTAATATTATCATGAAGTTGTTGAAAATGTATCGTTAGGATATTATAATTATGTCGTTATGGTATCATTAAGATCGCTAAATATTTTATTGAAATATCGTAATGACGTTTAAACTGTATCAGGATGATAATGAAACGTAGTAGATACATTCAATAAATTAAATCAATTTTAATTGGTTTAAATTAATTTGTTTATTAATTAATTAATATATATATATTTTTTATAATGCAATTATGACAATTATGATGTTTAATTGTTATTTAATTGTTAAATATTGCGAATTACAGTAATTAAAGAAAGAATATTCCTATCTCTGGATAGGATGACATAAAATAACGTAACGATATCAGTTTAACACTAATATTATATTAAAACTTGTTAAAAATGTTGAATTAGAGTATCTGGATTATGGCGCAAGCTCTGCGAAATTAAAGTTACGATCATACCTGATTAAATTAAGCCAAAATACTTGAACCTAAAAGAAACAAAAGAAACGTTATTATAACGTTTCTTACAAAAAAAAAGAAAAAGAAAAGAAAAAAAGAAAATTCATATAACATTTCTTACAAAAAAAAAAAAAAAATATTAAGTTTCGCATCTCTCTCACCAGATAGTTAACATAAAACAACGTGACGATATCGTTATGACACTAATATTATATTGAAACTTGTTAAAAATGTTGAATTGATGAACCTAAATGAAACAGAAGAAACATTATTATAACGTTCCTTACAAAAAAAAAAGAAAAGAAAAAAAGAAAATTCATATATTCTTACAAAAAAAAAAATATTAAGTTTCGCATCTCTCTCACCGGATGGTTAACATAAAACAACATGATGATATCGTTATGACACTAATATTATCTTGAAACTTGTTTAAAATGTTGAATTGATAAGTTTCTGATTACGACGCAAGTTTCTGCAAAATTAAAGATACGGTTGTGCCTGGTAAATTACTTAGACATCTTTCTTTCTGAATGCTAATATAAAACAGAGTGATGATATCATTATGACGCTAGAACAATCGCATTCCCAAGTATAAAAAAGAGGGAAATAATACTATACCGAAACTTTCTTTGCGTACATTCCGAATTTTGTCTGAATTTCGTCGCAAATATTATTATACACTACTATTAAAAAATTTTTCTTTTTTTAAAAAAAATAATAATAAATAGATAAATAAATAAAAAAATACATCCTGAATTTCTGTTATATTGTTAAAAAATATTTCTAAACAATATTTGCATAGCGAGAGCTAAAATTTGTAAAACAATTAATATTATTATAAATAACTTTTTGTTTCGTACCTGTCAAGGTGTCGAATAAACTATTTTTCAATGTTGAGATTACGCTGGAATAAAAAATAGACGCGTATATGATTGTTATATTATTAAGAAATATTTAAATAGACTGACAATATTAAAATGTAAGTTATTACAGTAAAATGTAGAGAATGGAGTAGAAATAACCGTCATGCGAATGTTTTAACAAACAAACAATGATTTTAATTAGATAATCAATACAAAGTCACGTTATCACGTGATAAGTAATGGACTGGTCACGATACCATAACGATATCAAAATGATATTGTTGCATTTATTTAATAAAAAAAAGATACTGTATCATTTTGATATTGTTAAAACAATAATGAATTTAATGAGTAAACGTAGTATAAACTTATATGTATATTGTAAATTTATTAACATAATATTACTAATAAAGCTATATAGTCGTAAAATAATAATTATTTTTTATCCACAAATCAATTTTCGTATCATAGACAAAGTGAACTTTCTGTATGTGGTCAATTATTGATATCAGGAAGATTCTTCTCCAGAGAATGTCTTGGCTTGTCTGAATGCGAAAAAGAGGACATTTTAATACGTTGTGAATTCTGTTAATATTGTCAAACCAATCAATTGTAATAAAGGCATAATATTTATCATCATTGCCTTTGTATTTAAAGATCTCTTTTATAATCGCATAATATTCACCACTGTCTTCCTCATGTATTGTTACAATGTCACCAATATGAAGATGTACTTTGGAAAAGACGCCATTGCTTTCTTCCATAGTGTATGTCGCCAATTTATACCAGCTCATTTTAGAATATATAAGAGCTGACTTTTGTCCAATGTCCATAAATGAAAAAAGCAGCTTAGATTTGAAATTTGGCAAATTTTTCATGATATTTTTACGATCCTGACAGGACAAGCTTCTCTTTAAGATAATATTTGTAATAAAATCACTGGAGATGAAATCACTATATAAAATAAAATTACGTTAATAATTGCAGAAATATTATTATTATAAAATTATAATACAAACCTTTTTCATTTTCTTCCAGTTCTTGTTCATTTGATACCTTGTCATCAATAATATACCAATTAGTCAATAAATTTCTAAAATTTGAGGACATAGTAGCGAAACCTCTACAAGGTTGTGATAATCTTTGATCTGCGCCTCCATTTACTAAATGATGAATTGCAAAGAGTGTAATATACCGCTTTAACAAATCTAGCTCGACATTCTTGCAATTTGTTCATGATACTATTGCTTTAAAGATCTGATGCACCATCTCTTTGATACCAACTTGAGTGTTTATAAGAGTACCATAAGTCCTTGCATGCACCAGCAAGTGGATATTGATATGTAGGTTTGGTAAGTTAGCAAATTCAGGGAAAACCTAAAGCCACATTATTAAATAATATTTTATATATTGATAAATAAAAAATAAAAAATTATATAAGAATTATGAATAATTGTACCTTTGGAAGAATTTTCATTTCTTCTTCAAGGCATTTTTGTAATTCGTCATACGAATCTAATGTAAACTTGCTTTCAAAAACCATCCTCATTGTTTTTGCTACATATACCCAACAAGCAATTATTACATTTTTTGCCATGTTAATGCGTGATTCTTGAATTCATCGCAAAATGCTTCTGGATTCATTTTCCTTTAAGCTTGATATTTCTAAAAAACTATTAAGTATAAAAGGCATTATCATAGTAAGCCTAAGATAATCAGACAGCATGAAACTAGCATTGTGATTAATTGGATTTGGCAAACGAGACCATTTTTTTGGTTTCTCAAAGTTCTTCCAGGCTTTGATAAACTCGTCCTCTCCTTTTTGTGAAAATAATTCGCACCTGTGGAAATCAAAAGCTTTATTAAAAGATTTTGTTCGTTACATATCTAGCTAAAGTTAATTAAATTCAAAGATCATACGTTAATTTAAGAAGTCGTCCAATCTTCCCAGCAGTTGCATGATATACATCTTGAGGTGTCTGTAGATGCCTTTCTCTTAGCAGCCTATCCAAAATGCTAGGCCTTGTTCTTAGTTCAAATTCAGTACAAAGCCTTGTGGTAGCAGGTTTGTTAAATATCTTTTTAAATTGATTGTCAGTGATGTGATGATATCTTGATGTTGCTGGTACATCCTGAGAGAAGTTGGTAAGTGATTCTCGAGAGGCTGTACAAGTGCGACAACCTTTATTGGCATTATGTCGTAATACATCACACATGTCATTCCCTTGTGGTAAATCAGCAGTTACGACCATCAGAAAAAATTTTGGTTCACAGATCTGCACAATTTTGCGGAATCCAATTCTGTGCAGATCTAAGGACATGCCAATGCGCAGCGCTGAAAAATTTCATAAATTTCTGCGCAAATCTGCAAACACTAAAAAATCTGCGAAAATTTTTACAAATAAAACCTGCGAAATTTTTCAAAAACACTAATGCAAATTTACAATTAGGCAATATTTTAACTTAACATTAACTAATATCAATTTATTAATAAAGATATTTACAAATTTAAAAGTATAGTACATATACTAAACTATCCTATTTGCTAACTAAATGCACTAATTAAAAGTCTCCTTTTCTTTTCTTTTCTTTACAGACGTTCAAATTATATTGTTATTAATGGTTTGCACATTGTTCCAGTTGGTTTGATTCTAACAAACAACTTTAACTTCTTCGATCCAACTAAAGAAAAGCGAAATATTATCGTTTAAATAAAAAAAAATGAAATAATTTCAAAGTTTAACTTCGAAATTCCATTAGAAGGCGTCTGAAAAGCTGTAAACCTAAAAAAAAAGAATCAAAACGTTAGTTTACGTTTCATTAATAAAGCAAAAAAATTAATTTTTAAAAGTAAGTACCTTCAAAATCTAGTTTAGGAGGCTCTTCTCTTTGTCATTTTTTCACTTTCCTTTTACTACCTCTGACTTTAATTCTTCCCCATTTTTTGTTAGCATCCAGGAAGCCATGAGCCTATAAAATAAAAAAATCAAAATGTTAATAAACGTTTCGCTAAAATAAGACAAAAAAAAATTTTATTTTTTTTATTACCTTTAATAACTAATCTATCTTAAAAGAGGTTCCGGACCTAAAAAAATAAAAACGAACATGAGTTAATGTTCGTTGAAATAAAAATAAAAAAAATATTATTTACCTTCGAAGCCGTAAAACTACAAAAGAGTCAACATTTTGGTTAAAAAAGAAAGTCTGGACAGTGTTGTAAGCCTACGAAGAATAGATTCAAAGCATTAATTAACGTTTAATTTAACGTTTTGAATAACTTTGAAGTTTTACCTTCAAAATCTTGTTCAGGAACTCGTCCAGAAACTGTAAACCTACAAGAAATAAAATAAATGAAACGTTAGTAAATGTTCATTAAGAAATTTCAAAAAAAAAATAAAAGGAACTTCGTAAAATACCTTTGAAGTTTTGTAACGTTCTAGGAAGCCGCAGACCTATAAAAATAAGCATTAGCAAACCATCTTGTTAAAAAAGAATTTTGAAGTTCTATCTTCAAAATTTCTTCTAGAAATCCAATCGCAGACCTACAAAAAGAAAGAATAAAAAAAATAAAGAACGTTAGTAAATATTCATTGAATAAAAGAAAGAAAAAAAATCAAACGTTAACAACGTTCGTTAAACAAAATAATTAAATAAGTTTTTTTTCGAAGGTCATACCCTCAAAATGTTCTTCATCTATCTAAAAAAGAATAAAATGAACGTTAATTAATGTTCATTAAATAAAAACAAAAAAAAATCGAAGGCTTTACCTTCGAATATAGTCTGGACTTCGTCTGGACCTAAAAAAAATTAAAAATGAACATTAGTTAATGTTTGTTGTTAACGTTCATTGAAGTAAAAAAAATCATTTCAAAGTTTCTTTACCTTCGAAATACCTCGATCCGCTTCAAATTAGAGTTCTGGGCCTAAAAAAATGAAACGAAATATTAGTAACGATTTGTAAGATAAAAATAAAAAAAAAAATAATTTATTTTGAAGTTTTCTTTACCTTCGAAATAATTCGGTCCACTTCTTTCAGATCTAAAAAAGAAAGAAAATGAACATTAGTTAACGTTCGTTGAAATAAAAGTAAAAAAAAATTATTTTTTTTTTACTTACAGTAGTCTGCCTATAAAGGACTTCCAGACCTAAAAAATAAAAAAAAATTGTTTTTTTTACTTAATGGTCGCCTTGAAATGAAGTTCCAGACTTAAAAAAAAAGAGAAAAACAAAACGTTACTAACATTTCGCTAAAATACAAAAAAAAAATGTTTTTTTTTACTTAGTGGTCCACCTTGAAGTGGAGTTCTGGACCTAAAAAAAAAGAAGAGAAGCGAAACGTTACTAACATTTTGCTAAAATACAAAAAAAAATTGTTTTTTTTCTTCACTTAATAGTCTGCCTCGAAATGGAGTTCCAGACCTTAAAAAAAAGAAGAGAAGCATAACGTTACTAATGTTTCGCTAAAATACAAAAAAAATGTTTTTTTTTTACTTAGTGATCCGCTCCAAAGTGGAGTTCCAGACTTAAAAAAAAGAAGAGAAGCGAAACGTTACTAACGTTTCGCTAAAATACAAAAAAAAATGTTTTTTTTTATTTAATAGTCTGCCTCAAAATGGAGTTCCAGACCTTAAAAAAAAGAAGAAAAGCGAAACGTTAGTAACGTTTCACTAAAATATAAAAAAAAAAATCTTTTTTTTACTTACAGTGGTCTACCTCGAAGTGGAGTTCTGGACCTAAAGAAAGGTAGAAAAGCGAAACATTACTAACGTTTCGCTAAAATACAAAAAAAATTTTTTTTTACTTAGTGGTCCGCCTCGAAATGGAGTTTTGGACCTAAAAAAAGAAAGAAAAGTCAATACAAATTAATAAAAAAAAATTTTTTTTTCAAAATTGAGTCTGAAACCCATACCTTCGGTGTTCTAGACCTACAAAAAAAAGGAAAACAAGTGTTAGCTAACGCTTGTTAAATAATAATAAAAGTTTTTTTCTGAAGGTTATACTGGTCAAATGACCTTCAAAACTAGGCGTTCTGGATAAAAATGATGTTTATTAAAAAAAAGTCAATGATAGTGGAGTCCGGAACTTGTCTTTTAGTATTCCAGACCTATAAAATTGGAATGAACTTTAGTTAAAGTTTGTTAAATAAATAAAAAATATAAAAAATATGATTTAAATAAAAAATAATAATAGTTGAACGTTAGTAAGAAACGTTCTCCAAATAAAATATAAAAAAGAATTTCGAAGTTTACCTTCAAAATGGTGTTCAAAGACGCAGTTTATATATGAAAATGTGAGGTAAAGGTATTTCTTTAACGAACTTAAGCCTGGGTTTGACAAGTGTTTCTTATAAAAAAAAGAAGTCTGAAGCCCTATGAAAAAAAAAATCCTGCATGTTGCAGATTATACACCAGACGTTGGATAAACTTAATTTTTTAAAAAAAATTACTCTTAAGCTTCGAAGCTTAAAAAAGAAATTAAAAAACATTGAAATAAATTATTTTTTTAAAGTGCTGTAAAAAAAACAAATCAGAAGTGCAAAGCTTTATCAAAATAAAAAAAAAAGTTTATGTAAAGTTTATCAAATAAAAAAAGAAAATACTAAAGATCCCTAAAGATTTTTGTGCGAAATGTTTTTAAAATCTGCAATTTTGGAGATTATCACAGAATTTTTATAAAAAAATCTTTAAAAAAATAAAAAGCATGACGTGTGTAATATTGCGCAGATTTTTATCAAAAATAGTTAAAAAAAAATAGCAATCTGCAATTTTTGCAAATTGCCGCAGATCTGAACTGATATAACTTTCCCGATGACATCTAAACCAGCTATCACTCAAGCATCTTGGCCATTCACTTCCATTAATTTTCCTTGTTCCAATTCTTTCATTTCAGAAATAAATGGCAACATGAATTCATTGAAATTACTACCGAAAGGAACAAACCCGAGAACAAAGTGATTTTTGAGCAACTTTCTTTGACGGGCAGGCATATTTCCAAACTGCATATAAACACCTCCTAACGAATGATAAACATTCCTAAATGTTCCAAAATCATCGTAATATATGTCCAAAAACAGCTTATAAACTGGAATTATTGGAGATAGTGGCTGCCTTATGGAAATATATTCTGAAGGATGTTGATAATAGAACATTGCATCACGAATGCGCCAGTATGTATGATGTTTATAAAGTATTTCAGTAATTCGTAATGTATCTGCAGCAACCTTTTCTGAAATTTGTGATGTTATTATTGTCAAGAATGGTTCATCTTGTAACCAAACTTCTCCGGAAAGAGAGCGATTTTGTCTTAATTCTCCCTTAAAAGTTCCAGGCAAGTCACTATAATCTAGAACTTTTTGGATTCTCAACCGATACTGTTGGTTCTCTTCATTTAATAATATCACTCTCAATCTGCCAAGTTTTCGCTCATTATCATAATAGTAAACAAAATCGCCGCATTGGTATATCTCTATTATATACATATGAAAAAAGTGTTAGTCACTTGTACTTTATTGCTTTGCCTCTCTACCATCAGCTTGCATTTAATAAATAATTACCCCCTGATATCATTAATTGTTCTTGACCGAAAAGAGGTGACTCTGCCCATAAGGTACCATGCCAGTACTCAGATTTTGTTTTTGAATTAACATCAGCACTAAAATATATTTCCTTTAATAGTGATGGGTTATTAAGAACATTCCAAATGATATCACTTATTGAAAATTGATATGCCATTTTTGAATCCTTTAAAGTTGATGATGTTTTTTTTGATGAAATTGAGATAGATTTTGCTGATATTGAAGGAAGAGGAAGGCGTTCCCTCCATGCTCAAAATCTCTGAATATTCTTTACAATATGATCTCTATTAAATTCTGGTCTCATGATAATGTCAACAAGATCTTCATATGCATTTGTTGAAATATTATGCTTATAAATTCAACAAAATAAGGCAGCAGTAGTTAAATTTTGAAAATATGGAGCAAAATCACCATCATAAGATGGTAACTTATCTTTAGCCAATACTTCATCAACGAATAGCTTTTCTTCTGAGATATCAGAATCATGTTTTTTTTCATTATCTGACGACATTGTTTCATATTCTTCATTACTTTCTAAGGACATTATATAATCGCTTTCTGTTTCATTCTCTAATGATATTAAAATCATATTGGTATCACCTTCTTCATTATTGCTTCGTTGTTCTAAATCATCATCATTATCATTTCGTTGTTCTAAATGATCATTATCGCTTCGTTGTTCTAAGTGATCATCATTGCTTCATTGTTCTAAATTATTACCATTATCACTTTGCTGTTCTATATGATCATCATCGCTTCATTGTTCTAAATCATCACCATTATCACTTCGCTATTCTATATGATCATTATCGCTTCGTTGTTCTAAATCATCATCTCCGTCACCATATTCATTATACTCTTCACCGCTAATATTATCATCTTCAAAATCTTTTTGTACCATTTTTTCATTGTCATCATTATCCAATAATAAAAATCTGTTGGGCAACCTTCTAAAATTATTACAGATACGAAAAGGTAATGTAGCAATATTTGCTTTTCAAGATTTATTTCGTAACATGGCTATGATAATAATTATAATAAGGAATAATAAAATAAGTAAATTTAAAAAATGTCCATACGCGTTTGTGTATTTAATTCATTAACTGCTTTTATAATATTTTTAATTGGAAATCATGGTATCATGATCGCAGCACATAAATGGAAATTTTGGGTTAACAAATTTCTTATTAACAGAAATTTTGGGCAATGATCTGGTTACATGTAAAGAAATTTTGTATGAAATCGTGACTGCAGGACATAAACGGAAATTTATAAACGGAAATTTATATTGAAATTTCGAGAAAAAAAAATTGTCAATGGTTATATTAGTTCTTGGATCACAGTACATTAATGGAAATCTTGGGAAAAATAATCTAAAATTGACGTGTTAACAACAGTTACATGCAAAGAAATTTTGTATGAATATCGTGCGTGACTGCAAAACATAAATGGAAATTTAGATTACTAATTTCTTAAATTTTGGGAAAATTGACATGCAAAGAAATTTTATATGAATATTGTGACTGCAGGACATAAACGGAAATTTGAATTGATCAGAAATTTTCTTAATGGCTACATTGGTTCTTTACTTACAATGCATTAACGAAGTTTTGAGGCAATGATCTAAAGAGTTAACTTCTTTAACGGTTATATGTAAAGGAATTTATATGAATATTGTGACCGCAGGACATAAGCGGAAATTTAGATCATTGAATTTTGGGATAATTGATTAGAAAAAAAATTCGTTAATAGTTAGTTACATTAACTAATGAATTATATAATAAACAATACACTGGTCAAAATCGATGCTATCGGGTACATATCGGGTACATATCAGGTACCTGATATGTACCCGATATGTGTGAAATATGTGTATGCTATTTAATAATACTACACATATCGGGTATCTGATATGTACCCGTCGGATGCAGAAAATCGGTGACATATAACGTACATATCGGGTACATTTCTCATACATATTGGGTAGTTAAATATCGGTTACATATCATAGATTTATTGGGTACCCGATATATTTTAAAAAAATATCGGACAGATATTATACACTTATCGGATAGTGCTAATAAGTATCCTATATATACCCGATATGTATCCTATTTGTATTTGAAATATAAGCATAATTTCATAATTTTCACACATATCGGATAGCCGAAAAGTATAGCATTTATGGGGCATTAATAGTAGTAGATTTATAATTTAAATACAATTGTAATTTAAAAGTAATTTAATTCATTTAATTGTAATTACTGAAAGTTTTATTTATATTTTCAATCGATAATAAAAAAAATATTATACAAAAAATATTATAAAAAAAATTCACTACTCTTTACACAAATTTACAATTAATGTTCACTTGTTTGCTTGTTTTCATTTCATTATATCTATTTAATTTAAAAGAAAGTAAAATGTTAGTAATAAAAGTGTTAGTATGAATATTAGTAGAAGTGTTAGCAAAAGAAAAGGAACGTTAATAAAAAAATTTTTACATTAGAAAGTGTTAGTATTAATGTTAGTATGAAAGTTAGTAGAAGTAGAAAAGGAACGTCAATAAAAAAAAATATAAAGTATAAGTATTAATGTTAGTGTTAATGTTAGTAGAAGTGTTAGTAAAAGTAAGGAATAAAAAATGTTTAACAGTAGAATATTGTTAGTAGGAACGTTAGTAGGAGGAAACACATTAGAAAAAAATATTAGTAAGAGTGTTAACAGGATGGAAAAAGAAATTTCAACAAAAAATGTACCTTTGTATTTATTTTTTAGAAAAACCAATAAAGTAAAAAACTCGATAGTAGAACATTGTTTAGGACGTTAGTGAGAAGAAATACATTGGAAAAATATATTAATAAGAGTGTTAAGAATAACATAATAATGGGAAAAGAAATTTCAACAAAAAATATACCTTTATCTTTATTTTTTAGACAAAAACAATAAAGTAAAAATTTGAGAGAGAGAGAAAAAAGTTTTGAAAAAAAAAAAAAAACGATAAATAAATAATTAAATCGTGATCGTGCAATCACATGATCAACAAAATTATCAATTTTTATTGGTTATTTGGGTAATATTATAAATAACATAATAATGGGAAAAGAAATTTCAACAAAAAATATACCTTTATCTTTATTTTTTAGAAAAACAATAAAGTAAAAATTTGAGAGAGAGAGAAAAAGTTTTTGAAAAAAAAAAAAAAAAAATACGATAAATAAATAATTAAATCATGATCGTGCAATCACATGATCAACAAAATTATCAATTTTTATTGGTTATTTGGGTAATATTATATTCAGCCACATCAGCCACAAAATCGGTCACCTATCGAATGCACAAGTCAATATTAGCGAAGAAGCACAAACTTGATTATTCACTATTCGTGCTCAACTTGAGTTGATAAAATTATTAAAAAATCACTGATTTTATAAAATTTATCAGAATTTTTATACCTAATTAAAGATGATTAAATTAAGTTTTACTACCGATTTCATTATAACGTTACCAACTTTTTTGTTAATCTTGGATATTTTATTTTGAATTTAAATTGTTCGCTCAAGATCTTTGTGTAATGTATTGTAGATCCGTAATTGTTTTATTTGTAGTCTATAATTGGCAAAAGCTTATTATAAACCAAAATAAAAAACACTATTTATTTACGTATCTGTATTATTAGATTTTACCTTTTTTAGATTTGATATATAATTAAAAAGAAGACCTTTATCTTGATATTTTGGAATCACGATCATAACAATTGAGTTTAGGTCGAGTTTAACTTGTTCATTGTG
Source organism: Rhizophagus clarus (assembly GCA_015698045.1). Lineage (NCBI taxonomy): Eukaryota > Fungi > Glomeromycota > Glomeromycetes > Glomerales > Glomeraceae > Rhizophagus > Rhizophagus clarus. Next base: position 468,801 of record BLAL01000252.1, on the reverse strand, counting down.
ATTGATTGTATTGTAGATCCGTATCTGTATTATAATTAATATAAAGAAGACAGATCATAACAATCATGACATATTTGAGAAATTAGAACAATTTACGTAAATGTTCTTGAAGGGTAATTAATATAATAATACAAGGTGATAAAAAATTGTTTTTAAAAAGAGGTTTCATCTTTTTTTTTTTCTTACAATAAATTTGTTGTTGTTATTTCTATTATATATTCTTTTTCTTAAAATTTGTTGCCGTTATTTTTTATTATTATATATTCTTTTTCTTAAAATGCCCGCAAATTGGACTGATGCAATAACTGAATATTTAATAAGATATAGGAGGTAAAAAATTAAATGAAAACTAATAAATAACTTTGATCATATTCTAGTTTTTTTTTCTCTTACGTTTCCTGATCTAAAAATTAAATAAATAATGTAAAGAAGAAGGAACAACTACTACAATGACATACCCGGAAGGGACCGCTCCGAATTCTGGGAGAGCCTAGCTCAAAGAATTCGGAGACGGTTCCACGTGAGGTTCACTGGCCAACAGGTAGAAAGAAAGTGGAGAAACTTGGTCAGGAATTTTAATGTTAGTAAAATAATAATAAATCATAAAAAAAAAATAAAAAAAAATAAAAAATTAATAGTATTAACATTTTTAGAATTTCTGTGAATGGAGGAATGGTGCGCGAAATGGAAGGTGGTCCCGGGAAGAAGAAAGATATTATAGGCAGTTCCGCACAAGGTTTTGGGACAGACCTGGTAATTATTAAGAATTTTTTTAATTTATATTTAAGTTATTTAAGTTCTAAATTTATATATATTTCTTAGGGAACCACCACAGTCGTAGGCGGCGTAGAAACACTGCGCATCGGCGGCCTTGGAATCCGTAAATTATATTTTTTTATTTTTATTTTTTTTTTATTTTGTATTTTTTATATTTTATTTTGTATTTTTTATATTTTATTTTGTATTTTTTATATTTTATTTTGTATTTTTTATATTTTATTTTGTATTTTTATATTTTATTTTGTATTTTTTATATTTTATTTTGTATTTTTTATATTTTATTTTGTATTTTTTATATTTTATTTTGTATTTTTTATATTTTATTTTGTATTTTTTATATTTTATTTTGTATTTTTTATATTTTATTTTGTATTTTTTATATTTTATTTTGTATTTTTTATATTTTATTTTTATTTTTTATATTTTTATATTTTTATTATTTTTATTATTATTATTTTTTATTTTTTATTATCTTTTATTATTATTATTTTTTATTAAATATATATGTATATTATATAGTCATCTAATTATTATTTTAATATTTTTACTATTTTATAATTTGATTTAATATCGGCCTATATTCAACTGAAATTAAAAAATTCGACCTCAATTATAAGTAATTAAAGCTTATTATAATAAATTGCTTTTATTCAATAAACATTCATTTTTTTTTTTTATTAAAGTATTAATTAAATAAACAATCTGTCGTCATATATTATATAATATATTGTAATGATGAAATGTCCCCAATAAATTTTTAAAAAAGGTACATTTAGGCGTGACAGATCTAATACCGCTGATTCTTCCAAAATGTTACTAAAATCTTTCCATAGATCAAATTGAGAGAACTAATCTATCAATTTATAATATAAAATCTTGAAATAATCTTTCACATTTTCAAAATACGTGATCAAACTCATTTTTGCTAAACTGCCGAAACCTTTTGGCGTTTACATGCAATAGTTTCGGCATTTTAATTTAATTTAACGATCATTGATTATCATGATCAATCTATTTTTACGGTTTTCTAAACCATAATTTTTTTTTTATTTTTTTTTTAGGTTGCTGGACTCCCGGACTTGGAATGTATGTTGGAAGGGGTGGGGGGAATTTTTTTTTAATATTAAAGAAACATTACTAACGTTTCTTTCTTTATTTTTTTTAGGTTGCCAGCCTTCTTGGACGAACCGGACTTGGGAAATGTAAGTTAGAAAGAGTGGTGATTTTTTTTTAATATTAAAGAAACGTTACTAACGTTTCTTTCTTTATTTTTTTTAGGTTGCCGGCCTTCTTGGACGAACCAGACTTGGGAATGTAAGTTAGAAAGGGCGGGGGATTTTTTTTTAATATTAAAGAAACGTTACTAATGTTTCTTTCTTTATTTTTTTTAGGTTGCCGGCCTTCTTGGACGAACCGGACTTGGGAATGTAAGTTGGAAAGGGTGGGGATTTTTTTTTAATGTTAAAGAAACGTTACTAACATTTCTTTCTTTATTTTTTTCAGATTGCTGGACTCCGGACTTGAAATGTAAGGAGAGAGGGAGGGATATTTTTTGAATATTAAAGAAACAGTTTAACGTTTCTTTTATTTATTTTAGGTTGCAGTTTCCCTTGTTCCTCTTGATCCTAACGTGATCACAATTAAGAAAAGTTTGAGCAAACTTTTCTTAAAATTGTATTATAAATGACTGTAACTTTTTTATTAATTTATTGTAATAAAATACGTAATAAAATAAAAATATTAACAATAATAATTATACTTTTAAACACTTTACAAAAAATTTATAAACTTGATAATGCATTCAATAAATAAGACAATAAAAATTTTTTAACTACATTAAACGAATTAAAAATTTCTAAAAAGAAAAATCTATAAAGAAAGTAAACTCTAAAAAATTTCTTAATACGTTATATAATATGAAATCTAACGTATTAAAATTTGTATCACATATCGGGTACCCGATATGTGTAAGATAGAACTGTGCCCGATATATATTAAATAACATATCGGTGACCAATAGTTTAGATATCGGGGTCTTGGTAATTAGGCATATTTTGAAGTGTAATAAATCGGGTACCCGATATGTAAAAATACCCGATATTTATCCGATTAGCCGCCGATATATAAGTCCCCGATATGTACCCGATAGAATTGATTTTGACCAGTGATATCGTAACTATAGAAATTTGGGTTAACAAAGCTCTTGAATTTAGGATTGATGTTTTGACGATTATATGTAAAGAAATTTATATAGGCTGCTGGACATAACGGAAATTGGTTAACAAAGCTTTTCTGAAAAATTGACATTACATTTTAAGAATATCGTGATCACAGCACATTTAGACAAGACAAATGATCAGAAAAAAATTGTTAGCAATTCGTGTTCCAGTTTATATGAAATTTTGATTTTTATGATTTTAAATTATTACAATCAATTATTATGATAAAATCACTAATTGTAAGCTTTACAGATATATACAATTATAAAATTACATAAGATTTATTTTTTTATTGAAATAAATTGAAAAGAGGGTGAATATAATATTGTGCAGTATTGTAATGAGATATTAATTTCATATAATGGCAATATCAATTCTAATAAATAATTTTAAAGTGTTAAATATTTTAAATTATCATAAAATATTAAAGAATCAAATGATCATACTTTTTTCACCATCTGAGCCCAGTCTCCCATGGTCTTCGCTCGGTTGTTATAAGACGAACGTTTCCATTTCTTTTTAATGTTGGTCTGGAGAAGATCGTTCAATCAGGTTTGTTCTTTTATTAGATCGTTTAACGAGATCAATATCATATTATCTATATATGAAAGAAACTATTTGAATATTATTATACATTATTTAATGAATTAATATACCAGGTATTTTTTTTTTATATCTGTTTCTTCTCTACTAGGTTTGGGAGAGGACATTTTCTTTCTATCTTTTTTTTATTAGAAATCTAAAAACTCTGATCTGAGATGTGGTATTTTTATATGTAACTGATAAGATATGGACAGTCAAACTTTAAAAAAAATATCAATTGAATTCTTTGGGAAAAAAGCACAAAGTAAATTTTTTTATAATATTATGACTGTGATATCATGACTGCACTATATAAAAGGAAATTTGGATCAACAACTTGAAAAGTTTTTTTTAAAACTTCATTACATAATTCTGAGATAGAGAACTAATGTAATAAATTCTGTCAATGTGCTGCAGATAAAAATCAATGTAACCATTAACAATTTTTTCTCCTGATCAATTATTGATCTAAATTTCTATTTATTTATCACGACCACGATATTCATGTCAAATTTTTCAAATCATTACCCTAGATTCCACCAATGTACTGCAGATAAAGATCTTTTGCAGATAAAGAATCAACAGAACTGTTGACAAAATTTTTTTCTGATCAATTTTTTGATCTAAATTTCTGTTCATGTCCTGCGATCACCTTACATGTAACCGCAATTTTTCCATTTCCCAAAATTTTATCAATTTACTGTATACATTGCACTAATATTGTACTATTAAATATTTAATATAATATTTTTTCTATTAAAATTAAAAGAATAGTTAATAATTTATTATCAATCCTAATTATTAAAATAAATATATAATATATTAAACTTATGAAAAAATGTACTCTATTTAAGTATTAGGACAGCATAATAATATAGTACATACAGTATAATTCTTCAACCCTGATTATGTAAACATTAACAAATTTTTTCTCCTAATCAATTATCCCAAAAATCCGTTTATGTCTTGCGATCACGATATTCATGTCAAATTTTTCAGATTACCCCTGAATTCTATCAATGTGCTGTAGATAAAAAATCAATGTAACCATTAATAATTTTTTCCGATTAATTATTGATCTAAATTTCTATTTATTTATTGCGATTTTGATATTCATGTCAAATTTTTCAGATCATTACCCTAGATTTCACCAATGTGCTGCAAATAAAGATCTTTTGCAGATAAAGAATCAACAGAACTGTTGACAAAATTTTTCTGACCAATTTTTTGATCTAAATTTCTATTTATGTCCTGCAATCACTTTACATGTAACTGCAATTTTTCCATTGCCCAAAATTTCATCAATGTACTGTAAACATTGCATTAATATTGCACTGTTAAATATTTAATATTTTTTCTATTTAGATTAGATTAAAAGAACAATCCTAATTATTAAAATAAATATTAAACATGAAAAAAATGTACTCTATTTAAGTATTAGGACAGCATAATATAGTACGTACAGTATAATTCTTCAACTCTGATTATGTAACCATTAACAAATTTTTTCTCCTGATCAATTATCCCAAAAATCCGTTTATGTCCTGCGATCACGATATTCATATAAAGTTTCTTTACTTGTAACCGTTAATATTGCTTGAAATTACCATTAATGTTTTGTGGACAAAGAGCTAATATACCCATTAAGGATTTTCCTGATCAATTATTCCAATAATTTGAAAATTTTGTTGGCCAAATTTCCATTTATGTCCTACAGTTACAATACTTATATATAATTTCTTTACATGTAACCGTTAAGACGTCAAATTTTCCTAAAATTTTCGTCATAAAGAATCGATGTAACCATTAACAAATTCTTCCGATCAACTATCTAAGATTTAATGTAACCATGAACATTTTTTTCGAGAATGCTAACCCAATTTCCTTTTATGTGCTGCGGTCACGATATAATTTTTTCTTAATATTAGGAGAAATCTCTATAAATAAATAAAGATGATGCTGTATTCGTTTCGTTAGGAATCACCTATTTCTTTACGTGACGAATCACCTATTTCTTTACGTTGCTACTAGCACAATACCGATAAGTACCATCTTGTTTGTTTATCATGACTAAACACAGAGGAGTAACAGAAAAAGGTAATAATATTATATTTTTGATTTAAAATTTATATAGTAATTGCGCCTAATACTATTATAATGATACCTAAAAGACAAGGCAACAAAAGCTGCAAAGACTACAAAAACTATTCGTACATATGTTGCCAACTCTTCACGTGATTATAATAAGGAAAGAGATGAAAGGAGAGAGGAAGAAAGTGAACATGAACAAGATAATTTACATGAACAAGATGTAGATATTGGAGAAGGTAATAATAGACAAGATGATGATATTAAAAGAATTATTTTGGGTAAATACGTTATAATAATTGTTTTATTATTCAATTGAAATGATATTTTTGCGAATTTATTTAAAACTAAATTTACTTCGTTATAATGAAGATATGCTTTCAAAGCAAGAAAAAAGAAATATTGAAAAAGAAAAAAGAGAAAATGAGAAGAAAGAGATGGAGAGGAGAGATAAAGAGAGAAGAGAGAAAGAAAGAAGAGAGAAAGAAAGAAGAGAAAAAGAGAGAAGAGAGAAAGAAAGAAGAGAGAGGGATAGGAGAGAGAAAGATAAAGAACAAGAAGAAAATGAAAATGATGAAAGCGGTAAAAATATAAAATCTGAACATAATTAATGAATATAATTTTATTCTTATTTAATATTACTTCTAGAGAGTGAAGAAGAAATTCCAGTTCAATTTAGCGTAATGACCAATCAATTGCAAATTTGCAATTGGTTGGTCTTACATCCAAGTGTACTACATCTGGTAAACAAAATGCTTGATGCCTTGACGAAGCAGCCATCAACAAATTTGCCACTAACCACCTCGACTTCGTCACCATCTGACAATGTAAAATCTATTTCTTATTTTGATTGTTACATTCTTACCAATTAAGAACAATTGTTATTACACAAAATTACTGATGTATTATATATTATTGATATTATTACTGTTTAGGATAATTATTGTCTTATTGACGAAGAAATGAAATGCCTTTTTTTGCAAACTAGAAATCCGCCCGATCATGCGTTTGATAAAATAACACAAAAAATTTTTGGGCATGATGCTTATCAAAGCATGGCAAAGTCAATTAACGAACGATATCATAAATTATTTTCCCACTATCGATATCAATTGAAAAATGTACTTTCAACATTAGTAAAAGAATTTCGACAAATTGTAGAAAGGTAATTGATACATTCATATCGTTATGTTGTTGTTTTATTACAATGATTTAATGATTTAAATTTTTTTTCTATTAAAGTGGATATACGAAAAGTTCAGATCCTACCAACGAGAAAGTAAACAATTTCATATCACGTGAGGTGGTTTTAAAGAAAATCTTAAGCTGATACGTTTTAGCCATCAATTTTACAAAATTATCAGAAACTTCACTAGATAAATTAATAGAATTCTCCAGAAAATGCTTCAAAATAGTCTGGATTGAAACTGAAAGCGCAAATATCAAAGAAAAGGTTAAGGAGTTAGATGTTATTAAGAAGATCTAGAAATTCCTTCCCGTAGCAGAAGAAACATTGTTAGCTCTTTAAAACTCCATCTTTTTTCATAAATACAGTACATATCACATAAAAGACCGTGATAACATTGATATGTTTTTTATTCCTTTATGATAATAAAGATTACAATATATCATAGTGCCACCACTCTGCTAATAATTCATGTAACCTGATTTCGCATTATACATAGATTTTATTAATTTTTATTGTGCCACGTTAACCATCTCTTTTTCTTCCCAACTTGTTTACCATTTTTCGAAGCGAAATATAAAATCACATAGACTATAATAAATATTTTTATTTAATATTTTATTTAGTTAAATAACTAGTATAGAGTTTTAATCTTAGATAATGTATCTATACATAAAAGTCAGCATTTGCGGAATATTTGTGAAGAGAAAGAAATACGACTTGAGTTTTTGCCATCTTATTCTCCCGATTATAATCCCGTAAGAATTTAATCTTCTATTATTTAAAAATTTATTACTTACAGATTGAGCAAGCATTTTTTTATATTAAAAATTTTTTACAACAACATCGTGATTGGGTAGAATCTGTAGAAAATCCAGTAGATGCGTTGAATTTCAGTTGTATGACAATTGGCAAAAATTTTGCTAAGGCGTACTTTAAATATGTGGATATTTATAAATTAAAATTAAATGTCAAAATTATTTGAACTTCAAAATTTATTGCTGAATAAAAGGAATTTATTATACAAATTAATAATTTTACTAAACTAAAAGTTATTGATCAGCATTTTTATAGTAAAGAAACAAACAATCTTAACAGAAACCTTAGATTTTTAAACAGCCATCAAATTACTGACTTCCATATTGAACAATTTTTTTTTATATTTTCTGCAATATGAATTTAACATTATCATCATATCAATTTGGCATTCAAGATAATATTTAAAAAATGTCTGTAAACTCTTTATTAGGTTGTAAAAATTGAAAAATATTTCATACAATAAAAGTATAAAAAAAAAAGTTCACCCTGCCATCACGGCCCAGATAAACTTTCAAAATTTTAGACTTCGGCTGTTAGAATTTGGAAAAAAATGCGTGTATTGAAACTTGAAATTAGTAAATGGAAAGTTAGTAAACATTAGTTAAGCATTAAATATTGTTTTTTAAATTTTTTTTCTTGTAGATACCTTCCTGGACGCCTGAATGTAAATTTTGGCCTTTGACTTCAATTTAGGAATGTTAGTAAGGCCTTTACTAACATTTCTTTCATTTGATACTTATCTGACATCAGGAAATTTTTTCCGTGCAAAATCCATAGGGAAATCCACATCAAATATCATGGAAATTTGCAGAAATTTGAATAGTTCCTATATTTTCCAAACATCCTGTAACGAAACATATAGTATTGACCTATTACATTATTCCTTAATAAAATATGTAGATCTACGTAAGATTTACAGAGAGATATATATAGAATTATAAAAATTTCGTGATGGAATGCCTTGGACCTGGGGGTTTGTGATGTTAGTAATAATGAAAACAAATTTTTAAATTTTATTTTATTTTTGTGTTGCAGGTATATTGTTAACATAATGGTGAATTGTTTTATAAAATTTCATTTAAAAACATGTAAAGAAATTTTTTTTTCTGACTTTATTTATCTTTATTAATTTTATTATCAATTCTATTATAATAAATTGACTACAAAATAAGATTTACGTGAATTGGCAATTTTAAGCACATGTTTATTAACTACCATATTCTAATGTATAGTAATATACATACATTTTTGTTAATTATACATTATAATAATCATGTGGTTGTACTGCTAACTAGTAACTACCATTAATATACATTTATACTGAAAAAAATATGATCAGAATAATCAAAGTAGCAAACGTTTTAAAAGCTAATTCTTTCTGTAATTTATGTGTAAAATACTGGCCTATTCACTGCCTATTCCTTATATATAACTTTATAATTGAATTTTATTGGTTATAATTTTTAATAAATTTTATTTAGTACCAGTGTGATTGATAAAATGCATTATTATTTATTATTATTATAAAAAAATATCAAAACAAAAAAAGAACACGCCACCAGGCGAACCAGAAACCTTTATGCCACAAGGCGAACCAGAAAAAAAACTTGTTACCAGACGAACCAGGAAAAAAACCTGCCACCAGGCGGACCAAACAAACTACATAGAATAAAAAATTCGCCACCAAGGCGACCAGAAATGAATTAAAAAAAAACCTATTCCTCAATTCTTCCAAAAAATTTGATTAAATCTGCCAGCTTTAAAAAATTCTTTTAAATGGAATAGGTCCCCTTTCACTTCTTTGTAAATGGCAATCTTTTGACTCGTGCAGACTGATTCAACACCTGCAGCATCTTCTTTGGTAATTTTGCTGAATATTCGGGCAGGTATTAAGACTATGTCTGTAATATTCACATAAGTAACACAGATCTTTATATGAGCTGATAGGCGCAATCCAATTTGTCCTACTAGATAAAGCGACCCCCTCTGACGTGCATATAAAATTTAAATTTGAATTGGAAGTCAGGTTCAAAGAAGTTGGCGGGTTCGAGGAAATTGGTGAGATTGATGAAATTAAAGTCGTTAAGGAAGTTATTGATGATGAGGTTACTGAAGAGTCTAAAGGTAGCGAAGAGCTTAAAGATGAAATTGAATCTGACAAGGATCTGTATGTTGAGACCGGATGAGAAGGAGAGACAATAGCAGAGACATTAAGAGGAGAAGTAGAGACAATAGGAGGAGAGATAGTAGATGAAGCAGCGGTAAGTCGTTCTTATATTGTTAGTCAGTATCAAAACATACAGTATCAGTAACCTGATAGAGCCATATACAGCATCAATGCACCCAAAAAAACATAATGTTAACTTACCTTGGAGTATTGTAATTAACATTTGAATTGTACTAGAATTATTCTTTATTGTTATAGAATGATTAACAGATATACTTAATATATCTTTAATCACGTTCAAGTTATCAATTATATCAAAATCATCGCTAACTTCATTATTATTGTCGATAATAGTAGTGTTATCAATGTTATCGGGTATATTAAAATTAAGACACGTTATTTTAAAAAGGAAGAGTATGAACTTTTTTTTTGATAAAACTTAAAGGTTCTTTCGGGTAGGAGGAGAAAATTCTTTTTTTTTTGATAAAATAAAATTTTTTTCGGGTAGGAGAAGAAAATTTTTTTTTAATCATATTTATTTAAAAAAAAGGACGTGAGAATAAGATTTTTTCTAAAATTTTTATTTCTTTTTTTTTTAAAAAAAAAATAGAAACGTGAAAATAAGTTATTAAGGGAAATTGTTATAAAACTTTATTTTTCTTGAAAAATTAGGGGTATTTATATACAACTAGCGAAGTGTTAGGCCTATCCTAAATGGGAAACATCATTCAAAAATCTCAGTACAGAATTGCTGGGCTTATTCTAAACAAGGCTTATCCTAGCACTGAGATGTTCCTGTTTAGTTGTCTAATTACAGATACCTTTTTATTTGAAAAGTTGTCGTCAATATTTGCTTAGTCACACACCATCAATTAAATTAATATACATTAGTAATCTGCGCTGGAAAGACAACTAAAAAATAAATTCTTTTATATCAATATACATTATACATGACTTGCCGACCAATTATTCTATTAAACACCCAGGAAAGCGCCAGTGAGAAATTTGCACAACCACAAACTATAGCTTTACACAAAGTGATGATTGATGATGAAATAAATATAGTCATATAATAAGTAAATCAATAGCACAATAAAACACAGCCTTAGATAAAAATAAAAAAGTATAATAATTAGAAAAAAAACAGAAAAAAAGATCTCTTTTTTGTAAGTACCAGCCAGTTTAATTAGTACAGTATAACCTGTTTTTTACGCCAAGTACAAACAATTTATCCAAATGATATTAAATGATAATCTCAGTGCAAAACTGTGATTTTTATTGGTCTACAGAATTTGGTAAAATATGCAATATGCACATGTGTAATTAGCTAATTAGGAATTTAAAGCAATGCTATGATCATTTGACCAGAAGTTTTATACAGTATATGCGTATAAGACCAGCTCAAGAATACTAAGACATCGAAGGAAAGGGAAATAGATGCTTTCTTGGATAAGGCGCATAAGAAAAAGCATCAGTGATGAAATGAGAGAAGAGAAGCTTCAGCATGAATCATCTACTCAGATATTTCTAACTCGCAGAACCGTTGCCTCTTTCTTTTTAAGATGTTTCTTTTTCATACATGATTCCCATTCTTTGATTTCTACTTTGCTTCTTCCTTGGAGATCGGTTGAGACAAAACTGAAATAATCAATGTAGAGCGAGTTTAATAAAAATCAATTGTAGAATAAGGGCTAATACATGAATTGTCTTCATCCATACTGCCTGAAGATACCAAAACTATCTTATTTCTAACTTTGGCTTAGTTCAAATCACTCGCTATCCTAGGAATCATTCCTTTCAGTTCAGTGCTTTAAATAATCTCTTTTTCCCAAAGAATTTATTTTTCGTTCTCATTACTAACATATTTTGTATTTGTATTTATATTAAAGTAAGTTGCTCTCTGTTTATAGGAGAGGTTAATTATTAATTATACGACTTAAGATGTTTGAGAAGGTTCAAGGAAAAGATAACTCGTAGTGTTATGATATCAATGCAAACAACTTTTTTTGCAGAAAAAGTTTTTTTTGGTAATAAGTATAACCACGATATAGAATTTTTAAAAAAAAGAAAAAAATTGAAAAAAAGATTAATTTTTACTTGATAATCACAATGTCCGTCATTATATTAATCAAATTTTTTTCCTTAGAAAATCTATTGAGATCAATGGTAAAAAAGAAACTTATTTTCAAAATTAATCGTAACAATGTGAGAAAAATATTAATTTTACTTGGCCATGATTTAATCACAATATCCATCATTATATTAATCATATTTTTTTTCCTTAAAAAAATCTGTATCATATGATGTAATAGGATCAATGGCAAAAAGAATTTTTTTTCTTTTCGTAATTAACCATATTAATCATAGATATAATTACGATGCAAGAAAAAGATTAATTTTTTTTGATCATGATGTGGTAAGATCAACACAAAAAAAAAAGGGAATAAAAAAAATTTTTTTTTTTTTTTATTCAATTATTTCTTTTTTTTTTATATTGAGATATTATTAAAATGTTTTCTCAAGATTTTGATAAAGAACAAGGAATTTGTAAAAAAGGTTCTCTTATTAAACATTGGCAGCCATTACAACCGCAATATCAACAACCTCAGTCTCAATGGCCGCAATAACTTCAACAGCTGCAACAACCCCAATCTTAACAACCGCAACAACCTCAATCTCATCAATCGCAACAACCTCAATCTCAACAACCACAATAATCTCAACCCCAAACTCTACTTCAGTGGCCGCGACAACCTCAACAATTTCAATTTCAATGGCTGTAACCACCTCAATCTCAATGGTCTCAACAACCTCAACAATCTCAACCTCATCAATTTCAATGGTCGCAACCACTTCAATCTCAATGGCCTCAACAACCTCAACAATCTCAATTTCAATGGCCGCAACCACCTCAATCTCAATGGCCTCAACAACCTCAACAATCTCAACCTCAATGGCCGCAATCACCTCTACCTCAATGGTCTCAACAACCTCAACAACCTCAACAAAATCAGCAACGTCAATAGCCACATCATGAATACCAATGGTCACAATCACCTTCTCAACAACCTCAACAATACTTACCTCAATTACCACCTCAACCTCCTCAACAAATTGATGATGAAGAAAAAATAGGTGACCTATAATTGAAATTCATTATTCTTTCTTTTTGTGATATGAATAGTTCACTTATCTTGATATTTAATAATTGTAGACAAAATGCTAAAAAAGGAGTTCTTGAGAATTGAAGAAATAATAAATATATCTCCAGATTCCTATAAAACTAAGAAGAAAATAGCGAATGAATTCGGCCTAATTTTACCCGATTATGTCAATTTTATGACCGAGAAATATAGGAAAAGTCAAAGTCCCATATCAACAATAACATCACTGGAATTCTCTCCGGTGATGTTATCACATTCCTCGCTGCGTTCTCTGCCTTTGAAGAGCTGCACTCCAATGTAAATATATATAGTAAATCTGTAATATTTATAATTCATATGTTCTGGGCCCATTTATTTTTATTATAGGGATAATTTTGAACGACAACTCATAAATAACAATTTGAAGTTGCTGTCTCAATATTTTACTAAAGAATGTCACTACTCCAGAAGTCCTTCCCTAAGATCCAACGCGAATGTTCCAGATAAATATACGGAATCTAAAACCAGTCACGAATATAATCAAAAACAGATGAGTGAAATATTAGAAAATAATTATAGTTCTCTCCCAAAATGGATCTTAAATATCATTTACATTAAATTAAGAGCACTATTCCTTCGTACTTGACACCTTGATCATTCTTCTAGAAATTTAATGATAGAAGATATAATTAGTAAATTATTTCCGCATTTTTGCTAAGAAGAAAGAAAACAAACAAAAAATTAGTTTTATGGGCAAACGTTTTCAAAAAGTTTTTGATGGATGGAGAAGCGAATTATGGTCAAATATAGGTTTCGCATATCAGAATAGTTGCACTAACGATAATATTTCCCAGTTAAAATCTAAAGTTTCAGTTTCAACTATATTTCGTCAGTGGTTGACATGTGTTTCAAATGAACTATCAGAAGAAATAGAAAGAGCGCTCCAAAATGTTATTATTTACGGGATTAGATGTTTAAGTGAAGAGGTGGATGATAACAAGACAGCTCGTCGCAACTTTTTTATAGCAAATACAGATTTATGCACAATAAATTTGGACTTTGCTTGTACTGATAAAATAGATGTTACAAGATCAATGGAGCTGTCTCATTATTACATAAGTGCTGCAAGGTCATTTTCCGAAGATGATGACGAAAAGAATGATAATGATGAAAGAGAGCAAAGAAAGCATAAAAAAAAAGTAACTAAGAAGATTGCAAATTAAGGAGGCTAGTGAGAAGCGTTATTATAAATTTTATATAATATATTTTTATTATATATCATTTTACATTTTTATCACGTCCTTTATTTTTATATTTCTCCAAATGGAGAGGACATTGTAGCTGGAGCTGGTGGTGACAATAATACTTTAAGGTTCTGGAAGATTTTTAATACTCTAAGAATAAAAGAGATAGAAAATAAATATTCATGGAAACTTGATGGTCTTATAATATTATAGCGCTTTGATTTTTTTATTCGATCAATAGTTTATAGTAAATATTTAGCATAGAAGAGCTATGATTTAGTAATTATACTTAACATTTACATTATTAATACTTTTATTATTAACACTTTTAATCATAAATAAAGTTCATATCAATACAGTAATTTTGCTTAATATATATATAATTTATTCTTTGCTGAAATGTATTGAATTGTGTCTGAATAGTAAACATATCATGCAAATAATCGTCTGCCGATCATGGATCAATTTACCGATAAATCGTTATGAATTATTATTAAAGTCGTTCTGATTTTAAAAATTTATTAACCATGTCGATAAAATTTAGTAAATGTATTGAATAGAATAATGTCTCTAATACATTTCAAATACTGTATATTAAAATATATATTCGTAAATAAAATGAGACTACTTTTCATCAGAAAAGTTATATCAGTTCAGATCTGTGGCAATCTGCAAAAATTGCAGATTGCTACTTTTTTTTAACTATTTTTGATAAAAATCTGCGCAATATTACACACGTCATGCTTTTTATTTTTTTGAAGATTTTTTTATAAAAATTCTGTGATAATCTCCAAAATTGCAGATTTTAAAAACATTTCGCACAAAAATCTTTAAGGATCTTCAGCATTTTCTTTTTTTATTTGATAAACTTTACATAAACTTTTTTTTTTATTTTGATAAAGCTTTGCACTTCTGATTTGTTTTTTTTACAGTACTTTAAAAAAATAATTTATTTCAATGTTTTTTAAAGAAATAATTTTTAATTTAAACGAAATAATCTGTTAAAGCTATTAAAAAAAATTGAAAATTATTTTTTTCTTTTTTAAGCTTTGAAGCCTAAGAGTAATTTTTTTTAAAAAATTAAGTTCATCCAACATCTGGTGTATAATCTGCAACATGCAGGATTTTTTTTTTCATAGGGCTCCAGACTTCTTTTCTTTATAAAAAACACTTGTCAAATCCAGGCTTAAGTTCGTTAAAGAAACACTTTTACCTCACATTTTCATAAGTGAGTCTGCGTCTTTGAACACCATTTTAAAGGTAAACTTTGAAATTCTTTTTTATATTTTGTTTGGAGAACGTTTCTTACTAACATTCAACTATTATTATTTTTTATTTAAATCATATTTTTTATATTTTTTATTTATTTAACGAACTTTAACTAAAGTTCGTTTCAATTTTATAGGTCCAGAATGTCAAAAGACAAGTTCCAGACTCTACTATCATCGACTTTTTTTTAATAAACATCATTTTTATCCAGAACGCCTAGTTTCAAAAGTCATTTGAACAGTGTAATCTTCAGAAAAAAACTTTTATTATTATTTAACGAGCGTTAGCTAACACTCATTTTCCTTTTTTTTTGTAAGTCCAGAACATCGAAGGTATAGTTCCAGACTCAATTTTGAAAAAAAAATTTTTTTTTATTAATTTGTATTGAGAACATTAACTAACGTTCATTTTCTTTCTTTTTTTAGGTCTGAAACTCCATTTCGAGACGGATCACTAAGTAAAAAAAAAACATTTTTTTTTTGTATTTTAGCAAAATGTTAGTAACATTTCACTTTTCTCCCTTTCTTTAGGTCCGGAACTCCACTTTGAGGCGGACCACTGTAAGTAAAAAAAAAAAAAGATTTTTTTTTTGTATTTTAGCAAAACGTTACTAACGTTTCGCTTTTCTTCTTTTTTTAAGGTCTGGAACTCTATTTCGAGGCGGACTATTAAGTAAAGAAAATAAAAATAATTTTTTTTTTGTATTTTAGCAAAACATTAGTAACGTTTCGCTTCTCTTTTTTTTTAAGTCTAGAACTCTACTTCGAGGTGGACCACTAAGTAAAAAAAAACATTTTTTTTTTGTATTTTAGCAAAACATTACTAACGTTTCGCTTCTCTTCTTTTTTTAGGTCCAGAACTCCATTTCGAGGCAGACTATTAAGTAAAGAAAATAAAAATAATTTTTTTTTGTATTTTAGTGAAATATTAGTAACGTTTCGCTTCTCTTCTTTTTTTTTAAGTCTGGAAACTCCACTTCGAGGCGGACTACTGTAAGTAAAAAAAAGATTTTTTTTCATATTTTAGTGAAACGTTACTAACTTTTCACTTTTCTTCTTTTTTTTTAAGGTCTGAAACTCCATTTCGAGGCGGACTATTAAGTAAAGAAAAAAAACTTTTTTTTTGTATTTTAGCAAAACGTTAGTAACGTTTCACTTTTCTCTCTTTCTTTAGGTCTGGAACTCCATTTCAAGACAGACCAATTCAAGTAAAAAAAAATAATTTTTTTTTTGTATTTTAGCGAAATATTAGTAATGTTTCGCTTTTCTCCTTTTTTTAAGTCTGGAACTTCATTTCGAGGCAGACCATTAAGTAAAAAAAAACAATTTTTTTTTACTTTAATTTTAATGAATATTACTAATGTTCATTTTTTTTTATTTTTTAGGTTCAGAATTTAAAGGCTGACTGGTATTTCGAAGGTATAATACCTTCGAAAATTTTTATTTTTTTTTTATTTTTATTTAAACGAATGTTACTATTTTTATTTTTTAGATCCAGAAGTCCTTTATAGGCAGACTACTGTAAGTAAAAAAAAATAATTTTTTTTTACTTTTATTTCAACGAACGTTAACTAACGTTCATTTTCTTTCTTTTTTAGATCTGGAAGAAGTAGACCGAGTTATTTCGAAGGTAAAAAAACTTTGAAATAATTTTTTTTTTATATTTTTATTTTACGTAACGTAACTAATGTTTCATTTCATTTTTTAGGTTCAGAACTCTAATTTAAAGCAGACCGTGGTATTTCGAAGATAAAGAAACTTCAAAATATCTTTTTTTTTATTATTTCAACAAACGTTAACTAATGTTCATTTTCTTTCTTTTTTAAGTTTGGAAGAAGCAGACCGTGGTATTTCGAAGGTAAAAAAATCTTGAAATAATATTTTATTTTACGAAATAAAATGAAACTAACATTTTATTTTATTTTTCTTTTTTTAGGTCCAGAACTCGAAGTGAACTGAAGGTAAAAAAAAATTATTTTTTATCTTATTTTTATTTCAACAAACGTTAAATAACGTTCATTTTCATTTTTTTAGATGGATCCCATCTTGCGGCAGACCAGGTATCATCCCGAAGATAAAAAAAAATTTTTTATTAATGAAACGTTAATTAATGTTTCAAATTCATTTTTTAGATTTGCGTCTTTCTGGAGGTCTTCTAGAGGAATTCGAAGGTATTTATTTACCTTAAAAAATTTAAATTTATTATTTTTTTTTAAACGAAATGTCAACTAACCATTTCATTTTTTATTTTATAAGTCATCGGCTTTCCAGACGTTTACTGGACGAATTTCAAAGATTAAAATTTCAAAAAATATTAGTTTAGGTCTGCGGTTTTCTGACCTGTCTCTGGATAGAATTTCAAAGTAAACGGAATTTAATTTTTTTTTTATTTTTTTTTATTTAATGAAACGTTTACTGATAGTTTCGTTAGTTTTTTTTTTGCAGGCACAGGAAACTGAAAGAAAGGTTCCAATCCTAATATAAAGGTAAAAAACCTCGAAAAAACCATTTTTTACATTTTCAACGAAACAGTGAAAGTAAAGAAAGAAAGACCGGAAAATTTAATGCATTTAATACCCAAAATAGTGTAGTTAATAGTGTAGTGAATTGATTTATTTGTAATGCTTTAATTAAATAAATTAAATAAATTAATTGATATTAATTAACGATAAAAGTAATTGTAAATTGTCAAAAATTTTGAAAAATTTCGCAGATTTGTTTTTGAAAATTTTCACAGATTTTTTTGTGTTTGCAGAACTGCGCAGAAATCCATGACATTTTTCAGTGCTGCGCATCAGCATGTCCTCAGATCTGCGCAGAATTGGATTCTGCAGAATTGCGCAGATCTGCAGACCAAAATTTTTCCTGATGTTACTGGACAAGGTAATTTTTTCAAGATATCGTATGATACTTTTATGATATCATAAATGTACTTAAAATTCGAATTTTAATATAGTTGTAAAGACATTTTACATAATAAAAAATCATTTTGAAAACCAATTTCTAATGCTTACCAGAACATCATAAAATATGTCATCCTGACAATGTATTTAAAACCATTTTATGATAATTTTCACAATTTTGTAAAGATTGACAGAACATGATTAATATATTTTAAATTGCCAATAAATTATTTTATTATACGGCTAAATAATAATACATAAACTACTAGTATAATTTACAAAATAGAAAAATTCCAAAGAAACGAACTGTTAGTAATAGTACATTAAAAAAAAAGATTTAAAAAAAAAATGTTATAAAATACCCACCGAAATCTATACCCCTGAGCTCCAGTTGAAATCCCAAGCTTTGAACCTGTCTAAAAAAAAAGAACAAGTGTTAGTACATTTCATTAAAGTAGTAATTAAAAAAACTCTTCTCTTACCAAATTCTCAATATCTAAAATCATATGGAAAATACATCAAAGTATATCAAAAAAAATATATTTTTTCTTTCGAAATTGACCACCATATTAATCATACTTGATCATGATGTGGTAAGATCAATGCAAAAATAAGGAATGAAAGAATTGATTTATAATAATAAAAAAAAATGAGAAGAAAAAAAAAATTTTTGACTTACATTTTAACCTGTAGAATCATCATCAAACAAGTTTTAAAAATGTCTTCTCAATATCGTAATAAACCTATACAAGAACAAGAAATTCGTAAAAAGAATTCTCTTATTAAAATTTGGAAGCCTTTGCAATCGCAATCTCAACAACCTCTGTGGCGGTGACATACAGAAGTAGTCAAAGTTCCATAGTATATTTTTATGTAATCTTTATCATATAAAAATATCAGAATTTTATTTTAATAATATGGCAGCACGTTATATATATAAAAGTTGTAAAAAAAAAGTTTAATATTTGCGGTATTACAGATGAGTTGCGATACCATAAATGAGTTGCGGCAATGAAGTGACGATATCAAATCAATATCGTAAATACATCTTTTTTTATTCCTAAAATTACCAATATCGTAACGATATCAAGACTATACCGATCAGATATTTTTTTAAATAAATGTTGTCACGATATCTTGGCGATAAATTGTGGGATGAAGTGACGATATCAAATCAATATCGCAAACATATCATTCTTTTTTTTGAAATTACCAACATCATAATGATATCAAGGCTGTGCCGATTTGATATTCTTTTGAATAGATATCGTCATGATATTTTTTCGATAAATTATGGTAATGAAGTAACGATATCAAATCAATATTATAACAATATCATCACAAAAATTGATACCATTATGACATAAAATTTATATCATACCCGTATCAATTCAACATCGCCCATATTTTCAAGGTTTCTGTAAAGTAATGTGGAATAGGATGCATCCGGAGTTTTAATGCTATTATTTTTATCATGATATGCATTTCCTAATTCACCAATATGTTTTTGGCTAATGCAATTTACATCAGTGGACGTATCAATTGATGCCTCAATAGGGATGTTTTCTTCGATTACACAATTCACGAATACCATTTTATTATGGCATATATAATATTCAAATATAAAATTAAACCTCTATTTAACGCTTGATAAGATAATCAAGTGATCATGTAAAGCGCCTGATAGTCTTCCAATTATTTCTTTAGTGCTTTATTTACACCAGTAAGCACACTATATACTTCTGCATTTTGCTTGTCTAGTCCAAATGCCTAGGCTAATATCTTCGTATATCTGATAACTTCCTGCTCGCTGGATACATCAGATGAATGATTTTGATCAGTTACCATTTTCGTGATATTTGTTACCTTTGGTAACCCTTGCCTTGAGCGAAAAAATAAAATTAATAAATGATACCAGGGTTATCTCTGGTAACGCCCCCTGATCCTCTATGTGATTAGTTTTCATCAGAAATCCAGAATGGTTTTGCTTGATCATAAGGTTGCCCCCTCCTTCTGAAATTAACTATAGTATATCTATCAGATGGAGAAGTATGGTTATCAGGACTGTGGTGAAGTACTTCACTAGCATAAGTATTGGTTTTTGACAGATTTTTAGGCCTATGCACTACAGAAGCAAACACCGCCCCTAATTTGCGCATAGAACTAGGGAGTAGTAGCTCATAAGGTTTAGGAATATATTCATCTTTTTTCAGAAATGAACTTAAGTATGTTGATCCAGGCTTTCCTGGATCTTTTAACGCTCTGGAAACGATTGCTTCCTGAATCTATGTAAGCAATTGTCTTGCTCGCTCCTCATTTTTTTCCAGTGATCTAAATACCTGAGGAATATCCTGTTGGCCTCAGTTTTTCGCGTATCCAGTTACACCCCCATTTGCTATGCGCAAGTTTTTAATTTCAGCAAAGCGGATACAGAGCATGATCATTACATCAGCTAGGGCCTGTTTATCAGGTGTGTTAGACACAACATACAAATCTAGCCGTTCCTTAACCAATTCTACGAGAAGTGGTCTGGATAATGAAGTCCTTCATTTTTACGTTGCTTAGTACGCTCCTGTTGGATTTTATTAGATGCTCTAGTTATCTCTGGAATCTTGGTAGCAGAGATTATTTTTTCTGGAGCATTAAGGGTTCGCAATTCTCTTTGAAGCCTAGAGAGACGTAATAAGGTGACGACAGGATCAGAAGCAGTTTCGACTAAGGTTCTAGATATGTCTTTTACATCTCTTTTACTAAGATTATCCCAGACAATATGCTGAGCCGTTTCTTTAATAGTCTCCCCTTCTGGGGCGTTATCAGAAACTAGACTAATATTCACTTCAGCTTCTAATTCTGGTTATTCTAGGACCGGTATCTGACTTATGTACCGCCCAATTCTCTGGTCAGGAATCAATGCGAATGCCTGTTCTTTGCTAAATTTATACTCTTTTTGTAGACGATTACGAGCCTGGTGCCTTTTCTCTCTATCATCTCCCAAGAGGTCACGTATTTCTGGCACATACTGACTGAGCTCTTCGATACTCATCTCATTGGTGAGTTGGTAGTCTGTAACGAACTTGGTTGTAATAGCAGACATGTTGTGGTAAGTAGACTATGGTGGTAGTTAGATTAATCTGTTATTCAAATTATATATTGTGGGATAAAGTTCAATTCGAAAAAAATATTCTGTCATTTCACTACCTCATGGTCAGTGAAAGCTATCAGAGGATTGGAGGAGCGAAAAAATAATGATATAGCTTATGTTGGGTCTCTATGAGACCACCCACTATGGCCGGGGTTTGCTTTGCAAATATTTGAAAATTGCGGGTAGATAGGATATGTGAAAAAAATACATAGTCATAGAACCACCATTCTAAGGCTATGAACTAATTATTTGTATCGAATCACGTTTTAGTAAAAAACTTGTGCTAGAGGTAATATATGTTTTAGTCCTAAAACATTTGTCTTGGTGAATGCATCATATAAAGCACTTGGTCTATATTTCGAAGGAGCTAGATTCAGATGATGGAGGAATTTCATGATTATGTTGTTCCTCCAAGCTTTCGTCTCTTTATGCTCCCAACATAATTTTAATAGTTGGCATAAAGTGAAATCGTGCCAATTAACTTTGAGCAAAATTTGCAATAGGTTTATTTTTTTGTTAATCACTGTTAGCAAACTTTTCTCTGATGCAATAGCCCAAATGTAATAGAAGATGAAAGAAAGGTACCTTATTAATATTGGCGATTCATGTAAAGGTGGAATTAAAAGCCTTTCTTCTCTCCAATGCATATAACCTTTGAGTAGCAATTTACAATATACTAACCCATTTATAACTATTATGCGATTAGATTTGGGGTTATATATTTTTTTGTGAGCTTCTGCCGGTTGATCTAATGTATCCATAGCATTAGTATGAAAAGTCATTTATGACTTATCTTAATACCAAATAATTTAAATACACATTTTATTATAAAATTAAAAGTGGTTATATCCTAAAATACTTACAATGGATCGTATTACTTGCCTGCATATCAAGAGAAATAGTACCATTTATGGAGGGGTCTCTACTCACATTACAGGCTGTACGAAACACTGGAAATTACATGAAAAAAATATGAAAAGAAAACGCTGTCTTATTAGAGGTTGTGTCAAATTTACAGATTCTACTACGGGATGTTGTCCCAAACACTCGGCCAGATTTTATTTGTTAAATTATCAAATGAGACAAAAGTATGAAGCTGAGGCCCTTCAACCCGCAAAGACCTCTGAATTATCGGATGAGGCTCTTCAACCTGAAGTAGCCTATGAATTATCGATTGAGGCCCATCAACCCATAGGAACCTATGAATCTTCAAATGATGAAGATTTACCAGATGGGTTAGGATTATTTGATTGAAGCCCTCATTTCACTTCAATCCAGAACTCCCTCTGAATTGTCTAGAGTGAGAAAAAATATTATTAGAGCTTGAAACCAGTATAAAAAAGAATGAAGGCTTCTGCGAAATCATTATATAAAATATTAGCAGAAGTCTTCATCTTAAAATATATATCCTGGCCAGAGTATGGTATATTATATTAATATATCATCAGGTGAAAGCTATCTATAGCTATACCGAATATCTTTTTCATCTACCCAGTAAATTTCTTTTCCTGTTTGGTATGGAGGTAATACTGGGGCGTCTTTACTATCAAAAGATCCAACTAGATGGTAATGTTTACCATTCTTATCTATAGCCTTAAATTTCAACCCATATATTGCATGTAGTGCTGAATTCAGTAAGCCGAGTTTTGCTCAAACTATTTTTAATCCCGATTTTTTAGCTCTGCATAATACATCCGTATTGTCAAATACTTGAGCCATTTTAGGAACTAAATCCTGGAGATACGATATCGATTCAGGAGAATCAATGTGCGTTTTAACATCATTAGCTTTATATCGTAATCTATTGTCGATGACTCTAGCAGGTGTACAATTTCTTAGCAACTCCAGACAAATTTGATGTCTTTCCGCACAAGTGGTGATTGTAAGTCTGTCTTCCCTGTAATCTTTGCGGGCGATAGCTTCAACGGCTGTTTCATTATTAGTTCCAGCATCCTGTAGTTGTCTATAAGCTCTGAACCATTTCATATGATTATAATTTTCATACTCTGAAATGAAATCTTCAGTTAGTAATTCAGGTGGAATCTGATAGCAATCCACAATATAGTGCTGGTCTAAAGAGCGCATTTCTTCCAAAGTCTTTCTTGGCTTATTTTCCAATAATTCAGCAGTCTCATGATCGAGGATATTAGCATTAGTTATTTCTGATATCTCCTCTGCTTTAACGGTAGTAGAATTCACTTTCACAACTTGAGATAATGATGTAACATTTTCACCAAGCTTAGGAAAAGATTCTATGGTGGAAATTATCATACCCACCTCTCTGAGAAAATTGACCATTCTCCAACCAAATAGTCGTCAGGAATGGAATTTCTCCAACATATATGCTACCTACAATCGAATTGTTGGTATGTCCTTATTCTGGATAATAGAATCTACGTCTGGAAATATTCCTCTATTCTGAAGTTTCTGGGGGAGGCATTCACGTTTAGCACTTAACAACCATTGGAATAACCCTTCTTCTGTAATGAGGATATTAGACGATCTTTGCTCAATATGACATATATAGTCCTTAATACAACACATACGGAATAACATCTGATTCGTTCCAGCATTAGATTCTATATAGCTATTAAAGAGACAGAAAGCTTGTTCAAACTTAGGATTGGTGCAAGACACTCCTATCTTTAGAATACTAGTATAGGCAACTAGGTCTACGTCTTTCCATGATTCTTCTACGTTGCTGAAGTCATGCGCCTTTTCTACTAGATCAGATTTACCATGATATTCCTTAATTCGCAATTCTGGAAAATCAGTCTTAAGGGCGCGAATCACCCCTTATATATCCTTTCTGAGGTGGCAGATAAGTGATGCACTTTTCTGACTCTCAAAAGACAATAAAGACATCTGTTTGGTCCAATTCCAAAGTTCAGCTAATACTGTTTCTTTATTAGGGACTAGGCGGAATGTCTTACCTTTCTGAGGTTGGTAAGTATTATGAATAATAGAAAAAGGTATATCCTTGCGAAATTCTTAATCCATTCAACGTTAAGGTCAGTTAGGTCATTATCTATTACAATAATACGCCTAGTCTCTTGGATTAATTTATATAATTTCTCTATTGACTGCCCGGCCAAATGACTCTGTGCCTGAGCAATTATAGATACTATTTCATCAAGCCATAAGTCATATTGTATTGGGGAACATTTACATTTTTTACTACATTTGCATTTGTTAGTAATGCGATGTAAACTCTCTATCTGGCATACTACCTTTTTATGATCAGAGAAATTTATATTTCCATCAATATCGTAATATGACTTAAGATTAAGCCTTGTAGTAACAGCATTCGAGTAAGAGTGACGTGTAGACAGCACTAGTAAATTTACGTCATCAGGAATAACCAAATTTTCAAGAATATATGTTTTTCCTGTTTTTCAAGACGACCCCACATAAATATCGTATTTATTATGTAAACACAATGGTCTTACATATCTCTCCTCATATGTTTCTGTCGCTGTAAGGGGGTCATTATACTTGGCCCAGGATGGGAATTTTATGAAGGCTTTAGGGAAACTGGGGGCTTTTACCTTATGAGATGATTGCGGGGTATTTTTATTTTCTCGCCGAATTTTTTCTGCAATAGATGGGTCGCATTCAAAAACTTTCCCAGGTTCATCACTATTTTACTGAAAATATTTCACAATGAATGTACCACTAGTAGATATATGACTGAACTACTGCTGATCCTTGTCATGTATACGTTTACATAGTGGTCCTAGTGAAGCTTTTCGGTTAAAATATACAAAGTTTTCTGAGTCTTTTTCTTCGATAGTCCAATCCCTAAAATAGTTAAAATATTTTTGTAAAACTAGATCTGCATATTTTTGTAATATATCTGAACTCACAGATATTCTTAGCAGATTATTATTTTTTTCTATGCTTAGCATTCTAGGTCTCACTTCAAGCCCTAAGTTAGTAGGTGGCTGAACTCTAGTATGATTGAGGTCATTCCACCCATTATCTAGTGAGAATTAAAGAATGCACTTCACACGACCTTTTTTCATCAAACCAATAAGGTGAAGATTGAAATTTTAACCAGGCAATCTTCTATCAATGTATTTGCCAAATTTTTCACCAGTTATGATATATACTAATTCAGTAAATACTTTGAGTTTGTGATGATCAATAAGAAGAGCTAGTGCATATAAAATATGGTAGCTACACTTGCTAGGGTCTAATGATGTAGCGATTACTAATCCATTGAGAATATCCTTCCAGCTACATACAATCAAGAATTTGATACAAAGCTCTTATGAAAGATAGGCAGATTCAAAAGAATACTTCTTGCGCCTTAATACCAGTTGCTTCCATATCTTCTTGTGAAGCATCTATGTTAATCACAGCTCTTAAAGGTTTTTGACTATTAATACATTCATGAATTTCAAATAAGCCATATACTTCAGAAATGTCGTTGGCAACAGAAAATTTTGGGGTATGATCGGTATCTTGGTCAATTTTTATAACCAATTTATTTTCCACTTCACTTCGGTCATAAGCGTTATATAAACTAAAACCCTTTTCATTCAGAAAGAGGAATGAATAGATTGGAAGGCAATCTAACGACCCTTTATCGTCTGATATATCTTTAGGCGATGATGTGAGAATCCCCTGAATGTCATTTAGCAAATCTTTAGGGGAAAATTTATCATTGAAGTTTTCTTCTTTTAAAGTATATGTCATTTTAACCTTTCATTCTTTTACAGCTTTGGTAGTGCTAGTTGAAGCGTAGGAAGCTTCTTCATTATCAGACTCATAATTAGACTTGTAGTTATTATAATCATCTGATCCCAAATCAGATTCATCAATATAGCTATCTGAGTCACTCAAGTATTCATCAGGGCTGGTGCCGTCATAGTGGAGGGCTGGGCCAGTGTGATCAGTTTGGTTAAAAGTAGTTGGGGTATGCATGTCGTCAGTAGGGAAAACTTTATATACTCCAATATACTTTCAAAATATTTAAAATATTTTTTTCGAAAGATATAAAAAAGAGCGATAGCAAACTTAGATGGAGAATCGAAAAAGAAAGGCAAGTAGATATACATCTAAAAGTGAAGGTAACTGCGTAATCTATTATATAAATATTAGCAGAAGCTTTCATTTTTCTAGATATGTACTTGAGTATGGTATAGCCTCTGCGTAAGACTTATCCTTCCTAGATATGTATCCGGATATGATATGAAGCCTTCTTTGGAATTATTATATAAAATATTGGAAGAAGCCCCCATCTTTCTAGATATGTACTCAGGTATGGTATAAATAGGCTGGCTATGATAATACATATCGCACCTCCAACCACGGGACGCAAAATTGGAGCAAATTGAAAATAAAAGGCAAGCAGATGTATCTGAAAAGTGTAGTTTTCTTCGTAATCTATTATATAAAAATATGAAGAAGACTACACTTTTCTAGGTATGTACTCGGGTGTATGTGGATATAGTCTCTGCGACTTATCCTTCCTAGATATGCACCCGAGTATGATATGATAGCTTCTTCGAAAATATTGGCACTTGGCTACCCTATCACTAGTATGAATTCAGGTAAGTGATATGTTTACTTTGGCTCAAATATGGCTGAAAACATGTTGGAAATACAATATAAATGCACTTAAATATTTTGAACTTTGGGACGCGAAATCATCATACTTGGAAGAAGACTACCCTATCACTAGTATGTATCTGGGTATGTCATCCAGGGTAGCCAGCATAATCTATTATAAAAATATTGGCACTTGGCTACTCTATCACTAGTATGTATTCAGGTGTGACATAAAGGCTACATCTTGATGGTATGTATTCAGGCATATGTGGTATAAATGGGCCGGCCACAATAATATATATCGCATCTCCAACTTCGGACGTGAAATTGGCATACATATACTGGCAACTAATGGGCAATAGTTGGGTTACAAGATGGTGCAGGCCAACTACTATGGTAATGCACGGTTTTTTATATTTTGCATTTCAAATTCTTTGGCCTGCAGGTCAGCGAAAGTCACGTGACCGGTGCAATAAGGTATAGTATAAATTTGCTTAATTTTGGCCAATACCTATTCCACAATTTTGGCCAGAACTTTAGACATAATAATTCGGCACCTAAGCTGGCATAAAACTGGCAAAATAATAGAACCTTTCTAGCTTCCTGCCAGTTTTACGACAGTTTTACGATAGTTTCATGACACCATCAAGTCACTACCATAGCGCCATTGTGGATTCTCAGATTACATACCCAAAAGATCAGCCGGAATT
Source organism: Rhizophagus clarus (assembly GCA_015698045.1). NCBI lineage: Eukaryota > Fungi > Glomeromycota > Glomeromycetes > Glomerales > Glomeraceae > Rhizophagus > Rhizophagus clarus. The sequence goes on along the minus strand of BLAL01000252.1, from coordinate 440,994 downwards.
ATGACATAGTGTCCAGCCAAAATTAATTGCAGATCAAGATCGAATTATTGCGCCACCTGACACTTTTTTTTACATTATTTTGGTATCTAGATAGGCAACCAAATAGGCGCAAAGAGTAAGTACTCCAATATAGAATCCAGCACCCAATAAGGTGCAGGAGGTCAGCACCTCGACATAAAACCAGATATCCAAACAACTACAGAAGGTCAAGAACTCCATTATATAATTTAGCATGTAAACGACTCAGAAACAAGAAGAAAAGCGTGGTATTTAGATTACATGTGTGTGGTAATTAGATTATATTGTGGTAATAAAAGTATATGGGGTCTTTGCAATAGAAAGGTACGAAACTCAAAAAAAATAAAAATTTAATTAATATTAAATTTACACTTATTTTAGTATAAAAAACATAATTAGCATATAAAATAAATTTAAAATTTTTTTTGAGTTTCGTACCTTTCTATTGCAAAGACCCCATATTAACATAAAAAACACGAATATCAAGAAAGACTTAAAGACATAGCTAGAATGTAAAAGTAATATAAGAAATAATAAAATGTTAGATTATATGTGGTATTTAGACCACATCATTTAGATCATATGTGGTAATTAGATTACATTATTTAGATCATATATGGTATCCAGATTTTATGTGATATTTAGATCATATTTGGTATTCAGATTATATGTGATATTTAGATTACATGCAGTATTCAGATTATATGTGATATTTAGATTACATGCAGTATTCAGATTATATGTGATATTTAGATTACATGTGATACTATAATCTAGGATAAGTGGGATACCACATGTGATATAATTATATTACATGTGGTATTCCACTCTATTCTTCATTGATTTTATTATTTAAATAATCCAACAAATATTTTAGGTAAATGTATAACAATACTTAATAATTTTATAAGTTTAATAAACACCCTCTATTAGTAGTAAAAATTCATGTAATAGGAAGGTATAAGATCAAACCTCCAAAATTTGCAAGATACTTGATGATACTGTGATCTGCAATATATAATACTATTTTATTTCAAGTTTCAGTTAAATAATAAATCCTATATATTATAATTTATAACAATATTATTTTGCATACTAATATTAATAATTTCCATTTACCAACTACTTGCTATTAATTATGAATATTCATCCAATTCAAGAACACTTAGTTTTCATATAATAATCTGTAAGAACATTATAATATCAAAAATTTTTATACTAACGTACAAATTTAGTTAATATAACTTTGTGGATTTTTACTTTAGCTATATTTTATAGCAACCATTCAAAAAACGGAATTACGCACCTCATGGGTGTACAGTTAATACTGACAATCTACTTTGGTTAAATTATTTTTCTAACTTGATTAAAAAAAAGTGTTACACAGCTGTGAAAAAAGTTCTTGACGATCACATGCAAAGATTTTAATTACGTTCCTTTATATGGATTAGTTAGACCATGTGACAAATTTGTAGTTTGTATAAATATCAATAAATACTCTTTTTAATCATTTTAAAGTTCGTCTATTAAATATGGGCAAAGGACATCTTTCTTCAACATTTGCTGCAATAAAAAATGTGGTGGTAGTTTTGAATTTTTTATCACTGGTACGGAAATTAACTTTGTGAGAAAAAAATGTTATTCATTTAATTAAAAAGATCCTTTTTTTATTGATAATTTCGTTTTCGATGATTTTTAAATAAAAGCTTTCAGGGTTTATTCTAATTGTTGTAGGTGCGTTATCATGAAAAAAGCATATACCGTGTCTATATTTGAAAACTTATTATTCAATCGGTATTATAAAATAGGGTATTATCTCACCAGTACGGAAGCGGAAGTGTCTCTTGTAACTTCATCAGCTATTAAGTATCGTTTCCCACATGTTCTTATTTTTTTGGGTGGATTAATTTCTCTTGTCAGCTTTTTAGGTAAGAGATCGCGTTGTTAGAGATTAGATTAGATTAACTTTATATTTAATTGATTTTATTTCTAGGGTGTTATGGTGCAGCAAATCAAAAAATCACTTTTTTGAAAGTGTATGTAATTTCATTATTCATATGTATAATCATCCAAATAAGTAAGTATTAATTTGTAATAAATTTGCCTTTTTTTACGAGTATATAATTTAGTCATTGTTATTTTTATATTATTCAGTTATTGGTAGTGTTGCTTTCGCATATCATCAGGATGTATGTAGGAGCTTTCAAACCAAAACCGTTAAATATTATTTCAAAACCTAATCACTGTTAATTACTTTTAAGGTTGATTCGATCATTGATAGATCATGGTCAAAGGCTTTCCGCGATGATAAACAATTAATAGCTGACGTAGAACAATATTTCCATTGTTGTGGATTTAGAAGTCTTTCAGATCGCGCAGTTCCTCCATGTAGATATTATACACCATGTTATGCATCAATGAAAGATTCTTTAACATATAGCTTACAAACAATCGGAGTTGTAGGTGTTGTGTTAGGGATATTAGAGGTTTGTAATTATTGAACTGTTAACAAAAAAATTTATTATTTCTATTTAATACTCACTTCTTGTACAAATAGCTTATTTGTCTGCTTCTAGCTGCTGTGTTAATCATCCATATTATTCGCATTCATCGCGAGGAACCTAATGAACGACAAGCTTTGTTGGCAGAGACACGAAGACTTGATGATGCTATTCGTCAGACCTATGAACGTCGATGTAGATTACATCCTTCCTAATTCACACTTATTATTACAGATTTGTTTATATTCCAGCCGGTAAGATTATTAGAGCTTTTTTTAGTCTGTTATTATTCTTCTTTTTTTAATAGAATTGTAATTCCTGTATTTATAAGATAAAAAAACTCAGTTTTAATAAAAAAGAACCCCATTTACTATATTATTATAAGTTAAACTTTATTAAATTAATATTATTAATTAATAATATGATACTCTATACTCTAACTTATCTAATAGGTTAATCTATATAATACTATATTTTAGGATACCAATTTAATCTAGAATTTATTGTTCCACTATAAACTATTTCACCAGCAGATTGTTTATTTAATTTAGTAGCATCTATAAATTCAAAATCCATTGTTTCTTCTTTAATATTAGCATGTACAAAGCCAAATGTCCCTCTTGGCATACCCCAATCTTTCCCTTCACATCCATAACCAGTTTTACATCCAGCTCCAGAAATAAAAAAAGCAACTGGTGAAAATTTAGTTGGTGCTTTATATTCTAATACATGATTATGTCCGGAAAAATATGCGCTCACACGATATCTCTCCAATAGTTCGAGAAGTCTTGGCATATAATTCACTTGTGAACATACTCCAATTAATGGATGATGCCCTTTATAAGAATAAAATTAGTAAATATACGTATACATACTAAATTTCCACGCATTCACTTACTCACCTACAACAAAAATATAATCTGCATCTTGGTTTTCTATTAATCTTTGTTCTATCCATTTTAATTTATCTTCTATTGCTTGTTGAGTGTGTAATCCAAAATTTAAAAGATTGATTCTTAATCCTTCCATTTTTGTTTCAACTATTGTATCAACATTATAATAAAAAACATTAGTATCAATATGAATCCAAACCGCTTTTGTTTTCATTTCTTTGCCAAATAAAGATGAACGAACATAAAATAAAGAAGGAAAGAAAAATCGAGAATCTACGGTTAAACTATATTCAATTTGAGCAGTAATATTTGTATACCTATAATTAAAATAACATTAACTTAGAATTAATACTTTAATTGAAATAAACAACAAACTTTACTAACCAATCATGATTACCGGCTACTGTATACCAGGGAAGCTTTCTTAATTTTGTGCCATTATACACATTTAACCAGATTTCTTCCCATTTTGAATCACTAACATTGAGTATTCCTTGATGATCTTTTGCAGACCTCTTGTAAAAATTATCTATTAAAAAAAATATGTCAAATATCATTTAATTTACTCAAATTCGATCAATTTTTACTGTTGTGAAATCATACTTGTACGGACCCCCAACGTTCACGATAAATTTACTATCATGCTGATTAGCAATAAATTCCATTGCTTTAGAAACGTTAGCTTGAGAACCATGCTCTAAATCTCTGCCTTTACCAGCGTTCCCCCAATCTCCTATAACCAAAAAGTCCACTGTTTTTGCATTAGAATATGTCTCCTCGTATATTATCGTTGAAGTTCCGAAAATTGAAGGTAATAAACCGCCAAATGATAGTGTTATATACAATGAAGATATAAAAAGCAAAAGGGATACTATATAAAAACAACGAGGTGTTGGTCGTTTTGAAGTTCGAAACATTATTTAAATATTAGACTTCAGTGTCAAAATAAAACCTATAAATTATTAAATAATAATTAAAAATTGCACTAATTTTAATTATTTCCTATTTTTGGAGAAAATCTTTTAGCCGAATTTTATGCGCCACATCAGCCATATCTAATATTAGAAGAATGCGTTTCAAAATAAAGTTTTATTTCTTACATATAAAATTTTCCGTTCTAAATTTAAAATCTTGTATTTTATGTGATCTTCATTAGTATTTAAAATTTTAAGCCTTACTGATAGAATTCAATACGATCGACGGTTTAACAGGTCTTTTTAACAGTACAATCAAAAAAATTTTCATTGTTTAATATTGTTTACATCCCCTCAATTTTAAAAGAGGTGATTATTACTTTAACTGTGATAAAGTGACATGAAAGTTCACTTTCGTTAAAATATGCGTCTTTCTCACGTGTCCACATACACATGTAATGTAATTGATCGAATTATGGCATATATTACTTTACTATATATGTAAATTTAAAAATATTTGATATTTTTCATTTAGTTGCATAATAAAAAGTAAATTTTTATTTGCAAGATTAATGTATGATTTACGTGTCAAAATGTCATTATGTAATTGATTCCACCGCGTAAAGTGTACTGAGAACTACATGTGAAGGAAAAACTTGGCACTTTCATTTCGCAACGAAAAAAAAGAGAATCCTAGCTCACAATTAAAGATTGAGATTGAACCCAGAAAAATTTGTTTAATCACACAAATAAATACCATATCACATAAATTTACTGTATTTATATTTACAAAAAAAAATTGTTTCAGTTGATACACAGAAAAACATATTTCAAAAATGAGGAATAAAAGAAAGAGAGAGAAATATAAAGACAAAAGGGGGAAGTAGGTGGAATGGGGATTTAACAAAAAAGTACAAAAAAAAATTAACACACCAAATATATGTACGAAGAAGAAGATTGAGACAAAAAAAAAAAAGGAAGAAAAAACAAATATGTACTGAAAAGAAACTAATAAAAAAAAAAAAAATAATAAAATAATGAAATAAAAATGAAATAAAGTAAAGTGGATGCTCATTGGATGTCGTTCATGTAAAATTTACAGAGAAACATGAATGAAAATGATCATCCGAGCAAGTTAAAAAAGTCTTGAATTTAATTCATATCGTATATAACTAAAGTTTCCTAGAGTCCATAAATTTCTTTCTATCAAGCGAATTGTTCTGAATTTTCGCCCATAAAAAAAAAAAAATCTTACAGAGGCCATTTGCGAGTATAGATTATGGCTATTTACAAAAAGAGGCAAAACCTCCAAAAAAAGGTGATAAGAAGATTTACAAGAAAATGAAAGGGAAATCATACTCATAACACATAAATAGTATATATATAATACAAAGTTATATATATAGTAAGTTTCCGTATAAAATACGGAAATTTTATATATATACTGTACTCTTCAAAAGTGAAGAGATTGAATATTAAAAAAAAAAAAAAAAAATATATATATATATATAAAATAAAAATAAAATAAAATAAAAATAAAAAAAATCTTATAAAATGAATTAAGGTATGAAATGAGAAGCAAACAGGAAGTAACGAGAAATTATGGCCTCGTAACTTATTTTCAATTGCTTACCCAAATTACCTTTTATTTTAAATTTTAATCTCGCTTGGCCTTTTTTCATATAAAATAAAAATTATTAAAAAATTATCCAACCACTTGATCATTCGAGTTACCATACAAATGCATGAAACCCATTTCATCAGTCATAGCCATAGTCATACTGGAATTAACGGAATTAGCATCAATTTCGGAAGGGGTTAAAGGACTCCAATGAGCAACACCAATAGCACCACCATCGTTGACTTTTAAATCAGCAGTATCAACAATAGGTAATTTGGCGGCCTTGAAGTCCATACCATAATTCCACATTTGACGCTCTTTCAAAGTGGGCCAAACGGTTGAATCTAAACTATGTCCTCTAAGCAATTCTGGCGCAGAATGAACATTGGTGTCATGTGGTTGATTATTTCCTAACATCGATTGTAAATTGAATGAAAAAGTAGTTTGGTTGGATGTCATATTTGACATGGTCGTTCCTAATGCATGTCCATTCCCGGAATGAAATTCCGAAACATTAGACATAGTATATCTATTAATAGGTTCAGAGAACCGGCGTTTTGCCTGCAAAAATAATAAATAAATAAATAAATAAATAATTTTTAACTTTACAAAATTTGTCATTTTCCTTCTAATAAAATAATTACTTGAGTAGGAACGGCTAAGAACTGATGCATGTTCGCATCATTATAAAGTGTTTCGTCTTCGATAATTGTAGAAAGAGATCGCTTTTCTTCAGGTCCAAGCTTCATATTTAGGATCGAAGCCATCAATTCAGGACAAGAATTACGACGTGCATGAGCAAGAGCAGTCGGATTCAAAGGTTCGTTAGTATCAATAGCTTCTTTATCGCTAATTACGGAACTAACTGTAGGACTATAAGTGTACTCGGTGAAATAATCCGAGATAGTTACGGCAGATTGCGGAGTAGAAAGAGGGATAAGACTATCTATGTGATCATAAACATATTCGGATGCCACGGTAGAGGCAGAAGACACATTCGAATGCATCCATTCGCCATCATCTTGAGAACTTGCAGATTTTTGAAGAAGTTGATGTTGTTGGACCATGTGCTCGTATTCCTCTGGAGTTTCCCAGGTAGTCTTAAGAGGGTCAATATTTGGTTTCGGGCGAGATCTTTTTGGAGTTTGATCATTCTCAGTATGAACAAGAATTTCATTAACAGATTTCTGTTCTTCAGCATAGAAAGGTTCATTTTGGTTCGTATCAAATCCACAAAAAGTCTCGCTACTTTGAGGGCTATTAGGAGCACTTTCCGCCACAACTGGTTCATTAATATTTTCCACTGATGGATCAGTAGCTTGAGCAGCATGGTCAGTTGAGGCAGTTGCTGTTGAATCTGCGTTAGAAAAGAAGGTTTCTAAAGAGTCGGTAGGACTAGATACAGTTAATCCTTCAGTATTACTTTCGGGTGAAGAATTGTCTTCAACAGTTTTTTGTTTCTTTGCTTTTGCACGTCTGTTCTGAAACCAGACCTGCACACCACGAGGGGTCATATTTAACTTAAGAGCCAACGCTTGACGAACAGCAGCATGGGGTTTTGGATTTTCATTGAAGGCCTTTTCGAGAACTTTTAACTGCTGACGGGAAGTGCGACGTCTATGTTTCACTTCAAATGGATTGTAAAAAGTGGGTTTGAATTCTCCATGTGGTGATTGATGAAAAGCATCAAACATTTGCGGGGCTGGATGAGCTTGCTGTTGTTGAGGACGTTCTTGCGTTGCCGCCGCTGCTCCTATAGCTTCAGATAAATTATTCTCGTTATAGTTCATTTTTTTTAACTTGTTAAGTGTAAAGTTTCCGAAACTGCTTTTATTTTTCTAGATAAGCGACTTGTGCTTTTGTAAGGCCAACTTCAAAATGAAGACGTGTCAATCAAAGGAGACAGGGGCTGTGTCCCAATCTATCGAGTGATGTCAAGCTAATAGTCGCATAAATAGAACAGTAAAAAGCGATCGAAAGCGAACGCAAAAAAAAAAGGGAGGCCGGACAAGCCACACGCAGGGGGATAGATGATTGGCAGCTGTCGGCAAGATGCAGAGAAAAAAGCTAAGGGGCGATTGCACAACCTTCCAATTTTTAACAATCAAATCAGATGACAATTATAACATTAAAAAATATGCGTTGATGGCGCCATTTTGATTTAATTCGGCCGGGAATCGAATCTACAGTATCGTACATGAAAAGTATGAAGCACCTTTGAGTGCATTAACTGACTCATCACAGCTGCATCACACCAAGTTCTGGGGCAGTTTTAATTTTATTTCTGGGGCATTTACAGGTTTTGTTTGATCAATTGATGTCTAAATTTGTTGGAAATTCCTCGATAAATCTGTTATAAACCGCTCATGCTTTTAATGAAAATTTTTACTCCTTACTCTAATTTTTTTTTTTTATTCACTTTTTGGTGTAACAAAAATCCGTGATACTATAATGATTGAAATAATGCCGTGAGACAATATGAGAAATGTAACTATTTTTTGAATTTAGTTTTCCGGTTTTGTGATATTAAGGAGTAATAATAACAACGATTAATTATTATAAACAAACTACATAATTTTGGAAACTTGTCAATCTGAAGTCTGAACACAAAATTGTCAAGTGATTATAAAAATAGACATTTTAATTATTCAAAAATAGCTGTGATATCCTAAATTATGATCTATGATTTATTTTTATAATTTAATAAATGAATTAAGTTTTCAGATTAAATTTTATCAGATTTTAGATAAATTTATCAGTTATAAATTTTGAGTAAAACCTGTAGTTAATATTAAAAAAATAAGCTACTACAATTTAATTATTTGTACTAAATAAAAGGAAGTTAGCAATTAATTTTTAAAATTAACAATCAATTGAAACTATAATTTATAAATAGTCAGTTAAATTTGTTAATTGATTATAACTAAAGGTAAATATATACTGTATATATGTAAAATTATCAAAATTATTACAAGTAGAAAAAAAAATTATATTTTATAGGATTGCTAATATATAGTATATAATATAATATATTAAGAGATAGATCAATTAGAAAGAAGATTAGAGAAGAAGTAAAATAAAAAGGAATTTGTTTTATGATTTTAGTTATTAAGAAAATAAATAATATGTTTATGGGTATTAAAATATCTACTAATTTACTTGTGCTTATTTTTAGTTAGTTATATGTATTTAAGATCTGGAATCATAATCAGTTTAAAATCTGTATTTGAAAAACTTAGTACGCACATTTGATATGAAAATTGCACAGCGAATCCTCAAATTTCGAATCTATCCCAATTTTTACGGATCCGATTGTACTGTATCGGTTTTAGCTGATGACCAACCAAAAATTATATTCGTGTGACTAATTCACATTTTTTTTTTTTCCTCTTCATTAAATTTAAAATAGCGCGTAAAAAAATAAATGCCTTCTTTAAATAATCAAATAAATGATAAATATATGTTAGCATATAAATAAATCAGTTATAATACATTTGATGTTTCAGATTTTTGTATTGTCAAAGTCTGGAACGGCAATGCATAAAATTTTTTTAAGATATGTGGGTCCGATTTTCCAACATGTTTTGACTTTCGCGACTTACTGAAACGAGCGTATATGTCAGGGTATGCAACCCTACACCTATTTCAAATTAGCCCGATCACTTGTTAATATCAAAAAAAAAAAAAACATAAATATTTAAACCAACTTCCAAATTACCGATCTCTTAAGTCTTGTCCCCTTCGATGCATCAAATTAAACTGCTGATCACCCGCAATTTTTGACCAGGAGCTACCATACTAGTAGTATAATATAATGGTAATTAATAATATAATAAAGATATATTGATATATTAAATATCAAACCTTTTCAACCCCTAATTTCAAAGCATTATCTTCTTCAGGAGTGAATTTGTTTTGGGGACGATGGGGTTTCTTTGCGAATGTTACCATATCTGATTTAGATGGCTCATCGTTTGCTATTTTTGTCTTTCTTTTTGCTTTTTTCCCATACAAACTTTCATATTCATTTGGATATAATGTTCGAAATCTATAAAGATTAAATAAAATAAACATTAATACTATCCACTCAATTCAATCATGTAGCATCAAAAAAAAAAAAAAAAAATGATTTTATGTATTACCTATCCTTGAGATCAACAGCTGTTCGATCCTCGCGAAAAGGATATTTTGGATCGGTCAAAATTTTCTTCCAATTGCCAACACCATGCTACAGAATAAACATAAATTACTATGAAAATAAAAAAAAAAATGAATGTAACTAAAACAACTTGACAACCTCATAAAGTCCCTCCACGAGGAGGGAAGTTTCGGCTGCACCCCATTTTTGGCGAGCCTTGCGTCTATCTTGTCTTGTATTATCGGCTTGTTTTCCTGTCGAAATATAGATATTCTGGTCAATTTCTGCCATTTTGATTCGGTTTATTAACTGAAAAGAGTTATATATATATATATTAATAAAGTAAAACACTTCTATTGTATATTTATATTTTTAGAAGAGTCATATTGCGACATGAAAAGTTTAATTTTCCATTACTCGGTTAAATTTTTTTTACCGAAAGTTTATTAGATAAACAAATACTTGATTTCCGAAGAATTTCTAGTAAGTTTCCAATTTTGGGGGACAATTTATATTCAAAAAACTGATTGGATTAGATAATTTCCATTATTGAAGTCGAACTCTAAAAATGGTTGAAAACGGAAGAATTATATTTGTTACAGTTGGGTCAACAGGATTTGATCAAATTATTAGTCTTATTACGTCGATACCATTTCTTCAGCTATTAATTTCTCAAGGATTTGTCAAATTAGTTGTTCAATATGGAAAAAGTCGGAATTCTTTTATCAAAATGCAAAATGATCTCGTAAACGAAATTGAAGTTATTGGTTTTGATTATAAACCCTCATTACATGAAGATATGAAAAATGCGGATCTAATTATTAGTCATGCTGGTATTGTATAATAATTTATTATAATAATTATTATATCTTATAATGACTTTTTACCTCGTTTTGCTATTGATAAAATTGGAAAAAGGATCCGGTTCTATCCTAGAGATTCTTCGTTTACATAAACCTTTAATTGTAGTAGTGAATGAAAATTTAATGGATAATCACCAATTAGAACTTGCAATCGAATTACAAAATAAAGGTTATCTTGTATATAGTTCGATAAGGTTTGTTAAAATTTTTTAGTCAACAAATTAAAAGAACGTTTCTAATCTACTTTTTCGTTTATAAACATTAAGCAACTTATTGGAGATTTTAAAGTCTAGTACTTATGAAAATTTGACACCTTTTCCCGAACCAGATAAAACACTTTTTGCAAATATCTTAGACAAAGAAATGGGTGTAAATGTTGAAGAGGAACAAGTGGAACAAGTGGATCCGTTTATAAGTTCAATTCCGGATTTTATTGATATGGACCGATTTTTAATGCCGTACGAATATCCGGGATATAAAGATAGTGACTTCTTGGATGATGGTGATCCTATTTAGACTATTTTTTTTTAAAAAAATAAAATTGATTTGCGCAAATTAAATACAATGTCTCTACCGGCGCGCGGTAGTGACATTATTTTTAAAAGTTTTATTAAGTGCATGAGCACAATTATTTAACTATAATTACTCTACTAGTAAAGTACTTTTGATGTTGAATGCAATAAAAAAAACATATATATAGAAGGAAAAATGCAGATATTGTGTATGCTAATCATTATTTGACGAAAAAGAAACGATCGGTGGCACCCCGAAATAAAAACGAGTAAAACGAAAATATGCGATATTATTATAAATGTTCATCTATATAAGGAACAAACAAATGTCGTCAAGATATTTGAAGTCCAAACGTATCTATATTATAGTAGTGTATTCTATATTTTTTTTTTTTTTTTTTTTTTGGTTGGTCTTTTTATGAAAGTTCCCGAAACTTTTTTTTTGTTTTTTCTTTTTTGTTTTTTTTTTTTAGAAAAAAAAATATAAATATTAAGATTGCAAAAATTAAAATAATCCTAATCTCATTCGTCAAAAGAAATTTCTGTTGACATCATATTAACCATAATTTACGCTTATAAAGAGATCCGGACCTCCCTTATTATTAATTAATTGTCTTTCTATCATATAATTTTTTTTAAAACATATTTAAAATTTTATAGATATTATTGTTTTTTTTTTCTTGTTTTTTTTTGTCTTAATTTTTTTCATCTATAGAATATATATATATATATATTTTTTTTTTTTGTCTAAAAAATAATAGGTAAAATCGTAAATAAAAGAATTATATATTAATAAACGTTAGAATATTACACTTACCCGACCAGCGGGTTTTCATTTGAATAAAAATGTAATTTAAGGTAAAGCCCATAAATCATTAGGATGGCAACGTTTTACATGGTATATTAATCCACCCTTGCTACTGTAAGTCTTTAAACAACCTCCAAGGTTACATGCCCAAGGCTTTTCGCGAGCTCCATTACCACTCTATTAATTCATAGAAAGATTAATCAGAAATAAATGAAAGTAATTTAAAAAAATTTTCATAATCCTACCTGTGATGCATGCCCATGCTCGTTATGATATTTTAAACCATTGGCATTTTTGTATGCCTTAGGACATCCGGGTATTGAACATTTGTAAGGATAGATATCGGCTTCGCTCCCATTTTCCACTTCAGATGACAAGTCAGCAGGTAAAACAGTAACAGGAGATTCAGATACGGATTCATCAGACGACTAATTATAATTTAACGGACACAAAGTAACCTTTAATAGAAGCTCCATCATTATATATATATTTTTTAAAGATTAACTTACCTTAGTGACTCGTCTTTTGGCTGATTTATCAATTGAGGTTGTAGAAACTGTTCTTTTTTTAGAACCTTTATCAAGAGCTGGATCAGTATAGACATCTGACATTGCAACTCCTAATCAAACAATATGATGTAAATAAAAATTAAAAAAAAAAAATTAATTAAATAATAAAATATTTTATATTCTTATTCAAATATAACTTACCAGCCTTTGGTTGAATTGGCTGATATCTTGAGAATGGTGTGACTGCTCCGGAGCTAGTCTCCCCGGAAGATACATGCCCTACTATCTGATAATTATCGACTGAGTATTGTGCAGTAGTAACAGAGGGCATATACGTACTTTTATCGATCGAGATGTAAGCATGTGCAGTCGTACGTGCAGGTGTTAAATTAGATGTAGACGAACGTCTTAGATGACCAATTGGTCTGACATTACTTCCTGAAGATGAAATGTTTCCTTGTCCCAAGTTAGACATATTAATAGACCTATATTGATGTTGTTCAGCAGAGGTTATGGTAGAAGTTGATGAACGTCTTGGCTGAGAAGCAGAATTGCTATCAATGTTCGACGCAATTGAAGTCGGTAAAAATCCTGGTAGAGACCCATATGAGTGACGTGTAATCAATTTAGATGTAGGTGAACATCTTTGAGTCATAGAAAGCGTTTTACTAGTATCGATTGATCCTTGTTCATGAGATGTCGCCGATAAATTAATACTAGAAGAAGGACGTTTTTGTTGAGTTGTGACATGAGAGTGTGTATCATTTCTTGGTGATGAGATAGGTCTTTGTCTTGAATTATTATTATTAATTGAACCATATGAAGTTTGTTGATTAGAACATTTCTGTTGAGTAATACTAGATTTAGCATCATTGTTTGATGTTATTGGTCCTTGTCCAGAATTTGACGTATGAAGAGATAATGTAGAGGATGAACGTCTTTGTGAAGTATTATCTTGAAGGTTAGTATTAATATTTGGTGAATCATTTGTAACGGGGGAGACAACTGAATTATTTTCCGAACTCGTAGGAGAAGACGCTACGGATTGTAAACAACCAGATGAATCAACATAATCATTTGAAGTCTGAGAATATGGAAGAGATAACAATGGTGAAAATGGATCTTGATGTTGACCATATTGAAGAGACTTGGAAGGAATGTCAAATAAAGAATTATCATCATCAAGACTTGTCGAGATGGAAGAGGGATTTGATGAGAGTGTTTGCTCCCCATATAATAATGTTGATGAAAGATTAGGATCACGTAATGCATTCGTAGAATTACTATCACATAATAATTGATATATCCAATTTTCATATGCAAATGAATCTTGGTTTTGTCCATTAATTTGATCAAATCTATCCAATTGTCCGATCCCACTTTGATTATATCCATTGAGATGTCCAAGTCCATTATTACCCTTCTGTTTATTATTTGGATAAGATGAAACAAGTGAATATAAAGGGGTCGTTGCAGATGTGTTAAAGTTAACACTTTTCTCATGTGTAAAACTATTTAGAGGCAAAGTTGTCAAAGAGGTTGAAACATTAGGAACAGGTATTGGCGACACCAAATCCCATCGATCTAATAATTTACAAAAGTTACATGTAAATATAGAATGAGATTAAAAAAGGGATGAATGTAAAACCGGAAAGTTTTCCGGTCATGTATACTAAAAATCTTTAAGTATCATGTGACTTTCACCTTGTGAGTAGACTGAATTATGTTCAAAGGGAATTATATTATTAGCAATATCAACGATCAAACCAGGATGAGAGTTGTCAACGTGCTGAAAAAGGTCATGCAAGTTTTGATGATCAGTTCCACAGCAATTATAATCTCGAGGATAGCTTGGCTGTAAAGTTCTAACAACCGAATCAGATGTAATTGTGGGAGTATAAGTTGAACCTTCATCTGATGAAGCTTGATAAGACTGATCAAAACCAACGTTCATATTATCAGCAGGATTATTAATATAATCCGAAAGTTCACTAAGAATGATATGATATCAAAAAAAAAAAAAAAAAAAAAAAAAAAAAAAAAGGAAAGAGAGAGAGTCAGTTTAAATATAATAAATTAAATACTAAATTAAAATTTCTAATGATATCACAGTATATAAATAGATTTATATATAATAATCTTTTATGTAAATACTAACGAGGTATGACGTGATTCAATTTAGGGTTAAGATAAGATATAATAAAACCGATGGAGAAAAAGAGTAAGATAGCGATCAAAAGTCCGAACACAATAAAATATGATAATTTGACAAGAATTATATATTTTGATATCCTCTTTTTTTTTTTTTAAAGTAAACTATGAGAATATATATACATATATAAGATCCGATGGAATACTTACTCTATTGTGGCAGCAGTTGATGTGCTGTATGAAGAGGAACTAGAGTTGCGACCGTAACCAGTCGAGCCAGAATTAGGGATTTGGATTGGAGAAGACAGGGAGGAAGAGTTAATCAAATTCGAAGAGCACTCAGTGGCGTGGGGCATATTGAACGAAAAGTAAAAAAATATATTATCTCGATCGATAATACAAAGATCTAATAAAAAGGTAAAATAGTCCTGACAAAGGGTATATAATATTTTTTTTTATTCGACGGTTTTCTAAACAAAAAAGTTTAGAAGTCTGCGAAGATAATAATAGTTTCAGTGTCTTATAAGAAATTTAGCGACGAAACTTTTATGGA
Organism: Rhizophagus clarus; assembly: GCA_015698045.1. NCBI lineage: Eukaryota > Fungi > Glomeromycota > Glomeromycetes > Glomerales > Glomeraceae > Rhizophagus > Rhizophagus clarus. Next base: position 425,513 of record BLAL01000252.1, on the reverse strand, counting down.
AAATGAACTGAAATCGTACAACGAAGCCCTTTTATAAATCAACGATGAAGGGCTAATTGATAATTTTGAAATTTAGAATGAGTAAATCGGTAATGCTAGTAAGATAAATGAACGGATGGGATTGTAAATCAGATGATTAAGATCGTGAGAAATGTCGTAAAGTTAGCAATTAAAAAAAAAAAAATGGATTTTTTTTGGAGTTTATAACATATATATATAATATATATATATATATATTATTTATTTATATATTTATATATTTATATTTATTATTTATTTATTTTCTTTTTTTTTTTTTTGAAAAAAAAAAAAAAAAAAAAACAAATAATTTTTTTTTTTCTAATTAAAAAAAAAAAAAAATACGAACCAAAAAATTTTACGAGTAAGATAATGGTCGTAGGGGGAAGGGGTGTAAGGAAAGGTTAAAGATCTAAAATTTATAGCTGGTATGAACAGCAAATATAATAAAATCGTTACGAAGAAAGTCGTTAAACTCGTTAATAAAGGAACAAAGTGAAGTTGGATGATAAATTTCCAAGTGCCATATAAATATATATGATTGAAAAAAAAAAAAAAATAAAATATCTGATATATGAATAAAAAAAGGGAATGGTACTGATAATTATACTATTATCAATTACAGTAATAATATATTATAATATACTATAATAGAGAAATTGGCTGAAAGGAGAACACGCATAAACGTTTTTAGCAACACAAGGCACAGAGTAAAGAGAAAAAATTTTGACATTATTGCTTTATTGTAATATTTGGCATTATAATAATATTTATACTGGTTTATTTCAAATTGAGTTACAATTTACAAAAAAAACCAAATAAATGATTAATAAATTATGAATTAAAGAATAGACTAGCCAAATAATTGATAAATGCACAATGTAAGTTATGACCAAATTTTCGAATTAACTTCATTATAATATATATGCACTATTTATAATAATAATAATAGGCTGGTTTATTTAATAAACAGCAACGGTATAAAATATCGGTATGATACCTTAATTAGTATAATATACGTCATCATAACTATTTGTAACGTGGGCATGAATTAAAAAATCTAAGAAATTTTATAATGATTAATTAAAAATGTTTTATGGAAATATAATATATTACACGTGGCATCCCCAGGAATTTTTAGGAAAATACAAGTAATAAATAATATTATCATTATTAATATTATCAAATGTTTTTGTTATAATAAACATAAATAAATTTGGTAAATAAATAATTTAATGGTTTAACCGTTAATGGTAATAATTTATTAAAATCTAGGATTTGACATTTTATTTCGAATGACATTCTTTTATTAAATGATAACTTTACCTAGTAATCTTGCATTTAAAGAGAAAGAGAGAAAAAAAAAAAAAAAAAAAAAAAAAAAATGGCGTAATTTTGATCACGTTTTTTTCATAACTATTGGTGGTTATAACGGAACAAAAAGATCAAATAGTATTGTCCTATTTAATGCGAATAAATGTAATTTTGAATGGTTGAAAGATGCAAAACAAAACTGCATAATTTTGATGACGCACCTTAACACTTGATTAATTTAATTTTTATGGATGAGAAAAGTGAAATTAGAAAAGCGTGTATTATTAAATGAAGTATTGACAATATAGTAAATAACGCATTGTTAATTCAAATTATCAAGCGCCGTTAACATCTGATATTAAAGTATAAAAATAGTAAATTGGCAATTTAATACCAATTGGACCAATTGATATGCCGACACAGACCCAAAGAAATACCGATTTTGCAATTTCCAAATTGTAAACAATGTCAAAAATCATTTGACAGTTTATGTAACACGACTGAAATAAAAAGAAAAGAAAAGAAAAGAAAAAAAAAAAAAATAATAATAATAATAATAAAAAAAAAAAAAAAATCAACAATTTTAATAAGTAAATATATGAAATGCAAATATTTCTGCATATAGATAACGAAATAAATGAAATAAATGCAAGATGGATTAGAATCAACAATGTATGATAATAAAATTCATTGTTATCAAATGACATTTACTTAGTTGGAATTTTTGTGTTCCCTTCGTTTTTCCCCACTCTAGTAAGCATTATTCATGGGCTGTGACTTAGAAGAAAGGCATTTCTGCAACGGCAACAAAATGTACGACCATAAATACAACAACAAACATGTGCATCGCCGTAATTCCGTATGAATCCCGCCGCATTACTTAGAATAATTTCTAACTGCACGATGGAATCTCAATCCACGGGTTTATACAGTGCTGAGATGTTATTACAGTATCCATTATTTAACTAAATATTCGTCTGCATCTCTCATTATAAAAATAATTTTAACTTGCTTTTGTCAACACTTGTTGGCTTCTTATTCCCCCAAGTTCTCCCCCGCACAATTTGTTGGGGATTTCCTATTATGTAACTTTTTGTCAACAAATCTGTAAGCATGTACTACCCTTTCTTTCTTGTATTCCCCCCCTTTTTTAGGGTGCTTTTTTATCCTCTCCCCCCAGATTCTTTTTTACTGCGCTACAATTTTTAAAATATTTAATAAAAAATTTTTTTTTAAACAATGGCATTTATTTATTTATTTATTTATTTATTTATTTATTTATTTTTTAGCCAGGAATGATAAAGTAAGAGAAAAAAAAAGCATGTAATTTCGTGATAAATTTCCCCACTTTGAATCATATTCTTTTCGGTCCACGTGGACAAATATCAAATATTGATATAAACAAACATGCTCATATGTTAATTTATAATGTATGATAACGCAATATTATCTTTTATTATCATTTTTGTAACATACCGCAGCCCATAGCCACTATCAATAGTAGAATACTCGATCGGTGTATTAATTCCCAACATTAAATGCCCTGAAAATCTTGATTTGTAGATCTATTAATTTCATTTGCTTTTTTTTCGCGCCAATCATTTGCTCATTCCTTTTCTCTTTTATTTTTTATTAATTTTCTCCGCCCTTACAAAACTACCCGTACGCATATGGAAAACCATGAGATTTCTTCCCCACAATTCAATTTAAAGTATTACAACATTAGTTATATATTATTACCAATCAAAAGGGTTTTGTTATCTGATGGTTGATCAATGATTATCTATTATCTTTCGGGGCTTTTTTTCCTAATGCTTTATACCAGACTTACCTGATTTGGTTATCACATTATTATTAGTATTTTTTTAAAAAATCCCCCGAATTCAGTTGATTTTATTTGTCTTTTGAAGTACAAAATCGTTGAATCGATTTTACCCGTACTTCACAATTCACATTAACTTTATAATGTATGTATTATTTCTAGTTTTCTAGTCATTACATAGCTATTAATAATTCCTTAAATGGTAAGAAATATAACTATTATAAAATTTAATTCTTATAATTTAATTTAATTGTTTCAAATTTTTTTCAAGTTTTTATTAATAAAAAAAACTTTGGCTTATTGGATTATTTTATTAGAAGTATTGAATAAAAATTAATAAATACTGATTTTCAGTTTAAAGATTAATTTGTTCTAATAAATTAATTTAATAAATAACATTGTAATAAAATTTTATATATTACATATGTAATAATTTTATAGGCAAATTTAAATTTACTTTTTGATATATAAAAAAAAAATATTTTAAATTAGAATTATTATTAATTTTTTTTCTAATAATTTGTTTCTTATTACAGAAATCTTATATACAAAAAAGTTTTTTAATTGTTTTTTAATTTATATAATAGTAAATATATATATTATGAGTTTTACTAAAATTTATACATTTATAATGTTTAATATAGTTAAAGAATCATTCATTTTAATTGTTTATTATAAAACTGATAGTATGATAATAAATAAGTGACCAGAAAAAAAGAAACAAAATAAAGAAAAGATAAAAAATAAAGGTTGAAAACAAATTCAAAAATAAAAAAAGATATTAAACTTTTTTTTCAGTAAAATAAATTTTTTTATTTATTAAATCAATATATTACTAAAATCTAATAACTCCAAATTTAACACTAAAGAAAAAATGTGATAAAATATAATAAAATGATAACAAAGAAATAGTAGTAATCTTCTATTTTATTCTTTAATAGATCTATAAAAATCAAAAAAAAAAAATAAAAGAAAATATAAGTATAGCCAATATTGCAATAAAATACAATTAAAGAATACTATTTTTTTTTTTGTTTTTTTCTATTATAAATTATTCATAATCTAAAAAAAAAAAATAAAAGGTAAGTTTAAATAAAATTAACTTTCCATTTTTTTTTTTAGTAAATTTTTTAACCCTAAAGAAAAAGGAAGGGGAATAAAAAGAAGAAAAAAAAAATGTAATAAAGATAAAGAAAATATGGTTAAAAAAAGAAATGGGACAAAAAATAAAAAAAGAAAAGAAAAAGAACAAAGAAGAAAAAAAAGGAGAACAAAAGATAAAAAGAAAAAATAAAAAAAAAAGAGAAATGTTTTTTATTAAAAACTATAAATTAGATTGATAAATCATGTGATTATTTATTATAGTAATAAATTTTTTTATAATGAACAAACTCTAACTAAAAATAGAGAAGAAATTAGCTAAAATTTAAGAAGAAATGCAAATCAAAAAACCCTCAAGTAAAAATATAAAAAAAAAATCTAAAAAGAAGTTCATAAGAAATTTTATAAAGAAACAGAAAAAAATATAAGAAAAACTTTATATCAAAAAAAACCTAAAAAATCTGAAAAAAATGTAAATATAAATTCAAAAAGAAATTTAAAAAATCCAAAAAAAATTTAAGAAGAAACTTAATTAAAAAAAAAGACTAGTTAATAATTGTAAAAAAAAATAGATTTCTAAAATTCTGAATATTTGAAATTTACCATTTATTAAAATACTGAAAAACTTACAAAAAAAAAGAATGGTTAATTAGTAAGAAATAAAACCAAATAAAAATAATGTTAAAAAACTTACAGTATTAAAAAGTCAAAGTTTAAAATATTAAAAGTAAAAAAAAGTATAGGCCAATAAAAACACTGTAATAAACAAATAATTTGTAAAATATTTATATATAATTGGGTTTATATTTAATCATATAATAAAGTGAAAATCATCTAGTAAATAATAATTTTTTATATAAAAATTATTAGATTAAATCATTCTGGTTAAATTATCTTAGATTAAAATTAGTTATATATATATATATTATATATTTTAATTTGTATTATATATATAAATAATTTGCATTTTGAAAATCAAAATTAATAGTATATATGGTTATAATAATTTTTTTATTTTTTTAAAATTATTTATAAATATATTAAAAAATCATTATAATAAATATTTTGGATTTTAGTATAATACTTTATAATTGTATTCAAATTTATTTTTAAAAAATTCTTTTTATTAGTATATAAAGAAAAAAAAATGATTAAATTATAATCAAATATTTTGATTTTAAATTTAATGTAATTTTAAATATTTTTTTTAATATTTAATTTGTAATCTGTCTCTGAACCAGTGAAAATTACTAATACAATTCGGAAAATTATTTTTGCAAATTAATTACTAGCAGAAAATTTAAATAAGAGTAATAGATATAGCATGCAAGAAAGGTAGAATGAACTTAAAAAGTTAGTGGGAAAAGGTAGTTTAGAAGAAACTAACATTCTAAAAGGTATCAACTATTCAAAATTGGATAGCTACCCAATATAAGTAAAATATAGCACAATAAGCTAGACAGTCTGTGATTGATAGAAAAAACTTTTTTTTAATTTTTTTTTGTTTATACACTCCAAAACAAATATTTATCAGCATATAAAATAATATTTTAGTAAAAAAATATCAATTTTGTAATTGTTATACTTCCTGTAATTAAATAATATAGTATTTTTAAAAGCTAAAATCCAGCGTCGTTAAAGAAAAAATTTTTTAAATAATCATACAATATAAAAATCATTAACGAGTCTTAATTCTCCTAATTTTAAGCAATTAGTTACACTATTTTTTAGATAGGGTCATAATACAAACTTGGCTCTGTAATGCTTAAAAAAAATTCTGGACAAATTGACTCAAAAGCCATTTAAGAGTTAATTAATTTGCAAAATTAGTTCCTCAAAATGTATTAATAGTTTTCACTGGTTTAGAGGCAAATCATAAATTAAAAATTTTTAAAATATATAATATATTTTTTTTTATTCTTTTTAATAATAATAATTTTAATTAATTATTTAAAAAAAAATTATCAAAATGTCTTTTAAAAAAAATTCTTAATAATTATAAAATTAGAAATATTATATATAATTTTTTTTTTTTTTTTTTGAGGTTAAAACAAGTATGAATTTTATTTATTAACAACGATCAGTAATGATACAAATTAACAACCAATAAGCTAATAAAATCGCAGTCAACTATCAACAAGAATATATCATGTCCCACTATATTAGTCTATTCTCAAAGAGGTAATAGGAAGTCTATACATAAATTTAAAAGAATATGAAAAATAAAAAAAAAGAAACATTCTAGAAAAATAAAACAATAAAACAAAAAATATGATTAAATTTAATGATTTATATATGTTAAATCGTTAAACTTAGATTACAAAATCACATAAATTGTTCCAAAAGAACCTTCAGTTCTGCAATTAAATGATTCACATTTGGCCAATTAGACTGATTGGATTGATGGTAAGAGTTTTTCTTAGAGATTCGGTCAGAATTTGAGGATGTTTTATCATTCTTATTCTGGTTATGAAATCTACGGTTACCTGTAGATTGTAAATTAGTAAGTATATGAGGATTAGACTTAGTCTGCCTAAAAGTGTTGCCAGTATTGCCAATTCTAACTGGAGGATGTTTCTTAAATCCAAGTTTAGGGGAGAAATAACGACACCATGAGAGATTAACATCATTCTAAAGTTGAGAAGTACTTATACATTTTAAAGCTTAATCCCATGTTGCAAAATATCCTATTAACTTTCTCTGTATTGATGATTCTTTAATAATCTTAAACAATTTTATTCTACTCTCAATTAAAAATCTGCTAGAAATACAGTTAGGAAAGAGGAAGAATTCAGTTATATCTGCCAATATATTAGTAATGACTGTTTGGAATTTTTTTCTTTGTTTTTATTCTGAAAGATTTCACGATGCTAGAAACCATCTAACAGGGATTCCTCTTAATCTGACAGTTCGCTTGTTTCCATTATAAGCTTTAAGACACATATGATTTGATATCAATCTTACCTTTACTGAAAGATATTTCTTGTACATCTTAGTACTGATTAATACTATCTTTCTCCAGAAACTTAAATTTTCAAGGAGTGTATAATTATTCCATTTGGCTGGTATATCATATACTATCAAGTCCAACAACTGTGCCTGTTTTTCTTGCTGTGGACAGTAACCAGTAACTGTAGGGTTTCACAAAAAATCTGATCTGATTAGATCTGATCCGGATCTGATCCGGTCAGATCCAGATCAGATTATAGTATTATAATTCACAGATCAGATTCAGATTCCAAATTTGAATCCGAAGTTTAGATTCAGATTTGAAATTGTATAATCCGAATCTGTCAAATTGAATCTGGATCAGATCTGCCGGATTCAGATCAGATCATAAGATCTGTTAATCCAGGCATTTTTGTTTATAAAATTGCAAAAGAAAATGCCAGAACAGATAATTCTGGCGTTTTATATATATGAAGTTGCAAAAGAAATGCTGGAACAGATGGTTCCAGCGTTTTTTACATACCAAGTTACAAAAAACAAACATCAGAACAGGCGATTCTGCGTTTTTATTTATAAAATTTTAAAAAAAATGCCAAAACAAAACTGCGACCTATTAAACACGCCAAAATGGCGGTCTTTCACATTACTTTATGAAAAAAAATGCTGAAATCGGCATTTTTTTTGAATAACACCGTTTATTAATGGAAAAAATGTTAAATTGTTTTTTAAATAAACGATTTAGAAAAAATGTTAAATTGTTTTATTTTATTAAACGATTTTTAAAAAAACCATTAAAATCGTTTCTTCATTAAAACGATTTAAATAAAAATGTAAATTGTTTTTTTTTATTAAACGATTTTAAAAAAATGTAAAATCGTTTTTATTAAAATGATTTTGAAAAAAAATACGTACTTTCATTAAAATGATTTTGAAAAAAAATGTAAAATCGTTTTTTTTATTAAATGATTCTAAAAAAACTGTTAAAATTGTTTTTTATTAAAACAATTTTAAAAAGAACTGTTAAAGTCGTTCTTTCATTAAAACGATTTTAAAAAAAAACATAAAATCATTTTTTTTTTATTAAACAATTTTAAAAGAGCGTAAAATCATTTTTTTATTAAACAATTTTTTTTTAAAAGTTAAAATTGTTTTTTATTAAACGATTTTTTTTAAAAAAAAACGTTAAAAATCGTTTTTTTACTAAAACGATTTTTTTAAAAAACGTAAATCGTTTTTTTATTTAAAGCGATTTTAAAAAAACGTAAAATCAGTTTTTTTTATTAAACGATTTTAAAAAACCGTTAAAATCGTTCTTTCATTAAAACGATTTAAATAAAAATGTAAATCATTTTTTTATTAAACGATTTTAAAAAAGTGTAAAATCGTTTTTTATTAAAACGATTTTGAAAAAAAACGTAAAATCATTTTTTTTTATTAAACAATTCTAAAAAAACTGTTAAAATCATTTTTTTATTAAAACAATTTTAAAAAGAACTGTTAAAGTCGTTCTTTTATTAAAACGATTTTAAAAAAAATGTAAAATCATTTTTTTTTATTAAACAATTTTAAAAAAGCGTAAAATCGTTTTTTTATTAAAACAATTTTAAAAAAAACCGTTAAAAATTGTTTTTTTATTAAAACGATTTTAAAAATACCGTTAAAAATTATTTTTTTATTAAAACAATTTTTAAAAAATACGTTAAAAATCATTTTTTCATTAAAACGATTTTTTAAAAAAAATGTAGAATCGTTTTTTTATTAACTGTTAATGATTTTAAAAAAGCGTAAAATTGTTTTTTTTTATTGTTATCTAAATCTGAATTTAGTCAGATTTGGATCAGATTTGGATCAGATTCAGATCAAACTCAAATTGGATTCAGATTTTAAATTTAGGTCTGCAGATCAAATTCAGATTTCAAATATATATCTGAATTACGGATCCAGATTTAAAATTGATAGATCTGGATCCATCGGATCAGATTTAAATCTGGTAAAATCTGATCTGATCTGATTCATGCAGAACCCTACCAGTAAGGATAAGGTTAGAATTTCCAAAATTATCTGCTAAATGTTCCTGTTTTTTTTTCTTTTCCTGACTATCTGCTGGCTTCTCCAAAGGTTTATTGGTATTACTACTTTTCGAAGAAGTCATAGGTTGGGAGAAACATTGCTAAAAATAACCTCTTTTGATTTGGAGAGTGTCTACTTAGGTGACAGGTCACTAGGAACTATAAAGGGATTATTATCTGATGTTTGTTGTTGTTGTTGGAGTTTCTTCAGCTCTTCTTAGCAACTTTTTTCTGAGTTTTGAATAAAGGCATAACAGGTGGTATGATTAAGATGGAACGACATGGGGTACTTGATACCTTGATTTCTGTATCACCGATTATCTCATCCAGATTTATGGAATTTGATTGATGTACTTGATCTTGCAGAATTTTCATAATTGAAGTAGATTGAATTTGTTGTTGTTGTACAGTTAGTTTAGCACTTTTGCTGCGTATATATCAAATGCATGATACACATTAATCTTGACAAATTGCCTTATTATTATAGCAAGAAAAGTGGGTAGAAGGAGAGTTTTAGAAGGAGAAGCATTCCTAAAGGCTGATCTTGACATGTATTTCAGATTCTCTATCAATTGCATAACATCTTTATTTCTGCTAATATATTTCTTCAGTGCTTCCTCATTAATATCTATTGCTGCAAAGAAGTCAAAGTCAGCCAATATTATGCCATAGACTGATTCTTTAATGTCTTTGAAAAGTTCTTCTTTATGCCATCAAAAAAAGTATTCTGTTTTATTAAGTATAGTTTATTGGGATGTAGAATCCATTTTTGTTATTTAAAATGCAGATTTTCTAGTAAACAAAATGGTTTCTAAACAAAATAAAATTAAATTTTTCTTCTGTCAAAAATTGGTTAACAGATCAACAGGAGAGAGTTCTTCAATATTATATATAATTAATTCATAATATAATGAATTTATAATATACTTTACAGAAACTTAAAAATTCTAAACAATGATGAATTAATATAGTAATGATATTAAATATACATCGTAACAATATTGATTTGCAAATGATATCATTTGATATCAAAATGATATCGATACATTATTGATTGGATATATCAAAATGATATCATAAAGATATTTACTTAAAGAAATATCTAATCGATATTATATTCATATTGTTATAACAATGATAATTTTTTAAAAAAATGTGAAACAAACACGATATCAATATAATATCGTATCAATATGTATTCAGTATCATTATGACATTGTAAAAATATCATCTTATAAATATCAAATCGACATCAATTCACTATTGGCAATATAACGAATCGACATCATTTTGATATAGTTAAACAATAATAAAATTTTTAAAAAATGTGATACAAACACGATATCAATATAATATTGTATCAATATGTATTCGGTATCAATACGACATTATAAAACATTATCTTATAAATATCAAATCAACATCAATTCGATATTGGTAATATAACGAATTGATATCATTTTGATATAATTAAACAATAATAAAATTTTTAAAAAATATGAAACAAACATGATATCGATATGATATCGTATCGATATACATTAAGTATGAATACGACATCGTAAAAATATCATTTTATAAATATCAAATTAACATCATATCAATATTGGCAATATAACGAACGTATCAACATCATTTTGATATAGTTAAACAATAAATAGTATATTTTCAGATCGTTTAATTCAATATTAAATTGAAATATTTTAATAATTTGTAATCTAATTAAAAAAAATATAGTATCATAATAGTTATTATTGTAAAATTCGTACAAAAAAAGAAATAAAAATTTTTTTTAATTGATATTTCAAATATCGTATTGAAAATTTAGATCTTTGATACGACTAATGCTACCTGTTCTAAATTATTGATGAGTTGTTGCTGTAAAAAATCAAAAAAAGTAAAAAAAAAGCAGATTGTCAATTATTTGTATGAAATGTGGAAAAGTGATAAGAATGGAAGTCAATAGAATAGTTGAGAGAACTGAATTATACAAAATTATTTATAAATTTATTTTCTATACATTTGCCATTTAATAGTTTCATTTTCTAATTTATTTTCTATTTCTATTATTTGGTTTAACTTTTGTTGATATAATTCTACAGCAAATATTTTTTGTCATTTTAATTGTGTAATTTCTAAATAAATATTAGTAATTGATAATGATATTATTTATAAATAATAATTTATAATTACCTTTATCTTTATTTTAATCATTTCGATTAAAGAGTTGACCTAAACCAATTTTTTGATTAAAAACCAGATAACAACCGAATACAATTATATACTTCACAAATCCTTTTATTAAACCCTCCAAAAAAATAAATAAAAAAAAAAAGATATATATAAAAAAAAAATAAAAAAAGCTATCTAAAAGATCTGAAAAACTAAGGCGAACCTAGTAACCACTTTAAGCAGTTTTAAAGTGTTCACTCACCTTATCTCTCTTTCTTTTATTGTTTGAAAAGGATTTATTTTCCTTTCTTTTAACTTATTTTTGCTTCTTCAGTGAACCATTTTCCATCATTTGTAAGTTATTTTTTGGAGGGAAAGGTATTTAGGAATTTTTTAGAGAAAAAAGAAAGAAATTTTTTATCGAAGTAATTTAGATTATTTTATTAATGATATGTTACTTTATTTAGTAATAGAACATTTAAGGTCAAGATCAGATGTACACTAAATATTGTGTAAATGAGGGTACACACCAACACACGTTACATAATTCAAATTATTTATACAAAGAGTAATCTAAACGTCTCCCAAATTTTTTTTTTAATTAAAAACATTAAGGTGTGATGTTTAGAATAATGGTCAATTCACTCGTAAAAACTTACTAAATTTATTATCGTTATAAAATACATAATTTTATAAAAAAATTAGGCATGAGCTTTTACTAAAGATTTTATAACTATGTATAATTTAACATTATTAATACTATGTATGATTAAAGGACATTATAAATAAAATAACTTACCGATAAAGAATTAACGATGTTACTACTACTTCTTGATGGTATAGATAATTCCTTTGTCATTCTATCTAACGCCTTAATAGCAGCTAAATTTTTACCATTTCACGAGATTCTGACAGCTTCTCTAATGAAATCAACTAATGTAACCAAACCTTCATTGTTAATTAATTCTGAAATGTTTACGGCAACAAGTTGTCTGCTTAAAATTTTTTGTGCAACACTTTCGTCAACATATTCTTTAATCTCTTTCTGAGATATATTTCCAGTGGTACCTCTATTTTATTCATTAATTATTAATAATACAATTACAGCACTATTTATTGCCAACAAAACAATTAAACATATACCTGCTTTTTCTTATTTCTTTATATTCTTCTACAAAGCTTAAAATATTTTGATTGAATTTATTCCTGAAATCTGTAAGGAACTTACGAGTACGTTCAAGATAGCTTTTTGCTTCGCTAGTATATATCTTGATTCGGAAAATCTTTACAATCAGGTCATCAAGAACCTTATTGTCTAGATTCCTCACGCACAGGAATAGACATTTTACTGACTCATTCCAGAGTCAGATTTTATCCTAAAACATTAGAAGACGCATTATTTAATGATTTAAACATAATAAATATTACCATATTGATTCAATACTAACTTCATTATTTTTTGATTCAGAAACATCTGATGATTCGTTCATTTCATTTGCGAGTCGTAAGATATCAGGGTGTTTGACAAGCCAGTTAACTATTTCCAATTTTGAATGCTTTCAAAATTGTTCTGGAATTTCATCTGCTTCTTTACCATTATCATCTCCTTCATCATCATCATCATCATCATCATCATTATCGTAATCCTCATCACTTTTGTCCCTTACTCCCTCTTCAACTATTACGTTTGGTTTATTGACACGCATACCTATATGTAATATATCATTGCAATTGTTTTAATTAAAGATTAATATCAATGAATTAAAGTCTACACATATTAATATTACCTGACATTAATTCATTCACCTCTTCAATGTCTATATCTCTTCTCTTTTTCGCAATACCAATTTGTCCTGAGTTCTTTTGACTTTTTTTTGATCCTTTCATATTTATTTTTGGTATTTTACTATTTATTATCCTTACATACAGTATAAGCAAATCTTATTAAAAAAAGTAATATATATACCTGTTCTAACTTCTATTTCTTTACCTTCAGATGATTTACGTTTAGACATAGTATCAGGAAAATATAAACAAAAAAATATGGATATAGAAAAGAAAAAAAAAACGTACTGCATCCTTACGATATAAATATGAAATCTTGGTTATTGTAAATTATGATAACAGTACACAATTGGAAAATATACATGATCTCGACATCGTGAGAAATGCAGAATCAGTTGAAAATATTGAAAGAATTATGATGGAAAAGGGAGTGAGAAAAATTAATGGAATATTTCGTTTTAAATTCCCATTTTTATAAAGAAGGAGTGAGAAGAAATATTTTTAACGCTGATTTATTGTATTACAAACATTACAAACACGAATAATATTGTTTAAATTTGACCATTGTAATTTATTGTAATACAATTTATTGTATTACAAACACAAATAATATATGTTAAATTTGACATTGTAATTAGAATTTTATTATCAAAAATATATATATATAATAAAATATAAAATTTATAATATAAAAATAAAAAAAAAAAATAGAAAATAGTAAAGGGTAAAATGATAAAAAAAATTGTTTTAATGACGGTGTCGATGACGGGGGTAAGGAGAATAAGAGCGCCTGCGCTCGTGGCAGTGATGAGATTGAGAGCGTTCGCGCTCGTGACGGTGATGAGATCGAGAGCGCCTGTGCTCTCGATACTCATATCTCCTACGATCTACCTTATTTCTTCTCGCGGCGCAGACTGGTGCTTAAAATAAAACAATTAGTTAATTATAAATGTGATAAATTAAATAAAAAAAATCAATTAAATAATAAATTGTTACTTTCAGCAAGCCAGAATTCATCTGACAACTCATCATGAAAACGTTCATCATGAAGAGTTGGTGTGTGGGTAGGAAATCCTTCCAGATTTCTACTCAATAACCTTTTCAAATTTTCATACCCACTTTTTAGTGCATTCCATTTATTCCTACACTGTCTTTTTGTCAGCGCGAAGTTTTGGTGATCATTATTTATGTTTTGCGATATATGGTTCTAAATCACCTTTTGATCGTGAATGGCAGTAGTACAAAAAAATCGTTGATACAATTGATGATACTGAATTAACGAGAGAGTAGCGTCGTTTGGCCACTGTAAAGCCCCAGTATTTAATTGTGCCATTCTTTAATATTATTATGAATAAAAAAAAAATATTATAAAATCGAGTAATTGAGAGTAATTGATTTAATTAGAGAAAAAAAGTATTTTAAAATGAGTGAAATGGCGAACAGGCTCCATATTTATAATAAATTTTATTATTATTTCTTGAACTCCATATTACGATTCTGTATAGATCTTAATGTAATCATCTTTAAATCTTACATATATTACGCATATTTTTTTGATTACACCATTTGTTAATTTATTCAAAGCATGTCTTAAAAATATAATTTTCTTGGACCTTATAATAATTCATAAAAATTTTACCCAAATTTTTATGATCTTAATGTAATCATAGCATATCATTTGCGTATAGATATTTTATTACATTATTACAAAAAACAGGGTTAAAGTATTTGTTTTATTATAGTTATCTTTGCTAATTGACGATTGCTATTCGAAGTTCTATAACAATGAGCAATAAGGAGGAAGATTCAAAGAATAGGTATGCTAATTTTGCATAGCAAATAAAAAAATAATTTTTTATTGTGGTAATTTAGTTATCATCAAGTTTAACAAAGTAAGATTGAATATTTGTTAGATATTCAAATATTATTGGACGTGAGTCGAATATATCATGTGATTTGAATACTCGTTACGTTTTTCAGATTTAGAAAAATTATATTATTTTTAATAAGGTTGGCCACAAGTATATCAGCAATAGAAAATATTTTATATCAATAAAAAAAATATATTTTTTTTTTATTATAAATCAACTCACTAACTGTATACAAATCGATAAAAGTAATTCTTAATTTCCTTACATAATCCCATGTGTGAAATTGTGAATACAGATAAGAAGACAATCAGTGATCTTAAATGAATTGTTAAAAAAAAAAGAATATGATCACATAAAATTTTTTTTTTAAAAAGAAATTCTTCTCACCGCTACCTTACCACATAAAAATTCTTTGCTGATTTGTATACTACATTATAGTTAAAAAAATTGTACATCAATATCGGCATCAGAACATCAATATATACCGATAATTAGAACTTAATTCGAACTTAATTTACTCTGTTTTGAGAATACTGTAAATAATTGGCTAGTGACCTGATACAGATATGTAACAAAATCGGCATTGATTTTAACTGAATTGATCAACTATTTTGCTTTTTTTTTTGGTTTTTTTTTTTGTCGACACGCTGATAATATAAAGGTATTTATAATTTAAAGCTTTAATTGAATCATAAAATTCTAAATTAAGATATCTTAAATTTTTTATAAAGATGAGAAGACGATTTAATCATATCGAACCAATAAAACCAATTCGAATTTGAAATCGGTTTTCCTACAGCAATCCTAATGAAACAACAGAGAGTAGCAATACGTTCACCCGTACATTCACCTGATAATGATAACGAAGACATAGACTTTCAATATGATTATGAAGATGGTAATTTAAGTTTTCAAGACAATAATGATGATGATAATGCATATGATTCAATTAATCCTCAACACTACAATGATGAGATGATATTTTCGCAAGATGATATAAATTCATCAGATACTGAAGAGGAAGAAGAAAGTGACACGATTACAATAGCGAAGAGGAGGAAGTAGATGATAATGAAATCAATGATGAAAAGGAGGAGGGGGAAGGTAACAATAATGATAATGAAGTGGAAGAGGAATGTAATAATGATGAAGAGGAATGTAATGGCGAAGAGGAAGAAATACATCAAATTATTGAAGCTTTGGATAAAGACGAGATACCATCCTGTGACAGTGAATTTGCACCGCACTTTAATAATTATATGGCTACAGCACTATTTTGTTGGCTTCAGAAGCACAATATTTCTACGAAAGCATATGAAGATCTTGTCGATATTATTCATAATCCTCAATTTGAGCCTACCCATGTAATAAAAAATATCCGAAGATTTCAATTATCGAGGAAACGTCTTCCTCTCCTACCAATAATAACAAAGTCTATTAAAATTTTACCAAAAAAAACTCCGTCAACTTCACGAGAATTAAAGCTTTCGTATCAACTCTCAATTAGTGAAATTATATGGCGTGTTCTGAATAATCTGATGCTAAAGAAGCATATGTATTTTGGACCTGGTATTGATTCCGAAAAAAAATCAGAATTTTGGCATGGAAACTTATGGGGGTGAATCACCACTTTTTGGACAACATGAAATATTAATATCAGAAGGTAATAAAATAATGTATTTTGATACAATTATGATTTATTAACATTGATTATTTACTTTTAATAAAATAGTTTTGTACCGATCTGGTGATTTTATCTACTACCAAGATAATGGCCAAAAAAAACTTGGAAGATTGAGAGCAATTTTGAAAAATGATGAATATTATAAGTTACGAGTTCAAAAAATCCTGAATTATAATGATTTACCTGGAAATTTAAAAGAATTATCAAGACAACGTTGTTCTATTACTGGAGAAGTATGGTTACAGGACGAACCATTTTTAACCATAATGACCTCTCAAATTTTAGAGAAAGTGGCTATAATGATGACGTTTCAGCATCAAAATATTCCCAAAGATTCATTACGGATTAGTGAAATAATTTATAAATGTAATGACCATTGGTGTGTTCGGGACGTAAAGTTTTCATACCTACACCCATCTGATTACATTTCTATTAGAAACCCATCATCGTCATCTATGCCAGTTTATAAGTTATTTTTAGATCTTTATTATGATGATTTTGGTACATTTAGTAATGTATATCACTCTTTAGGTGGCGTCTATATACAGTTTGGCAATATGCCAACACATCAAAGAAAGCTAATCAAAAATCATTTTGTTCTCAGGTTTGTACTGTTTGGCGGAAATTTTAATGAATTCATGGTACCTTTCGTTTCAGAAATAAAAGATTTTGAGAAAGGGAAGATAATGACTGTTCAAGGACAAGATGCATGGGTAATTGCCGGTTTGGGCGTTGTCACGGCAGATCTACCCTAAGGTAACGACTTGGCAGGAGTAATGAGGTATCCTCAATTTAATCAATAATTTTAATAACATTATTTTGTAACAATTATTAAAATTTTTTAAAATGAATTTAGACATAATGCAAATAAAGGTTGTCGTACCTGTAAAATTGATAAAGGATCATGAAGTGCTCATAATCAGGATATTATAACAACATTACGTTATCATCATATCACAGATGAAGAAATTTATAAAATTTCTCATGAATCTGTAGTTTCAAGAAGAGACCAACTTTGTACAGAATATGGTTTACGATCATCGTCTAGTATTTTAGATAAATTGAAGTGGGAAAAACATCTACAAACTCCACAGGATGTTTATCATGCCACCGCGGAAAAGATTGGGCAGCTATTAAAATTAACTTGTGAATTATTTTCATGAGAAGGAGAAGATGATTTTATCAAAATTTGGAAAAATTTTGAAATCCCAAAAAAGTGGTCTCGTTTACCTAATCCTATTTCTCATTATAATAGTTTTATGATATCCGATCTACTTAGATTAGCTATGATTATCCCATTTTTACTAAATCAGTTTTTAAAAAAATCAAGTCTCAAGCGTAATGAAGCAGTTACCATTCAACAAAGAATTAATGCATCTCGAATTAGCTTAGTACCAAAAAATATTATAGCTTGTTGGGTACATGTTGCAAAAACTATGAGAACAGTATTTAATAGAAAATTTACGTCAGATAGCTATGAGGAATTACAGCAATGTCTCGAAGAAGAGTTTTCAATCCTTCCAAAGGTATAATTATGAACTTAAAATTCAGAATATGGAAATAATTTTTAAATAATTAATATTATTTTATTTTTTTATAGGTTTTTGTTAGTTTTGTTAATTTACCGAATATACATGTTAATATGCATCTTTTGATGCATGCTAAAACCTTTGGGACACTTACTAATACCCAAGTGGGTATAAAAGAAATGGTTTATCGTATATTTAAAGGAATGGTACTAAAGACTAATTGCAAAAACATAGATTTGGATTTATTAAAATGTTACAATACTCTATTTGCAATTCGACATTTAGCAGATGGTGATATAGATCCAAGATTTAATAGATCTTGTACTGGATTTACAAATTCAAATTTTGGCCAATTATTTCTGAACTGGTATGTTACAGAGGATAAATATTCAATTGAAGAACAAGCTCAAGATGATGATGACACAAAAGGTAAGATAGTAGTAATAGTATAATATAATATAATATATACTTTATATTTATTTTTTCACATGTATCTGATCTTTATTTTAGTTGTTTCACCGGTAAATTTTATTTCTAATATTTCCTTAAAAAAAAGAATGTCAAAGCAGGAACGTGATTCACTTCTCTTAACTTTGCATAATTTTAAAATTGAGTTGTTTTTATCTTATGTGGATATGAAATTTGAGGCAGCACTTATGAATGTTTCAACTAGTTGGTACAAATTGGCATCATATACATTTGAAAAAGAAAGTGGTATCCTTTCAAAAGTCTACTTACACCTTGGTGATTTTATCACAATTTATGAAGAAGATCACGAAGAATCTTATGCAGTTATCAAAGGTATCTTTCGACATAAAAGTAATAATGACAAATATTATGCCTTTATTGTTGTAGATTGGTTTGAGGATACTGGAGCTGAACATTCGGTATTAAAATGTCCACTTTACCGCCTTCAAGCAACAGGAAATAAATGGAGACGCATTTTTCCAATTACTGTAATAGATAATTTTCAAAAAGTACATTTTATTCATAATTGTAATTCAGAAAGGTGCCAACTACCTAATCATGATATCACAAATAGAATTTGGATAAAAAATAATTTTTATTTTACAGCCGTATAATTGTTTGATTATATAAATATATAATTTGTGTCAGTTTTAAAATTAACCAATAAAATCACATTAATCATTATGCATGATGTAATATATTAAAATTAACCAATCAAAATTGATTTGTTTACATGCATGTGAGATCTAAAATAGCTAAAATTCGTAGTTTTGTTTATTTTCAAAAATAAACTTCTCTCTTCTTAAATATTATACTTGTCTTAACACTTTACAGTATTTTCTTCTTTTCTTTTTTATCCAAGTTACTTTACTTATCTTTTACAATATTAACAATACTTTGGCATTTTAATTTATATATATGATATAGCCACCAACACAAAGACCGTTCGCCAAAAAAACGTATAAGACAAAAAAACTACTTTTAAATAAATGGTGAAGCCGAATATTATACTTGTCTTATATTTTAACACTTTATGGTATTTTCTTCTTCTCTCTTTTACTTTACTTATCTTTTACAATATTAACAATACTTTGGCATTTTGGTTTATATTCGATATAGCCACCAACACGAAGACCGTTCGCCAAAAAACGCATAAGACAAAAAAAATTACTTTCAAATAAATAGTGAAACCATTAAGCAGGTATGAAAATGTCATATACACATATTTTTCATATTTTTTTGGACTCTACCATATTCGTAAAGTCTACTGGTTCTGTAGGAGGAATTGGTTATGTACTTTCTTTACAATAGGGTATAGTTTGAGTCTTTCTTTGTTAGACTGTGGTATTACTTAAGAGAGTTAGAATGTATTCTCAAATGCTATGTTCAAATTGCTGAATATATTTGAGCTTTCTTTTGTAATATTTGCTTAGCCTGGAGGAAAATGTTATGAAATAGGGCTGGATATTTTATGACATTTTCTGCTGCCAATTACTTTGTCCGGGGTGGCGTCAGTCGTAGCAGCCAGCATTTTTTTTTATAATATTATGGTTTTAAGAATTAACACTTCCAAATTTAAAGAGCTAACGTTAAAAATATTATCATTTTTATTTTTTCTCAAAATCCCGGAGATTACCTGCTTTAACCATTATCCCAAGGTTATGTATTAAATTTAAATTTTAAATATATTTTATAAAGTGTATATTATATTAATCATGATTGTTTTTTGATTATAACTAGTTTTAACTGAGGGTGATATAACTCAGGTGATATCACCTATTTAATTTTATTATAATTTAATAAATTTGATGTGAGTGATTTAACTTAGGTGAAATCACCTATAATTTTATACGAATAAATTTAATAATTTAATTCAGGTGATATCACCTGATTTAATTAAATAAATTATTTTTACACAATGATATAATTGTTTACATTTGATTGTGATACTTTATTACCATTGTTATTTATAAATGATGTAATTAAAGCCACCCATTTCAAAATTCTCTCCCTGACGCTACTTTTTCTGTTTTCATAAAAAAATTTTGTATCTTGTTTCGTGTTTCTAAAAAATTATTCGCGAAATAAAATTAATACCACTTGTTGCTTCTTGTATTTGCCAATATTATTACTTGCATAAAACTTTATACGAAACTTTACAATGGAAAATATTACAAATTTTCCTTATGATGCTTTATATAATAATTCTGACCTGTTATTCAACTCTTATTATGATTCTTCATATAATGATTCTGAACTATCATTCAACTCTTATCATAACTCTTTATACGATTCTTTTAATCCGATGCTAAATTTTTCATATGATTTTTTCAATCCGTTTCTTAAGAATCATGAAATAGATAATAAAATTCAAATAGAAAATGAATATATAGTGAAAGATCATTAGAAAGAAAATAGTGAGTATTGTAATCAAATGAATCTAACCTCTTATTCGGATGACTCTTCTAATAATCTGATAGTTAATTTTCATATATTTCCCAATCTATTTCTTAAAAATCACAAATAGATAGCAATATTCAAATAGAAAATAAAAGTATAGATATTATAGAGGATTATATGAGTGATTATCAGGAAGAAAATAGTGAGTAAAGAATGTTATGATTATTTGATTCTAACCTGTTTGTCTTATTGTATAATTCATCTGATCTATCATTTGATTTCTTTTTGACCTATTTCTTAAAATCACAAACAGATAATGAAATGCAAATAGTGGAAATGGAAAATCATTCAGAAGATCATTCCAGCAAAGAATATGATGATGATAGTGAGTATGAAAAAGAAGAAGAAAACGGATCATTAAAGTTAAATAAAGGAATGAAATTTGAAACATGGGAACTTGCCGAATCATACCTTGATGAATATGCGAAGCAACAAGGATTTTGCTTTCGTAGAATAAGACGTACACTAGATCCAAGTGATAACACAATTGTTAGACGTAGAACATATGAATGTACACACGGCCAAACTCACGAACCTCAAAAAAATATTTTAGAGAAAGATAAAAGGGAAAGAGATTCTGAAATGATTGGATGTCCCTGGCATATTAATCTCTCATTTCCCAAATTTTCAAATGGTGTTCGGATCAATAGTGTAATTGGTGAACATAACCATGAGATGAATCCTCTTATTTCTGAAATAGCACCAAGATTCCGAAAGCTAACAGATAAAATGCTTGAAAAAATAAAATTTTGGACAATTCAAGGAAGAATGGGTTTATCAACACAATATAATCTTTTGGTAGCCTTGTTTTCAGATAAAGTAATTAATAAAAAAGACTTAAGTAATGCTATTCAACAATTTAAAAAACAAGCAAAACCTAGTAAAAATGATGCATGCCAGATGCTTACCGAATTATATTTGAAAAAAGATGAAGATCCACGATGGATTATAAAACCGCGCTTTGATGTTGGAAAACGAAGGTTAAATTCACTATTTTGGATGTCTCCAGACCAAATTAATGCTTATGGAAAATATAATGATATTGTAATTATTGATACAACATCAAAGACCAACCAATTTGATATGATATTAATGTTAGTTATAGTTGTTGACAATAACTTTAGAAATTTAATAGTAGCGGCGGCTATTATAGAAGACGAAACAGAAGCAACTTTTTCGTGGCTTTTACAAGAATTGAAAAATTCTTGTGATGTTACACCAATTACCTTATATTCTGATGCTGATCCGGCCCTAATATCAGCTGTGAAAAAAAACTATCCAAAAACCCACCACTTTCATTGTATTTTCTATATAGAGTTGAATTTAAGAAAGAAATTAAAAGGAAAATTGCATGACCAATTTGAACCTTTTCATGCTAAATTTTTAGCAATGCGTAATTCCTTATGTCCTAAAAAATTTGAAACAGAATGGAAAAAGCTTATTAATGAATTCCCAGCTTGTAAACAGTATCTTACGAAAGTTTTATACCCTTGTAAAAATAGTTGGGCGATTTTTGCTATTAATCGAAATTTCACTGCTGGAATTCAGAGTACACAACGAGTAGAAGTAACTAATAGAATAGTTAAAAAAAAATTAAATAGGTCTTCATGCTTAACTGATGTTGTTGGAGAAATTCAAAGAATATTTGACCAACAATCAAAAAAAGCTATAATAAGTGAATGTAAGAATGAAATTCCAACAAGAGGAATACCTTCTATAATGGATGAATATTTTCCAAATCTTGATAAAATTTTACGCGAATATTTAACACCACAAATTCTCCAAAAGCAACATGACCAAATGGCTCAGTCGTTATGCTATGATACGGTATTAATTGAGGATTGGAAACCGCTTCTAGGAGTAAGTCTAATTGTTGATAAGAAATGAAAATTAATATCTATTAAAAATCGTTATTAACAATTAAAATATTTTTTTTTTTTAGATAACAGATGATTCTTACCAACAAGAAATAGCTAGAGAGGATGATTATGACCAACCTCAATCTTTGTTTTTTTTATTAGTAGAGAATATACCCCATAATAATATTTTACAAGTATGGAAAGTAACAAGACATCATGGACAAAAGTCAGAACCACAGTATATTGTTCTTCTTAATGATGGTTCACATTTATGTACTTGTCTTTGGCTTATTAACAGAGGGGTTATATGTAGACATTTTTTCCAAGTTATGTCTTATTCAGCTAATGCGCAATTTCACATATCACTTATTCCACAACGTTGGTATAATAATAACAAGTATAATTTTGAACAGCATGAGAAAAATATACTAGTATCATTTCATATTGGAGAAAATGAACTAGGTGACGAGTCAGAACATCCCTTATCTCAATTATCATTTCAACATCTCATGAATTTTAGGCAAACGTCTAATGTTGTACAAGTACAGGGTCCTAAACAAAAATACGGATTTGGTATGGAATATGCTAAAAAAGCTCTTGATTTGGCTATTTGAACTGATAAGGTTGATGAATTTGTTGATCAAGTGAAATGTTTTATCGAAAATACAAAAGCAGAATTATCCGAACAACAGGAAAATGTGATTTCTATACATATTGGTGATCCATTAAAAGTACAACATAAAGGTAGACAACCTAATAGATATAAGTCATGTGGTGAACCTCAAAGAAAAAAATCAAAGCATATTCAAGACATAACTAATATTACTAATAAAAATTGTGAAGAAGTTGTGGAAAGTCAAGTTGATAAAAAAAGAGAAAGGCATTGTAAAAAATGCGGTCAACCTGGTCATTATGCCCCACGATGTCCAAATATTCAATAAATTCCATGTAATAATTAATTGTTCGTATAATAAACACTGGTCAAAATCGATGCTATCGGGTACATATCGGGTACCTACATATCGGTGATTAATCAGGTATATATCGGGCTTTTTTACATATCGGGTACCCGATTTGTCACATCTTAAAAATGTGCCTAAAATTTAGTCCCCGATATGTTATATCGGGCGCCCGATATTTGTACGAAAATTCAAAAATTATTATATATATCGGGCACCGATATTTGTACGAATCTTTTAATTTTTTCTTAATTAACGAACGTTTGCTTACGTTTCATTTTTTTTTCCTTTTATGTCTTCCTTTCTTCTCCGTCTCAACTTAATTGGATTGATCGGATCCAATCATTATAAAATTTTTTTATCGATTGTCTATCATAAAAAAAAAAATTCTTTTTCGGTTTTAACCCGGTTTTTTTATTCCTTTTCTGGTTTAAGCCGAAATTATTTTTTTTTTATTTTCTTTTCGGTTTTGAACCGGAATTTACTTTCTTTTTTTTTGTAAGTATTGCCGGACGAATCATACGAACCCGCCCATACGTGTAGGACCTCATTAAGAATGAATATTAACCACAATTTTCCCAATTAATCTATTCATCATATGTTTCTAAAATTAGTACTGATAAAAATTTTGTGACATAACGCCAATTTTCATTTTCACGTTTTATTGATTTCACACGTTTTCTCAAAAATCTCTTTCCTTTCTAATAGGTAAAGTTGACATTATATACAAACTATTTGGTCTACCATCTAACTTTTGCGTTCCTTCTATTTTTCGCTCAGTATGGGTCGTCAGTCACAAGATAGGAAAAAGAAGTTTCGAAAGTCGATACAAAAAATATGTGCGAGGGGCGAGAAAATTTGCTAAACGCATAAACGCCATAAATGCAAATCGACAAGCGCGCTATAAAGCGCGCATTGAACTTGAGCGTGAAGAAGTACCTGAGTGTGAAGTAGATGATAATGGCAAGTATTCCTTGGGTTTACGCTCGGCCATGATTACATTTTTGTTTAGCGGTCTTGTGCATCCAATGGTTATCAATCTTGCATTAGCTTTTTGTGTTGTATCCCCATTCTATTTAAGTAAACGGTTCCAGAAAATGGGTAATGCTTTTCACTAACACTGGAAAATACTTTTTTTTTCCTTTTTTTAGATAACGATTCCAACATCAACTTGTAGATCGTTAGTTCGTTACCGTTTTATAAGTATTCAAGTGGAATAAAAGTTTTTATACTGTATCAATAATTTATTTTAGACGGTTTGTGTTATTAATTAAATTTTTATGTTCTTTATCAGAGGAGAATGATGTAATGATCTTATTATTTCACTACTATCTTATAATAAAACATATTTCTTCACTGTTTAATTTGTACTCCCCATGATTATGTTTGTATAATTTTTCAATAATTGAAATACATATGTAGGGTAGGATCAACCGTATTGTTGATTGTACTCCATGCATAGTGTGATTAGTGTCATGTAATGCAAAAAATCATGTTTCTTTAACTCATGTTTAAACTCGTGATGAATTCGTGCTCAACTTGAGTTGATAAAATTATTACAAAATCATTGATTTTATTAAATTTATCAGAATTTTTATACCTAATTAAAGATGATTAACATAAAATTCACTAACGATTTTATTATAACATTACCGACTTTTTTGTTAATCTTGGATATTTTATTTTGAATTTAAATTGTTCGCTTTGAACTCGAGTTGAACTTGAGTTCAACTCGAGTTTAACTCGTTCGCTCAAGTGTATTGTGGATCCGTAATTATTAAATTGTGATATGATATTTGTATATTGTAGATCATTAAATATTACATCATAGAATTTCATGGAACTTAGAAAACAGGATGTTAGTGTAACATACTATACATTAAATTTTCTATTCAAAGGTATTATCGACAAATATTTTCCTTTTCCTACATTTACGTGTTTGAATTTTGTAGCGCGACATAATATTCTATGGACCGCTATTAGTGAATCACAACCTTCCTCGCAGTGTTCAGCTTTCCATAGCTCCGTGTTTGATATTTCCGGCTCCATGAATCTATGCTTAAACCGAATGTCAGAGGAAGGTGCGTTTTTATACCACTTGACATATGCCAGGAGATGAGTTTTTGGCCCTTCGGGTAATTTAAGCGTATGTTCAAAGTAATATTGAACCTCTCCTGGATATATGTCAGTTGATTCATCATTAAATGCTTTCCATTTTGCAAGAATGGTCGAATTTTTTTCATGACGAGCCGAAATCATGGATCCAAAAATTTCGGCGCCAATTTGTAATCTTGCATATTGATTGATTTGTAGATCCATGAATCCTAATATCTCATCCTTTTCTTTCTCGTACAATATTTGATACCATTCACACAGAAACTCTCGCAATTCCAAAGGCATAACAACCCTTAAATATGATGGTTTAAGGAATTGTCCCGGTATTGCTTCGGTACCATAAATTTTGGAAAGCGTAGACGTGTTATGTCTCATGGATAAGAAATGGTTCAGCTCTTCTCTTTCTGTTGTAACCGCCAAACTACCTACATCTTTTTTTGGTACAAGAAAGCAAAGAGATTCGCCTAAAAGACCGGACGACCATTTACGCGTTAAATAATAATCAACCAAGGTATTTTTAAGGACAATTTTCATTAATTCGGGCTCTATTTGCCGGTTACTGTTGGGATATGATCCTATTGATAATGGAAGTTTTTTTCTTTTTTTTTAAAAAAAAAGGACTTGAAGACACAAAAACAATTAAGTACATTACCTATATATCCGTTAAGTCTCTCAAATGGAAAAAGCCAAAAACTATATATAGGTCCATAATCACGACAGCAATCAGCAATATGAAGCGAAAGATGTATGTTACTTGTTATAAATTCTGGCCCATATGTATTTTCTATGAGGTGAGCCATGTCTTTTAATCTTTCTTGTGCTTCTTTCAAATCATCTTCGGTAATAATTCTCGTTACCAAAAGATTACAAGCCCGAACAAAATGACCTAAAATCTTTCTATCATTATTATCCAGCATATCCCATAGAATATTTGTTGAATAGATCATAATGAACGTCTTCCATTGATCAGCAGTTAAATTGGAAAAACCTTCACTTCCAATTGCAATTTTTGGAGGAATGCGACCAATATCAGAAGGTAATTCAACATGATCCATTCTACTTTGTGCCACCCGAAGTTGTTCCATGCTTAATTTTTTCTGGTTCACAAAAATAGATTTAAATATCCATTTTGCTACACCAAGGAAGAGGCAATGCATTGGATCTACTGCAGCAAAACGTACGGGATCCATATATGGAAGACGAAGCAATTCAGACCAGCGTACACCATGTTCTTTGAAGTGGTCTTCTCTAGAACTCTTTGAATTGCATTGCAACCATTCATGTGCATGTTTTCTATGTGATTCTGCTGTACTTATCTCATAGGTATGATCTCCTCCATAATGAGTTTTCTTATACTCTTCACTGTAAATACTACGTTTCTCACACCTATGGCATTTCATTACTGCAGATCCATGTCCAAACAGCTTTCGGGTGGCTGGTATGTCTGATGATCCAACAATTAATGCAACTTTAATGTCTATACCATCAGGGCACTGATAGGTTTTTGGAACCCTCCAACCCTTCCAGAGATCTAGAAGTTCATCTACAATAGGGGCTAAATAATGATTTATACGTTCTAGTCCCACCTCTTTTGGCCCTGGTAAAAAACCCAAATATATAGTATTTTCGGGTTTATTTCTTTCAGATCTCGGAAGGTTACAGACTGATGCATAAATAGCACCAGTGCTGTGTTGAGTATAGGTGAAAGGTTGGAACCAATCAAGATTAAAGAGAAGACCTAGATGGGTTGTGGCAGTTTCTGATGTAAAAAAGGTACTACCATCAAACGGAAAGGTTTTCCATACTTTACCATCATAAATATCTGAGTAAAGATTAACTCCTTCTCTTCGAACCCCTGATAATTTCAGCATATTTTCAAACCCAGGTCTTTGGTATAGCATACTCAATTGCTGACGAATGCTTGGTTTTGGATATAACATACGAGGTACAGCAATTGATTCACCTTTTCTTTTTTTAAGGACAGAAAGTGGGTTGTTGCATTTGTTTCGGCGACTGGGTACTGGATTAAATGGGAATTCTTCATTTAAGCAATTCATTATGGCAGCTTTTCCTTCCTCCTTATATTCAGCAATATTTTTAACATTATGCAATTTATGGCAATTATTACATACGGCTAACTTCATTTTCGGCTGAAAGATACTTAACATTTTTTTTGCCATATATAAAGATTTAGGAAAATTTTTGAATTGCAATTTGTTTAAACGAGTAAGTACAATATTCAAGAATTTTATTAATGCTTCAAGTGCTATATCAGGAAGTCTAAATCTTTGTTGAAATTTAAATGCCCATAGAATAATTTCGGTCTCAATAGAGTCATTTAAATTTTCCATAACGAATTCTTCGTCATTATCGTCATCATCAATTTTGGGGTATGCAAAAAAATTTCTTATATCATCATCCTCCTCCTCCTCTTCTTCCTGTTCTATATTATCATCATCTTCTTCATTTTCTTTTTCCTGATCTATACTATTATCATCATCCTCATCTACTTCTTGAAAAATATAATCCTGATCTATATTATCATTTCCATTATCAAGCATAAGAGCTGGAATACGAAAGTTTGATGAAAACAATGTATGTATATTTTCATTATTATTATTATTATTATTTGGTTCAGGATTTTTATTATTTGATTGAAAAAAATCAGGATTTGGACTTGATGTACGATGGTTATCTCTTTTTCGTTTTTTTGGTATGTTTGAGTTTACCTCTGTGGGATTTTCATTATGAATAATAGAGGATTTTTTTTGTTTTCTTGCCATAATGATATTTTCCTGATTTTTTCTTGCAGCATCCGATTTCCACAAATTTTCATCATTTAAATGTTTTTCCTGAGTGCGAGAATCAACTTCTACACCTTCACAACAAATACAATCACACGGATAAAAATACCTTTTTTGGGGTTTTATTAGGTTAGTCACGGATGTTACAGAAGCTTTAGAAGTATACGAATGTTTTTTTTGGGACTTTACTAGATCATTTACAGAAGTTTCGGAGGTTTCTTTTTTTTTAGAATTTATCAAGTCAGCTACAAAGGTTTCAGAGGTTTCAGAATACTGCTTTTTTTTGGGCTTTATTAAGTCAGCCACAGAGGTCTTGATTTTAGATTTTGTATTATTATTCATTTTACTATTACTAATATGTTTAATATCTAGTACTGTATTTTATTAAAGAAAGTTATTAACTGTATTTTATTAAAGAAAATTATTAATAAAAAGTTATTAACTGTATTTTATTAAAGAAGTTATTTTATTAAAGAAGTTATTAACTATATATTTTAGAAAGTTATTAGGTAAAAGACGCGAATATGATGCGATCTGAAAGGTGCATGTGAACAAGACAAACGCGAATATGATGCGAATCTGAAAGGTGCACGTGAACAAGACAAACGCGAATATGATGCGATCTTGCATGTGAGCAAGAATTGCAAAACAAAATTTTACGTGACACGCGAACAGAGATTTGTTATAAATACCCTCTATCCCCAAGTATTTTTGAAGATAGATTTCAACTTTTATTCAAAAGATGGATAGTGATCAGGAGTCATCCTCTTCGTCCTCATCTTCATCCTCCTCTTTGCACCAAAAGATGGATAGTGATCAGGAGTCATCCCCTTCGTCCTCATCTTCATCCTCCTCTTCGCACCCAACCTCCTCTATTTATAATAAAAGTTCATATAAAGAGATCAAAGTAAGTATTATTTTATCATTTGTTATTTCTACCTTTTATTTATATTTATATATACAGAAAGAAGTGTTCATCTGGGTGGACTCAGAGTTAAAAGATGTTTATGAAATAAATAATGAACGTACATGGGCAGAACAAAAAGAGAACATAATTACGACACTATTGCCACCACTCTATAAGCTGATGAATAAAAGATACACTGTTTCAAACAGTGACCTACTAAGAATGCTACATGGACGTTGGCGCTCACGCCATCGTGTGCACAATATAAGATTGCAAGGGGAGGAAAAAGCAAAACAGAATAAGAGAAGAACCAAGAAGAATACTAGGATGCAAGATGTAATAAATATTTTATTAACATAAAATAGAAAATTCAACTAACTATGCTATATTTACAATTACATAATTAGAAAAAAAGAAGAAGAACAAAAGCAACAGATTATTTAATACGAAGTAATAACAAATATATCAGACGATATCCTGAAGAAGACTTAGTAAAAATACTAAAAGACTCGGGTTATCATTCTGAAGAATGGGAAAAGACGGATACTGAAGAAGAAGATGATGATGATGTAATTACCGAAGAATCTGCTGCTAAAGAAAAATCATCATCAATTCATATTTATGGAAGATGGTGGCGTTCTTCTGCAGTATGTATTTATGATTTTTTTATTTATTAGATTTACTTATTTAATCCTTTCGACCTGTGTTATTGATAAGCTATTGTTTTAATTAAATGAATAAATTCAATAAACATTATACAAATCTTTTCAATCCATAAAATCGAAGTGATAAATTTTTTATTGTTTTTTACTAATTCCTTACGAATCAATTATTACAAATATAAAATTCAATTGTTTAAGCTTTGCCGTTTGCTACACAAACGGATCGATCCAGCGGTCAAGATATTAAGAAAAAAACCACAAATTGTAAAAACTAAAAGAGCTAAAAATTTTAAAACGACCACTGATGAGCTACCCGTGGGTGCGCCAAATTGGTGTTTAAATCAGGAAGCTCTTAAAAGATTTAATAGGCCGACTAATAATATCCCAGTATATGATTATGATACTGGTCAAGAAGATGATAATGGTAATCATAGTGATACTGAAGATGATTACGAAGAAGAAAATAGGGCAAATTCTAATAAAAGAAAGAGAAAAAAACTAAAAAAAAATCAAAAAAAAAAAGGAGAGAAAAGAAGCATAAATCAAAAAAAGATTAAAATAGACAATTATTATTTTATCAAGTTATAATAAATTGCTTTTATTCAATAAACATTCATTTTTTTTTATTAAAGTATTAATTAAATAAACAATCTGTCGTCATATATTATATAATATATTGTAATGATGAAATGTTTCCAATAAATTTTTAAAAAAGGTACATTTAGGCGTGACAGATCTAGTACCGCATAAATCAAATTGAGAGAACTAATCTATCAATTTACAATATAAAATCTTGAAATAATCTTTCACATTTTCAAAATACGTGATAAACTCATTTTTGCTATTTGCCAAAAAGGAATTTCGCTTTATTTTAGTGTATTTTGTAACGAAGAAACTCGCCTGGCAATGGTTTTGGGTTTTACGATAAATTTATTAAATCAAATTATAAAATAGTAAAAATATTAAAATAATAATTAGATGAATATAAAAAATATAAGATAATGAAAAATAAAAAATAATAATAATCAAAATAATAAAAATATAAAAATATAAAAAATAAAAAATAAAAAATAAAAATACAAAATAAAAAAAAAAATAAAAATATGTAAAAAATAAAAAAATAAAAAAATGTAATTTATGGATTCCGAGGCCGCCGATGCGCAGTGTTTCTACGCCGCCTACGACTGTGGTGATTCCCTAAGAAATATATATATAAATTTAGAACTTAAATAACTTAAATATAAATTAAAAAAATTCTTAATAATTACCAGGTCTGTCCCAAAACCTTGTGCGAAACTGCCTATAATATCTTTCTCCTTCCCGGGACCACCTTCCATTTCGCGCACCATTCCTCCATTCACAGAAATCCTAAAAATGTTAATACTATTAATTTTTTATTTTATTTTATTTTTTTTTTATGATTTATTATTATTTTACTAACATTAAAATTCCTGATCAAGTTCCTCCACTTTCTCTCTACCTGTTGGCCAGTGAACCTCACGCGGAACCGTCTCCGAATTCTTCGAGCTAGGCTCTCCCAGAATTCGGAGCGGTCCCTCCCGGGCATGTCATGGTAGTAGTCGTTCCTTCTCCTTTACATTATTTATTTAATTTTTAGATCAGAAAACGTAAGAGAAAAAAAAACTAGAAAATGATCAAAGTTATTTATTAGTTTTCATTTATTTTTTTACCTCCTATATCTTATTAAATATTCAGTTATTGCATCAGTCCAATTTGCGGGCATTTTAAGAAGAAGAATATATAATAATAAAAAATAACGGCAACAAATTTTAAGAAAAAGAATATATAATAAAAATAACGACAATAAATTTATTGTAAGAAAAAAAAAAGATGAAACCTCTTTTTATAAACAATTTTTTATCACCTAGTATTATTATATTAATTACCTTTCAAGAACATTTACGTAAATTGTTCTAATTTCTCAAATATGTCATGATTGTTATGATCCGTCTTCTTTGTATTAATTATATATCAAATCTAAAAAAGGTAATACAGATACGGATCAACAATACAATCAATCACAACGAACGAGTTAAACTCGACCTAAACTCAATTGTTATGATCGTGATTCCAAAAAATCAAGATAAAGGTCTTCTTTTAATTATATATTAAATCTAAAAAAGGTAAAATCTAATAATACAGATACGTAAATAAATAGTGTTTTTTATTTTGTTTTATAATACGCTTTTGCCAATTATAGACTACAAATAAAACAATTACGGATCTACAATACATTACACAAAGATCTTGAGCGAACGAGTTGAACTCGACCTAAACTCAATTGTTATGATCGTGATTCCAAAAAATCAAGATAAAGGTCTTCTTTTAATTATATATTAAATCTAAAAAAGGTAAAATCTAATAATACAGATACGTAAATAAATAGTGTTTTTTATTTTGGTTTATAATAAGCTTTTGCCAATTATAGACTACAAATAAAACAATTACGGATCTACAATACATTACACAAAGATCTTGAGCGAACGAGTTAAACTCGAGTTGAACTCGAGTTCAACTCGAGTTCAAAGCGAACAATTTAAATTCAAAATAAAATATCCAAGATTAACAAAAAAGTTGGTAACGTTATAATGAAATCGGTAGTAAAACTTAATTTAATCATCTTTAATTAGGTATAAAAATTCTGATAAATTTAATAAAATCAGTGATTTTTTAATAATTTTATCAACTCAAGTTGAGCACGAATAGTGAATAATCAAGTTTGTGCTTCTTCGCTAATATTGACTTGTGCATTCGATAGGTGACCGATTTTGTGGCTGATGTGGCTGAATATAATATTACCCAAATAACCAATAAAAATTGATAATTTTGTTGATCATGTGATTGCACGATCATGATTTAATTATTTATTTATCGTATTTTTTTTTTTTTTTTTTTTCAAAAACTTTTTCTCTCTCTCTCTCAAATTTTTACTTTATTGTTTTTGTCTAAAAAATAAAGATAAAGGTATATTTTTTGTTGAAATTTCTTTTCCCATTATTATGTTATTTATAATATTACCCAAATAACCAATAAAAATTGATAATTTTGTTGATCATGTGATTGCACGATCACGATTTAATTATTTATTTATCGTTTTTTTTTTTTCAAAACTTTTCTCTCTCTCTCTCAAATTTTTACTTTATTGTTTTTGTCTAAAAAATAAAGATAAAGGTATATTTTTTGTTGAAATTTCTTTTCCCATTATTATGTTATTCTTAACACTCTTATTAATATATTTTTCCAATGTATTTCTTCTCACTAACGTCCTAAACAATGTTCTACTATCGAGTTTTTTACTTTATTGGTTTTTCTAAAAAATAAATACAAAGGTACATTTTTTGTTGAAATTTCTTTTTCCATCCTGTTAACACTCTTACTAATATTTTTTTCTAATGTGTTTCCTCCTACTAACGTTCCTACTAACAATGTTCTACTGTTAAACATTTTTTATTCCTTACTTTTACTAACACTTCTACTAACATTAACACTAACATTAATACTTATACTTTATATTTTTTTTATTGACGTTCCTTTTCTACTTCTACTAACTTTCATACTAACATTAATACTAACACTTTCTAATGTAAAAATTTTTTTATTAACGTTCCTTTTCTTTTGCTAACACTTCTACTAATATTCATACTAACACTTTATTATTAACATTTTACTTTCTTTCAAATTAAATAGATATAATGAAATGAAAACAAGCAAACAAGTGAACATTAGTTGTAAATTTGTGTAAAGAGTAGTGAATTTTTTTTATAATATTTTTTGTATAATATTTTTTTTTATTATCGATTGAAAATATAAATAAAACTTTCAGTAATTACAATTAAATGAATTAAATTACTTTTAAATTACAATTGTATTTAAATTATAAATCTACTACTATTAATGCCCCATAAATGCTATACTTTTCGGCTATCCGATATGTGAAAATTATGAAATTATGCTTATATTTCAAATACAAATAGGATACATATCGGGTATATATAGGATACTTATTAGCACTATCCGATAAGTGTATAATATCTGTCCGATATTTTTTTAAAATATATCGGGTACCCAATAAATCTATGATATGTAACCGATATTTGACTACCCAATATGTATGAGAAATGTACCCGATATGTACGTTATATGTCACCGATTTTCTGCATCCGACGGGTACATATCGGGTACCCGATATGTGTAGTATTATTAAATAGCATACACATATTTCACACATATCGGGTACATATCGGGTAGCCGATATGTACCCGATATGTACCCGATAGCATCGATTTTGACCAGTGAAAAATTATGTAATAAAGATTTGCGTAATACTAAATTTATTAAAAATTTTATACATGTGAAATCACCTGATTTTAATAAATTATTTATAGGTGAAATCACCTAGGTGATTTCACTCGCGGAGCAAATTAGCAAGATTCTTGTTTTTTTTTATATTTTTTTAAA
Organism: Rhizophagus clarus; assembly: GCA_015698045.1. NCBI lineage: Eukaryota > Fungi > Glomeromycota > Glomeromycetes > Glomerales > Glomeraceae > Rhizophagus > Rhizophagus clarus. Next base: position 390,486 of record BLAL01000252.1, on the reverse strand, counting down.
TTTAATATAAAATCGTTTTTGTGATGTAATTTATGAAATTACTATGATGTAGTTATGATATCAAATAAATATTATAATACTTTAGCAATGTTAATTTGATATTAATATGATATTTCTATGATATAGTTACGATGTTAAATAAATGTAAAAACATTTTTGTAATATTAATTTGATGTTAATATGATATCGCTACAATATGGTTACAATATCTAATAAATGTTATAATACTTTGCAATGTTAATTTGATGTTAATATGTTATCTTTACGATATAGTTACGATATCAAATAAATGTTATAATACTTTGGCAATGTTAATTTGATGACAATATATTATCTTTACAATATAGTTACGATATCGAATAAATGTTATAATACTTTGGCAATGTTAATTCAATATTAATATGTTATCTTTACGATATAGTTATAATATCAAATAAATGTTATAATACTTTGGTAATATTAATTCGATATTAATATAATATTGCTACGATATAGTTACGATATCAAATAAATATCATAATACTTTAGCAATATTAATTCGATATTAATATGATATTGCTATGATACAGTTACAATGTCAAATAAATGTCGTATAGTGATCACAGAGATATCGTACTAATCAATAACGAATAGATATAGTTACGACTAACTTAACGATAACGATTCAACTTTTTACTATGATATCATGATAATATCGTAACAATATCATTATGATATCAAATTGACATTGATAAATAACCCCAAGTTTCAGTAAAGTAGTAAATTATATAATCAAATACCATAAAACTTTTATTATAACAAATCAATTAATTAAATTTTTTAAAAATTTTTACTATAATCTTATAGCAAATTAAGATAAAAACCAAGAATTTATTATATTAAAAATCAATTATATAACTAAAAATTTAAATAATATATATAGATCTTTTGCAGTAGAAAGGAAGAAAATAGCAAAAAAATTTTTTTTTTGAGTTAATATTAAATCTAAACTTTTTATAACATTTAAAATATATTTAACTTAAAAAAAAAAAATTCAATTTTTTTGCAGTACTCTTTTTTTCTATTACAAAGGGTTTATATATAAATAACAAAATTTTATTTAATTTTTTTCTTTTTAGTTTTAAATTTTATTATACAGTGGACAAAAAAAGTCTTCAGAATAATTTTTTCAGTCAACATCTAGCTAATAATTGACTTATAACTCATTAAAAATATATAAGTTTTATATGGAAACAGGTCTAAAAAATATTTTTATCTTAATACACAATATGTGATTTTTTAATAAATTTGTGTTATAGTGTCTTAAAATTATATTAATCGAAAATTTCATGATTTTTTAAGTTTTTCAAATTTAACTTTAATTTTATTATTAATGTATCATAAAATTTTTAACAGTTATGCTTTATGATTCAACAAACAAAATAAAAAAAAATTATTAAATTTGGCTGAATATTTACCATGAAACTGCTTTTTAAAGTTGCTCAATTAGTCAAAATTAGTTAACTTATTTTTTTCTGATGATTTTTTGGACGACTTATATTTTAATGGACATATAACATGTAGTCTGTTGCTAATATACTTTTGATATCTAATTTTTCATATTACAAGGGGTATATCTGCTAATTTTCACATGTTACAAACATTTACTCATTGCACAATAAATGAAAATGTCTTTCCAAAAACTTTTTTCATCTACTGTAAATATAATTGATATACAGTATATTATAAATATAAAATAATTATTTACCTATCTATAAAAATATAAACATATTAAAATATTTTAATAAGATTCAAATATTTCTAATATAGTTAAATCTAATTACAATCATTTTATATATGATTATATTCTATATATTATTATATTATTTTAATATTTTAAAAATTTAAGACCTAGTAAATATATTTTTTATAATTATTTTAATATAACTAGGAAAACAGAAACCATTAGAAGTTTGGAGCGAAATATTTATTTTATTATGTTATACTTAGCATATTACAATTTTATTTTTACTAATGTAATACAAAATTTAAGTAATGTAACATGTATAGACAAATGGATATCGCCACATGACCTTAATTAATTATCACCTTTCATAAACATATATACAGTCGACCCCTTTTATAAGTACCTCCTATATAAGAATTCCCTTCCTTATGACACATATTTTTTGGTCCAAGTTTTTTTTACATATAAAACACCCCTTTTATAATCACTTTATTAATTATAAACATAATCACACTAATTATCAGTCCTGTATTATAATAAATATATGTAAAATTCCCTTTGCATTATGCAGCTTGTGTGTCTAAACTCTTATTACTTTTGTTATTTTACCATGCCACCTATTCGTTCACAGAAAATAAAACAAACACAATAAACTCGTACTGCAATTAGTGTTGATATAAAAAAAGAAATTTGTGAATTTATGCTTACAAATCCTAACAGAAAACAAGGTGATATTGCTTCATTTTTTAACAAAAAATATATAGATTTAAACGTTTAAAGAACAACTATTAATAAAATATGGAAAAATAAAGAGAAATGGCTTTCAGTTCTTTTTACTTCACAATTTTCATGTATATTTCACCAATGTTCTGTTCAATTTCCTGAAGTTGATAAAGCTATGCAAATTTGGATATCATAAGCAATAGCTACTGGACTTCCATTAAGTGACATGATATTACAACAAAAAGGATTGGAATTTGCAAAGATATTTAATGTGGAAAATAAATTAAAGTGTGCTAATGGTTGAATTTATCAATTTAAGAAAAGAAATGGAATTCAAAAAATCAAGTTATCAAAAGAAGCTAGAAGTGCACCAGTTGAGAGTCTTCTAAAAGAACATGCACGTTTACATACACTTTTAGCTAAATATGATAAGGAAGATATTTATAATGCAGATGAAACAGGCCTTTTTTTTAAAATGGAACCAAACCAAACATTAGGTACTAATTCAACATCAGGTTATAAAATGATAAACTTATTTTAAAATTTTTTTTTTTAAATTATTAAATATGTTTAATCTAAAAATATTTAAATATTTTTATTATTTTTATGGGATAAAAATCAGATTTCTATTCTTTTTTGCACTAATGTCACAGGAAACCATAAGTTCTGACCTCTTGTAATTAGAAAATCATCTAATCCAAGATGTTTTAAAAATTTTAACAAATTAGCTTTTCCTATAACATATCAAGCTAATTCTAAAGCTTGGATGCATTCAAATATTTTTCTTGAATAGCTAAATCATCTTAATTATTATTTTCATACATTGAATTGAAAAATATTACTACTTATTGATAATGCTAGTTCTCATTTTAATCCAAAAAGGTTTGAAAAAAATAATGATGAAATCAGTAATGATGAAGTGTCAGATGAGCAAGAATCTAATGAATCTAATAGAAAAAAAAAAGAAAATTACACCTAATCTTACTAATATTGAACTCGTTTACCTTTTACCAAATACGACTGCACATCTTTAACCTATGGATGCTGGTATTATTAATAGCTTTAAATCTAAATATAAACAAGAGTTTTGTAAACATTTAATTTGACAATTTGATTCTGGAATAGATCATAGAAAGTAAGTTATTAATATTATTTAATTAATTTACTTTTTTTTTGTAAATATTTAACTAATAATGTTATTATATTATATAGAAATAAATTGAATATTAAAGTAGTGATTAATTATATTACTGATGCATGGAGTAATATTACTCAAACAACTATTCAAAATTGTTGGATCAAAACAGGTATTCTTCCATCTGGTAATATTAAAGATGTTGATGATGTAAATAATAATGGTGATGATATCAATTTAGATTTAAGTGAACTTGAAAGACTTCTTGATGAATTACCAGAAGATTCTGATAATCTATTAGAATATTTTCAAATGCTTGATAAAGAAATTTCAACCAAAGAAATTCTTACTGATGAATAAATAATTAATTTTATAAAATATGATGAAAATGAGAAAGATAAAGATGATGATGATGATGATGATGATGATGATGATGATGTAATACCATTAGTACCAGCAAAAAAAGCCATTGATTCATTGAAAATATTCATTGATTATCTTGAGCAGCAAGTTGATGATGATTTTAATTTTAATGATTCACAAATTTTTAAAAAGCATTTGCGAATAGTAAGATTTAAAGCATTTGATTCTAAAAATCAAACTACACTTAATGTATAATTTGAATTTAATAGTTTAATATAATAGGTAATAATAAAGATTGGATATTATATTTGCATGTAATTTTAATTTTAAGGGGTGCATAAAGACGCGTTATTTTTAAATTTTCGTGGTATATCTTTGCATTTATATGCATATTCGTGTAAAATGAAAAATTATATAAAGAACTAAAAAACAGATGGGTGGGTGATAAGGGGTGGAAGGTGGGAAAATTAAAGTTTTTTTCCAAAAATTGTAAAAAATTACTATAAGATCTTTAACAATTAGATAATTTTAAACATATTTTACATATAAATTTTATTACAAAAAAATTTCTTGATATATTTTTTTTACATATATAATCACATTTATTTAGAAATTTATATATGTGTGATTATACAATTAAAACCTCACTAATGGGCACACCTCATTATAATCACATCATTGAGTGGTTCTGAGAGGTATGATTTTAGAGGAGGTCGACTGTAATCCTTTGCTTCACCCCGCACAATAATTACTATTACTAATATAATATTATCATATATTATTTGATAATTATCAATCAAAATAAAAAGATTCAATAGATAATTATATTTCTTAATTTGTATAGTATTGTCATGAATAATAATGTTATAAAATTTAGGTCATCTTTTATATTATTCTGAAAACATCCAGAAAATATCAATTAGCCAATTATTTGTATCATCTATTAATAGCTTTACAAATCATGCAGGATCATTTGTTTATAATTTTAAATTATTAAGATCTTTTTCTTATTTGATCTTTTAAATTGCATTTTCTAAATCTTGATATTTTAATTGAAGAAGATTTCTAATTATTCCTGCATTACGTCGATTATGCACAATGTAAAATTCTATTTATTCCATAATTTCTTCAATAAAATTTTTATAAGAAAAGAATTTTATGGTATCAATAAAAATCTTATGGTTGTGTTTATTATTAAATGACATTACAGTTATTAAAGATGAATTTATTCATTTATTAATATTTATTTATCACATACAACCCTACTTTTTAGTTCCTTTATTTTTCTTTTTACTTAATATTAGCTTTAAAAGCTTCTTAGTACCGTATAATCGCAAAATTAAGCACCCCTCAAAATTAAGTATCCCACATTATACATATATATTAAAAATAAACACCCCTCTAAAAAATTGAAGTTTTTTATTATTTAAACATTATAAATGTTGTAATTACAAATTGATTAATTTTATTAATTTTATTAAATGATACAAAATTATTACTTTATCTATTCATTTATACCAATGTCCAAATCATCACAGCTTATGTTATCTTCCAAATTGTCATCACTACCATTATTTTCCAAATCATCGTTAATACCATTCTCCAGATCATTATCACTAATATCAATAATTTCATTATCGAAATCCTCTATATCGTTTAAAGTATTTGAGATACCACAAGTTTTAAAAGAATCAATGATGATCTCATCAAAAATTCCATCTTAAGAACATTTCACTCATTCACACACATTACTGAATTTGGCACGTTAAAGGTTATCTTTATTAGTTTGTCCAGCACTACCAGCAGCCATCCACAGGTGCCATTCCTTACATAAGTTTGCTTTAAATGGTTTATTTATTATAACATCAAGTGGCTGATATAAACTTGTTACACTATCCAGTATAACACCTAAATCAAATCTATAATCACAGAACTTCTCTTTTACCGATTTCTTCAAGTGTACTCAAAAAGAATTATAAATCATTAACTTTGGAGCTCCAGCTTCATTTCTCTTGTTAGTCTCGTCACCTAGATAATCAATATACCAGTTTATCAATTCGCTATCCATCCAACCTTTATTTTAAAATTATACTACTACACCAGAAGGTATTTTTTCACCTTTTAATAATTGTTTTCCCCTTAAAGATACAGATTAGAGAAAGCTTAGTTCCATCTGTAAATTTGAATCATGAATTTTTGTAAAATTTAAAAGTTTTTTATTATAAAATTGAAAAAAAGATACTACCTGCAGCACATGTCAAAACCACTGTAAATCAGTTTTTATCATTGTCAATGTTGCAGATCTTAACAGCTTTTTCCTCTTTTGATCAATAGTAAAATTACCTGCCATATCAAACCACACTAGAATTTCATTCATATTAAAAATATTGCATAAATTAAAGGATCTTTTAGTTCTCAAGTTATTAATAAATTGATGAAATTTAGCCAAAGTTTTTTCTATTTGACTTGGTAGCTTTTGGGAAATCTTTGTGTATCATCTTTAAAATAGCTTATACTTTTTCATGAAGGAAGATATCTACTGACATGAAGTTTTAAATTCCTTTGCTAAACCACCATATAAAGTTATCATTTCACATTCTTTCAAGATATTTTGCATTTTAATTCATAGGATTGTATAAGTAACAGCCAATCCTTGTTTTCTTTGCTCAATAAGTCAAGTATACAGCTTTTTTTCAGCCTCAGAATAAAAGGTTTTTCAGCCTGAGCTAATTCATTTACTATCTTGGTTAAGTTCAGAATCCCAGCCTTTACTTGCCGTAATCTAATATCCTACCATACTGGCATTAAAATCAAAGTATTTTACCACTTTATTTCATCTGTGTAGTTTAACGTAAGTGATAATCTGTTTCTTCTGATAAACAGAATATGAGGAACGCTTTTGTTTGACAGTTCTATTGTGCAAAATCTTTGGCATTTTTTTGAGAGTTTTAAACAGGTTATAAAACATATTTTGCATAAGTCCTGTATTTATAAAAATCATTCAGTTGTACAAATTATTGATTGTAGTACTATTGTAATATGAATTAGCAGTCTAAAATCTTAATTTTGTGATGCAATTTTTGAAAATTTTTAAAAAAAAAGTAATATTTTATAAAATCATCTGAAATTAAGCACCCCCTATAGTAAAAAAAAGGGGTGCTTAATTTTGAGATTATATGGTATATCTTTCTTCTAAATCACACTTAAATATTCTTTTTCTATAAGTACCATCCAAAAAATTTTCATTTTTATGCTTAAAGACAGTAAAGTTATTCTGAAGAACATATTATTTTATAAAATGTACTGCAATTTCTATAGAATGAAAACTCATTCTCATTTCAATCTTAATTGGAGTCTTAATTAACAGAAAGTTATTAACATAACCTTCAAATTCAATACTTAATATACTTTTGACAACATATTCTTTACTATTATCATTATGATTGGTGGGTTCTGTATAAGGTGCAATCTTATAAAATATGATTAACAGGTACAAAAAGCAAAGAACATGCAAGAGCAAATACTATTACAATATGTATTATGCAGTATACATGTGAAAAATGTGTAACAAATGTGTCTTATAATTTAGAACACAATATACTGCTTATTTTATAATACAAACATGAAGCTTCTAATCAAATTTATTATAAATTATTACACAAACATATGAATAAATACTAATAATATATAAGGAATGAAAAATCATTCAGATGAAAAATAAATTTTTTCTAAAACTAATAATTCTAATATTTTTATTAGTTTTAATATTTTTATATATAAAAAGTAAAAAAATGATAAAATAAACTATCCTAGCATTTTTTATATAAAAAGTCAAAAAAAATGCAAAAACTAATTATTCTAAACTGAAACCAATTATTTTAATATTTTTAAATGTATGCATAATTTAAATAATTAAATTACATGCAAAGATTAGTTTAATTTTGATTAGTTAAAATATAATAATTGTTTGTAAAATATAAAAAAAAATATAATAAAAAATGGTATTGGTATTTTTAATTTATTTAAAAAATAGGATCACATAATTTATAATTAGCTAATAATATTTATGCTAATTATGTATAGCATATATTTTTGTATTTTTTAAAAAATTTGGTAATTAATTATCAGTTATAAATTATATATTTAAAAGAGTAAATTTATTTAACGCACCCTGCATTGTAATGCATCCCTACCACGTGATAAATTTTATTGGTTGCGGTTTAATTTAGATTATCGTTAAGAATTAAAATAATTGGCTAAAATTTATTGTACAAAAAAAATAACAAAATTTATATATTAAACTGACTTTATTCTTTTAAACCCTGTTTATCAAAGGTAATATTTTTTACAATTATTTATCTTTAACATAACTAGTAATGATAATAATGATACAAAAAAGAGAAGCCTAACAATTATGATAATAAGAGAGAGAAATAATAGAAATAATATTAGAAACAAATAATTGGAGATAACGAAGATGATAGGAGACAAAAGATATAGTAAAAAAAAGAAAGATAGTGAAAAAAAGAGGGAAAGAATGCGAAAATAAAAGGAATAGGATCGAAAACAAAAGGAAATGGGGACAAAATAAAAGGGAATAGAAATGAAAATAAAAAGATAATGAGAGAGACAAAAAAAAGAAAAGATGACAAGAAGGGGACAAAAAAATGAAAGGATGACAAAAGGGAGATGAACAAAATGAAAGGATGATGAAAAATGAAGAGATAATAAGAAAGGAATGAAAAGATGAAAAGATGATGAGGAGAAATGAAAAGATGACAAGAATAAAATGATGATAAAAACAAAATAATGATAAGAACGAAATGATAAGGATGAAATGATAATTGATAATGAGAACGAAATGATAATTGATGGTGAAGACGAAACAATAATTGGTGATGAGGATGGATGAAACAATAATCAATGATAAGGACAGACAAAATGATAATTGATGATAAGGACAAAATGATAATTGATGATAAAGACGAAATGATGATTGATGAGGATGAAACAACGATGAAAACAAAATGGTGATAAGAATAAAACGATCATGAGAATGAAAGGAAAAAGGAGCGATAATGAAAAAGAAGAAAGTGAATGAAAACAAAAAGAAAAGGGAATAAATTAACGAAAGATAAACCATAAAAAGAAAAAAAATAGTTAGTAAAAATGAAATATGAAAACGAAATTAAAAAAAAGATAAGAAAAAATACCATATCTTGTTCGCAAAACTAAGATCTAAAAAAAAGGAGGCGAAATGATGATGATGAAATGAAATCGATGATGAGGATGAAATGATAATTCATGATAAAGACGAAATGATAATTGGTAATGAGGATAGATGTATGAAACAATAATCGATAATAAGGACGAACAAAATGATGATTGATGATAAGGACGAAATGATAATTGATGATGAAGACGAAACGATGATTGATGAGGATGAAACAACGATGAGAACAAAATGGTAATAAGGATGAAACGATCATGAGAATGAAAGGAAAAAGGAGCGATAATGAAAAAGAAGAAAGTGAATGAAAACAAAAGAAAAGGGGAATAAATTAATGAAAGATAAACTATAAAAAGAAGAAAAAATAGTTAGTAAAAATGAAATATGAAAACGAAATTAAAAAAAAAGATAAGAAAAATGTCATACCTTGTTCGCAAAACTAAGACCTAAAAAAAAAGGAGGCGAAATGATGATGATGAAATAAAATCAATGATGAGGATAAAATGATAATTAATGATAAAGACGAAACGATGAGAACAGATGTATGAAATAATAAGTGATGATAAGGACAGACAAAATGATAATTAATGATAAGGACGAAATGATAATTGATGATGAAGATGAAATGATAATTGATAAGGATGAAATAACGATGAGGACAAAATTGTGATAAGGATGAAACGATCATGAGAATGAAAGCAAAAGGAGCGATAATGAAAAAGAAGAAAGTGAATGAAAACGAAAAGAAAAGGGGAATAAATTAACGAAAGATAAACCATAAAAAGAAGAAAAAATAGTTAATAAAAATGAAATATAAAAACGAAATTGAAAAAAGACAAGAAAAAAATGCCATACCTGGAACGCCCTCGGAGACATCTGGAAATGAAAAGGTAAGGGTTGTTTCTTTTTTTTTCATTAATCTCATTTAAGAACATTCCCTAACGTCCCTCCATTGTCTTTTTTTTTTATAGATGCACCCCTGGAAACTTCTGGAGACAAAAAGGTAGGGTTTATTTCTTTTTTTTCATTAATTTTGTTTAACATTTCTAACGTTTTTTTATTGTTTTTTTTATAGGAACGCCTCTTGAAGACAAAATAAAATAATGAAAAGTTGCAACACGCTTAACCGCTTAAGATTATTTTATAAATAAAATAAAAACAATTAAACACGTAATAAAGGGTGTGTTATAACGCAGGGGTGCGTTAAATAAATTGTTCCTATTTAAAAATATCTTTAATATATATTATATTTGGATTTTAGTAAATTAAACCAAATTTAGCTAAAAGTTATAATTTAAGTTTTAGCAAATTAAATCAAATTTGACAATATAGGGTTTTTGCAATAGAAAAATATGAAACTTACACTTATTTTAGTATAAAAAATATAATTAGCATATAAAATAAATTTAAAAAATTTTTTGAGTTTCATACCTTTCTATTGCAAAGATCCTATATATTCAATATATTTAGTCTTTAATTTCAAAATTTAAAGAAAAAAAAATTTTTATTTAATAACAATAAAAGTTTAATTTTAATAGCACTCTCATTTATTTGAAAAATTAGAGGTTTGCATTAGTTAATTTGTAATTATCATAATCCAAATTTTGAATGATTGATTGATTAATCAATTAGTTAAAATTAATGATCAATTCAAATCAATTAGATTAATCAAATATTTATAATTAATATGAATTTTATTTTTATTTATAAAATTATTTTTAAAAAAAAAAATTGAAAAGAAATGTTAGTAATATTTCAAAATAAAAAAAACAAATATTTTTTTTCTCTTAACTTACAATTTAAAAGTTTCAATCTAAATTTTAAACCTAGGTATTATTTCTAATAAAAAAAAAGAAAAAGAACATTAGTAATATTTTAAAAACAAAAAAACTAATACTCTTCTTCTCAACTTATATTTTAAGTTTCAGTCTAAGTTTTAATCTGAATTTAGTTTAAATTTTAACAGAAACCATTCTTTTTTTTTAAGATGTTAAAATCATATCTATATTTATTAGATTAAATAGGATTGCATAATAATTACTTATACTATATGTAATACTCTTAATCTAGGCCAGTTCATTCATTTGTTAAATATAAGTCATTCTAAAGTAAAAAAAAAACAAACAGAATATTAGTATTATTTCAAAACATAAAATATATCCCCTCTTCTCTTAACTTATAATTTAAAAGCTTCAGTTTGAATTTTAAGTTCAGAAGCTATTCCTAAAAAAAAAAAAGAAAAAGGAATGTTAGTAATATTTCAAAAATAAAAAATATAACCCTTGTATTTACTTACCAGTAGCCAAAGAAGACTTTAAAAAAAAATATTTATAAATAATTTGATTTAAAAACTAATATAATTAATTAAATTTTTTTTAACTATTTAATTATAAAAATGATTTTTTTTTAAATTATTCAAAAAAAGATTATTGATCAATCATCAGTAGAATTCTGTATGAATCAGATCAGATCAGATTTTATCAGATTTAAATTTGATCTGACATATTTAGATCTATCAATTTTAAATTCAGATTTGATATTCAGATCTATATTTGAAATCTGAATCTGATCTGCAAATCCAAATTTAAAATCTAAATCTGATCTGAATCTGATTCAAATCTGATTTCAGGTCAAACTAAATTCAGAATTAAAAACACAAAAAAAATGTTTTGCAATGTTTTTTATTAAATTAATCAAAGAAATGTTACAAAACATTTTTTTATTAAAACACTTAGAAAAAAATGTTGCAAAACATTTTCATATTACAAATACTTTGAATAAATGTTTTGTAACATTTATTCATTAAACTACCATATATCACGGGCCACAGTACCCCAGGTATCTTGCAAATTTTGGGGGTTTTGGCCTGTACCTGGGGGTACTATACACGGGTGAATACTATACATAGGGGGGTACAGGATTTTTAAAATACTTAGGGTACATGCCATGTATAATACCCGGGTTTAATTAGATTGGTGAAATGCCAAAACTGACTGTTCCGGCATTTTTTATATGTATAATAAAAAAAAATGCTGAAAGTGATTGTTTCAGCATTTTTATATATATAAAAACGCAAAAAAAATGCTGAAACTGACTGTTCTGAAGTTTTTTATATATAAAGTAAAAAAAACGCCGAAACTGATTGTTCCGGCGTTTTTATATATATAAAAATGCAAAAAAAAGCCAAAACTGACTATTCCAGCATTTTTATATATTCGGAATATACATTATATATAAACCTAGTATTATACTCCAGGTATTTTACAAAATTTTAAGCTTTAAATTGGAATTCTCTATGTAAAGTACCCGGGTACTTTAAAATTCTAGCAAATTTTTTGAGGGGGGTACTATGCATAGGGGAGTACTGTGGCTCGTGATATACGGTAATTAAAAAAATGGTTTACAATATTTTTTTATTAAAAATACTTTGAATAAACATTTTGCAATGTTTATTCATTAAGTTTATCAAAAAAATGGTTTGCAACATTTTTTTATTAAAAACATTTAGAAAAATATTTTGCAATATTTTTTTATTAAATTAATTAAAAAAAATGTTGCAAACCATTTTTTTATTAAAAACATTTTGAATAAACATTTCACAATATTTATTTGTTAAATTAATCAAAAAAAATGTTCAAATGTTTTTTTATTAAAAATACTTAGAAAAAACATTTTGCAATATTTTTTTAAATTAATTAAAAAAATGTTGCGAAATGTTTTTTTATTAAAAATACTTTGAATAAATGTTTTATAATATTAATTTATTAAATTAATTAAAAAAAACATTTCATAACATTTATTTGTTAAATTAATCAAAAAAATGTTTCACATTGTTTTTTTATTAAAAATACTTAGAAAAAATGTTTTGCAATATTTTTTTGTTAAATTAATTAAAAAAAATGTTGCAAAACATTTTTTTATTAAATAAATATTGCATAACACTTATTTATTAAATTAATCGAAAAAACGTTTTGCAATGTTTTTTTATTAAAAACACTTGGAAAAAACATTTTGCAATATTTTTTATTAAAAATACTTTGAATAAACATTGTGCAATATTTATTTGTTAAATTAATCAAAAAAATGTTTTGCAACATTTTTTTATTAAAAATACTTAAAAAAAATGCTTCACAACATTTTTTTGTTAAATTAATTAAAAAAATGTTGCAAAATGTTAAAACATTTTGAATAAACATTTTGTAACATTTATTTGTTAAATTAATCAAAAAAATGTTTCGCAATATTTTTTTATTAAAAACACTTAAATAAAATATTTCCTAATATTTTTTTATTAAAAACACTCAGAAAAAACATTTTGCAACATTTTTTCGTTAAATTAACTAAAAAAAATATTGTGAAATAATTTTTTTATTAAAAACACCTTAAATAAATGTTTTACAATATTTATTTAATCAAAAAAATGTTGTGAAATGTTTTTTTATTAAAGACACTTTGAAAAAAAATGTTTCATAACATTTTTTTATTAAATAAACAGATCTTATGATCTAATCCAGATCTGGTAGATTTGATTTGGATTTGATTTGACAGATTCAGATTATACAATTTCAAATCTGAATCTGATCTGCAGATTATATTACTATAATCTGATTTACATTTGACAGATCAAATTCAGATCAGGTCTGATCAGATTAAATTATTATAATGGTATAATTAACAAAATCAATTTTTTTTTATTTTTCAATTTTTGAATTATAAGTTGTAAAGTTGATTTATTTAATTGTTATAGATTTATGTAAAATTATATAATATTTTTTTTCTGAATTAATAATTAATCAAATGATCTAAACTGCGATTAATCAAATCATCTGAATGATCTGACATAATCAGATCAAATTGATTAACAACTTTGTAAATAACTGATTAATTGGTTAATAAAAATATTGATCAATTCAGACCTCTATGAAAAATAATAAATAAAAAAATAGATTTATATTTTTTACAAATTGAATAGGCATTATTATCCAAATTGCAAAAATGAATAATTTCATATTTTTTAAAAAATACTTCATTATACTAATGCTCCATTATATTAGATAATTTTAAATATAAAATTATTATAAAATTGTCCAATTTACAACAAATTTAAATTGTATAAAATTTCACATTTTTTTTAAAAAAATATTATTATTATACCAAAAAATATTACAAATATGATGGCTATTATCTATAAACTACACAGTCTAAAATTTTAAAAATATGTTTATTTATATTGTATAACTTATTTTTTACAATACTTTATTTAAATATAAATTTTGTTATGTAAATAGTAAAATTATTTTTTGCCATATTCTATGGAATTTTTATGGATTTTATAAAAAATCCATAAGAAAAGTTTAAAATTTTTCATTTTTATTATTGTTACTTATTAAAATTACCTATTTTTAATTCATAATAGAATTTAATATTATTATTAAATCTTATAAAACAAACTAATAAAAATGTGCAGTTTGTGTTACTCTATTATTTTATTAGATTAGTTTTTTTTATATTACTTGGTTCATGATTTATCAAAGTTTGAGATCACATAATATTATAGTAGCTTATAGGTGACAGTTACTATATTATTTTTAGAAATGCTATATTATATTGAATAATGTAATATTATAATTATGGACAATACTGGATAATATAATATTTTACTAGACGTAATAATTGATGAGTTAAGTATGATTGGCCACTGAATGCTTACCATAATTGATATGAGGTCTTTGCAATAGAAAGATACGAAACTCAAAAAAATTTTTAAATTTACTTTATATGTTAATTATGTTTTTTTTACTAAAATAAGTGTAAATTTAATATTAATTAAATTTTTATTTTTTTTTGAGTTTCGTACCTTTCTATTGCAAAGACCCCATATGCAGCTCTGGCAGATCTTTCCTGAGCGTAATAACAAACCATTTGGTAGTAGATTAGTTATTTTATTTGGTGATTTTGGGCAGCTTCTACCTGTCCTTGATCTTTCTATATATACAGACGATAAGCAAGATGCATTATCTAATAGTGATCTTGCAATATACAAGCAGTTCAAAGAGGCATATAAGCTTGAAATCATTTAGCGTCAATCAGGAAATTCTAAAGAGCAACAAGAACTTAGAGGTATTTTCTTAAGATTGCGTAATAGAAAACCTAGCATAAAGGACTGGATAATTCTTACCACAAAAATAAAAGACAAACTCAATGTGATAGAATGTAATGAATTCTCTAATGCTTTATTCCTTCTAATAAAGTGGTCTGAAGTCAACACAGAAAATATAGATTAACTTTGATCTTTAGATATTCCCGTTACTAAAATTCAAGCTATACATACAGAAGGTAATGAAGCAAAAAAGACAGACTCAATCACAACACATAGACTCGAAACATATATATTATTGGCAAGAGGTGTTCAAATCATGTTAACGGTAAACTTGCAGATAGAAATCAGGCTGATTAAGAAATAATATTCAGTGAAGATCAAGGACCGCCTTGCCTTCCTATAGCAGTCCTATTTTCTTTCGATAATTACAAAGGACCCACTATTACTAGCTTAGAAGGCAAAAAAGTTGTGCCAATTGTACCAATTCAACATACCTGAACTGGTAATTCTGGAGTTACTTATTTACACTTGCAAATTCCTATTCGTTTTGCATGGGCAATTATGATGCATAAAAGCTAAGGTCTCACGTTACAAAAGGTTATAATAGACTTTGGTGAAAAAAAGTTCACCACAGGTCTTACTTTTGTGGCAGTATCTGTAGTACGCACTTTTAAAGATCTTCTCTTCAAACCATTCAAATTTGAGAGACTTCAGTAAATTAAAGACTGCAAAAGACTAAAAGATAGATTAGAAGAATACTTAGTTTCTATGATACCAGAAACTGAGATTTAGACATAAAATCTTAACTGATTAACTGTCTTTTTTTACAAGGAATATACTGTAGATCTGACAATAAAAAATTTACACACAAAAAAAAATAATATTTTCAGTTTAAAATACTTTATACTATTGTGCAATTGCGTTCTAAGTACATATATTTCAGTTCTATACTACTTACAATTATTACAATTATTTCAATTATTTCGCTTCTAAATTTTTCTATTTTTTTTTTTTAAAATTTTTTTTCATTTGTACCACAAAATTTCATCACAGTCACATTGTGTAGCATGTAATACTTGTTCTACAGTTTATTTTTATTTTTTTTTGTTTATCAACCATTTATTATTTATCAACCATTTATTATGAATTCATAGTACAAAATTTAAATATGACACGTGTGAACAAATAGATATCGCTACGTGACCTTAATTAATTATCACTTTTCATAAACATATATAGTCTATCACTTTATTCTGGATTCACAACTCACTTTTAGCAAGTATGTTTATGCAGAATACTAAAGAATCAGATAAAGTAACAGATTATTTAGCTATTCCACAAATTTAGTTTAATGATTATCTTCTGGAATGGTGGAAAATGAGCTCCCAGTGAGAGACTATTCAGTAATGCATGTAATTTAATGAAAGTGAAATAAATTCAATTATTAAATTCTATATTTGGACATTTACTTTTTCTTAAAAAAAATTGGAATTTAGCAGGTGAAATTTTTCCACAGAATGAGATTAATATTTCATAATATATTAGTTTTACTAATCAATGATTGATAATTATTATAATAATACTAAATAATAAAAATTATTATATATACTTACCAATGTGACACTAAGATTTAAAAAAATTAATGAATTTTTACTATATATTTCTTTTATTCAAGACAATCATGTGCAGCTCCATCTAGTGGTTAGATCCATGAATGACTTATCCAGATACTTAGATAGATATATGAATATCCAGATGATAATTTTTAATCACAGATAAATAGATATTTGTATAAGAACTTTAGAAACTTCATATAAAGGTTACCAAAACTATTATAAAATATCAAAAATTGATATTAGATAAGATGGGTAATGTTGTTATAAATGCAATTAAGGTTTTTTATTAAATTAGGTAAAAGGCCAGACATTATTATATAAAAATGGATAATAATCTTATAATTTATTTTCAGGTTATTATTATAGTGGATAATGATTATATATACTTTAAGAGAGTATTATATATATTGTGTAATTGACAAAAATGATATTTTTTCTAGTGTATACATGTTTATGATTCAGATTATTTTGATTTTCTTGAATATGACTTAGTTGAAAAGTTAAATAAAATAAATAATACAGAATAAAGTAAAAAATAATAGAAGTAATGGAAAAAAATGAAGATATTTTGTTTGTATTAATATCAGAGCAATAATATTTAGTTAAAGTAATTCAAATATAAAATTTTAAAAGTTTTAATAAAATTTGGTTTATAAATAATTAATGGGTTATTTTTATTTTTAGTAATGTATATTGATAAACTGGGTAATGTTACTAGTTTAATTTGAATAAAGATCATAGTAATTTTTTAAAATTTGAAATAACCTATATATATAATTTTTGGGATCTTTTTTTGTATATCACATGATAATATGATTTGCTTTTAATCTTGTGACTATATGACTTTTATCTTCTATACATCTGTATGATGTCTTCTTAAAAATTAGATATTAGTTATGATATGTTAGATGAAATTGAATTTTCATATAAATAGGAATCAGAATTTGATAACATAAATAAAAAGTTGAAGGTTTTAAGAAAATTGCATAAAAAAGTAAAAGTTTTAATTGTAAAAAATCTTAGACAGATTGATTTTCATTACTTTCAATATGATAAATAGTCAGTAAATAATTATGATCATATAAAATTTAATAAAATAATATTGTGTATTTTAATAATAATTAAATATAATAGTCATGTGCAGCTAAAACTACCATAAAATCGTGAAAATAAGCACCCCTCGAAAATAAGCACCCCTGTCGATTTGCAACAGCATTCGTAAAAAATTAAAAATAAGCACCCTTCATAATCACCCCCAAAAATTAAAATTGCTATTAATTTGTAATATATAAATTTCTTAAAAAAAAATTCACTGGTAATTTTTATTTAAAAATATTACTAGTATTAAATATTTTATTTTTAAATTTTATAAAAAACAGCTTTAAAGAGAATGAATGTACTTCAGCTCTAAAACAGAAATATGGTAAGTATAAAAGTGGAGCTCATACATTTACTTAAAGAAACGAACACTAATTTTTTTTGCAATTATTTTTGTAGAAAAGTTTTTTAGGATATAATCTGTAAAATAGAATATAGTAAGTATGAGGAGGAAACTTCAGCATTTTGTTTAAGAAACTTCACTAATG
Organism: Rhizophagus clarus; assembly: GCA_015698045.1. NCBI lineage: Eukaryota > Fungi > Glomeromycota > Glomeromycetes > Glomerales > Glomeraceae > Rhizophagus > Rhizophagus clarus. The sequence continues at coordinate 372,007 of BLAL01000252.1, read as the reverse complement.
TTTCTTTTCATTTAATTTTTTGTAAGAAATACATTTTTATCAGCTTTGCAATTTACAACTTGTGATGGGATTAAGATTGCAACAATTTATTGAGAAATAAACTGATAAGAATTTTAATTATCAACAATTTCAGTACTATCATCTAGTTTGTCTGAATTTTCTTCTTTAATTTCTGCAATTAATTTGTCAATTTCTTCGTAAACCATATCATCTTCAGATCCGTCTAACATATTCGAAATAGCACATTTTTTAAAAGAATTAAAGATAATTTGATTAGAAATAGCATCCCATGAACGCTTGATCCAGCCACATACATCACTAATTCTTGCTCTTTTCAAATTACCAGCTTCTGTTTCACCAGCACCACCTTGACATATCCATTCATGCCATTCTTTTCGCATAATATCTTTGAAAGGCTTATTTATTGATACGTCCAATGGTTGGCATATACTAGTTAGTCCTGCAGGAATAACGGCTAAGTGAAAATCATGCTGTTTAAACTTGTTTTTTACACTTTCTTCCAAATGACCCTAAAAAAAATTATATACCATCATGGCAGGTTCTTTTGACAAATTCTCAGTCATACATAATCTAAATAAAAATTCAATATATTTCTTCATTAAATCTGATGATCCATCCATTCTCTTGAAACCAACAGATAACACCTTTTGGAATAACTTCTTCACGAGGAAGTTGTTTTCCTTTAAAAATACAAATGGATGGATATTTAGAACCATCTAAATAATAAAACATTGTTAAATTTAAACAAATACAAATAAAAGCTACGAAATTTAAAAATTCTTACCAGCTGAACAAGTTAAAACTACTGTAAACTAATTTTTATCATTACCAGTAGTACAAATATACACTGTTTTATCTCCTTTATTATTAATAGTCATGTTTCCTGCCATATCAAACCATATGGGAGTTTCGTCCATATTATAAATGCTATTCAGATCAAAGTTATATTGTGATCTTAGTCATATAATAAAGTGCTTAAAATTTTCCAATTTTTCATCAGTGTCTTCAGGTAATTTTTGCAAAATTTTAGTTCTTCTTTTTAATGATAAATCAAATCTTTTCATAAAAGATTGAATCCAAGAAAGGGTTCCTTGAAATTCATCATCTTCCGCTAGATATAATCTTTGAATTGTAGGCTCATTAAGAATTTTATGCATTTGTAATTTTACCATTGTGTAATTAACTGCTAAGCCTTTTTTTCTTTGTTCAATTATCCATTTATATAATTTGTCTTCTGCTTTTGGATAAAAAGCCTTTCTACCAGATTCAATATGCTTCTTTTTTTTGTTCTCTTTTTCCCAATCATCACTTTTTTTAATCCATCTTTCGATCATTAGAGCATTTAAATCAAAATGTCTTGCTGCAGCATTTCTTCCATTTAAAAAGGGGTGCTTATTTTCACGATTTTATGGTATTAGATAAAATTTATATACTAAACAGTTCAGTATATAATGTAAATATTATATATTAAATTTATTATATACCAAATTAAACCTCTCAGAATAATAATATTTTTACAGTAACCTTTTTCTAAAACCTTTACTAAAGAAAAAGAAAAATAAAAAGAAGAACAAGTCTAAGAACAAAAAGGACAAACAACCAGTACAATATACATCAAGCACTATTGAGAAAGTATTTCTTGATAAAGAAGATTTTTTTAATAAGCAACTAGAGATATAATATGAAACTTTTTTATTATATATAATAAAGGAAAATTTTCAACATATTACGATTATGGACACAATAGAATAAGGCAAACAGCTAGTTAAAATGTTTGGTCCTAAAACTAACCCAGTAAAGTACAAACCCTTTTTACAAAAAACTTAGATTTCTAATATGCTAATATCTCTTATAGTTTACATTGGTCTTCAAGTTTTTATAAGCTCACTAAATTACTCTTGTCAACTTATAGCAGTGCTTCTTTAGAAAAACAAGTGGATAACCAAACCAGCTATGAAAAATCATGTGAAAGATTGAAACAGATTACTTCAAGTGATATATACCATTACACTCCTTAGCCCTAACCTGATATAGATGTTAATCAGATAGTAATAGTTACTCCAGACATTCAGCTAGTACTAGTTATATCTTCAGCCCAAGATGTTTCAACTTAATAGGTTGAAAACATGCAAATGGAGGATTAACACCCCTTATCACTGCTGATTCCTTCTGGTAGAACTACTATCTCTAAACTAAAAAAGAATAAAATTTTGGCTAAATCTGCTGTTAAGAAAATATACACAGATTTTCATATTTCTGAAGATAGATTGAAGGAACTATCTTAGAGAAATTTTTGTATATAATGTATCTGCAAATTAGTTTCATAACAAAATACTTGTTAAATTAAAATCATGAGGTAACGTTATTTTAATAATGATCAAGAAATCAGACTCTCTGATTAAACATATATCTCTTCTCTTCCACCTTGGATTTTTCGATAAAAGTCTTTGGCAATATTTCTTAAAAAACCAAGAGGTACATTAGTTCTCAGGGAACTAGACACTACAACAAAAAAAGAAACATAAACAGTTCTGCCTCTATGTTAATGACTTGCCTGAAAACTCACAGTTTTGGCAACTATGGGATAGGAACTATCCCTTTTATGTTTTCAACAACTATCTGGTTAAAGCTGTAAAGCATTTTACAATAGGTAGCCTTTTTTGAAAAATTTGAGCATGTAGAAGTTTGTTGATAAACAACTTTTAATTTCAACCACAATAATACAGATTACTCTCACCTATAGTATAAAGTTCCCTCTATCACCTCCAAAGTTTTTAACAACAAGTTCAAGTCTTTTTCTAGATCTTTGACAAAGTTCATCCTTGAAGAACAAGAAAATTGCTTCCTCCAAAACACATCCTATTAAATCAAATAAATCTTCTAAAGATACTAAGAAATTTTCAAGAAATTCTAAAGATAAGAAGAAATCTAAAAAGTTTTTTAATAAGAAGCCTTAAAATAAAATGAATATCATCAAGCTATTATTACAATTTATTTCTAATATTTAGTAATTAGAGTTTTCTTTTTTTTTAAAATTTTTTGAATATAAAGTAGGTTAGTTTGAGTGATATTACTAAGCAACCTATTTTTTATGGTGAGTTAGTTGTTTAAGATGTGTAAGCTCCTGGCAAGAGTGATACAAAAGGTATCTTGCAGGGCTGTAGCACTTGTTTTAGTTTTCTTTTACTTTTACCGGAGGTGCTTATAATAAGAATTTTGTTCCCTTTTTTTGATGAAATGTTTTCTTAATTGATCATCATTGCTCACTTAAACTCATTTTTGTATTGAATGAATCTGTATTACTTTATTGTAATAGAGCTGAATTTCTCTTATTATAATAAAAATAAAAATAAAAAAATTTATGCAAAATTCTATTCTATATATTGTAAAATTGGTTTTTACTATATAGTAAAAATTAAAAATTTAGTTTTATTAATATAAAATCAAGTACTTTTAATATTTTATTTTTATTTTATATTAATAAAGTTAGTAATACAAATCACATTTAAAAACAAAAAAAAAAAATTAATTTTATATTTTTTTTTTATTCCTTTGTTAGAAATGAATCTAATGGTTTCAGGACTCATATAGCCACACTATATAACCTCTATGATAAGACAGCTAATGACTAAAAAATCATCAATACGCTATCCTTTGGCAAAGTATTCAAGATACAGCGACATCTTCCTCATGGGACACTATGACCCTTTGTTAAAATATGCAGCTGTATTGTATATACTAATTCACTGTAATGCAGTCCACTTAAGAGGGAATAACGTATACTAGGCCCTCAGTCTACGTAGAAGCAGCTTCACACAAACTCTATCCTTTCAAAATTAACCAATAAAAAATTTGTATAACAAAAAAATAAACAAAAAGAATTACAAACGAAACCTTCAGAGTAAACTAAAAGAAAGAATACCCTATACTTAAATAGCTTAAAAATAGGCAGTGTAAACATAACTGCAACTGCACTATGTTACATAAAAGAAGAACTACGCTATTAATAAAACCCAGTAGAAAAAAATTAAAAGCTTTGATAATATTCTAAAATATACTTACGTTAAAAGTTTTAGTAAGTGCTACAACTAGAACTTATTTCTTGTTGCTTGGATGACTCTCTCTGCTTATTTCCTATACACTTATTGAATAATAAGAACTTCTGTAGACGTTTTGATTTTTGAACCCATCATTAGCACCTCTTTTGTGACGTCTGTGAACAAAGAGTTCTCAGTTTCCATCTGTTTTTACTGTTCTTGTTTCTAAAAATTATTTCTATCAGTAGCTAGATAAGTATGTAAACAAAAAAGTTGTTTTTCATACTTTTATTTACTATTTTTTAACTGTTTTTCAAAATTATTTTTGAAAAAATTTTTTCTAAAAAATGGGCGTAACGATTAGCAAGGAGAGTTCTACTATTCATTTTCATATAAGATATATAATATAACATATTTTTTTTATAAAAAAAATTATATATATATTAAAATTATATTTTATTGTTAAAGTTAGTAGTAAAATAATAGAAAAACTCTTAAAATATAATTCACAAATAATTTCAAAGATAGATACACTTATTAATGGCCAAAAAGATATCAAAAACTATTTGAAAAACGTAGAAAAAAACCTTGGTGAAAACAATAACAAAACTAATAATACAATAGATCAGGATTACATAAAGGTAATAAGATGAATATTGTTAATATGAAGTTTATGCCTTAATGCTAACATTGTTTGATTAGAATCTTGTCAAAAAAGTTGGGAAAAATTTATTTGAAAAATCAATTTATCCATCTCAGAATGAATATAGAGATGCAACCAAAAAATTTCTTAAGGATAAAAATCCAGAATTTTTGAATAAGTTTAGAAAAAATGAATGGACTCTTATCTATGAGAGAAACATTATTCAAAACATAAGTTAAATCAATTTTGATTATTATTAAAATTTCTTATTAATAATTTTTTTTTAATAGTTGACTAAACAACATAGAAGCGTAAGAGGCACATGTAAAAGATGTGATGTACACTGTATTTGAATAATACAGATACAAATTGCCATCTGTCAATTTTCAAAATGTAATATGAAAAATACAAGAGTAGAAAAATAAATCCAAAGTAAATAGCTTATGCTATTAGTATTTGTGAGACATCTTTGAATCCTGGAAATCAGGATATTCATATGAACGAAAAATTATTAAAACTAAAAATAATTAAAAACTTAGTAAGTTTTAATTTAAATTTTATAAGATGTTAGTTTATTTATTTTATTTTTTTTTTCTAGTAAAAGTTAGAAAACAAAGAAAAGTTTTTATGTTCTGAGGCCTCATCAACTGATGCTGACAATAGTAAATTAGGTAAAGGTGCTAATGATGATAAAGCTACTAATATCAATAGTAAAAATGCTAATAAAGGTGAAGGTGTTAATACTGATAGAAATGTTGAAGATGCTAATACCGATAGTAAAGGTAGTAAAGGGACTAGTATCAATAATAAAGGTGAAGTCGTGAAGGTATTTATGATTCTGATGGATTATACAATACCGAAAAAGAGGATCAGTATTTAAATAGTTTATTCAATAACTACAAGTTGCATAGGAAGTAGTTTTTTTTTATAAATTATTATTTTTTTTATATTTTTTTTATATATATTATATATATATAATAGTTATTTTTATTATAATAATAAAATATATAATACGTATTGTAATAGAGCTATAAAATTATAATAACAAATTAATTATGATTTATTTTTTATACAAATAAAATTTTTTTTTTTTTTGGTAATAGAAGGCAATAGACTGCTTAAATAAATTAAATTTAAAAATCTGTTATAATTTTTTTTTAGTTGTGTCAGAAAATTTTTTAAATGTTTAATATATAAATTTACACACTTGACACAAAATTGCAAACTAATTTGTATTTTATAGTTACAATATATAAACTTTAATCTATATCAAATATTTTATAGGAATGATACATAAATACGGTAATTTATGCCTTGTACCTTTTTTTTAATCGGATAATTATAATTGAGGTCATAAATATTACTTTTTAGATAACAAAATATAGATAATAAAAAGGGCAAATATTTGATAATAAAAAGAGTAAATATTTTTATTAAAGGCAAATTTTCTGATATTATAATTATCCAGGGTATTATACAGATTATTTTAGATATTTTCTGGCCAATCAAAATTAGGCTGATCTTACATGTAATTTATTTAATATGCATATCATACACGTGTCTTTTAACCATGGTCTTTTCTGTTTATTTTTTATTTTATCTCTTTCTTTTATTTCATTTCAAGGAATTTTATTTTCCTATTTAATATTTTTAAATATAATATATATTTGCATATATTTCCATAATTTATTACTTTACATTAATAATACTAATTGCACTTTTTACTTATACTATAATACTAATGATATTATCCATATTTCCTTTATTCTTTTTGCTTATATCTTAATATTCACTGTATTCTCTTTACTTTTTACCTTAAAACTAACGATATACTAACTATATTTCTTTTACTTAATACTAAACAATACAAACTATGTTTTTTTTACTACTTTAACAAATATTAACTTTATTTCTTTCTCTTTATCTTAATACTAACAAATATTAACTTTATTTCTTTTATTTCTTTACCTTAATACTAACGAATACTAACTTTATTTTTTTTATTTCTTTATTTAATACTAACAATAACAATTATATTTTTTTTAATTATTGTCTTTAATACTAATAATGTTTTTTTAACTCTTTTATCTTAATACTAATAATATTAACAATGTTACTTTATCTTTGTATATTTCTTTTTATTTGTCTAACAATATCAATACTACTAATATTTACTAGGAATATTGATGCTGATAGTTGTTTCTTTACTTTTTACATTTAATTATATTGTTACTTTTCCTTTTATATAATTTTTTTATAATTTAATAAATTATTTTTATTTTGAATTTTTATTTTTTTTTATTTTTATTTAAACAATTGTCATCCAACTGAAATACTTGTTGTAAAACAGATTCAAACAATACAAAGGAGAACCTAAGTAAGCATCGATAGTCAGTCAAACCATTGTTTTTAGAAAACTAAGAAACTAAAGTGGTTATCGCAAGTATCTCCATTAAAAGTTAAAGCTAAGCTAAAACAAGCAACACCGCCCTGCAAGACAACAATTTATAGCTCCTTAGAAATAAATTGTAATCACTTTCACCAGAAGCCTCAACACCTTAATACGACTAAACTCTATAAATGTTCATTGCTTGGCAGACTTACTCAAACAAATGAACAAAAACAAAAATAAAAAAGAAACAAAAAATAATAAACGCTAACTACTAAATATTAAATTAATAATTGTAACAAGAGCTTGACGATATCCATTTTATCCTGAGACTTCTTGTCAGAGGACTTCTTTGATTTCTTCTTATTTTTCGACTTTTTGGAAGTCTTCTTAATATCCTTCGCAGGTTTATTTGATTTAGTTGGACGTGTTTTAGATGGAACAGTCTTCTTGTCCTTCTTGGACGGCTTTGAAAGGATAGAGGAAGACTTGGACTTGTTGGTGAAAACCTTGGAGTTAGCGGAAGAGGGAGCTTTACACCATGGGTGAGAGTAGTCTTGATCGTTATGGTTGAAATTGAAAGTCATCTGATGACAAGCTTCCACATCTTCAAATTTTTCGAAAAAGGCTACAATCGAACTCTTACCACTTACACAAAAATGCTTTACAGCTTTGATTGGGTAGTTAGCAAAGACATGTGAGGGCTGGTTCCTATCCCATAATTGCCAAAACTTTGAGTCTTCAGGCAGGTCATTGACATAAAGGCATTTTTATTTTGAATTATATCTAATGCCCAATTATTATATTATAAGTCCAAATATTAAAACTTGCATCATAAATTTTGAAATGATACAAAATATTACGTTAATATTAGAAACTCTACATATCATAATATTTTGAAATGTTTATATTATTACTTACGAAAACTTGCAGCAGGTCTGAAAACTTATAAAATATTATGTAAAATTACAGGTTATTACAAATTGTAATATTGTGAAATATTACAAATCACAAAATATTATGCCTGAAAACCTACAAAATATTGTATAAAATTATGTATTATTACAAACTGTAAAATTATACACATCATAATACTTCAAAATATTTTAGAAAGTTACAAAATACTATACTTATGTAAACTTTCAGCAGGTCTGAAAACTTACAAAATATTTTGATGTGTAAACTTATGTAACTTTTCACATTATAAAATTTCCTGATGATTTACTAGGAATATTGATGCTAATAGTTGTTTTTCTACTTTTTACATCTAATTATATTATTACTTTTCCTTTTATGTAATTTATTTATTTTATAAAGATATTAATACCCAATTATTATATAAGCCCAAATATTAAAATTGCATCATAAATTTTGACAAAATGATATGAAATATTACATTAATATTAGAAACTCTACATATCATAATATTTTGAAATGTTTTAAAAAGTTACAAAATATTATTGCTTACGAAAACTTGCAATGAGTCTGAAAACCTATGAAATATTGTGTAAAATTATAGATTATTACAAATCGTAATATTATGAAATATTACAAATCACAAAATTACAAATAAAATATTACGAAATTACACAAACTTTTGGCAGGTCTAAAAACTTACAAAATATTTTGATGTGTAAACTTATGTAACTTTTTGCACTATAAAATTTTCTGATGTAGAAAAAGAGGAGGTGACATAAAACCCTTAGGCTGTCCCTCAACTCCTTTACAAAATTTAGTTTTATCTTTTAGTTATAGTTTTCTTTTTATATTCTTTGTTTCTAGTTGGCCTAGTGCTTTGACTAAATGACAAGACTTAAGAGGTTTGTTTTCATTTTAGGATAGTATTTACATTCCTTAAAATTTGATCCAATTACTGTCTTTATTTTCTGTGAAGGATTTAGACTAGGGTTTTCTACAAGATTTGTATGCATCATGATCTTTACTACATAGCACTTTTGTTAGTAGAATTTACATAAATGTTTTAATAAACATGTAAAATTTGGAAATAAAAAAAAACAAAAAAAGGAACAAATGATGATATATTAGAAAAGTTTATTTATGAAGATGTTAAAAAGAGTCACTTTATATCTAAAAATACCTACCTATGCTATAAAGAAAGTTGTTAGAAAGGTAGTGCCAAGCAAAGCATTAGCAAAGCAAATCCAGCATTGCTCAGTATGTAGAAGGTTGGTCATACAAAAGTTAATTATGTATACCAAGTAGTATAAGTAGTATGGAAGAATATTATAATCATAGTCTAAGATATTCTATTTCCACTAATACAGGTCACAAATACTGAATAGAAATTTTTTTTACAGGTTCCAGAAAATAATAATAAAACTGTTTCAAATCCAAATAAAGATATAGTTATGGCAGATTCTACTAAAATAAAGGAAATCAATACTACATCCTCTAATCATGTTTTGTTAGAAAACCTGCATACATATCGGCTCAAAAAAAAATAGCCAAAATATATTGACCAAAACCCTAAAGATTAATCTTTTTCAAATAAAGGATGCTGATGATATTGTGACCATCTTCTGTAAGATGGGGCATGACTATACCCTATGCAATGATTAATAATAGATTAGATTCATCAATAGTCTCAGAAAATGTTGCAAATTATTTGGATCTAAAAATAAATAAGAAAAAGATTAGTTCCTGTAACTATTGAGAATAGAAAAAATAGAGACACCATTCTGGATGAATTTTTTGTCATCTCTACAGAATATGATGATAATGGGAAAGAATTATCACTATTTATTCTTGGTACATAATGGTAATATCAGGTAGGATGAGAACCCTTAGTGAAGGGGAAATTCAAAGCAATCTGACAAATCCTAGCATAATAATCTTTACTATAGAAAAGGTGCCAGAATCTTAAAAAAAATAGCTAACAAGGAATGTATATGTAAAAGATGTGGTAAAAAATTCTTATATCCATCTAAGTTTGAACAATATTTAGTTAACAAAACTTGTATTTTTTCTTCCAGTAGTTTAACAAGAAATTCCAGTAGTTCAGTAGTTCAAGTAGTTTAAGTAGTTCAAATAGTTCCAAAAGTTTGGCAAGTAATACTGGTAGTTCTAAAAGTTTAACAAAAAATATGGTGTCTATTCATCTATCACTAGCCTAGGCATGCATCCAGAAAGTATATCTTTTTTGAATACTTATATTATCCTTTACATCTTTTCGTTTTCCAGTCCAAAATTTAATATTATAGTGAGAAAAATATGAACTTGGCTCTATTGTCACATTTCTTCTAACATGGGGTTCATAAGAAATAATCTTATCATTAAGAGTTATGATCTTTAAGTCTTTGGCAAAAATAACATCTTCTAATTCCTTATATCTTAGCTCAGTCAATTTTTTTATATCCTTCTTATTATTTTTTAAGTTGGGAGATAGTAAAGAATAACTTGCCAATCTTTTTATCTTTTTCAATATTAGCTTTATCTAAAGCAGAGATATAAGATTTGTATTGTTCCTCCAAGTTAGTCAAGCTGGATTCCTGTTGCTTTTCTAGCTGATACTTAAATGAATATAATTTTTGCTTCATGTCTACTATACAATTATTATATTCACTCTCTTTGCAAGCCACAAGTGTATTATATTCATCTTTAAACATTTACATTCTTCAGCAATCTGGACCTTAATAGTTTTCTTAATATTATTTTCCTTCTATCTTAGCAAAACTTCATGCTTTTCTAACTGTTTCTCAAACACATCTAGCCAGATAATGTACTAGATAGAGGTTAGATCCGTGGATGACCTATCCGGATATGCATCTGGATATGCAGATATCCGGATAGCAATTTATATTTACAGATAATTTTCATGGATTTTACAGATATTTACGGATATTTATGGATATTTTTAAAAATTTTATATGGTTCAGCATAATTTCAGTGTTCCATCTTTTACTTTTTTAATTTCAATCACCAATAAATTTATTTTATTTTTTATTTTATTTTTTTTTATTTTTTGAAACCAGTTACTTTATTAAGTAAATGCCCTTAGGGCGACGTCAAGAGTACAAAAAAAACTAACTATATCGAAACCAACTTCGAGAAAGTAGCTAGAATTAAGCAGACTCCAAACCTATCGAAACAGGCTGACCGGTTGGACCAAAGTCCCAACTTCCAATTAAGGGAGAAAATTGTAGCAACCTATCCATCACAGAACCCAACCCAAAAAGAAATAAAACACTATATATGACTAAAATTTAGAAATTAGAGTTAACAAAAGCTTGACAATATCCATCTTATCGTCAGTCTTCTTGCCCGAGGACTTCTTTTTCTTCTTGTCTTTTGACTTTTTCGAAGTCTTCGTCTTGTCCTTGTTAGGTTTAGAATTAGCCAAGTGAGTTTTTGAGGAACTAGAATTCTTGGTCTTCTTAGAGGAGTCTTTACTTTTGGACTTCTTAGTCGAACCAGAGGAATCCTTGGACTTTTTTGTTTGTGAGGCAGTAAGGGGAGCTGAACACCATGGGAGAGAGTAGTCAACATCGTTGTGATTGAAATTAAACCTGGTTTTCCTACAGATTTCCACATCATCATATTTTTCGAAGAAGACTACAATCGAGGCCTTTCCACCTGTTTCAAATTGTTTAATAGCTTTGATTGGTAAATTACCAAACATTTCCTGAGAAGGAGCAGTGCGTTCCCATGTTGACCAATAACGAGATTCTTGAGGTAAATCATTAAGGTATAAGCGAAACTGTTCTCTTTTTTTCCTTTGGTGTAGCGACCAGTTTCCAGGGAACCAACGTACAGATATATCACCAAGGGAGTATTGCCATATCCCCTGTTCGAAGGAAGCGAGTGCAAAAGTTGAGAGACATATTTTGATCCGAAGCGTTTGGTATTTCCTTTGCTTCTTCACAGTCATCGAGATAGGATCTCCCCACGCTTTAAGTTCAGCAAGTATTTTTTCGTGGGACCAACTTGAGGGTACGTCATAAACGAAGATATCCCTAGTGTTATTAACTTTTTCATCAGGAATGTTAGTATCTACGAATATTTTTTCCACCGATTTATCAGTAACCTTCTTTTTTTTCTTATCTTTTGACGTAGCATTACTACTACCAGAAGGTTGTGAAAGCATAGGTGTATCATCGTTGGCGTTCTCCATATTTACGTCAATCAATTCCTCATCAGCTGTAGGCGGTCGCTGCTCGGGCATAATCGGCGATTTTAAGGAGGAACCAGGCTGAGATATTCCTATTTCAGGTATTAGCGGCAGTGTGACTAGGTGTGAGTCACCAGAATTTACCAGATTCTGTATATCACGTGAAATTCCATCTGCAACTGGACCGCCCACTTTTTCCTCAAGGTTGGACGATATTTTTTGAAAAAATTCAGGCTGGTGAAGAAAAGCTTCAAAAATCCTTAGGCCTGAGTGTATTATCAAAGAAACTAGTGTGTTTGGAATGTTTGTTTTGCGTGATATGTCTTTGTATCTTACAGGTTCAGCAGCAGCGCCAAAGGTCTTTATTAACCTTTTGCCTTGTTCCTGGGCAGTGCCACTTGTAATATGTTGAAAATTTTCGTCAAGCAAAGCAAGAACATGTTGTTCATATTGTGTGCACCACGACGCTATTTGGGCATCCGTTGTTACTATCGCAGGGATAGAAGGCCGTGGCGAAGATACAGGTTGCTTGTTTTTATTTTTCTTCTGTTTCTTTTTCCCTTTTTTCTTGGACTGAACTTTGGACCAAGTGCGCTGAGGAGGAGGGGCCTCATCACCCTCTCTAGAAATTGAATAAGAAACGATAGAAGAGGACTCTTCAGCTTCAGAAGAAGAGTCGTTGTCAGTAGGGAGATATTCTTCTTCCATAAAATATTTATTTTGGCTCAACTCCATAACGTCGTTATTAAATAAAATAAAAAAAAAAAATTTTGTTTTAAATTTTATTATGGTTGTGAACGGAACGGGGAAGAGTTTTTTCTCACCAATAAATTTATACATGTATTAAAATATTTTATCAATATTTTATTAACGTTTTATTTATTGTAATAAAACCCTTTATACTAAAACAAAAACCAAAATTAGGTTTTCTTTATTATTGATATACAGTACATATTAATATACTTTAAGATGCTGCACTGTTCATCCAAGAATTTGGTGTTCTAAAAGTAAAAAAAAAGAAATGTTTCTTTAAAGCAATTAAGTAAAATTCTCATGCATACTATATATCTTCAAGTCTAGGTTTATCAAAGACTCTAGCATCCTAAAAGTAAAAAAAAAAAATAAATAATAGTTGCTTCTTAAATAAAATATCAAAATTGAGAAATTGAAACAAACTGACTTTATGAAAAGGAAATTACAAGCTATTGTTATACATAAGCCAGCTCAGCTTGAAAAAAAAAATCTAGCTCAAGCCAAAGTGAGCTGAGCCAAGCCAAGCCAAGAAAATTCTCAAGCTGGTAAACTTTCTTTAAAAATAAAAGCTGGTCCGTGCCTACAAAAAGAAAGAATGTTAGTTAATGTTCTTATATTAAAAAGAATCTTTAACATTCTCCCCCCTCACATTACTTCAAAGAGCCATGTGTCAATTGCAAAAAAGTTTATTCCTACAAAAAAAAAAAGAAAAGAACATTAGTTAATGTTCTTATATTAAAAAAATTATTACTGTTATATTCATAACACAATTTACTATCCCACAAATTTCAGGAGCCGTATCTAAAGAAGGAAAATAAAAAAATAAAAAAATAAAATTTAACAGTTTAAAAAACCATTTTGATGAAAAAAAATTTTTTTTTTAATAAAATATTATGGTAACGATTTAAAAACTGTTTTTTTAACACTTGGCTGCTCTAAAAAAAAGATTGTCTGATCTGATCTAAGTTATATAAAAATTGGATTGCCAAGGCTATATGCAGTTTTGGCAGTTCAGAATTTTTATAAAATTTATTATTTTTTTTTAAATGATTATTTGGCATAAAATATCTGTTACATATAACAGATAACAGATTTATCTGTATTTACGGATAACACAGATAAATTTAAAATAGCCAGATATTTGTAATAACTTATCTATATCCAACCTTTTAGTTATGGATTGGATAAATGCGGATAGATAGATATCCGGATCTAACCACTATTGTAATCTATAATTAATTATGTCAATATAAAATTGATTGCATTAGTACAAATTAATATGACTAAAAATTGATTACGTTAGTATAAATTAATTACATTACATCAATACACAATTTGGTATTATGCCATAATATTATGACAATTGAGATTTAATTACACTGAGAAGTATAATAATATCAATTATACTAACTATTTTATTTAAAAGAATATTTTTTGATATTACTACTAATCTATTAGGAGAGTATTTTTGCAGTTTATTTTATTATTAAAAATTAAATAATAAACAAAATATAAAAAAAAGTGAAATATAAATTTTATAAATTAAAAATTAAATATTATTCTTATATTTTACTTGCAATAATACATCATAGTTCAAAACCAATTTATATCTATAAAAAAAAAAATAAAGTAATTATTTTATACCATATTAATATATAATATATTTTTATTCTATCTTATTCAAAGACATAAATCAATTAGACACCATTGTTCCATAATTTATCAGAGAAATTCTAGTAAATTGTGAATTTTTTTTGTTAAATTTTAAAGAAACAAAGGATTTTTCATTTAGAAAAATCAAGAAAAATTATAGATATTTGACATCATTTAAGCATAATTTTATTTTTAAATTTTAGAAAATTTTGAGTGAATTTTTGATTAATTTTACATAATTTAATAATAATTTAACAAAATTTTAAGATAATTTTAAACAATTAAATATAAACAGAGCATTTTCTTTATAATTGAATAACAATTTAGTAGCAATAATCTTGACAATTTTAGACAATTAAGCACTAATAGAGATTTTCTTTGACAATTAAATAACAATTTAATAATAATGGTTTTGATAATTTTGGACAATTAAGTGTAAATAGAGCATCCTCTCTAACAATTATATAACAATTCAATAATAATAATCTTGACAATTTTAGATAAATGAGTGTAAATGTAAGATTTTCTATGACAATTAAATAATGCTTTAATGATAACATTATGATAATTTTAGACAATTAAGTAAAATTTAAATAAACCATTAGAAACAGTTTACAAAAACCTATGCTCTGAATTCAACAAATTTAGAAAAATTAAAAAAAAAAAGATGAAAGGTTCACAAAATAAAATAGTTAGTAAATTTCTTACAGAAGTTTGCATCTTAAAATTTGAAGAACAAACTACTTAAAAAAAAAAGATGAAATATTAATAAATATTTTATTAAAGAAAATGAAAAAATTAAGTTTTGTAAAGCCTTTGCAAAATTTACCAAATATTTTAGGTATTTCAGTTTTCTGATTCTTTACTAAAATTTTAAGATCTGGCATATAAGAAAAAAGAAGAATCACTAAACCTAAAAAAAGCATCAGAACATAAAAAGAAAAGGTGATTATTAGTAATAAACAAATATATATAAATATATATATAACAAAGAAATTAACCTTCAATCTAAAAGTATTACTAAAACCTAAAAAAAAGAAGATAATTGAAAAAAAACATTAAAATACCATTTTTTAAAAAAATTATTAATTTTTTTTTCAAATCATACTTTTTAAGATTTCAATATTCACATTTAATAATCTACAAACAAAAAAGATAAAAACATTAAAATAGTGTTTTATTTAGTCAGATTTTCATAAAATAATAAAAAAATATTAAAATCATTTTTTATTACTTTTTTAATGAATGAAGTTCTCTAGAATATTTTAAAACCTGTATTTCTATAAAAAAAAATCTTTTAGTAGTTTTTAAAGTGAATTTCAGTACTTTGAACTCAAAATCAGATGTCTAGAAAAAAAAAAACTAAAATGTTAGAAAAGTTATATTAAATAATTCTACATAAAATCTTTTCTTACCAAATTCTTACACACATAAAGACTGGCCATCTAAAAAAAAAATAAATTAAAATGTTAGTAAAAAAATATTCATCAAAATATATTAACCCACAAAATCTAAATAATTTAAAATTTTAATATATATAAGTAATAAATTACAATTATAAAAGGATATTATTAAAAAGCAAAATAATGAAGTATTAATAACTGTTTCACCAAAAAAATATCTATTTTACATGAAAGTTTTTTTTAAGTTGCTATAATAAAAATCATACATAATAAAAAAAAATTATTTTTAAAGAAAATAACACGAAAATAAGATACAAAATTTTATACTGATGTAATATTGATCTACTTATTGCATCTGAATATATATATATATATATATATATATCCATCTGGAATGCATCATGTTGTGGGTCTACCAGAGAGACCATTATCATAGATTCAGGAAGATCAATGATAACTGCCTGGAATCACTCACATTCTTTTCGTTTTTTGAGCAACCATGACACTGGGAACTATCAAGCTGGAAAACCTGCAAGGGGAGCCATCCATTGTATTTCGTATTTCCTAAAAAATTTGGAAATAATAAGTCTGCATCAAACAGTTATATATTTGTGCTGTCGCTTGACTTGTATCGATATAATGTTTCCCTAAATGGATAAGTGAAAGTGTAGTGTATAATTATCCCACTTCGCAGAAATATCATATATGAGGATATCTTGAATGAAATTGCAACCTAGAGGTGCTTGATATCCCATAATTATGTGAGTTATATCCACTTCCTACATCTTTGTTTCTTTTTGGTACCAGAAGACTCTGGCAGTGATGTGAATGAAGTAGTGGCCTTATTGATAATTGTGTTCTCAGATAGAAGTGGGAGTACAGAAGAAGTGGCATCTTGAGCAAGTATGTTATCCTGACTACTTGCAAAGGCTGGGTTGACCACAAGGGTGTTCTTGTTTTTATTCTTCTTCTTACCTTTACTTTTGGACTTAGATTCGGCTATATTGTTAGGTGCGACAGGATTTGATTGGTGCAGGACAGGTGATGAAATACCATTTTTATCTCCTGTATAACAGCTAATTCTGGGGTGTGTGACGCATTGTTTATGCATTCTGTTTCTATCAGCTCTGCTTTTTTGGGGTAGTAAGACTTAGCCAAAATAAAGGTCAAAGTAAGATGAGCAAAAAGGACAGTTGCTAGCTCATCAGAGAGCTTAGCTTATTTGTTTAGCCTGTTCTATAATTGGAGCTACAGCCAATGACTTTGTATAGTCATAGTAACCTCTTTGAACTTTCTTTTTCCACTTAACCATCCCTATCTTGTTCAGTATAAAGTGCGAGTTTATATCTGAAGAACTACAAAGATTATTAAAAAATATTCTAAAAAATTGTATTGCGAACTTGTCATATGTGTTGTATGTACATGTTTCTTGTGTAGAAACCATAACTATATAGTGTTAGTTCAGAAAATGCGTTGAAAAAGTAAAAATAAAAATTTATTCTTTGCAGAAATATTAGTTCAGCACGTTAGCAGAAAGAGTTCTGATCATTTTCATTTATAATAAGCAGTATTATCTTATATCAAATAAGTATTAGAACTTTAAACCCTTTATACAATATTGCTTTATATTATTTTATTAATAAAATAAATCAAAGAGAATAATCCAAAAGCTTTATAAAAAATATGGATATGGTTATTATACAGTATTACCATATTTTGTGAACAGTATCATTACAGTATGATTAAAGTATTATACCAGTATTTTCACATATGATATATATTCAGTATTTTGCATGTTGTATCATATATACAGTATTTTTAAATATGAAGATTTGTATACTTTATACTTATAAACAGTATAATTTTCCAGTTTATAATGTATATTTTATACAGGTGTTTATTTATAAATAGTATAATATTTCAGTTTGTAATGTATGTTTTGTACTGGCAATTATATTATTATTCTTAATACATTTATTATTTATTATTTAAATTAAAATATAATAATATAATAAAGAAATAATTAAAATAATAAATACAAATAAAAGAAGGAAAACATAATAATTATTAGTAATAAAAAAAGATATAATTAGTAGTAAAAGAAATACAGTTAGTAATGATAAAAGAAAATAAAATTAGTAGTAATAAAAAAAAATGATACAATTAGTATAAATAATAAAGACCAAAAAATATTAAATTATACAAACATATTTCATTATTTTAAAAAGATAATAGAAAAAACAATAATCAGATAAAATTAATTATATTTAAAGGTAAAAAATTACACGAATGACAAATATTTTATTTTTTTGTGTAAAGTATTTCTATTAAAACAACTTTTTGTTTAATAAAATTTTCTTTTATAATAAAATAAAAATAAATATATGTAATATTTAATTAATAACTTAAATAAAAGAAGAAAGTAATGAATAAAAAAAAAATAAGAGATAAGAGAAAACCAGGACAAAAGAAAAACTATTTTTCAATCTTATTTATGTACGCAAATAATAACAAATGATCTGCAATCACGTGACATTTATATATGTATATTTTTTAAAATCATGCATATTTGTATATTATCAAATTACTAACACACATTCAACACATATTCAACACATTTAATAAAATTTGGCTGAGATCAATAAATTTTTATCAGGATTATCAACACAGATTGAACATAATTTCAAACACAACTTCAATTACTTAAAATTTGATTTAATCATGCAAATACAAAATTAATAATCACAAATAACTATTGGTATTTTATTGTATTATTTGTCCAGAAACCTATAAAAAAGAAAAGAAAAAGCATTAGAAATGTTTCTCTTAGAAAATATGAAACATTATAATCCCCCCCCTTCTCCACTTACATAATTCCAAAGTTCAGGTTCATAATTTTTGTCTGGCAATCTAAAAAAACAAAGGAAAGAAACGTTTAGTAATATTTCTTAAAGAATATAACAAAAAAACCTGCTCTTCAATACTCTTTTTACCTAAATTCTAAAGTCTGGGTCATATTATTCATCTGACAACCTAAAAAAAAAGAAGAAATATTTAGTAATGTTTTTTAAAGAATTTAATAAAAAAATCTACTCTTTACTCTTTTACCTAGTCCAGATCATATTATTCATCTGGAAAAACCTATAAAAAAGAAAAAAAGAAGCGTTAGAAATGTTTCTCTTAAAAAAATAAAAAATATTATAATTTTCCTTTCTCCACTTACATAATTCCATATAACAAAAAAATCTGCTTCCTACTTTTTTACCTAGTCTGGGTTATATTATTCATCCAGAAACCTATAAAAAAGAAAAAGAGAAGCATTAGAAATGTTTCTCTTAAAAAAATAAGAAATATTATAATCCTTTCTTTTCCACTTACATAATTCCAAAGTTTGAATTCGTAATTTTTGTCTGGCAATCTAAAAAAATGAAGGAAAGAAACATTTAATAATATTTCTTAATGAATATAATAAAAAAAGCACACTTTTCATCTCTTTTACCTAAATTCTAAAGTCCAGGTCATATATTATATCTGGCAACCTAAAAAAAGAAAAAAGAAATGTTAGAAATATTTCTTAAAGAAAAGAACACATGAAAAATCCCTTCTTTTCTTACCTTAATTTCAAATTCTAGCTTGTAACTTCAGTATTCATATTTCATAATTCATGTATTTTTTTTTAATAACGAATTAAATAAAATAATTTTTTTTAAAAAAATTAGTTTAAAAAAACTGAAAAAAAATAGTTTTTAAAAATAAAAAAAAATTATTACATTAAAAAAAAATTGATAAAGTTTATCAATCTTAAATGATCAATAAACCAAATATTTTTTATCGATATACTTAAAGACAAATTTATTATTATTGATACTGATTTTATATTTTTAATTTAAAAACCACATTTTAGCATTTTGACACATTTTAGTTTTAACATTTCAATATTAGCCTGTTGAGTTTTGACAGGTAACTTTAATTTGAACTATTAAGTGTGTACCTAATAATCAATACAAAAAATATTCCTATATGATGAGAGAAATCATTCACTTACTCAGAACCCTGAACAATATATATATAGGTAATAAAAAAATTTGCTTATTTATCATATAAAATTTTTTTTTGTCATATAGAATTTTACTTATTAGAAAGCAAAATATAGAAAAAGTCATAATTATAGATGCATAATAGGAAGTTAAAATTGTTAAAGTTATATATAGATTTTGCATAATAAGGGTTGATTTTTATACTACATATATATTATATAAGAAAAAATTTTAATTTCTATTATAACTTATATCATTATAGAAAATTTTCAAGGTATTACTGCGACTCCAGTTGAGAAACAAGCTGAAAGATTAGTTAAAACTTTTGGAAAAGCAGGACACCCTCTCAGGTTCAAAGCCCTCTCTTAAAATACTGGTATACCAAACATGCTGCTGTCCTTAATGGTAAATGTGAGCTAAAGAGCCATATAAGCCACTATAGATAAACACCTGCTTTTACAACAAAGGCTTTCTTCTAACTTTGAGAAAATAATGGAAGAAGCAGCTCACTCGGTAATATCACATGAAACAGAAGAGATAGGATCTTCATCAACACAGTCACAGCAAAAATCACCAATCATTCCTGTTGACGACTCCACAATCCCAAATATGGATATTGATCAACCTGAAATTTCCAAAAAATCACCAGGTAACGCTGACAAACAGGATAGTTCAAATGAGTCACACCATAACAAGACACGATCATCTGGTAGTAATACCAAAACAAAGAACTCCAATAAGATTCCGTCTAAAGCTGTGGAGAAAATATATGTTAATAATGAAATCCCTGATGATAAAAAATACTGTGTGAGGATATTTTCACCTATAAGTTGGACCCAGCAAAAGTATTAAACACTGCGACTTAAAATTTGTCTATCCTCCTTTACTTTGGCCTCCTTTGACAGTAATATTTGGCAATATTCACTTTGTGGTCAAGCAGTACGATGGTTCCCTGGTAACTGGACTTTTCAACAAAGAAAGAAAAGAGAACAGTTCTGTCTTTACCTTAACGAACTTCCTCAAGAGTCTCACTTTTGGCAATTATGGGATCACACTAAACCTTCTGAACTATTTACTAATCATATCAAAAGTTTAAAACATTTTAATACAGCTAAAGGAAGTCATATAGTGGCGTACTTTGAAAAATATCAGGATGTTGAAAAGTATCATAAGATTTCCTTTACTTTCAACCATAATGAAGTTAACACCACTCTAGATTAGTCATACTTTCCTGCCGCTAACAAACCTAAGAAATCGAAGAATTCTGATAAGACTTCTACGAAAGTTCCACCTAAAACCCATGAAAAAACTAGCAAACCTGAAAAGGATTCCAAGAAGACTTCCAAAACTCCAATAAAAAGGATAAGAAGAAAAAGAAGAAGTCCTCTGATAAGAAGCGAAATAAGAATATGGATCTTATTAAACTCTTATTACAAATTTTAAATTAGTTTTTCTCATGATGTATAGGAAATGAGGAGGGTTTGTAAGACCAAATGGCTGTCCCTCAACTCCCCTACAAAATTTATTTTTTTGGTTTAGTTGTAGTTTTCTTTTATATTCTCTGATTCTGGTTGGCCTAGTGTTTTGACTGGATGACGAGAGGTTTTTTTCTCTTCATTTTAGGATAGTTTTTACATCCCTTAAAATTAATTCAATCACTTTGGTCTTTGTTTTCCTTAGAGGATTTAGACTAGGGTTTTTTTACAAGATTTGTATGTGTCGTAGTTTTTACTACATAGCACTTTTATTAGTAGAAATTTACATTAATGTTTTAATAAATGCATAAGATTTGAACCAAAAAAAAAAAAAAAATTTAATTTCAAAAAAACCAAAAAAATAATAAGAAACAAAATTTTATTTTTATTATTTAACAATACAAAAATGTCAGATAGTAGTAATAACAAATATAATCAGTTGTCCTCTTTTTCATATGTGAACTCAAAAGAAATATGTATTATGCATGAAATGCTTAATGAGGACACTTCTTCAGCATCGCCTTCACTGATAAAAAAAAAGAAGAAACAAAATAAAAATAAATCCAAGTTTCAACCACCAATAGCTCCAACACCTACTACGCCTAGCGCAATTAGTCTTGGAGCTTCCTGGGAGCATTCTTATAAGGATATTATAACTTACCGTATAATCTCGAAATTAAGCACCCCCAAAATTAAGCACCCCACATTATACATATATACCAAAAATAAACACCCCTAAAAAATTGAAGTTTTTTATTATTTAAACATTATAAATGTTGTAATTACAAATTGATTAACTTTATTAACTTTATTAAATGATACAAAATTATTACTTTATCTATTCATTTATACCAATGTCAAATCATCACAGCTTATGTCATCCTCCAAATTGTCATCACTACCATCATTTTCCAAATCATCGTTAATATTACCATCCTCCAGATCATCATTACTAATATCAATAATTTCATTATCAAAATCCTCTACATCGTCCAAAGCATTTGTGATACCATAAGTTTTAAAAGAATTGATGATGATCTCATCAGAAATTCCATCCCAAGAATGTTTCATCCATCCACACATATCACTGAACTTGACACATTGAAGGTTACCTTTATTAGTTTGTCCAGCACCACCAGCAGCCATCCACAAGTGCCATTCCTTACGTAAGTTTACTTTAAATGGTTTATTTATCGCAACATCAAGTGGCTGACATAAACTCGCTAGACCACCCAGTATAATGCCTAAATCAAATCCATAATCACGGAACTTCTCTTTACCGATTTCTTCAAGTGTCCTCAAAAGAATCATAAACCATTAACTTCAGAGCTCCCGCTCCAGTTCTCTTGTTAGTCTCATCACCTAGATAATCAATATACTGATTCATCAATTCGCTATCCATCCAACCTTTATCTTGAAACTATACTACTACACCAGGAGGTATTTTTTCACCTTTTGATAATCATTTTCCCTTAAAGATACAGATTGGAGGAAGCTTGGTTCCATCTGTAAATTTGAATCATGAATTTTTGTAAAATTTAAAAGTTTCTCATTATAAAATTGAAAAAAAGATACTACCCGCAGCACATGTCAAAACCACTGTAAATCAGTTTTTGTCATTGCCGGTGCTGTGGATCTGAACAGTTTTTTCCTCCTTTTTGATCAATAGTAAAATTACCCACCATATCAAACCACACTGGGGTTTTATCCATATTGAAAATATTGCATAAATCAAAGGATTTTCTGGTTCTCAAGTTATTAATAAATTGATGAAATTTAGCCAAAGTTTCTTCTGTTTGACTTGGTAGCTTCTGGAAAATCTTTGTGCGTCGTCTTCAGGATAACTTATACCTTTTCATGAAGGAGGATATCCACTGACATGAAGTTTTAAATTCCTTTGCTGAACCACCATATAAAGTTGTCATTTTACGCTCCTTCAGGATATTTTGCATTTTAATTCGTAGGATTGTATAAGTAACAGCCAATCTTTGTTTTCTTTGTTCAATAAGCCAAGTATACAGCTTTTCTTCAGCTTCAGGATAAAAGGCTTTTCGGCCTGAGCCAATTTGTTTACTGTCTTGGTTAAGTTCAGAATCCCAGCCTTTGCTTGCCATAACTAATGTCCTACTATACTGGCATTAAGATTAAAGTGTCTTGCCACTTTATTTCATCTGTGTAGCTTAGCGTAAGTGATAACCTGTTTCTTCTAATAAACAGAATATAAGTTATGCTTTTGCTTGACAGTTCTATTGTGCAAAACTTTTGGCATTTTTTTGAGAGTTTTAAACAGGTTACAAAACATGTTTTGCGTAAGTCCTGTGTTTATAAAAATCATTCGGTTATACAAATTATCAATCGTAGTACCATTGTAGTATGAATGAGCAGTCTAAAATCTCAATTTTGTGATGCAATTTTCAAAAATTTTTAAAGAGAAAGTAATATTTTATAAAATCACCTGAAATTAAGCACCCCTATAGTAAAAAAGGGTGCTTAATTTCGAGATTATACGGTATATCATTTTTGAAAATTGTCAAGGTATCACTGTATTTCCAGTTGAGGAACAAGCTGAAAGATTAGTTAAAACTTTTGGAGAAGCAGGACACCCTATCCTTTCAGGTTCTTAAAGAACTGGTATACCAAACACGCTGTTATCCCTTATGGTAAATGTGGGCTAAAGAGAGCTATACAAGTCACCATAGATAAATACCCACTTTTGCGTCAAAGGTTTTCTTCCAATTTTGAGGATATAATGGAAGAAGCAGCTCACTTGGTCATATCACGTGAGATGGAGAAGATAGGATCTTCATCTGCACAATCACAACATAAAATACTAATCATATCTGCTGATGAATCCACAACCCCAAATATGGATATTGATCAACCTAAACCTTCTGATAAATTGCTGGCTAACGCCAACAAACAGGATAGTTCAAATGAGTCACACCATAACAAGTCATGATCATCTGGTAATATCAAAATAAAACCACCTAATAAAATTCTGTCAAAGGCTGTGGAAAAAGTATATGTTAATAATGAAATTCCTGATGATAAAAAACACCATGTGAGGGATATTTTCATATATAATGTACCTATAAGTTAGTTCCAGAAAAAAATAATAGCCAAACTTAAAGCCTGAGGTGATGTTATATCAATGACAATAAAGAAGCAGCAAAAGTATCAGATACTGTGACTTAAAATTTGTCTATCCTCCTTTATCTTGGCCTCCTTTGACAGCAATATTTGGCAATATTCATTCACTAGATGGTCAAGCGGTACTAGAGGTATGCTCTGAAATCCATTAATCTGGATATCTGGTCATCCATCCAAAAATTGACCAGATTCAGATTGACCAGATTGTATAATAGGATTGACTGGATGGATCAATAGATATTTATTCATCTGATGAATTGTTTTGTATTACCAGGTTGACCAGATTGACCAGATGGTTCAATGGATATCTGTTCGATCTGTTTAATTTTATCTATCCAAAGATATTTAATTCATCAAAAAAAAAAATTTTTTTTTATAGTACAAGTCATCTGATGATCTCTTTTTTCTTTTTTATGGAATGCAACTAATTTGTTTTTTTTTCATTTATGTAGAGTTGCCAGACAAAAAGCATGATGGGTTTTTGAAATTGAGGTAAGGGAGGGCCGGAGAGAGAAGCTCATTATTTTTTTAATAATTATTTTTTTTTTGTTTATTATAGGTTGCCAGACAAAAAGCATGACCGGACTTTTGAAAATAAGGTAAAGGAGGGTAGGGAGAGAGGAGTTTGTTATTTTTTCTTAGTAAATTTATTTATTTTTTTTTTCTTTTACTATAGGTTGCCAGATAAAAAGCATGATCAGGCTTTTGGAATTGAAGTAAGGGAAGGTCGGAGAAGGGGAGTTCATTATTTTTTTGATAATTAGTTTGTTTTTTTTTGTTTATTATAAGTTGCCAGATGAAAAGCATGACTGGAGTTTTGAAAATGAGGTAAGGGAGGGCTGGCTTCATCTTCAATTAGATTTTCTTTCTCTTCATCTAATATTTCACTTTCCACTTCATCTATAAGCAATCCAAGTATGTCAATCAGATCAGTATTGATTTCTTCAAGATGACGGTTATACAACGTTGACCATACCATAGTGTCATTTTTTGTTAATTATTGAAAATCTCAGTGGCAAACATAAAGAAGAACTTTTACGTGACAGAATTCTTCTCACTGAAGACCTTCTTGCAGTGGAATGGGCATGGAAATACACAAACAACATTTTTCTGTTGACATTTTTTCCACCAACCTTTGACTAATTTATATGTTAAATGCAGCTGAAAGAGCATAAAATTTTCAAGTTTGGTAGGCTGATCCCAATATGCCTTTAATGGTGATTTTTCTATTCATCCTGAGTCATTAATTTCAAAAGATTCTTCACTTTCTCCAGTACCACAAATCCATCTTGGTGCTTCCTTATTAAGATTGAGGAATACCGACTTGAATAATGGTATTTTAGCTGTGGTAAGTTATTTCCTTGGGACTTTGAAGGTAGTATACAGATCAAATGAAAAAAAATCAGAATTTGCTTTATTTTAATATGCTCTTATCAACCAATTTTTATATAATTCTGCCAATTTTGTATAATTCTGCTAATTTTTAAATAATTCTGCCAATTTTTCAATCAAATGATCATCAATTTTATCATTTTTAATTGGCTGGCTATACAATTACATCATTTGTTTATTGATTTATTAATTTTTTTTTTATTTTTGCTTATTACATTTCATTTTTTTCCTTTTGCTTATTTATAAATGAAAAAAAAAATAATTGTTAGAATGCATTTCTTTAAATAAAAAAAACAAATAAACAAAAAATTAGTACACATCACTGAAATGCCATCATTCAAAGAAACCATCAAGCGAAACCTATAAATAAAGAAAAAATATATACAAACATTACTGAACAAACATCTCCTTAAATAAAAAAGATAAAAAGAAAGTACCTTAAAAACTGAAATGCTATAGTTTTAAGCAAAAACTATAAAGAAATATTAGAATGTTTCTAAAATAATTTAGTTTCTGGGATGTCATAGTCTTTTTAGTCTTTAGGTAAGTTTCAAACAAAACTTTTTTTTTTCTTTTTTTTTATATAAATTTCAAAATTTTTGAAACCTTTTTTTGAAAACTTTTACTAATGTTTCAATCTTTTTTTTTTGAATTTTTTCTATTGATTCAAATAGATGAACATTTTTATTTAATTTAAAAAAAAAATGATTTTTTTTATTTAACTTAAAAAAAACAAATTTTTTTTATTTAATTTAAAAAAAATTTCTTAGCTTTATTGTAAAAATGGCACGTTTTATGTTAAATAAACATTCTAATATTTCTTTCTTTTCTTCATTTTTGTAGAAAGGCAAATTAACAATAGAAACATACTACTAATATTCTTTTTTTCTCTCCTTGGACAATAAGTATAATTAATATAAGTTTTGAAATTTTTAAACTTTGATTCTTGGATAATTGATGTAATAAATATAAGTTTCAAATTTTCAAAACTTTTTTCTTCTTTTTCTTAGGAAACATTTTACTAATGTTTTTATTTTTTTTGTAGCTTCTGATTTTCAATTTTGGATAATAAATATAATGAATGTAAGTTTCAAATTTTCAAAATGATATATATATATATCTTTTTTTTTTTTTAGAAAATATTTTATTAACATTTCTATCTTTTTTTTTGTAGATTCTTGTCTTCAATTCTTGAATGATGGTTGTGGATGTAGCAAATTTCATAGTAATTAGGTTTCTTTACAAGTATGTTTCTTTTAATTTCATTTTATTTTCATTTATGATTGATTACATTTCTTTTCATTTATTTTCAATTTTTTTTGTCTCTTTTCACTCATTTTTTTTTCATTCTTTTTGCCTCCCTTTAATTCTTTTTGTATATTCATACATTATCTGAAAAATTATTTCACTCTCAGGATGCTTCTGAACTATTAGATTTAACAGAAAGGTTCCAGATTTGGGTAAAGAATTTGCCTTTAGTTATTAAGGACATTAATAATTCTATTACACATCAGCTTGGTATTTCTTCAGCTAAAGTGATAGAAAAAGAAGAGGTTTTGGCTAAGCCTTTTTATCCTTAGGATTGCTCTATACTTTGATGTGAAGAAAAGCTTTCTAGCAATGTATTAGTAAGACATTTACTGTATCCTAGTGATTTAGAAGATGGAAGACAACATGCTGATGATTTGAATTGGTCACCTCATATTGTCAATCTATGGTGCAAAAAAGTCAGCTGATCTTATACTGGCTGAAAGAAGTCCCCTTTGGGCTAGTTGATGATGATAATTATATTCTCAAATATCCTGAAAGTTCCTTTATAAGAAAAGAATTAATGGTTATTCCCTTTGATACAGAATTGCCTCCTTAGTAGGTGCTTACAAATTAAGGAAATCTTCTGCTTCTTCATTAATTTTGTCTTCTGTAATGAAATAATCCTTAGCTAATCTATAGTATAGCTTGTATAATTCTATAACAGAGTTAAGAATTTTTGGATCTTGTCTGTACCATGATTTATAATCATTCATGACTTTATGATATTTATCCTTATTGGTTATAGCTAATTTTAGTACATATTCATTGGAATCTTCTGTCTGGTATAATTTCTTAACCCTTCTTTATAGCTTTGCATAAATTTGCCATCCTTTTGTTTTCTATAATATATTCCAGCCTTGATTACATTTATTAATGCCTATTCAATTTTCTGGTATGTAGGCTTGGTATTGGTTAATTGACTTTGTATAATTATTATATAAAATAAAGTTTTGATATAATACCTTTACATATTTTTCTCTTTAATTAATTATTTCTTTTTTTATCAAAATATTCTATATTTATATATAATACTGGTATAGCTTGTGGTAGGTCCTATATGCATGTGAAGAAGGGTATTATGAGCATTGGAAATCTAAGGTATGTATACCATGTAGTATGTGTGGCAAGCCTACTGGCTCATCTTCTGGGTGATGTCCACTACATGTTAAAGATTATTATGTTATCCAATATTTAACAGATTACATGATAAGGCCTTAAAAAACTCAGAATAAATAACAACTTTTGGTTAGACTTTTTGGTTAGACTTTGCTGGGTAAAATTTTTTTTACACCTATAGGTATAATTTTTGGTTAGACTTTGATGAATTTGTTTACATTTATGAATCAGTTCTAGAATTAATTCTAGAATAACATAACATCTGATCACCCATGGACACTTTGGTCCTCAGTGTTTAAAAAGCTCCTTAAATACAAGCAGAATGGTATACTTTTTTTCATTATATTATTTGGAATTAAATTCAGGCCAGCATATTAACAAATATGGTATTCTCCTTTATCTTAAAAACAAATAATTAGGTAAGGGAAATATGTTAACAGGATTTGAGCTCAGCTTGATTTTAAGCTTAAATTTAATATTAGATTTTGATATATTTCCTGATCTTGCAAATTAATTTGGAGTTCAATAAAGATTTTATAAATTTGTATATTGAAAAAGATGTTGGGAGGTCACATACTATTTTATACCTATTCAGAAATTTTGTTCTAGAACTAGTGCTCTGAATGAGTTGAACAAAATCATATTCAACTCAAAAAATTCAAGTCTAATCAAGTTATGACTCGACTCATAAAAAAGATCAACTTGGATCGATTCAATTTGGATTGATTATACCTGAGTTAGTAATATTACACAGAGAGTTGATAAAAATACAATGTCTTTTAGTATTTATTAAAACAATTAAAAAATAGCATTTCACAATATTATATTATGAGGGGATGTGTTTATTTAGCCAATCAAAATTAACCAAATCACGTGATTAGGGAGTGTGTTCGTATGTGGGAGCATATAATTTTATTAAAATGATTAATAACTGTTGTAAAACAGTTTAAATAAAAATATTTTGCAACATTTTTATTAAAATGATTAAAAACCCATTGTAAAACAGTTTTTTTATTGTATAAAATTAAAGAAATAAAACATTTCACAACATTTTTATTAAAACAATTAAAAACTGTCTAAAGTAGTTTTTTTTGAATATTTGTACATAAATATTGCTCACAACATTTTTTGACTATAATGATATAATCATTGTGAAATGTTTTTGATTTATAAATTTAATGAGAAAAAATGTTTTTGCAACATTTTTTACTCTATTAATTAAAAATAGTACAAAACATTTTTGATTTATAAATTAACGAAAAAAACATTTTTGCAATGTTTTTAGCTGCATTAATTAAAAATATTGCAAAACATTTCTGATTTATGAATTAATAAAAAAAACATTTTTTGCAATATTTTTTAACTCTATTAATTAAAAACATTGTAAAATATTATTTAGTTATGAATTTAACAAGAAAAAAATGTTTTCGCAACATTTTTAACTCCATTAATTAGAAATATTGTGAAATGTTTTTAATTATAAATTAAAGAAAAAAAGTTTTTTGCAATGTTTTTTAATTATAATGATAAAAAATATTGCAAAACGTTTTTTATTTATGAATTACTAAATAAAAAACTAATGTTTTTCATAGTATTTTTTAACCTAATAATAAAAAATGTTATGAATAACATTTTTTATTATAAGTTTACTAAACAATATTTAAAATCTGAAATACTACTACAGATTTTATTCAATCTGGGTTAACCTAAGTCAAGTCAAGTATTAATATAAACTTAAAACTGATTCAAATTGGGATTGACTCATGACATGAATTATAGTCATGTGACAGAAAAATCCTCAAATCGAACCTGACTCAACTTGACTCGACTCATAAATTGACCTGGGTTGACTTGACTTGTTCAGAGCACTATCTAGAACTCCCATTTTGTTCTATATGTATATGTTAATTGTTAAGGTACTGAAATATTAGTGTGTAGCATCCCCATTTTGGTGGGTTTACCTAACAGAATTCTGTTAACTTGTGTACCCTTCAGACAATCTGTGTCATAAGAATGTGTCCTTCCAGTTACTAATCTTGATGAAAAAGAGTGAGAAGAGTATGTATACTGATTACATTTTGAAGTATTCTATTTGTGAGAACTTTTATAAAGTGGTTCAGATGTAATATGTTCTTTTTGTGAAATGTTAAGTTGATTATCAGCAGTATGATATGTAATTTTAACTGTTTTAACAGGTGATAGAGATCGTTTCAAAGGTAATATACGCAATATGTTGTTTCTCTCAATCCAGTTAATATTATAGTTTCTGGAAGACCCTTTAATGGAATATGTGTTGAAATGTATTGATTTTGCACAGGTGTTAAATAGATTGCTCTTAGTGGAGAATTTAATAATGAATTTATCATCAGATTATCTAGGACCCCAGAAACTTCATATAAAGGTTACCGGTAAACCAGGTAAAGTTATTATAAAAAATCAAAAATTGTTATTGCTTAAGTCGGGTAATATTATTATAAACGTGATTTAGGTTATTTGTTAAATTGGGTAAGGGCCAGTTGTATAAAATGGGTAATGATCTTATGGTTCATTTTTAGGTTGTTACTATAGTGGGTAACGAATATATATATATTTTTAAGGAGATTACTTTATATATACCATATAAACGTTAAAAATGATCAAAAAAAAAAAATTTTTTTTGATTTTATTTTAAAAAATGCAAGCTGAAAGTTCCAAAAATAATCCTACTTTTCCAAGTTTAGAATATTTTTTACTTGATGATGAATACGATTCTGATGATTTTAATTTTTTAGAATATGATTTAGTTGAAAAATTAGATGAAATAAATATGGAACAAAATGAAGAAATAATCAATGAAAAAATGAGAAAAGATAATAATGCTATGGTTAATGATAATGAAAATGATATTATAATTGAAGATGAAGATGATGTTATAGTTGAAGATGATGTTATGGTTGAAGATGTTGAAGATAACGTTATAAATATTAATTTACAGAAAAAAAAGAGAAAACGTAGTAAAAAAATATATTACAAACAGACATAGATAAATTACAAAATAAATTACATGCTAATAAATATTTTATGGAAGAAATAACACCAGAATTGGTTCGTTGTAAATGTGGTAAAGAAATCCATTTAGATCAAAAATTTAGAGATAAAAATCTTACAACGCATAGTGAATTGAGTAATTGTAAGTACAGTAACAAAGGACAGCAAAGTATTAAAGTTTTTTTTAAACCTAAAAAAATTAGAGTTGAAGAGGAAAATATAATTATCAAAAAAGTTGCATGTAAAGGATTATATGAAGATAAATATCAAGAATATGTGCTTAATAGTCCAGCTGAATTTGGAGGATCAATTAGACCTGATATAGCCGCAAAAGAGTTATTTCCAGAAATTGTTAAAGCAAATTTTAGACTAAAAAGTCTTGGTAAAACAAGATGTGTTGATCTTAAAAATTATTTATGTGCATATGCTATATGGATACTAGATAAAACTACTCTTTCCGTTAGAAGTAAAATATATGAAAATTTTACAACTAGAGAATCGGGTATTTGTGATGAATGTAACAAATTAAGAAAAAATAGTCGTTTAAATCAAGTAACAAAGAAAGTATGTATTTAAATTAATTATTTAATTTAAAAACTTTAATCTAATTTTATATTTATTTTTAGCAACGAGCAACTGGAAAAAATATCTGCTTTATTTCAAAATGGTATCTTGAACATCCTTTAAATAAATTACTACTTAATACAAATCTTAAATCATTATGGGTATCGACTGATAATAGTGATAATGATGCAGAAATTTGGTTTAAGTTGGCTCAATTTGGAAAAGATGGATTATTTAAAGAAGAAAAAACATTTCAAGAATTAGTAGCATTAATGGTACAAATATAAGAAAAGAAGTTACAGGATAAAAAAATAACAGGTTTCGTTATACTGAATATTTAAAACAATTTTTTTGTTTGTTATCAGAAAGTAGCCGTGAATATGAAATCTTTAGGCAAATGTTTGCAGAAATGAGCATTAGATCTATAAGATATATGCGAGCAAAGAAAGTGATATCATATCTAATCTAGAGTTAGTATACGAAAATATACTTAAAGTTGCCCAGTTAATTAGAGCGCTTAATTGGAACGGACCTATTGTTGGGATGACAGACTGTACAAAAATTCGGCCTAAACTTACATATTCAGATGAATTAGGTTGCATTGTAGGGTCAACTTTAAAAATTATCAGAAACTTCAGTTGAAACATATGATGATATACATAAAGTTGTGAATATTATAAAGCAAAAAAATGCTATCGCGACTCAAGTTAGGGTAGTGGTACTAAAGGTATGAAATCAATTATAATTTTTATATTTGAATATTTACTTATAACAAAAGTCAATAAAGGTATTTATTTATATTTTTAGATTCCAATGGAAAAAATTCCACCTCTTGTAATTGCTATGTTGCCAACAAATGGAGAATCAAATGCTATGAAAATATACAATCTTTTAATGAATGTATTAATTATGTCACGAGATACAGGTATTAATCTAGTTAGTTTAGGATCAGACGGTGCTCCTGCTGAATTTAATGCGCAATGATTAATAATGAATTGTGAAAAGGCTGAGAATTTTTTTGAATTCCATGATAATTATTATAATGTACATTATAAGGTAATTAATATATATATATATTTTTTTTTTAAAAAAAAACTCTGAAATTAATTAAATTAATATATGCAGATGCCAATATACCGGAATTTACCTATTATAACTGTACAAGACGTTAAACATGCTAAAAAAACAGCTCGCAATCAACTTTATTTAGGTGTAAGATTACTCATTCTTGGAAATAATGTAATACTTTATCGGCATCTTTTAACTCTTGCTCAAGCTAAAAATCATGCAATTTATATTCGAGATATTATCAATGTTGATAAACAAGATGACGGTGCTGCTTATAGATTATTTCATTTAGATGTATTAGAACAAATATATCAGAGTGAGCTAGAAAATAATGAAATGCAATCTTTATTCGTTTATTTATTTGTATTAGGTGTGTAAAATAATTATTATTACAATATTTTATAATCTATATTATAGTTAATAAACTATTTTAATTTAAATAGGAGATCTATTTGATTCCTATTTGAACCGTAATATTTTTCATAAAGAACGAATTATTATGGCTATGCGTGGATACTTTTTTTTAAATATGTGGGCTGAATACATAGAAAGTGCTAATCAATTATATAATTCAATATTTTCTATTTCCAAAAACTTTATTTCTCCACAAAGTTTTAAAATTTTTACTAGTTTAGTAGAATCATTAATACTTTTAATCATATCTCACTGTGAATTTTATTCATTATATCCTTTATATCCCTGGGAACATGGTACTGAAGCTATAGAACATCTATTTGGCATATCACGCCAAATAACAAATGATTTTTCTTTTTATATGAATTTTTTAAAATTCAATAATGTGTTGCTTATCGGGATAAAATTATTAGACAAGGTATACAAATCCAAAAGGAAAAGACATCAGCATCAGGTATTGTAAAGTGTAAACTAATAAAAAGAAATTTATTTTTATGTAATTATGTGTAATTAATAATTAATTTTATTAGGTTATGTATTTGATTTTAATCCAAATTCTATGTTGAATAAAATATTGACATTTTGCGAATATGGCCTGATGATAATGCTATTTATGATGCGATCAAAACAGCATATAATGATGCGGCTAGATTTATCAAAACATTAGGAATTAAACTGTTAAATGATAAAACAATTTCACATTTTTATATTTCAACATCACATCAATCAATGGCAATTTCTGATCTTTTAAAGAACAGTGATGATGATTTTGATAAAGATAACGCTAGTGGATTAGATTTTAACAATGATGAATTTAAATTGGACAATTTGAATGAAAATTTTTTTACTGGTGCAGCTTCAGAAGTAGCACGATTATCGCAATTAGTAAATTTAACAAAATCAGAGTTAAAACAAATATCTGATATATCAGATTCATCAAAAGTGGAACTAGATTATATTTTAAGTACCAACAAATTACCTTCATTAATTAAATTTCAACAAAATGAATTATTTTATACAAATGGTTTGATGAATATATCACAGATAATTCAAGCTCATACATCTCATAATGCATTTTTACGATCTGAAAGGCCTTGCAAAAACTGTATATTAAATGTGATTCAATCATCTAATAATCAAGAAGAATTCAATAGAAATTCAGCAAATTTGTTAATTTCAGAATTTTTCTGAAAAGATGGTACTTCAGAACCAACAATTAGGTCACAAAAAGAAAGATGGACAGGAAGAAAAAATTTGAAAAATATTGGATTACCTCAATACATTAATGGTATATCTGATATATTAATGAGCTCTTAACAGTAAATAATTTATTCTTATTATTTATTGATTTTCATTATAGCCCCAAACATTTCTCGTGCAAATTTAACTGATAATAATCCATTAAGAGAAAACGGATTTATTTTATTTATATCAAAGGGAAGTATATTTTTAGGAAAAATATTATCACTATATAGATCAATATCTATGCGGCATGCTTATGTTTCTTTTTCCCAAGACATAGATTCTTTATCTTACATTTTAGTTGCTACATTTGCCAATACCGATGGCAATTTATTTTCTCAAATATGTAAATCTGGTGGTAATATATTTGCTCATATAATTCCAAAGCAAGTTATTTATCATTTTGATAACAGTTGCTTGGATGTAAATAATGTTGCAAATTTACCCAGTCGTCTATGTTTGGAAGGAAATTCTTGGGAAATCTTTAATTTTTTTTCACAAAAGCATGTAATTAGCATTATGGCAACAATATTTGGTTAATAATTAGTAATAAAATCATAAAATCAGGTTATAAAAACTAAAACAGGATATTTTTATTTTGGGTAATGCCCATAGAAAAGATTTAAGGTTACTAATAAACTGGGTAACACTATTAGTAAAATTTCGGCTTAACTTGGGTAAAGATCATAGTAAATTTTTAATTTTTGAAACAACCTATATATATAGTTTCCGGGGTCCTGATTATCTATAAATATGTTTGCATAATAAGCTTCTTGAACATCACAGGTGTGACGTTCTTGTTGAATTGGACATAGGTCCTCCTCTGATACATTAGTTGGGTGAATCTGTATAGGTATTGATTTAAGCAGTTTAGAACAGTCTAAATCCTTAATAGTAATGAATATGGTAATGGTATTCAGATTGTTTTAGATGGCTTAATTCCTGACTTTCTAATAAAGAATCTGCATGATCCTATGAGTTTTGTTACTGCTTTTTCTAGATCTTCTTGTTCAATAGTCTTAAGGATGTTCAATATCTTGAATTCTTTGGAGGATACTTGCATACTATCTATTAAATAATAGGATTTTGGATGCATTTTCAGAAACAGGTACTGCCTGCATGTTTTGCATCCCTCTGTATGAACTATTTCTAATTATAATTTCATTATCATCATTATTGATTTCTATACCTGCAAAGCCGCTAAAATTGTGGGTAAGATTTCCATATAAGCTAATTTATCATCATTATTATAATATAGATCAATGTCATTGAGCCTAATATAAGTGTCAAAAAAAACCACATTATCTTTATCTTTAGTCACATGAATAGAGTCATTATTTTGTTCCACAAAGTCAGTCTTATTGCTTCTAATGCTGCTTTTGGATTTCTGATTTTCTTGACCAGCCATTAGTTGATTGAATGGTTTTGTATGAATTGAGCTTTTCTTTGTCTGTAACAGTTTGGCAATTTAAAAGGAATGAGTATTTAGGTTTAAATAGGAAGTTCTAATCCTTAAGTAGGTCTGCAGATATCAATTATGCATTATCTGAGATTATCATTAGATTATCAAGAGCTGCAGAAATCTTGAATTGCTATATTTATGCAGTACGAGTAGTTTCTAATTGATTTATTGAAATACAGGGATCATCCCTCTGAGTCTTCCCATAAAAGTGTCTTCTGATAATGTACTCAATTTCTCTATATACGAATTGATAGGAATCAGGTGATAGAAATATAAGAAAAAAATCATTGTGTAATATAAAAAATAAACAAAAAGAATGTAAGAAAACATAAAGAAACAAAAAGAGAGAAGGAAGATTCTATAAAGGAGCAAAAAAAAGGAAGGGAAAATGTAAAGGAACAAAAAGAAAAAAAGGGGGAAATGTAAAGAAACAAAACAAAAGGAAGGAAATGTAAAAGAACAAAAAAAAAGGAGGAAATGCAAAGGAACAAAATGAAAAGAAGGAGAAACATAAAGAAATGAAAGAAAAATATGAATATACAAAAAGAATTGAAAGAGAGATGAAAAGAATAGTGGGAAGTGAAAAGAAACAAAAAGAAACAAAGGAGACAAAGTAAACTGAAAGGTGGGTAAAAAGAAAAGAATAGAGAGAGAAGTGAAAAAATAAACAAAAAGAATAGTAGAAAAATATAACGAAATGAAAAGAAAAGAAGGGAAATGTAAAGGAATGAAAAAAAAAAAGGGAAAATGTAAAGAAACAAAAAGAAAGGAAGGAAATGTAAAAGAAAAAAAAAGAGAAAATGAAATAAAAAGGGAAAAGAATTAGATGAAAAGAAAGGGAAGTGTTCAGAGTGAAATGAAAAGAAGGAAAAGATAAAAAATAAAATAAAAAGAAAAGAAATGTAAAGAGACGAATAGAAAGGAAATAAAATGTAAAGGAATAAAGCAAAAATAAGGGCAAATATAAAGTGATGAAACGAAAAGGTGGGTGAAATATAATAGAATGAAAAAAAATAGAAGGAAAAATATAAAAAAAGGAAGAAATGAAAGAATGTAAAAAGAAATATGATTATATCTTTCAACAATACCTATAGTATTTTGGCCTTCTGAATTTTTATGTTATATTCCATTATAAGCACTTCACATTCTCCCTTAAATTCAGATCCCCTATCAGTAATTAATAACTTCAGCAGACAAGAGGATAGGATTCATCATTATATATACTTTCAAGAGTACATGCAATAGTCTTTGAAGTTAAAATCCCCTGCCTATCTTCAAAAAAGATAGATTACCTGACCTACTTTGTCATAAGGCATGTAAAAAACATCTGCTTGGTGAATTTCATTAGGAATAATAATAGAAGTAAAACTTGCTCAAAGAAAATATATTTAGGATGAGGCTTATGTATTTGATATACAGCCTGTCTCTCAAGCTATTCATTCACTTCACTTAGAGAAGCTTTAAGCAATTTTTTCACATTTCTATAATAGCCAACTGGTTAATAATAAATTTTTCGTAATGCAGAAGATACCTTTATATTTTGAGCCTTGTTAGAAATTATAGGAATAATAGGAATCAATGGAAGTTAAGCAGACATATATCGATTTATTAGATAGCAATCTAGAATTGTGAATAAAGTTGACTAAAGAGGAAACCATCCCTATCAGAATAAGGAAAAGATTTATATCACAAATGATCTAGAGCAGTAGATAAAAGCAGAATATCGCTCTATTATACATAATCTCAAAAAATGTCAGGATCATTTAGAGTTAAAGGAGGAGGCATTAGTTGCTTAAGATAACAAAAGTCAAATTCTCAAATTATCTCATTTTCAAATTAATGATAATAAATCTTCTGAAGAAGTTGAACAACAAGAAAATACGGCTTTCCTGATATTTTAATAAATATCGCTACAGCACTAGATTGGGTGAAAGTATATATTGATAAGGATACTTCATTTAACCCAAAAATACTCTAAACAGAATACAGATCTCATTAAAATATGCTAGGTTTACTTAATACAGTCCATGGATAGATCAATGGCCTTATAAATGACATATCAAATATTAGAAATAAATGTCTTTAAAAAGCTCAATTATTAACTTTAGAATATAATAATGAAGCAAATTAGCATTATTGTCAGTGGCAAATTGCTCAGAAGAGGCAAACTAATGATCAAAGAATGGCCTTTAAAAAGCAAAACTGAATAAATGTATTAGTAGAAGAAAAAGCAATCCTTTAGATAATAAATCAGAGGCACAAAACTGAGGCTGACTTAGCAGAATTTAAATGGGCATTCGTATTTAATATTAATAGATACCAAAAATGGAAGGTTAGAAAATTAAATTTGTGACAAATTATTTTGAATTTACAAAACAATCTGCTATTAGCAAACATGGCAAATGCAAATGCTAAATAACAATCATTATATAATATAATAGAACCTATTTTTGAACGATATATTGGGCAAGAACCTTCTGATGAATACTTAGATAAAGTCTGGCATTCTATATCATATTTGGATGGAAGTATGACAGACTTGAAAATGCCAATGCAGGAGGATTTTGTTAAAGTGATTAAATGTGGTCTTTTAAAAACCAAGTTAAGAGAGAAGTTTATACCAGTTCTGGTAAATGATCACTATGTTGCGGGTAATCCACCTATTAATTTACCAGATACTTTATGAAGATGATTAAGGGTAAATTATAGGGAAATAATGGTTGGAACTTATCAGGATGCATTAAGGGCACTTATGAATGAAAAATTTACTGCAATGGATACATCAGATACTTATGAGAAAAGGGTTAAACAATGCAGAAGCTTGAAAATGAGACTTAGGCAAGCTAATCCAGCTGATTTAGATGCTTTCTTTGCAGATTTACAAAGAATTTACTTGGAAAGTAAAGGGCAAATTCCAGAACAGCAACCTTATCTCAACCAGGCTTTACCTACTATTCAACCAAAAGATGATTTTAGAATTTGGTTAGCAAAAGATTTGGATTATATAGGAATAGGAACAGATAACGATATAAAACTTCTTTTTACCAATTTTCAAAACCAAAAAATAATAAGAAACAAAATTTTATTTTTATTATTTTACAATACAAAATATGTCAGTTAGTAATGATAATGATAACCTTTTAATAAAATAAATGTCTCTTTCATCTGTAAACTCAGAAGACATACACTTTATGGATGAACTTCTTGGTGAAAACACTTCTTCAGAGTCAGGTAGACCAATAAAAAAGAAGAAAAATAAAAATAAGAAAAAATCCAAGAAAGACAAACAACCCACAATAGCACCACCTCCTACTACGCCTGGCAAGATAAGTCTTGAAGCTTCCTGAGAGTATACTTATGAAGATATCATATGCTACACTATTGCAGAAGACTTTCAAGGTATCACTGCCGCTTCTGTAGAGGAACAAGTTCAGAGATTAGTTTCAACTTTTGGTGAAGCAGGCAACCCTCTCAGGTTTAAAGCCCTCTCTCAAAAAACTGGTATACTGAATACGCTATTGCCTGCTTTTAGCCAGTAGTATCACATGAGACAAAGAGGATAGGATCTTCATCAACACAGTCACAGCAAAATACACCAATCATTTCTGTTGATGACTTCACAATCCCAAATATGGATATAGATTAGCCTGAATTTTCTGAAAAATTGGTGACTAACACTGACAAACAGGATTATTCAAATAAGTCACATCATAACAAGATGTGATCATCTGGTAGTAATACCAAAACAAAAAACTCTAATAAGATTCTGTTAATATGTAAATAGTGAAATCCCTGATGTCAAAAAACATCACATGAGGGACATTTTCATATATAACATACCTATAGGATGGACTCAGAAAAAAATAATAGCTGAATTTAAAGCCTGAAATGATGTCATATCAATGACAATAAAGAAGCAGCAAAAATATCAGACACTGTGACTTAAAATTTGTCTATCCTCCTTTACCTTGGCCTCCTTTGACAGTAATATTTGGTAGAGGTTAGATCCGTGGATGACCTATCTGGATATGCATCTGGATATGCAGATATCTGAATAGCAATTTTTATTCACAGATAATTTTCACAGATTTTACAGATATTTACAGATATTTATGGATATTTTTAAAAATTTTACATGGTTCAGCATAATTTCAGCGTTCCATCTTTACTTTATTAATTTCAATTACCAATAAATTTATACATGTATTAAAATATTTTATCAATATTTTATTAATGTTTTATTTATTGTAATAAAACCCTTTACATTAAAACAAAAACTAAAATTAGGTTTTCTTTATTATTGATATACATATTAATATACCCAAGAATTTGGTATTCTAAAAGTAAAAAAAAGAAATGTTAACACATTTCTTTAAAGCAATTAAGTAAATTCTCATGCATACTATATATCTTCAAGTCCAGGTTTGTCAAAGACTCCAGCATCCTAAAAGTAAAAAAAAAAATAAATAATAGTTGCTTCTTAAATAAAATTATCAAAATTGAGAAATTGAAATAAACTGACTCTAAGAAAAGAAAATTACAAGCTAGTATTCCACATGAGCCAGCTCAGCTTGAAAAAAAAAAATCTAGTTTAAGCCAAAGTGAGCTGAGCCAAGCCAAGCCAAGAAAATTCTCAAGCTGGTGAACTTTCTTTAAAAATAAAAGCTGGTCTATGCCTACAAAAAGAAAAGAACGTTGGTTAATGTTCTTATATGAAAAAAGAATCTTTAACATTCTCTCCCCTTACATTACTTCAAAAGGCTATGTGCCAATTGCAAAAAAGCCCATTTCTACAAAAAAAAAAAAGAGCATTAGTTAACATTTTTATATTAAAAGAACTATTACTGTTATATTCATAATACAATTTACTATCCCACAAATTTCAGGAGCCATATTTAAAGGAAAAAAATAAAAAAAATAAAAAAAATAAAATTTAACAATTTAAAAAACCGTTTTGATGAAAAAAATTTTTTTTTTAAAATAAAATAAATAAAATATTATGGTAATGGTTTAAAAACCATTTTTTAACACTTGGCTGCTTTAAAAAAAAGATTATCTGATCTGATCTAAGTCATATAAAAATTGGATTAGTAATGAATGCCAAGGCTATATGCAGTTTCAGCATTTCAGAATTTTTATAAAATTTATTATTTTTTTTAAATGGTTATTTGGCATAAAATATTTGTTGCATATAATAGATAACAGATTTATCTGTATTTACGGATAACACAGATAAATTTAGGATAGCTGGATATCTGTAATAACTTATCTGTATTTAAACTTTTAGTCACAGATTGGATAAATACAGATAGACAGATATCCAGATCTAACCACTAATATTTGGCAATATTCTCTTGGTGGTCAAGCAGCATGATAGTTCTCTGGTAGTGTTGCAATCTGTGAATATCCTATCATCCATCATCTGTCATTTGTTCAATCCGTTTGGTACGCATATCTGAGAAAGACAGATTTGATATTATCCGGATACCTTAACAGATATCTGAGGATAATCTGGTGGGTAATCTGGTAGGATATCTCACGGATATCCTATATTACTGATTTTATAATTCCGGCTGGAACTAATAAAA
Source organism: Rhizophagus clarus (assembly GCA_015698045.1). Taxonomy (NCBI): domain Eukaryota; kingdom Fungi; phylum Glomeromycota; class Glomeromycetes; order Glomerales; family Glomeraceae; genus Rhizophagus; species Rhizophagus clarus. Next base: position 330,134 of record BLAL01000252.1, on the reverse strand, counting down.
ATTGCCTTTTTTGAAATTTAAGATTACACAAATTTGATTAAAGTAATTTTTAAAAAATAAAAAAAAATTTTTTGTGGAATGGCTATCGCCAAAAATGGAAGTTCAATGTTATACAATTTCTTGATATGGTAATTTTTAATGTTCTGGCCGGAATTATAAAAATTATACAAGTATCCAGATAATCTGTCACAGATGGTCAGATTATCCAACTATCTGATCCATCTTTAAAAATTTTATCTGGATAATGACAGATGCTGGATAATCTGACCTGGATACGGATGGTAAGTAAAAGGATTGCAACACTATTCTCTGGTAACTGGATTCTTTAACTAAGAAAGAAAAGCAAACAATTCTGCCTTTACCTTAACAAACTTCCTCAAAAGACTCACTTTTGGCAATTATAGAACCATATTAAACTTTCTGAACTTTTTACTAATCATCAAAAGTTTAAAACACTTTAATACAGCTAAAAGAAGTTATATAGTGATGTACTTCAAATATAAAGATGTTGAAGAGTGTCGAAAGACTTCTTTTACTTTCAACCATAAAGAAGTAATGCACATTATGGATTGGACTAACTCTCCTTCTACTAACAAACATAAGCAATTAAAGAATTCCAAAAAAACCTCTGCAAATATTCTGCTAAAGAATCATGAAAAGACTAGCAAACCTGAAAAGGAATCTAAAAAGACTTCTAAAAACCCCAAGAAGAAGGATAAAAAGAAAAAGAAGTCATCCTCTGATAAAAAGCGGAATAAGAATATGGATCTTATAAACAAATTTTAAATTAGTTTTTTTTATGAGATATACATCAGGAAATTTTATAATGTGAAAAATTTCACAAGTTTACAATTTTGTAAGTTTACAAATATTTATGGTGTAATATTTTAAAAAATTTTGAAATAAAATATAAGTTTACAATTTTATTAGATTTACGTGATATTATGGTCAAAATATTATATAAGTTTTCAATATTGTAAGACCTATGTGATATTACGGTCAAAATATTTTGAGAATTTACAGTCTCATAAATAACTTATATGATATTATAGTCAAATAATTTGAGAATTTATGATCTCATAAACTCACATAATATTATGGTCAAAATATTTCAAGAATTTACCATCTTATAAACTTATGCAATTTTATAGTATTATTAGTATCATTATTAGTAGACCACCACTAAATCTTGCATTAATTCAATAGTATAATTTTTAATGAAAAAAAATCAGAATGAATACCTCAGTATACAAAAAAAACTAAGCAATTATGAGAAACAAATAATTTTATACCTACATAGAAATAATATATATGAACGTAAAATTTCTTAATTTTTTTAGGTAATAAAGTTTAGAAGTATGAAAAATATTTTACAGATTTTAATTATCACATTATATAGAATATCAAAAATTAGAATTATATGATTAAAAAGTATATTTATTTACAAAATATTCATTCATTTGATTAAAATAAGGTACTATGTAAATGACACCATGTATAGACTCTATAGCTACAAAATTATATAATTCTACTAATTTTAAGTGAGGACATCCATATAAATACAGATTCCTTTTAGATTTAAAATCGTACCATTAAATCAATGTGAGATTTAGCAGTGTGTCTATTAATACTTTTAATAACAATAGGGCTTATGGTGCGTATCACCTAAACTCATCAAAAATTTAGCATAAATTCTAAATGTATCTAGTTTTTCAATTTGTATATTATTAAAAAATTAAACCGATTTTTATGTAGTTTAAGTCTTACTCTTTTAGAAAATTGGCTTACATTTTTGGACTAGCATAATTATTTAAAAAGTTATCGGTATTTAAAAATAAGGTATTTTATTAGTAGCTAGCCAGATTCAGACTAATTTTGCAGGGGTATTTACAGGGGTTTGGACCAATAAAAATATGAAATTTTGATCACGTGATAATTCAATTATCATTTAAACAATTATATATTTTTGTCTATTGTTGATTTGGGCCTTTTTACTCCCACAAAATAAAAATAAAAAAAATGCCGCCTCCTTCTAAACAAAAAAGAAAATCAAAAGAACAAGCACGTACAGCAGACAGCAAGTATAATATTAAAAAAATATGTAAAGATGGCCGGGACTCTTTGACGCTTGAAGTATCTTACAATGATGATGATTCATCTAATTTTTTCGCTGATGGTTCATGTTATTTTAATGATGATCCTGATTCTTTTAATGATAATGGTGGCAGTTCTTCAAGTTTTGTTGATGATATACCGGCTGGTGATATTAATTTCAAATTTTTTAATGATGAAGAAGCGTGGGGTGATGATGATGATAGTGGATGGGATGAACCAGAGGACATGGAAGCCGAAATCAAACTCCACCAAAGATTAAAAAATCTCGATTTAGTATGGAAAGATGATAATCAACTAGAAAAAATGAAGCGGGAGCCATATAAGATAGGCAAAATACCAAAATCAACATATTATGACAAATATGGTCCAAATGGCACTTTAACTAAAGCTGCAGCCGGCACTGAAAAAATTACAATTTTTTTTAAGATTAGTAATACTCAAGTTACTAACCCGCAATTATCTAAAACTGATACACTAGAAGTTTTTTCAAGTAATTCGGAAAGTGAAGTTGTTAACCCGTATACTTACAAAATAACTGAAAAAATAAAGGATTTAAAAGAACAGTTAGAAAAACAACATAATCAATTAACGGTTGTTGAGTATAATTATAAAAGAGCAATATTTGAATATCTTACCTTGTTAAATAATAATAATGGACACGGAAAAATTGATATTAGTTTGGAAGTTGCTCGAAAAATTTTTATTGATGGTGGTGTATGGAAAGCACGAAAAATCCGAAATCTTACAAAATATTGGTTATTGAATAATAAACTTCCAGAATCTAAAATTGGAAAACATCAAAAAATAATTAGAATAATTGATGATGAAGATGTTGCAGAAAGATGTTATACTTGGATTCGAAAACAAGATTTCAATACCACACCAACTTCATTTAAAAAATTCATTGAAAACGAATTGTTTCCTAATATCGGAATAATCAAAGAAAAATCCATTGCTTTAATAACTGCAACAAGATGTAAGTAAAGAATTTAAACTAAATCTTCTTCAATAAACCTGAATATTAATGTTTATATTTACTATAAATATTAAATACAGGGCTTAACGTTCTTGGTTATTCATTTCAACAATATCGTCGTGGAATATATTATGATGGGCATGAAAGAGATGATGTTTTACAATATCGAAAAGAATTCTTAGAAAAAATGTTTGAACATGAAAAATACATGTCCAAATATGAAGGTGAATCTATGGATCGAATACATCCTAACTTACCCGAAGGAGAGAAAGAGAGAATCCTTGTAGTTCATGATGAATGCATTTTTTATTCAAATGATGGAAAACGCGGATTGTGGACTAAAGATGGTGAAATGCCGTTACGAAAAAAAGGAAATGGAAGATCGATCATGGTTAGTGAATTTCTTACTGAGGTTGACGGACGTCTGCGTTTGCAACAAACTGATATAGAAAAACATCCTCACGTATCTGAAGCAGCACGATGTTACTTAAAGCCTGGTGTAAATCAAGAGGGATATTGGACAGCAGAACATCTTCTGGAACAAATTGAATATAAAGCAATTCCTATTTTCGAGGCGTTATACCCAGATTGTGTGGCGGTATTTGCTTTTGATAATAGCTCTAATCATGCTGCATTTAGCAAAGATGCATTAGTTGCAAATCGAATGAATTTAAACCTGGGTGGTAAACAACCAGTCATGCGAAATACTTACTTCGGGCCAAATAACCAGCTACAATCAATGGTATTTCCAACAACACATAATGATGAAAAACTTAGAGGTAAGCCCAAAGGAATTAAACAAGTATTAATGGAACGTGGAAAATGGCCACCTGGAGGATTGGTATTAGAATGTAACAAATGTAAAGAAAAGTGTCAGGATAGTTCAAGAACTTCCTGCTGTGCACGTCGAGTAATATCCTTGGAACCTGATTTTCTTGCTCAAAAAGGTGCTATTGAAGAGTTAATTGAAAATGCAGGACATAAGTGCATTTTTTTCCCTAAATTTCATTGCGAATTAAATTTCATTGAAAGGTACTGGGGTGCTGCCAAAAGGTATTCTCATGAAAATTGTAATTATTCATGGGAGGGATTGCAAAGAGTGGTTTCTGAAAGTCTTGATTCAGTAACCTTAATTACTATTAGAAAGTTCTCAAGAAAGTGTTGGCGCTATATGGATCTTTACAGGAAAGGTATTGACAGAAAATTAGTGGAGTATGCAGTAAAAAAGTATAAATCTCATAGGAGAATACCAGAGGGTGTTTTGGAAGAATTAAATAAATTAAAATAAAATAAATTTTCTCAAAATTTTTTAAGCCGTTAAAGTCATTAAAATTAAATTTTACCCAATCAAATCGAGTATACGTGATAAGTCACGTGAAAATGTCATTTTGAAATTTTGGACTGTTTGATGAGTTTAAGTGATACACACCATAGTAATTTATTACATCATTAATAAGTAATATTATTAATTAGACTTTTTTTTAACCCCTTTTTTAAGGGTAGAGTGTATCTACGCCACAACATATATATGATTTTAGACTAAAAAATGTAGATCATCACGTGATCCAAAATGAGCAAAATTTATGATTTCTTGCAAACTACCATATGAATTTTGTTAAATACACATTTAAAAAGAGTATAAACATGCGCTTCATTTATTTATTAAAGTGTTTAACCATTTGCTATTAGTCATTTTGAATGTATTCAGACTTTTAAAATCAAATATGACTAATAATAAAAAAATAAAATGGTATTAATAAAAAATTTTATTTGAATAAGTAAATGCACAATGATTTTTTGACATAAATATTCTTTTTTATTATACTATTAACTTGTAAGGTTTCATAAGTTTAAAGTTAATTTGAAGATATGTTCTCTAGGTGATTCGCAACTTACCATAGGAGATTCGCAACTTAATGACGACTTCATAGTGTAATATTTCGTTATAAGCCTTATTTGTATTATATTTTACTAAAGTTTATTTGAAAGACAGAAACTCTAGCTTTCTAAAGAATACTTTTAACCAGTTTTTCATAAAATATTGAGTGAGTTTTCCTTGTAGCGAAGTAAAAAAAAAAATGATTTTTTTTTTAGCCATATGATCAGCCATGTCGATCCCTCTACCCTTAATTTAATGATAATTATTATAATATCATTAACAAGTATATATTATTCAGTTTATTGAAAAAAAAAAAATCTAATTCCATTTAAAAAAATTTCAGTTTTCCATTTTTCCATTTTTTTTATTCTATTTAAAAAATTTCATTTTTCCATTTTTTTTTATTCCATTTAAAAAATTTCATTTTTCCATTTTTTTTTATTCCATTTAAAAAATTTCATTTTTCCATTTTTTTTCATTTTTTTTTTGCAGACTGATGATGAAATAAGAATGTTGATTAATGAAAGAAAGGAGGGTAATGAGCATTACCATTCACTTGGTGGAGATAGTTGCAAAAGGGCTTGGTGGACCTCTATTGCGAACAAAATCAATTAATAATTTAGAACAAGTTATACAGAATGGCAGGCCAGTGAAAAATTTCATGGAATTGTGAAAGATTGTCAGGTAAATATTCAATATTATATAATACTGTTATTACTTTTTCAAAATAGGCTAATTTTACATAATCTTTGTTAGTTAATAGAATTATCCCTTAATGGAGATCAAAAAGGAAGACAAATGAGAAATAGAGAGAGGTACAGTATCATTTAGAATTTAGAGAATGCTTTTGGAAAAAGCTAAGTAAATATTATTTTTGAATCTTATAGTGTAATTTAATTTTTAAATAGTATTAATTCTAAATAATATTTTAGGATCACAATCACAATGACAATGATCACAACAAGTACAATAGTTACAAAAGCAACAACAGCCACAACATCAGCAGCAGTGATATCAGAATAATTGGGAAGTGGTTCAGATACTTGATGATAAAAATGACTTAAGTCAGACTAGTCAATTAAGCCTAGCAATTTGGGAAATTAATGATTAGTTAATATATTCATTTTAATAAAAATATTTTTATATTATCATAATTATAAATTATCTTCAACTATTTATTATACCAAATATTTTACTATTAGTTTTAACAACTTTATTATAAAGGTTAAATTGCCAGATATCTATCTAATTCGTTACAAAAATTTAATTGTAAATAACTTTATTTAATACGCCTATTATAATGTTATCATTCTAATAATTTAATTCATGAAAAAATATAATTAATAGCTAAATGCCATCAATGCATATAATATAAATAAAAAAATCATGCAAATTTACGTGTTTATAAATAAATTATATTACGCAAATTTTCATGTTAATACATGTTAATAAATTGGAAACTGGCTGTATAATTTTAACCAATAATGGTAATAGTTATGAGTAAATGATCAGCCAAATGGTTTTTGCGAATAATCAGCCAAGTGCTTTAGTAATTAAAAAATCAACATGTGATTATATATAATTTTTTTTTATAAAGTCGACAATTATTCCCACTTTTTGTCAACAATTCAGTCATACCCCTACTTTTGTTATTTATATTCTCTATAAAGTTGCCTGCCAAAACTCATTTGGCTAATGTCAAAAGTCAAAACTACTTATATAGTGTCAAAACTGTCAAAATGTCAAAATATCAAAACCTGTCAAAACTGCCAAAACCTGTCAAAACTGTCAAAATTGTTTCAGTATTCAGCATAGTTTTGGCATAAATAACACTAGTATTATATTATAATTTCAGCATAGTATCAGCTTTTAGTACCTAAAGACTAAAACAAATAAAAACATTAATACGTTTCTTTAATATTAAAAAAATTTTTTCACTTCCACTCATTTCTTACATTCCAAGTCCAGGTTCATCTGAGGAGTCTGGTGACCTAAAAAATAAAGAAAGAAACATTAGTACATTTCTTTAATATTAAAAGAATTCCCCTCTTCCTCATTCCTTACATTCCAAAGTTCAGTTCATAGTATTTGTCTGGCAACCTACAAAAAGTAAAGAAGAAATGTTAGAAATGTTTCTAATAAAATAAATAACTTTCCCACCTCCCTCACTTGCCTCAATTCTAAAGTCCAGTTTGTAGTATTTGTCTAACAACTTACAAAAAGTAAAGAAGAAATGTTAGAAACATTTCTAATAAAACAAATAACCTTTTCTACCTTTCTCACTTGCCTCAATTCTAAAGTCCAATTCATAGTATTTGTCTAGCAACCTACAAAAAGTAAAGAAGAAATGTTAGAAATATTTCTAATAAAACAAATACCTTTTTTCACCTTCTTCACTTGCCTTAATTCTAAAGTCCAGTTTTTATATTCGTCTGGCACCCTACAAAAAAAAATAATTTTTTTTTTTAAAAAAAACTGAATAAGTTTTTTTTTTAAAAAAAAATTAGTTTTAAATAACTGAAAATAAGATAAAAAAATGGAAAGTCAAAAAAAAACTAACTGTTATTTATTTTGTAAGTCGTAAGTCGGTGACCTTTTTCTTCTTATATAAAAGTAGAAAAAAAAAATTTTTTTTTTAATAAAAAAAAAGATTATTGATAATCAGTAAATCAATTTGATCAGACTAATCAGAAATCTTGCCAATCATATGATATACTACGTCAAAATGTTGAAACAGTTTGGGCATGTTGAAACTATTTCGTCATTTTGACAAACTGGAAGGCTAATGTTGAAACACGGCCCCTGAATGTGATGATTGGAACTTCATCGTGATAATTGATGTGATATCTACTATGTTTACTAGTATCAAAATGGCCAAAGTGTACATGGTTATACTTATGTTACTTAGAGAAATTATTTCTAAAGTGTACGAAATAGTTATCTTAATGTGATATCTTCGTATTCAGGGGTTTTGTTGAAATATCAAAATAGTTTTGATAATTTTGACATATCAAAACTCTTTAGTTTCAGTAGGCAACTTTAATTTTTTATAAGAGATATAATAACAAAATTGGGGGTATAAACAATAAAATTGTTAATATTCTTCAATATTTTGTTAATTTGCACTTTTTATGAGTTTTTAAATTTTTTTTTGTAGCAAAATATTGCAATAATTTCTTCCATAATATTGCAATAATTTCTTTTATTTCTGCAATATTTTACAAGTTTTTTTTCTTTTTTAATATAAAAATGACGTTATGACAGCTTATCTTCTTTTTATAAATTTATGGTTCATGTATTTTTCCCTTTTTTCTAATTCATAGTTCATCTATTATCCCATTTTAATAAAAATATTTCATTGAATTTTTTCTTTCATAAATGGCTACCAGGTGACATAAGGATAAAAATGAGGAGACTTCTGAAAATAATCATATAAAAATGTCTGAAGATAGTGTCAAATGTATATATATATATAATATATAATTTTTTTTTATTATTATTCTTTTGTTAGAAATGAATACAATAGTTTCAGGACTCGTATTGTTACACTATATAACCTCTATAATAAGACAGTTAACTACTAAAAAATTATCAAGAGGACTCTTCCTGCTGATCTGTAAAACCAATTTTTTGCAGGATTTCTACTAACAAAACCAGTCAAGAAAGTAGAAAAACTGGACTCACCATCTTTGATTACTATAGACTATGATTCGAAGAGTTCACTTTCTGACTATTTTCATGACATTATTACAAATTTTTTATCAGACATTGTCAGAAAGAACTTGACTTTTTCAACTCCATAATATTTTCAAACCTAGGGATTTCTTGACAACAGATATAAGGACTAACAAGCCCCAAGTAGCAAGTTGGTAAAAAAAGTTAACTGTTACCCTTAAATTTCTTGTTTTCTAGCTTACTTTCTCAATACTTTTCTCTTGGATGACAAACTCATAAGAATATTATTCCTGGATTCTGAAATTTGCTAAGAGATAGAAAGTTACAAGGTGCAACATCCTAATAAGCAAATTTTACGTACTAATCAAACATGTTGATCAATGTTGATATGATTGATGAAGATTTAAAAGGATTATTGGATGATGAGTCAGTGCCACACCCCTGCGCAATAATATACCTTTACCTGTTACGTTCTTGACCAAATCTCAGAAAAGGAGTGCTAAAAAAAAGGCCTGTAAGAAGAGTAGTGCCCACTTTTAGTACAGAATCTTCTGAGTATACGCCCTTTAAACTTTCTAGTTCAAGGATGGTTACTTTTAATCAAAGTTTGCTTTCTCCTCCTTCCACACCCTTTAAGCAGTTGAAGCAAAATTCTAAATCACAATCAATGCTTATTAACAATGGGAAGAAGTTAAAACAAAAAGAAACAGACAACACCTTGAAGAATGAAAATGTTATCATTATCAGATATTGTCCTTAAGATCAGGAACAAGCACAATTATTGGATCTTGTAGTCTATGATATTCCAGCCAAATGGGATAACTATACTCTATTAGCCAATTTGGGATGATGGGGTAAGGTCATATCAGTCAGCACAAGGGTGCACAAGAAGTATCTATCTGCGAGGGTTCGACTGTTTCCTGATCACGAGTGCTTAAAATGCTATAATAGAGGTGACTGGACTGTCAACTTGGGAGGACTTCCTGTTCGATGGTTCACTGCTTCCTGAAATCTCTCTGAAAGGAAACAACGTGAGAAATTATAAGCTATTGTATACAATATTGCAGAAGATATGACAGATGCCTCCTTATTTCCAAATGGACATCCACACCAATTTTTGTTAGATAGTGGAATAAAATCATTCAAAGTAATTAAAGAAGTTAATGAATCTAGAAAGATGATAAGTTATTTTGACACTTGGGATCATGTTTCCACCTGCATTAATAACTCTCAGCTTTAGAATGACAAAAGAATCTCTTGGTACTGTTATTCCACTCCCAACTTCAAGAATTTACATAAATCTGCTCGAATTGGCAATGCAGACAAATCCTTAAGGACACCTTATAAGTCTAACTTTTCTTTTTTAGGTTCTAATACTAACAACTGCAAGAACGATTAAAGTAAAACTCCTAAATCTGGTCACTCTACCAAGAAGATCAATCAATCAAGAAAGGGCCAGTCTGAGAAGCCAAATGTAAAACATTTAATCGCTGGGCTGAAGGTATTATTAGAACATTATGTTTAGTTTAGTTGGGAGGAATAGATAGATGATTCCATACTAACTTCTTGTTATGCTTAATATTCGCTTTACATGATGTTACTTTGTTTTATTAGATCATAGAATTTTTTTTTCTTTTCATTTTCCTTTATTCTTTGAACAATTCTATAACTAGACTTTCTATTACATTAAAAAGAATAGACTAGGGGTATAGTAGTCATGAGATATATTTGTGACCCTTAAATGGGGAACAAGTAGGCTTGGTTTATTTGAAATTTTGTACACTTATCTATCTTTTTTCTAATAATAAAAGCACTTTTTTTGACTAAAAAAAAAAAAAAAATTATTAACATGCTATCCCTCGGCGAAGTACTCAAGATACAGTGATGTTACCCTCATGGGACACTATGACTCTTTGTTAAAATATGCAGCTGTACTGTACATACTAATTTACCGTAATGCAATCCCACTTAAGAGAAAATAACGTATACTAAGCCCCTTAATCTACATAAAAGCATCTTTACACAAATTCCATCCTTTCAAAATTAACCAATAAAAAATTTGTGTAATAAAAAAATAAACAAAAAGAAAATACAAACGAAACCTTCAGGATAAACTAAAAAAAAGAACACCCTATATTTCTAGAATAAAATAGCTTAAAAATAGGGGGTGCAAAACATAACTGCAACTGCACTATATTACATAAAAAAAAGATTATGCTATTAATGAAAAAAAATTAAAAGCTTTGATAATATTTTAAAATATACTTTACGTTAAAAAGTCCATGTAAGTACTACAACTAGAACTTATTTCTTGTTGCTTGAATGACTCTCTTTGCTTGTTTCCTATACACTTATTGAATAATAAGAACTTCTGTAGACATTTTGATCTTTGAATTCATCATTAACACCACTTTTGTGACATTTGTGAGCAAAGAGTCATCAGTTTCCATTTGTTTTTAACCATTCTTATTTCTAAAAATTATTTCTATCAAGTAGCTAGATAAGTATGTAAACAAAAAAGTTGTTTTTCATACTTTGTTTACTATTTTTTAACTGTTTTTCAAAATTATTTTTGAAAAAATTTTTTTTGAAAAATGATCATAATAATCATCAGAGAGAGTTCTATTAATTTTATATTATAATATTCAAATAATTTAAATTTATTAAAAAATAAAAAAAATTTTAAAATACAATCAAAGCTTGCTACTAGTTTGCTATAACAAATCTTAATTTTTAAAGGTTAAAATTCATTATAATAAAAAATTCAGTAATACCTTTACCAAATTTTAAAAATTTATTTGCTATACAATAATATCAAATATCATATTTAAATTTGATATAAAAAAATGACATTTTTACTATATATTCGAATACTAATTTTAATTGATTACTACATAAACTTTGTGTAACTTTATTATTAAAAAAAAATCAATCCTCTTCACTACAAATTTTCTATTCTTTAGCTGTATTTCTCAAACACAAGTCTAAAGTAATTTGTTGTTTAGAATTAAATTTTTCCTGTTCTACTAATTTTTGTAATTTTTTTACTGCCTAAATTTAATCATTTGAAAAATTAATTATATCAGATCTTTGCTTTGTATATGTGATTATTTGATTATGCATTGCTAATGCTTCATAATTACTGATAAGAGTAATTTCTGGTTCTTTAATAGTTAGTTCTTCTTCCAGTTCTTTTATTAATTCTATAATTTCTTTATCAGTTATCATTTGATGATTTTTTTCATTTTTGTTATAATATATATATTCTTTGACAGGAATTGGATCTTTGTATACATTAGGAGTTAATTGATCAATAAGATCTTGTATTTTATTAACTTTGTCATATTCAATAAAATTAAGATCAATGCTTTATCATCATCAGTATCTGGTAAAAAGATATCAGATTTTTCTTAATAATTTATAATTGTCTCTGTTTGAACTAATTTCTATGCTTTTACTGCATCTTTTTTATTGTAATTTTAGACATAGGTTGCCCAATTTCTTGACTATTATTAAATGCTTTTAATACAATTTTACAAAAGTAACTTTTAGTATTATGAACTTTTAAGATTACTTATTGTATTTATCTTAAAACTTTTGATAATTCCAGCATCACATGATTGAAGATGAGCAGTTGTGTTAGAAGGTAATTTATATAGATTAATATTAGAAAGTGTAATATTTTCTTATAAGATATGAATGGATACATTATCATAAAATAAGATTATGTGTCAATTTTAAAATCTTAGATGTATGTCAAAGAGTTTTAGCCAATTGTTCCAAACACTAACTTATATATAAACTGTTTTATTGTATGGTAATGATGATTTTAAAATATTTTTTAAAGCACAAGATTTTGACTTTTTTCAATAAAAACTGCTTTTAATTTTTCAGTTCCTGAAGCATTACAGCATAATGCAACAGTAACACACTCTTTAGATTGTTTTTACCTGCAACTAATAAGATATGTGTGGTAAATATTAATTTTTGTACAATTATTTATATTAATTTATATGAACTAATCTAATTAATTAATTTTACCTAATCCAGTTGATAGAGTACGATTTGGCTCTATTTTTCAATAAAATCCAGTTTCATCTTTATTAATTATATTATCAGATGAATATTCTGCAAGAATATTTTGAAGTTCTTTATACATATCATCCAGATCTTCTAAAGGAACACTTGCTGCTTCTTCATACCTTATATAATATTTAAGATTATGACGTTTTTAATCCATTCATCTGATCCTTTAAAATCTTGTACACTAAGTAATGTTGCAAAATCATGTGCTTTTTGGCTAATAGTTTGCCATTAATTGTAATATTATTGTTGTTTTTTCAACCCAAAAACTTAAAGCCTCTTCAATTTGTAAAAAACTTGGTATTAGTTTAATTTGTCTTTTAAGTAAAGCTTCATAAGATTCTAATTTTAGAGCCAATCATTTCTTACTGACTTTTAAAATATTACATATCATCCCCTTCTGAAATATTAAAGTCTTTAACAAGTTATTTATTTTTTGGAAATTAGCTTTTGCAACTTCTTTAAACAAACTTCCTGTTTTTGAGTACCTATAAAAAAAGTTTTAATTTGTTTACTTTTAGGATTTTTTTCTTTACTTTTAGAAGAAATTTTTGTTCTTTTTTCTTTGGATATTTTAGATAAAATGTTTAAAAAAAAAAATCACTTTTAATTTATACTTTATTTATAAAATTTTATAATGTAAGATTTCCATTAATAGAAATTTGAAAAAAATTCATTATACCTCTTAAATCTGATATGAAAATTAGTTATAAATAAATTTGCTAATCATGATGTAAAAATTCATTATAAATAAATTTGTTAATATGAGTAAAAATTCAGAATAAAAAAAAATTCGTTATCAAAAGCCTTATTTTATTATATATGTATGAGATTTTTACTTCATTATACATAATAGTCAGATTTACTATAAAAATTCATTATACTTAACTATTTTTTATTAATAAAATTTTGGAAATACTCATGTGATTCATAATAATGAAAAAATTTGTAATACAGAAATTTGTTATAGCAAGCTTTGACTGTAATAAGAATAACTACTTTTTTTTAATTATTTTTTAATTAATTTTTAAGGGGTTTGTTTTTTTCCATACCTGCGATACATCACATCCTGAACACTCTGGGCAAAATTACAGTAATGCCAGACAAAATTAAACATGTGACATTTAAATAGAGGCGTAAAAAATAGATTTTTTACAACTGAAAAAATTCTAAGTCCCCAGAATACATATAAAAAAATGAAAAGAAAAGGAGTGTGATATAGGTGACAAAAAAGGGTGTGATGCATCACAGGTGCAGAAAATTATTAAACCCATTTTTTAATTACTTTTTTTAAATTAAATAAATTAAAAAAATTTATAAATATATTAAATGATTATTTTTAAATAATAGGTAAAAAAAAATAAATTAATATTTTTACATATATAAGAAAATAATTTTTTTTATTTGTTTTATTTTTAGTTTTATAAAATAAAAATATAAATTATAAAATTTTAAGTTTTTTTTGAATTTTAAATAATCTAATTTTATATTTCTCATTTTTTAATTTTTAATATTTATTTTAATAGATTTATTATTTAATTTAAAGTTTAAATAATAAATAAAAATCTTTTAAATAAATTAACAAAAATTTAAAATTATTTATAATAATAAAAAATGTAATTTTAAATATTTTTATATTAGACTTAATTTAAATTATAAAATCATAAATATTTTAGCTTTTACATAAATTAATATTATAATTTTATTTTTATTTAAAAAATAAGAACCTACTTTATTATAATGTATAAAAATCTTTAAAATTAAATTATTAAGTGCAAAAATATTTACATTTAAAATTAAAAATAAAATAATTATATTTTACATATTTACTTAGCAATTAGTAATCAATTAATAAGATTTTATATTTATTAAATAAAACTTAATTTTTTCTTTTAAATAAATATAAATTTAATTTTTTAGTTTATATATATATAAAGTTATTTATAGTTTTATTATTATAACAATTTTAATTTGATATTTTAAATTTTAAAATTATTATATTAAAAAAAAGGGTTTAATAATTTTCCGCACCTGCGATGCATCGCACCCTTTTTTGTCACCTGTGTCACATCCCTTCTCTTTTTATTTTTTATATGTATTTTGGGAACTTAGAATTTTTTCAGTTGTAAAAAATTTATTTTTCACGCCTCTAGTTAAATGTCACATGTTTAATTTTACCTGGCATTACCGTAATTTTGTCCAGAGTGTTCAGGGTGCAATGTATCGCAGATGCGGAAAAATATAAAACCCTAAAAAAAAATAAAAATCATATGCCAATTAATTTTATTTATATTAGATGATATAAATTTATTTTTTTATATAACTAATAATTTTTATTTATATAAAAATATTAATTTTTTAAATGTAAAGTTCAATTTAAAAAATAACTTATAAATAAAATATAAAATTATATAATAATTAAAATAGTAAAATTTATGTATATTTTATTAAATTTTTAATTAGTACTTTAAATATTAGTTTTATTATAATAATTATCTGAAATTTTTACTAATATTATTAAAATTTTATATTTATTTAAAAGGTAAAAATCTACTTCATTTTAATATATAAAGATTTTTAAAATTAAATCACTAAATGTAAAGATATTTATATTTAAGATTAAAGGTTAAAAATAAACATATTTTATATATTTATTTAGTAACCAGTAATTTAATTATAAAATTTTATATTCATTAAAAGATTTTAATTTTTTTTTTTCAAATAAATATTTTCATTTATATAAAAATATTAGTTTTTTGGATATAAAAAGTTCAATTTTAAAAATTAACCCAATGTAATATTTTTTTTTTTTTTTTTAGTCAAAAGAAGTGCTTTTATTAACTAAAAAAAGATATTTAAGTGTACAAAAAATCAGATAAATTAAGCCTACCTATTCCTCATATTAGGGTCACAAATATATCTCATGACTACTATAGCCCTAGTCTATTCTCTTTAGTGTAATAGGAAGTCTAGTTATAAAATTATCCAAAGTATAAAGAAAAATGAAAAAAAAGAAAAGAAAAATTCTACGATCTAATAAAATAAAATAACATCACGTAAAGCAAATGCTAAGCATGATAAGAAGTTAGTGTGAAATCATCTATCTATTCCTCCCAACTAAACTAAACATAATGTTCTAATAATATCTTCAGCCCAGTGATTAAGTGTTTTACATCTGGCTTCTTAGACTGGTCATTTCTTAATTGATTGATCTTCTTGGTAGAATGTCCAGATTTAGGAGTTTTATTTTGATCGTTCTTGCGGTTGTTAGTATTAGAACCTAAAAAAGAAAAATTAGTCTTATAAAGTGTCCTTAAGGACTTGTCTGCATTGCCAATTTGAGCAGATTTACGTAAATTCTTGAAGTTGAGAGTAGAATAATGGCATTAAGAGATTCTTAAGTCATTCTAAAGCTGAGAGTTATTAATGCAAGTGGAAACATAATCATAAGTGTCAAAGTAACCTATCAGCTTTTTAGAACTATCAACTTCTTTAACGATTTTAAATGATTTGATCCCACTATTCAACAAAAACTGGTGTGGACATCCATTTAGGAATAAGGAAGCATCTGTCATATCTTTTGGAATATTATATACGACAACTTGGAATTTCTCATGTTGTTTCCTTTCAGCGAGATTCCATGAAGCAGGGAACCATCAAATAGGGATTCCTCCCAAGTTGACAGTCCAGTCCTCTCCATTGTAATACTTCAAGCACTCATGGTCAAGAATCAGTCTAACCCTCATAGATAAGTACTTCTTGTGCACCCTGGTACTGACTGATATGACCTTACCCCATCGTCTCAAATTGGCCAACAAAGTATAGTTATCTCATTTGATCAGAATATCATAGATTACAAGATCTAATAATTGTACTTGTTCCTGATCTTGAAGAATATAACCGGTGATGATAACATTACCGTTCTTGAATGTATTGTTTGTCTCTTTCTGTTTTAACTTTTCCCATTGTCAATAGGCGTTAATTGTGGTTTAGAATCTTTCTTCAATTGTTTAAATAGTGTAGGAGGAAGAAAAAGTAAACTTTTATTAAAAGTAACCGTCCTTGAGCTAGAAGGTTTAGAGGGTATGTACTCAGGAGATTCAATGCTAAAAGTAGGTACTACATGTTCATCCAGTCCAGAAGAAGTTAGCAATTGCAACTTTTATTTCTTCTTCTTTTTAGTACTCCTTTTTTGAGATTTGGTCAAGAATATGACAAATATAAGTGTAATATTATGTGGAGGTGTGGCTCCTGGACTATTGTCCAATAATCCTTGTGGAAATTGTTTATTGCTTTATTCCACCACTTGGCGAATTCAGAATCCATGAAAAAAATTTTCAGGTTTTTGTCGTCCAAAAGGAAGAGGTTAAGAAAAGTAGCTAAAAATCGAGCTATGATAGAAAAACAGTCATTTGGGTTAATATATTATGATAACTTTTCCATAAAAACAGCTTGATCCTTATAAGTGTAAAGAAATTTGTCTATAGCTGAAGGGTTAGTAGTTATTATTGAAATAAAAAGAGACTCTAGGTTCCTTTTGATGAGTCCTGAGATAAAATCTACTATAACATCATGAAAACGGTTAGAAGGAATACTCTTTAAGGTTGAAGTAAGTGTAACTTGAATCATAGAAGATGTTGATGCTATTTTTACAGCTGGTTTTGTTAGCAAAAATCCTTTCTTCATGATAAAAATAAAAATTATTTCTTCTGTGAAAATTTGGTTTACAGATCTGCAGAAAAGAGTTCCTCCACTCATATGTAATATTAATATTATATTAATTTAATATATAACAGATAAAAAAAATTTATTATTTATTTTTAATATTATTAAAATTTCTATTAATAATAAATAATTTATATATATAATAAATTGAAAATATTATTATCAAATATTAAAATTTATTAAAATAATTATTAAATAATATAAATTATATTATTTAGTTTAGGATAAATTTATTATATATTATAAATTATAATATTTTGGATATTTTACAAATTCTAACAATTATTCAAATATTTATTATAAATAGAATATATTTAAAAGATTATATAATAATTAAAAAATTATTTTTATATAAAATTTGAATATTTCAGATTTATTAAATAATAAAATCAGTAGAAAATAAAAATAAGAAAAAAAAATTATTATATATAAAAGAATATTGTAATTTATGATATATAGTATTAATATTATTTATCTAAATTTTTATTTGTATTAGTTATTTAATTTAATTGGAATTTTTTTTTTATTTTTTTATTTTTTTTTATATTTTTTTTTATTATTATTAAAAACTCAAAAATTTTGTATTTTAAAAATTAATTAATATTTTTAATCATATTTAAAATACTATAAATTTATTTATAATAAATAATAGACTTTTTTAATTGTATTTATATATGTATTATTTATAATCTTATTATATAAATTTTTTTTTATTTTTATTTTTATTATAATAAGAGAATCTATAATTAAAAGTTACAAAAGAAAACCAATAAGATAAATTCAATATACTATATATATAGATATGTGAGTGTCAAAGTTTAATCAGACTAATGCAAAAACAAAAGTAATAAACTATAAAAAAATCACAAATTTCTCAGTCAAAATCATAAGATAGTGACTTAACTCTGCAAAATACAAAGTATTACACTTATCATGAAGTCTCAATAACTACATCACTACTACTACCTTGAGTAAATTAGGTAAGTTGCACAATCAATTCACACAACTAATATAATAATTGAAAATATCTGTAAAGTAACATACATGTTGTAGAAGACCTTCGCAAGCCAATTTATGATTACTATTATTTAAAATATAATGATGTAAGTATAAATTAATCCTGTAAGAATGCCTTTTAATCTTAAAAGTAATACCAAAGTTTAACTTCCAAATGGCTAATACTTAACAATAAGGCAACCATATAAAATATTTGGAAAATTTATAATTAGCATCAAAAATAAGGTGTACTAAATCTTTGGTAAGTGATAAAGTTAAATATTGTTATGACCAATCAATAAAAAGCTAAAAAATAAACTTTCTTAATAAATCAATAAAGTAAAAGTAGAATTGCATAAATCCAATCTTCAGATATCTAACACCAGCCTTAGAAATTCAGGTTTGGGTATGATTAAAAATAAAAGATTGAATTAAATCAATAACAGAAGTTAAATATTGCAAAGTCATGTTAATAATTTTTGAACAAAACTATATAAAAGATAAATCTTCTGAAGAATCACCATATAAGAAACAGTTGGCATCATCGTATATATGGTAAAAGTACTTTTTGGTATGTTTGAGTGTTGAAAGTTTATCAGCTAAAAGCTTTAATTTAAATGTTTTGATAGTTACATTTTGAAAAAAAGTAGAAGTAGGATCTTGTGAGTAAGAAAAAATTTTGAAAGTCCATTTCCAATTAACAAGAATAGAAGATTTGCGATATTTAGCCAAATGATTTAAATTATAAAATGATTCAAAATTAACAGTATTAATTAGTAAACAAAAAAAGTGTTATAGTCTACATTCTATAGGAATATTATTCTATAATAGAATAAATTTAAATTAGAAGGGGCAAGTATTTTAGGCAAACAGGCATCTGTGTGAATATTTTTTAACTAATCTGTCTATCAAATTATTTCTATAATTATCAGCATGTGTACAAACTTTAATTAATGATAAAGTAATATTTTTTTCTAAATAATATGAAAAAATAAAATTTTAAAGAATATTAGAAGAAAAAATATTAAAAAAAATCATATTATATAATTAGCAATATATGCTGTATAATATTATAATATATATTTTTAAAAAAAATTATAGTTTGTTGCTTTAAATTAAAATTGTTTATTATTAGTTACAGAATTCTGTAATCAATAAAAAATAATCAAAATTATCATAATAAAAAAATCACATTTTTTTTATTTAGTTAATTCTAGAATTTTGCAATTAATAATATATTGAAAATATTATAAAATAAAAAAATTTAAAATATTATATTATTAATTAAATATATTTTGCGAGTATAGCTTCTGATAATTTATTTATATAGTATATGAATTAATATTAATAAAGTATATATGGATTATTAAAAAATTATTATATAAAATAAAATTTAAGTAATAAAAAAAAAATATATATAAATATAATTTTTTATAATAAGTAAATAAAAAAACTATTTTATTAATAAATTTGTACTAAAAAAATAAAAAATAGAAGGTTTAATAAATAAAGCTTATATTTAACAGAATATATATTTAAGAATTTATTGTTTATTAATCAAATAAAAATTTTAATATCATTAAAATTCACTTTTGAAAAAGAGATTCACATTTTTATTATTTAAATTAATAATCAAAGTTATAATTTAGAATATTATATTTGATTGAATTTTATTTTATCTTTTTACTATAAAAGAATATTTTTATAATCTTTATAAACTTTAAATTTATTTTTTTCCTTTTTAAAGAAATTGTAATTTATAAATGTACATAATTTGAAAATTTTGTAAAAATTGAGACTAACTTTTATAATGAGTATATTGTCATGTAAGATCAGGACAACTTTTTTTAAAGTTATAATTTTACTAGTTTTTTTATTTTTTTTAAAAAAAAAAAACTTCGATTTATGCATACAGTATAAATTTATAATTATGATTTACACAATATATTTATTATCTTAATAGTTTACGAAATGGTCAGGGGACCAAGTCTGCCGCGCATATTTTATTTACCTTGTAAGATCTAATTTTTTCTCCATTCATTCTGCTTTGTCCAGTGAGAATGGCAGAATATTATAAAACGTATGCAGTAAATCGCGACACGTTCTACATTGGTCCCTTGATTTCCACAATTTCATTCACTTTAAAATAGATTTTTTTTTTTTGCCTCGTTTTCGTTTACTTTAGATAACTTTGAATGAACCCTTATAAGTTAATAATTTTTTAGTAACATATTAATTAGATATTAATGGATGAAGATGTCAATATATCTTATTTAAAATTGCATCACCTCAGTGCAGTATACATAATGTGTACTGTACAGTAGCGCCAACATTTTTTTTTTTTTTATTTAGGCCAACAATAGGCATTATTACATGCACAAAGTAAATAAACTTGTAACTAAACTTGTTTATAAGAATTTGTTAATTTCGGAAGGAATCCCGTCATCCGCGATTAACAGAGAATTCAATTGACTGACTATAAAAATATGATAAGCTATAAATATACTATAATCACATTCTAAATATTCTCATTTGTGTTATAGTTTATACTTTAACACATATTTGTTTTTTATACAATCATGCATCACGTCGTTTTATAAATTTATTTTATATAAATATACTACGCGATTATTGTATTATTTACCTTATCTCTAATATTCGGAATAAATATCTGAAAAATTACGGAATTTTATTTTATGCACCATCAAAAAGAATGTAATTATTTATTTTTCATTATGTAGAATGGCGTAAAACCTATTTTCTTTCTTATCATTTTAATTTAGGCATTAACACAATCGTTTAAATAAGAGTCGATAAGATTTAATTAAAAAGATTTCAAAGAAACGTAACAAGATAATATAAAACGCGCACGAGTTCTACAAAATGAATTTTTTAGCAGAGGGGGAAAACACTGGGAAAAAACGCCCAAGCTAACTGCAAGGCGTTAAAACTTTCCCAATGTTTATTCGTGTTCACTTTATGATTTATTGAGTTAGTAAGAGTTTTCGTGCGCCCAAGTTTGATATATTTTGACTTGTTTGTGTTTTTCGTCTCTCTTTATGGGTAAAGCGGTTATACAAAATTTGCATGAAAAAAAAAAATAATAATAAAAATTATTTTTTTTTTTTTTTTTTTTTTTTTTTATTTTTCTTTTTATCTCTTCCACTTTTTTTTCTTTTTCTTATTTTTTTTTTTTTTTATTTTATTTTTTTTTTTTTTGCTGCAAGAAAAAATACACTGCAGAAATGGAATCGTAACCCTTTTGTACTACACGGTAACATTGTACAGCATTTTTAAGTCATGGAGATAAACCAAATCGTAATTGGAGAAATAATTATGTATGACAATCTAACTTGGCTTGGAAGTTGGGAATCTGTCAAATGTTACTTTTATTATTTAAAAGGATGGATCCAGATCCACGATAGACGATGAGCATACAAAGGTTTCTCTTAGAACAATCCAAGAAACCTGTATACTGTTTTATGCAAATTATATGTGCAATTTTGTAAATAATCGAGATTGGTAAACTGTCGTGAAACAAAATAAGCCCTGTAATGATTCTTTGCGCCACTCGTTCTCCGTTTATCACCATTTTTTCAATTTGTTCTATCCTGGAAAATCTTTTTTTATACTATCAAGTTTATAATTAATGTAAATCGGTCAAAGGGTAAATTTTTTTGGACATTCTTTCCCCTTTAAAGAATAATTTATATTTGCAAAAAAAAAAAAAAATAATTTTTTTTTTATTTATTTTATTTAGCCGGAAGGTAATATACCCGATTTTTTTGTCACATTGAAAGTTCAGCTAAAACCCTCACAATGAAAAAACAAAGTAGGTATCACAGTTAAAATTTTCCGACTATGAAAATTATCATTTAAATATATACAATATTACTATATTTGTAAAGAGACGCGCGGGGATGAGCCGTGGGATATAATGGAATTAACCGCTGTTATGGTATCAAGTACCAAAAAACACACCAAAAATCGAACAATGTCAATAAATGTCAACATGTTGTCATTCATTGCACTTGAATCCTAATTTTTTCTGTTATGTTATTTGTTCTCACTTTTTCTATAACAATAATATTGTTCTAACTGACTCCAGCCTAGCCTGAACCCGCCAATAACTGGAATTTATTTGGGAAAATATTGTAAAAAAAAAAAAAAAATAAAAATAAAAATAATAATAAAAATAAATAAATAATAATATATTATTTTAAAATAAACTTTCAAGTAACTCATTGTTGTATTTACACTGTTGACTGTTTGAGTAAAGAGCACATAGATATCTGAGTTTCAGAAAATGAATCAGACCCTGTTACTCCTATTTCTCACATTTTTTTTTTTTTTTTTTTTTTTTTTTCTCCCTATTTTATGATAAACTCCTTTTAATAATATTATTATAATATATTTATTATATACTTCATAATTTAAATAAATTAAATTATATATATATATATATATATATATATATTAGTTATTTATTTTATTTATTTTATTTATTCAAATTATATAAATAACATTTGATTTATCCTCTCTTGTAGAAGTTTGTTTAAATTCTTGCAGTGTAGAAAGTTTATCCCAACTCAATTTGGTATATTTGACACTTGTATTACATGGATACAAACAGGAACTGCACTGTTAGTTTTTTCTCTCGATACTAAAGATTAAAAAAAAAAAAAAAGTTACAAACACGCATTTTTTAATATGCGCGTAGCACAACAGTGGATCAAAAAGGGCCCGAAAAATGCTTGACGAATAAACAGAATAAATTACCGTGAAAATTCTCCAACTATCATCTCACACAAAACGATCAATGTTTCAACTGTTGTCGCTTTGTTGAGACGTTAGGGTGTCCTTTAATCCCCTTCTATTAACTGTTAAAGACACAATTTCAAATTTACGAATAACGTATATATAAAAGGATCTCACATTTCTTCTTTGTCACGCTCTCTCCTATTTATCGCAAAAAAAAAAAAAAAAATCTTTTTTTTTTCCTAAAAAAAAAAAAAGAAAAAGAAATTTAATAATTATTTCTAGAACAAAACATCATTTTCTCGGACCCTTACGGATAAAGCTCCATATTTCTTATTCTGGGTATCGCAATAATCCGTATGTTTAATGGTCTTTGCAATATTATAGATTATTTTATTTATTCCTTTTCATATTGCGCATGAGTCACTTGTAAAAAAAAAAAATATTATCTTTGATTTTATTTCCTGGTCTCTGCGACGATAATATTCTTTCTATTATTGATTATATTTCATTTGCTGTGTTTATCAGAAATCCTTGCTTCCAAAAATAAATCACGATTTTAATATTTATAATTATTTATTCAATTCAAAAATCAACTATTTTTTTTTTTTTTTTTTTTTCGTTGGCATATTCTCCTTTCTTCATCCCCCCCCTTTTCGCTCCTGCAACTAAACCAACTTCACCCCCACTTTTCTTAAACCCAAGTGTACACAATCTGCTATTTGTCATAGTTGACAAATATACTTTAAAAAAAAAAAAAAAAAACTGGTTCATATTATCAATATATCATAATCAACACATAAATTATATATATATATATGTATGTATATATATATATGTATGTATATAATTATATATATTACTGATAAATACCAGGTACTGTAAATATAATTAAAATATCTAAAAAAAGTCGTCGCACAGAGCCTGTTCTGTACGCATATAAAACAAACATCCCCCCGTTGGACGGTCGGAACAACCCAACCTCAAAAATTGATACTTTCTTTCTTGATAAAAAAATCTAAAAAAAAAAAAAAATTATATAAATATATATAAAAAAAATATATAAAAATATAAGGAATTTAAAACGTTTCGTTCGTATAAGTTATACTTATCTTCAAGTCGCGTCAGAAAAAAAAAGTTTTTTTTTTCTCCCGTTCTTGATGTAAGTTGCATTTTTTAGTTAGTTGAAAAGAAAAAAGAATTGTTGATAACCATTTTCCATTGTTGTTTTAACTAAAATAATTTGATATTCTTTATTAAATAATTTAAGCATTAAAACATGAGCATCGAAGCAACTTTTCGAGGTTATATTGAAACGACACAAGATACTTTACTCATATTCGAAGCTTGTAGACGGGGTATACTTCCGAGGATATGTCGACGTCTCCAAGAAAAAGAACGCAAAATCGTAACGTCAGGAAGCGTATTTGTTTTTGATGAACGCGAATCCGGAATAAAACGTTGGACTGATGGTTTAGTATGGAGTCCTTCACGAATCCTTGGAAATTTTCTTATCTATCGTGAGCTTGATAAGAGAGCTCCGGCAGGTAAGAAAGATTCGACTCCAGTAGAACGTCAACGAAGCAATAGTGCAGATATGGAATCTCAGGCTGAAAAGAATAAAGAGCGCGCTTTAGTTGGAAGTTTGACAAACTCTTATAGATTTAAAAAAGGTGGTTTGATCAAAAAAACAATGTCAATTATGGTTAATGGTGTTAGTCAACATATGATCAGCTATTATACAAAAGAAGATGTCTTAGCCTGTAAACTCAAGACTCCTTCCTCTATACCAAGTTTGGCCATTCTTGAAATTGCTCCTGAATTTTTGTTAAAACAAAATTTTAGGATACCGCCAGTGATAGAGTCGACTTATGAACAAGGTGAACAAAGCTCACCAAGTACGGTTGTTTCAACTGTGACAACTCCCGTAAATATGCACGTAGGTTCATCACTGACGATGAACTTTCAATCCACTGATCATTCCATCTTCATTGCAGAATTAGAAGGAATGACTTATGGAGGGAAACAACCTTCGGTATCATCTACTTCTCCACATACAATTCTTCCTAAGCCTGGTGCTGGAGGCACAGTAAGCCCAACACGATTAACAAATATGGAATTTTCACCTACTTCTCGTATAAAAGTTGAAATGGAATCTTCGAACCAAGATTTATATCGTTCAACATATTCAACCGGTTCAAACCCATCCGGTTACTCTTCAGCTATGCATCCTTCTTCTCATTATACATCTTATGCTACACATGGCCATCCTGTCACAAATGGCCCTGATGGATCTCATACATTACCAATGCCACCTATGAGACCTTTTATGAATCGTCAGCCTTCTTATGAATTTCCTCCAATTACATCTCATGTTAATACTTCGGTTCCACCAAGATTGTTAACGTCCTCACAACCGCCTTTAATACCAAGTATAGGTTCTAATCAAAACGACTATAATAATTATTATCATACGCCTCCACATAGCGGGAATTCTCAAACTAACGGTAGTTGGTCCGATTATCAATTTTCTTCGTATTCATCGTCAAATTCAAATCATTCACATGGAAATGGAAGTCAAGCTACTACAGGAAATTTGGCTTCAATTACTTCTCAAGCACAATCTAGCAATAATCCTCAAGTAGGAACAGATAATGATGTGTTTTATGCTACTACTACTACTGGGAATGAATCCGCCACTCATCCCATCAATACACTTAGTCAAGTTCCTTTATATGCAACTGGATATCATGATTTATCACCTTCCCTTCCCGAGTTATATAATTCTGCTCACTCACCTACTACAGCAAATTCTACATCAGCCTCTCAATCAAATCATAGTGAACACCTAGCTTCTACTCCATCTCCCACACTTCCCGCTATTTCGTCTCCTTCCAGTACTGCAAGTAATAATAACAGTTCAAGTAATGCACCTGTGACGCCTCCTCTTAGTTCTCCTAATACTAGTAACAACGCTACAATCGTTAATTCAAGCAATGGAGGCGCAAACCTTTTCAATCCAAGTTATCCCCCGTATTATTCATCATGGATAAAAAATGAAGGGTACCCAACAGTTTCAGTACCCCCTAATACATTTGTGTACGATCCCTATTTAGTAAGGGAATCATGGAATTAACTATAATTAAATTGCTTGAAGAAAAAAAAAAAACAAAAATTTTTAACAAAATAAACTTTGGGTGGGTTTAGGTAATATTAAAAAAAAAAAAAAAAAAAAAAAAAAAAAAAAAAGAAAATACGGAATAATAATATAAATATATAAAAAAGGGAATAACATTTTTATTTTTTTTTTTTTTATAGAAAGAAAAAGAAAAAAAAATATATATATAATAATAATAATAATAATAAGAGACTTTAATATAAGTGGTAGTGAGTATTTTCGTGTAATATAGTCATTTTTTTTTCCCTTTCCTTTCCGCTTATATTGTCAAAATAATTTTTTTTATTGTAAAGATTGAATCATAATAGTTTCTTGTTATTCCTCTTTAAAAAACTAAAAACATTTCTTTATTTTATATATTTTTGTAATTTTTTGTATAGCATCCTTTCACTTTTTGTAAAATTTTCTCCTTTTTCTTTAATCCCGTTTTATTATTATTATTATTTTTTTTTTTTTTTTAAAAAAAAAAAAAAATTTTATCTTCTTTTCGTTACCTAATCTCCAAAAATTAAAATATTACAAAAAGGAGGAGATTTTATTAAGAATTTATATATAAGGAACAATGTCGCCACACACGAAAAAAAAAAAAAGTTATTTCTATATTACGTCGTTTCGTGTCAAAAATCTTTTTTAACATCAAAAAAAAAAAAACGAAAAAAAAAAAAAAAAACAAAAAAGACAAAACAAAAACAAAAAAAATTATATTGTACAGTTTCTCGTGTAGTGTCGACGTTTATTACTTGAATTTTTTTTTTCTTTTAGGTTTATTAGCTGTTTATTTTATGTGGTATTAGTTTTTTTTGACACATACAAAAAGATACAATATCTTATATATCAATTATTTTATGAATGTATGTTAAAAGAAAAAAAATGCCCTTTTTATAATAGTTATTTTTTTTTAGGGAATATTTGGGTTATCGAGTTAATTTCATTAAATATCGTTGGTTTTTTTTACCTATCAAAAAGAAAATTATTTTTTTGAAATTTTGTAGGGGTATTAATTGTTGATTCAACAATACCTAATAACAATTTTTTTTAATAAAACGCGACGTTCTCACGGTCAGAAACTTTGTGTTTCATTACAATATTAAGGTTGATACGCGTGTAATTTAAAAATTTTTGACAGGTTTTATATATAATGTAATGGCTACATATACATAACAGAACTTAAAATATTTATTTATTTATTTCCGTAAAAAATATCCGTTAATTTGTCTCACAATTTTTTTATTCATTATAAAAACTTAATTAAAACGCGAATCTAGAACAAAAAGTCGAATACGCGAAAATAAATAAAAAATAAAAAAAAATTATTCAAATTTGGATAATTATTTTTGCAGTTGGTACTTTTTTTCTTGCTTAAGAACCTGTTTAAAATTATAAACTGAATTTTGTTTAAAAAAATCAAAATTGAATGTGTGTAAATTTTACCTAAACTAAAACTATTGTTTATCATCGTAAATTGTAAAACGTTCGCCGCAGTTTTGTACCGTTTTTGTACAACTAGTATTATAATAATTATCAGAACGCGATAATCAAAAAAATTCTTTTATGATAATATCTGTTATCGTTCATAAATTAATAATACATTTGATTATAATTTTTGAAATTTTGAACTTTTGTGAACTTTTATACGTGAATTTAAAATTCGCGTTTACTGTAAGATAAATTTTTAATGTGTTATTAATAATGATAAAATCCCTGTTACATCTGAAACATTTTGATATTTAAATCTGAAACTGGAAAATTTTTTTATTCGTACAAAATTTCTTTGTTCTCCGTTCAATATATATACATAAAAAAGTATACTAAGCGCAATGAGCTGGCGTATATGTAATTTATCGATATTCCATAATTAGAAATGTATTTTTTGAGTTTCCATTGTTTATTTAGATAGATATTCATGTGGTTTAATTTTTGGGCGCAATCTTACAAAAAAAAAATTTTTTTCTTTTTAACATGCAAAACATGCAAGATTAAAAGATGAAAGATTGAAAAAATTTCAACGCCAATTAATTATCATATACAAATGTATAATCATTCCTTTATTCATTTCGTATTTTTATTACATATTTTAAATGTAATAATTCCAATTTCAACATTATATATAACTGATAATATAGCCAACGCAACGTATTATCATGTGATCACATTTTCTCACGTGACAAATGTGTAAAATTTATTAGATGATGTAGATTTTTTTAAAAAAGAAAAAAAAAAAAATTTTTTTTTTTTTTTCGCTTTACAAACAGATTTTACAGGCTCTAAAATATTTAATAAATGGCTTTTTCTTGGAAAGCAGCGGGCATTACGTACGTCTTTTGTTTAGAATAAAATGAAATTAAAAAGTTAAAATAACCTTTTCTTCGCTATAGTTACCTCAAGTATACTCAGATTTGTGCTCGTGCAGTTCGTAATGCTCTTAAAGAGGAACAACGTTTGATTGCACAAAGACGAGACGAACAAGGAATCAAATTCGCAAAATGGGAAAATGGTAAACAAGGGGAATTGGTTAGTGATAAATTTTATAAATTTTGAAATATTTCAATTACTTTTATTAAAATAATTAATAAAATTTCCTTTTTGTATTAGAAACCAATTGTACCTCAACAACAATCTAATTGAGTTAAATTATTTAAATTGTAATTCAACAGTCCAAATGACTGGAACATCAGTTTCAATTGTTATAACATCATTGATCAAAATATTTGAAGTACTAATCATAACTCCAAACGATGTTGTAACATTTGCTATTAAAATAAAAAGAAAGAAAAAAAGAAAGGATATTTGATTTCATTAATTTATTTTTTATTTATTAATTACACAAATTATAAGTGATACACGTACTCATATTCCATTTTAAACCAGTCGTTGTTAAAATGGCTCTTTGAACACCGATTGGTAAAATTCCACATGCTGGACCTTCTATTTCTCTATCACAAAATATATTATGCTTTCCCTATTAATTAAGATGAATTGAATTAGTTAATTTTATTTTTATCCAATTTTTTTCAAACTCCGATATAGCGATATGTCAGGAATCCATACTGAAAAACCTTAGATGTCTTTTATATATATATATATATTTTTTACCGATAATTTATAAGTTCTCTTATCATAATGGTAAGATATCGGTATATCAGTATATCGAGGTTAGATTGTATTTTTCTTACTTTATCGAGTAAAAAAGTCATATTCTTATCAGATAAGAGATAAATTTTCCTTTCATCTTTAAGTTTATACAGATAATGGATATTTGACATTGTCTGATCAAATCTACCTCCAAATGCTCCTATTGCTAACACATTATATTTTGAAGAATTTTCTACTTCTTCTTTTTCTTCTTTGATACTAATAAGATCAATACATTTCATGAAATCTGTAGAATCTTGTTCGGATACATGTTGAACTTCTGTTCCTTTCAAAAAAAAAAATTGGTGAACATCATCTCTCAATGAATCTAAATCCCCTCTAATATAATTAGGAATATATCTAAAGTAGAATGGGAAAATAAAAGAGAACAAATAATTTATAATCAGTTAATAATTTAATCTTATAAACAATATCTTTTTTTTACTGACTTTCCTTCAAATTTATCATACAATTGATTTGCACCACCATCTGCACAAATTCTTAAATATGCTTAAAAATAAATAATGTAACTTATTATTCATTAATTGTTAAGAAATATATAATAATTAAATTAATTAATTAATTAAATTAAAACTTACCATTTTCCCATAATGTATGAAATATATTATTGGGATATTGAATTGGTTGATTTAATATGATAAGAATATATGGTGAACCTTTAAAATGATCTTTTTTACTTAAAAATTCTGTAAAATTCCAATTAAAAGTTACTAGTTCCATATTTTATTATGAGAGAATATGTTAAAAAAGTACATTCTTGTTCATTTTATTTATTTATCGCGGCTGATCTCCATCTTTTGTTTTTACTTATCAGAGAAATCGGTAATTGTTAAAAATTTCACCAATCATCATGTGACAGGTATTCGGTTTTCTCCTATTCGGTCATGCCTTTTGTTATTTGTTTGAAACTTTCTAAGCCTCTTTCAAAAACTAAAAGTAAATTTAATCTTAACAATTGAACAAAATGGCCAATACAATCTCTTATAACATGAGAAGTCCAGGTAAAATTTTATATTTATTCAAATAGATTTTAAAATCTTTTTTTTTTTAAAAAAAATAAAAACTTTTTGTATAAAAACTTTGATAATATTGTAGCTGTTAAACGACTTTTACAAGAAGCTCGTGAATTACAGCAAGATAAATGTAACGATTATACTGCTCAACCTCTTGAGGTAAGTAAATACATTCATAAATATTTAATTATTTATTTTGTTATATATTAAATTATATAAAAATATTAATTTTAGGATAATCTTTTTGAGTGGCATTTTGTTATTCGTGGACCCGATGGTACCGAATTTGAAGGTGGAAGATATCATGGACGTATTCTTTTACCATCAGAATATCCATTTAAACCACCAAATCTTATGCTTATGACACCAAATGGACGATTTGAACTTAATAAGAAAATCTGTTTGAGTATTACTGGATATCATCCAGAATATTGGTTACCAGCATGGGGAATTCGTACCGTCCTTTTAGGATTGCTCGGATTTATGACAACAAAAGCTAATGGAGCGATAGGTGGAATTGATTATACTGAATCTGAGAGAAAAATTTTAGCTCAAAAATCCAGAAATTGGAAGTGTCTTACGTGTGAGTTGACCAATATTGAGACTTTACCAGATGATGATGATAATAATAATAATAACAATAATGTAGTTAAAAATGATTCCGATATGCCTCAATTTTCTTTCGTTTATGAAGAGCAACAAAAGAAATCAATCCTTGCAAATTCAAGTAAAAGTGTTAATTCATCAGAAATAATAAATTCTGATATTATCACATCATCTGACGAACAGCAACAACAACAACAACAACAAAATCAACAACAACATCATCATCATCATCATAATCATCATCAACAACATTATCATCATCAACATCAATATCAACATCATAATCAACAACAAAATCCAACTACATCATCACCAATATCCATTTACTTTATTGATGCTGGGATTGTTATATTGGTATCAATTGTAATCGCTTTATTGGCAAGAAAATTTTCATGAATTGTTTTATTTTTAGATGTATTTTATATAATTTACTATTTATTATAAAATGAAAAAAAAAAAAAGGTGAAAAATTATGAAAATTGTTTTATATCATCAAAGATTTGTGAACCAGTGTAGATTTTTTTTTTTTTTTTTTTCTTTTTTTTCAAATTTGTTACCTATAATAAAATTCTTTTTTTCGAAAAATCATATGTGATTTGTGTGACAGGAAAATTGCGTAAAAAACTCATTTCAAGTAGATCAAAGGATAAAAAAAACTTTTCATTGTAATATATGCATTTAATTTTGATAATGCAAAACCCAACGTGTAAATTTAATTTTAATTTTAATTAAAGGAATGGTCTTAGCATGCGCATAATATTTTAAATATTATTTGTTCTTTCGTTAGATAATATGACTAACCTTTTCTTTTTTTTTTTTTTAAAAAAAAAAAAAACAATAATAAATAAAAATTAAATTTCGCTAAATGCCGTGGGCTTATTGCATTTGCGTGCTTAAATTGAAATTTCTTGGGGTTATTGTTTTTAAACATACGCCGGTTAATGTAAATGATCGCTTAGTAAAGACCAATAAACACATGTAAACATCGTTATCTGTTTGCATTGACGGCATTCTTTGCTTTTAATACGACAAATAACTTTGGTAATTAAATTAATTAAATTAATTTATATAAGCGATTAATAACCATAATAGGAAACATTTACTCCGAGAGATAAGATAACGATTGATCTGATATGATATATTTGACGGTTTGTTTTGATAAACAGCATAGCATATAAAACATGTTGTTATATTGATTACGAATGAATATTTATTTTGTAATTTTTTTTATTTGGCGCTTTATCTTGCGTCTGTTGGTTCTTTTTGTTATCAATGATTAAATTCATGATTTATTCATAATTGTTAATGATTTTCTAAGCACTAAACAAGTCCGAAACAAAACGCGAGAAAGATAACAAATTTTTACCATATTCATTTTAAAAGAGAATTCATTAGAGAAAAAAAAAAACAAACAAATCTCTCATTCATTATTGAATATTCATTTCTTATCTTATCTTTCTGCATGGTCATACAATCAATTTGTAACACTTTGATAAGATTTTATTGCATAATATTTATTAAGTTATGGTACGTCAGAGTGCATATAGATAACGATTATTATTATTATTTATTAATTAAATTGATAGAAAAGAAAGAAAAAAAAAAAAAAAAAAAAATAATAATAATAATATAATAATAAAAATAAAAAAAAAAAAAAAAATAAAAATTTTTTTTTTATACATACAATTTAATCCGCACGTGAAATAGAAACGAAGGAAAAGCCCAGCCTTTTGACCTTTATTTGGTTTAGCAAAAGACATCAACGAGAGGTATCACGTTAACCACGAATCAACCACATGGTGGTGACATGTGACGATTACATTTTACCATTTAATTAATTATTATTATTGTTATTGTTGTTATTATTATTATTTTAAACCACCTGTTTTTTTCCTGATACCAAATTTTTGAGAACAGGTATTTTCCGTCCGTGGCTATATTCATTTCATTGTGCATTCTTTTCAAATTACACGGACAAAAAAAAAATTGGGTGATATTCGTTATTGAACTAACCGAATTTGGGGAAATTAAGTGTTTATTTATTAAGTAACACCAAACATTTTAAACAGGTTTTTCATTAAAATTAAAAATTATCGTATAGTAAATTTTAAGAAAATCCGCAATTTTCTTAGTGTCACATTTCATTACGTTCATTGAAAAAAAAAAAAAAAAAAAAAAAAAAAAAAAATTTTTTTTTGTAATTTTGAAATACATAACATATACGTATATAAATTAATTTTGATGCCATATTTTATTTTTTTTATTTTATTTTTTTTTTTTTTGAATGAAAATCACGTCAAATTATAATAAAAACTATTCTATATTTATTATATTATGTATCAATGTGTAAAGACGCACCGGCCTCAAACTATTATTTTTTAATATTTCCATATTCAGTTATACGGAATATATAGAAAAATAGAATAAACCTTACAAAATTTTTTTTTTACCCCAACGTGATTTTTTTTTAGAATTTTTCTTTGTGTTCAAACAAATCTAATAAGGAAGTTGGAAAAGAATAGTAGGAAAAAAGGCGCAAACCTATCTTCAACTTTATTTTCTCCTGTCACTCACCGTTGATCATTTACTCAATTTGGAAGGTGCGTATTCTTATGTTTTTAGGTAGTGTAACTTCCCTGCTTTTACCTCTTTGTTGCATTTCAAATGTTAATGTTGAACAAAAAAAATTTTTTTTTTTTTTCAATATTAAAATTTCATAAGCAATAACAAATCGGCGTCCTCTTGTTTACTCTTGTACAAATAAAGAACTTTCTCCAAACAATTTAATTATTAACCGAAGAAAAAAAAAAAAAAAAAAAAAAAAGGTTTAATAATCGTAAAATATTTTAGGAAAAAAAATAACTGTTTATTTTTAACAAGAATGGTTACAAGATTTTTTTCTTACAAAATTTCCCCCCCACATTTAACTAATAGAACGTTTTATTAAATTAAAGAAATTATTGGACTCTAAAATGTCTGGCGTTATATTTCGCCTGCTTTAGGGGTTTTGTTTAACCTTTTTTCTGCGGTTGGATACCCCTCTTTTGTTTCATAAAGGAATTTTTTTTTTTTTTTAAAAAAAAAAAATATATTTAGAAAAAACGCCGCGTAAAAAAATTATAAATTAAAAAAATTGTTGGGTGGTCAATCATTGAATATCGTTTATATTATATAATTATGGAAAAGTATGTATATGATGTGTAATGATACTCTCATTGTTTTTTATCTGGTGATGACTTTTATTTTTTTGACGTTATTAAATAACGGATTAATGTTTGGTAGAATTTTGAGGTTTCTCCGTTCGCCCAAAAATTTATTTGAATTGTAATACCGTATATCCTGTTTTATTATACGGAAATTCCTTTGTTACTCCCGAGCAATTGAAAGAAATTATTTATAATAGATAAGAAAAAAAAAAAAAAAAATCGGCTTAGCAAATCCCGTTAAAAAAAAAAGAAACCAAAATAAATAAAAAAAAAAAAAAATTTTTTTTCAAAAAAAAAAAAAAAAAAAAAAATTTTTTTTAAAAAAAAAAAAAAAAAAAAAATTATTTTTTTTTTTAAAACAATAGTAAAATATCACTGTACTTCTAACTTATGTGGTGCAACGACTGAATCGGGAAGAAACGGCCCTCAAAAAGAAAAAATAGAGTTAGTTCGCCGTAGAAAATCGTCTTAGTTATCTTATCTCGCAGTGTCGTACAAACTTTAAGGAGCAACAATTTTTTTTATTCTAGGTAACAAAAAAAAAAATTAATTCAATTGGATTCTGACAGCGAGAATCCTTCCATAAATGGTTTATCAAAAGAATCGCATTGCATGACTATTACATAGTGGGCTTAAATAATAACATTCTTTTCTTTTACATTCGCTTTAATGTTTTAAAGTCTGTGTGGCCATTGCCGTTGTGTGATAATAAGAATTTTTGTTATTAGGATAAGCCTTTGGCTGAAAAAAAAAAGGTAATCGCCAAGTTTTTTTTTTGGGAGAAAACTTTTTTCCCTCTTATAAAATATTTGGTTTAGTTTCAATACTTGTGATAATTCTAATTTATATTGTGACGACAAAAACATTCCAAGTCAGGTGAATATGCTCGTGAATGATAACTACTGCGTCAAAAAAAAACAAATAATGTGAAATTTAAAAAATGTGCTTAAATTGAGAAATCATTATTTTTCTTCATCCATAAAGTCTGAAATCCACGTCTATAAAAAACGACGAAATAATAATAATAACAATAATAATGTTTCTTATAATAATGTCTTTTTACATATTCTATTAGAATTTAGGAAGTTTTTGCTGTATGCAGCATGTGCAAATGACATTTCCAAAAAAAAAAAAAATTATTTTTTCATTTTTTTTTTTTTTTATTTTTCCCAAAAAAAAAGGTGATATCATACTGAGTTACTATATATTACACTGAGTTTAAGATTTCGAGGTTTCTAATTGGCAATTCTACCAACACTCATTTTTATTGGTTCAACTAAAAAAAAATATACTATTCTAAGCCAGCCTCTTTCAATCATTTTGAAATGATTTATACTAGTATAGTATTATGTATTCCGAATAAGTCCGTAATTCTTTTGTGTTACGAAGAGTTAATTTTTTTTTCTTATAAAAATACGCTTCAAGCCTTTGCAAGTTTTCCTCCTCAGCCTGGAACTAAAAAATTCGGCTTTAGCAAAAGAGTAAGTAGAAATCTTACTAAGAATAATAAAAAAAAATTTACGCGAAAATACTTTCTTCTTGCCTGAAGACAAAAATATATTGGAAAAAGTATTGTTATATTTCTGAAATCGCTACATAAACACGCTTGTTTTTTTTTTTATTTCAAGAAAAAATTTTTTTTTTTTTTTTTTTTTTTTTTTAACAAAATTATATATATATATTTTTTTCTTTTTTTTTCCTCTTAAAAAACTCTTTCTTTTATCTAATTGTAGATAACATGTTTCTTTTATAACTCCTTTATTATTTAATTATTTAAAGAGAAAGCGAAGCTTTTTTTTAATTATTTAATTATTGTTTTTTTTATTTATTACAAAACAATGAATTATTTTTACATGCACAACGGCAATCACGTTGGAACCGATGTCGATTGAACCGCAAATTTTTTTATAATTATTATTAAATTTTTTTTTTTTAACAACCATTACACAATATTATAAATATTTTATTAGCGCCAGAGAAATTTTCGCTTCAAAAAACAACACAATCAAGCGATATCAATTAGTTGCATACCATAGCAAAAAAAAAAAAAAAAGAAGAAAAAATTTATTTATATTGAGCATAGAGCCACATAGTTTTTTTTTATTCTCATATAGTTGGTCACATTTATATTGAAAAAAAAAAACGCAAATCGCCTAAAAAGAATCATTCCTAATTTCCTTTTCTTTTTTTGTTAAACAATCACTTTTTATTATTTTCCACAAAACTATCCAATCGTCAATTTCAACAATACTACCTACAATGGGACCTAATCATATTATGATGAACGTCGATAGCGCTTTTTTCTACGCACCAAATCTTTCAGGCGCCTACGAAACAGTTCCAGAGTCGCCCGATAACAAGGTTTTGCAGGTGCAAATTCCTAACTATCAGATGATAAATACATCTATCGTTGAGTCTATGCCAGATAACGATATCATGTCGTCTCTTGCTCTTACGAACGGAATGACCACCGAACAAAAATTTCAGTGGTTATTAAACGGTCCTTTAGCTTCAGCTCCTGTAATGCAACAAATATCAACTCCACTTGATGAATCTTTTATGATGGATGAAGCTCTATTTGATCCTTCTGATGTTATGCTAGGCAGCCCTACAGAAGATAAAATGTCGCCTTCTTGTTTAGACTCCCCAGTAAACTCGAATTTTGGCGAGAGCGAAAGTCCTGAGATGATGAGTGGTACTTTTGATGACAACGTCCTTTTAGATGAATTAAATAATTCTTTGGATTTCTTTGCTGACGGTTTTCCTTCCTTAGCTGAAGCTAACGCTTTGGCTATGGTTTCACCTACTATACAATGTCATTCAACTTCATCTCGAAATAATAGGAAAGTTAAACAGAAAGATGAAATTGAAGCTTATATTAAGCTTGAACCCGATAATGAACAACAAAATTCACAATCTTCAAGCAGTAAGTATCCGACGGATTTTATGTTTCTTTCGGGAATAGTGATTATTGATTTTATAAAAATAATTTTGTTTATTTATTTATTTTATTTTTTATTTTTATTTTTATTTTTATTTTTTTTTTTTACAAATTTAGGCGATACTTCACGCCATGAATCAGACTCATCTCCTATTAATTCAACATCGTCTCATACTTCACCTTTCACTTCACCACCACCTTCACCCGTTCAGCCAACAAATACATCATCATCATCAGTGACAACAACAGTCGTCGCTCCTTCAGCTGTTAATCCACCACCACCATCTCAAAAATCAAAATCAACTACAACTAAGAAACATACTAGTTCAAAACCACCTCGCAATCTTGAATGTTATAATTGCGGTGTTAACAAGACCCCTCTTTGGCGTCGAACTCCTGATAGGATGCATTCTTTATGCAATGCGTGTGGTTTATATTATAAACAATATAATACTCACCGTCCTTTGCATATCAGAAATAAGCCAAGTTCTAATACCGGACCTTATACCCTTCCGGCTTCAAGAAAGAACACAGCTTCTAGCACATCGAGTGAAGTTTCAGTTCAACAACAGGTTCAACCGCAGTCACAGCCTCAACATCAACATCAGCCTCAAGTTCAACCCCAACCCCAACATCAACCTCAACAGGTTGTTACTACTGTTGTACCTGCAGCGACCGAAGCACCGATTCGTTGTGTTAACTGTGCTCAAACTCAAACACCATTATGGAGAAAGAACGAGAAAGGTCAACCTATTTGTAATGCTTGTGGCTTGTATGCTAAATTGCATAACAGAGATCGTCCTGTCGCTATGCGAAAGGCCAAAATTCAACGTCGTCGTCGTGATTGGGGTGCTGCAAATGGAAATCCAAATGGTAGCCTTGATGGCTCAGGATCAGAATCTTTGGACTCGAATCCACAAAGTCCAACTACACCTCAACATCTTACAATTCAAACACTTTTGCCAGGTCAACGACCAATTATGCCTTTAATGATCCCTCAATCACAACTTGTGTCTTCACCTGTTTCAATGGTGCCGCAAGCTACTATTCATCAACAGCAAACTTATACAACAACAGTACCCTATATGCCTCCACAATTCGATTTTGATGATTCTCGATTTAAGGCATTGGTTGGTAAGATGTCACGAAAACAAGTTGAAGGTTTTCTTGGTGTTTTGGAACGAAGGTGTGATATCTTGAAACAGGTTTTATCTGAAGATCATGAATGTTGAATTATAAGAAAGGATCGTTTCATTATGGCTTGATTGCTTGAATTTAGAAAAATTTAAGAATAATAATAAAAGAGAAAAAAAAAGAAAAATAGAAAAAAAAAATATAGAAAACATGGTGTAGATATGTAGATATTTTTTTTTCTTTTTTCTTTTTTCTTTTTTTTAAAAGCATTTTCACGAACAATTTTATTTTATTTTATTTTTTCTTACAAATTATTCCATTAGCGAAGCAATTTTTTTTTTTTTTTTTATTTACGTATAAAATATATATATTATGAAGTTAAGATTAAAGATTTATACGGTGTATAGCAAATTATTATTTTTTCTTTTTTAAAAAAAAAAAAACTTGTATGTCTTTTTTTTATAAATATATACTTGCATTTTTTTCTTCCCTTCTTGATTGTAAATTTTTTTTTCCTTCCAAATATTTAATGCTTAGGTGAACAAATCATTTCTTAAGATTTATTTACTCAAGCATTTTTTTTTGAATTCATTTTTTTCTTTTTCTTCTTGCATGTAGTTATTTCTTTTCTTTTCAGTATATTTCAAATTATATAAATCAAATTCATTTTCTTTTCCTTTCTTCCACACCACCACATCATCACCTTTACTTGTTGATGTAAATTTCAACCAAAAAGACTAAAAATACAAAAAGTAAATATAATTTCAAAAAAAGATGAAAAATTTTAAGTTATTTAATTTATTTTTTTTTTCAAGTGAAATTTCATCCGCACTTAATAAAATAAATCTCCTTTAATTACGAAAAATTCACGTGAAGTTTGATTAAATTAAAATTCGTAATACTTGATAATTCGGGCCAGAATTAGAAAAGTCCATATTTATCATTGAATACTTGATTTATTAATCTAATGAAATTTATCCTTATTAAATAAATTTGTAAGTTTTATATTTAACATATATTATACTCTTAATTAAAGGCCAGTTCAAATTAAAATCACAAATAAATTATTATAATTTTAATTTTATAGTTTTATAATATAAAAATTTTATGATAATCTGGTTTTTAATTTTTTTTTTTCAATTTTTAAAAAACAATAAAAACTAATTTGATCAGAATATAAAATCCAATTTTATCATTAATTATAAACAAAATTTTAATTTTTTTTAATATTAAATAAAAAAATCTATTAAAAAACTTTTTATTTATAATTAATTCATAATCTATATAAAAAAATAAAAAATTTAATTATTAAAATTAGAATTAAGTTATATATAATAAAATATAAAATCATTACAAATTAAAGTACTAATTTTTTTTTAAATTTAATGTAAAAACTAAAATCATTATCGCTATTTTCAAATTACTGTGATCAGCGGCTTTTTTTTATATAAATAAAAATTGATTTTAGATTACACAAATTAAAATCATTTTTTACTATAAATATCACAGACATCATTTGATCTGTGTAATGCTAAGCCACCATTATACAAACTTTACTAATATTTTTTTTATCGTTCATCCTTTTTTACTACTATAGTTTATAAACTGATTCCTCCGATTTCTAGAGAACGATTCCTAAAAACCAATTCCTAAAAACTGATTCCTAACGATTCTAAAAGTTCACTACTAAGTAACAGGTAATATTTTTTTTATTTTATTAGTTTTTTTTTTCTTTTTTTTCATTTCTTTCCTTTTTTTTTTATTTCTAACTATTTTTTTTTATTTAGATCTTTAGTTTTTAATAAATAAAAAAACACATTATAAAACATCTTATAAACATAATAAAGAATGTTAAAGGCGTCAAGTTTAGTGTTTTTTAAGAAAAATATTTATAAAAAGTATTTTTTGTATGTGTTTAATAAGAGTATTTTTGATAAATTAATTGTTTTCAGTTGTTTCAGCTATTTTCGGTATTTTTTTTTTAATTGATCGATAAATCACCTGATCACAGCAATTCGAAAACAGCGATAATATAAAAATAGTTAAAATATTTTTTTTTAAATAACAAATATTCTAAATCAGTCAAATGATCTGAATTTATTTTACTTAGAAATTTTTTTTTAAAAAAAAATTTTTTTTCTAATATTTATTTTAAATTTTCAATTATTAAAAATAACTTTTTATAATTATAAGTTTAAAAGTAAAAAATCTATTACTTATAATATTAAAAATAAGCATTTTTTTTTAAATTTATAAGTAAATCATTTTTAGTGCTTAAAAAATTTATCAGATTTTTAATAAAAAGTATATAATTTTATATTAATAAATTTAATTTTTATATATTTTAATTTATATTATTATATAATTAACCTTAATTTTTAATATCAAACTCTTTATTTTATATATAAATTATAAATTAA
Organism: Rhizophagus clarus; assembly: GCA_015698045.1. Lineage (NCBI taxonomy): Eukaryota > Fungi > Glomeromycota > Glomeromycetes > Glomerales > Glomeraceae > Rhizophagus > Rhizophagus clarus. The sequence goes on along the minus strand of BLAL01000252.1, from coordinate 289,276 downwards.
ATATTTAAATTCCCTATATATTAAAATATTAATAAAATTTAAATAAAATTAAATCTAAAATTATAAAATATTTTATTAAATTTTATTTGTTATAGTGGCTATTACTTATAAATGCCAATAATTTAAAATTTGCAATCTTATTTATTTATATTATATATATTATATAATCTATTTTTTAAAGTATTTTGTTAAAGAGTTTAATTATTTTCCGCATCTGCTAAGATTGCTGAGTGAAATTAAGTAGTTTAGCAAACTGTCTAAATGTCAAAAGGATAAAACTTGACAAAACTATATTAAAATATTAGTAAAAAATTAGCAAAACTTGACAAATATCAAAACTTATAGTAAATCATATTAAATAGTGAAACAATAGTAAAGTATTATTAAAATTAGTTTAAGTAGGCAATCTTAACACCTGCGATACATTGCACCCTTTTTGTTATTTGTATTACACCCCTTTTCTTTTCATTTTTTTTATATATATTCTGAAGACTTAAGTTTTTTCAGTTGTAAAAACTCTATTTTTCACACTTCTAGTTAAATGTCACATGTTTAATTTTACCTGGTATTACCATAATTTTGCTCAGAGTGTTCAGGGTGTGATGTATTGCAGATGCAAAAAAAAAATAAAATCCTTTGTTAAAATATAATAATTATCACATAATTAACAAATTTTTTTTTATTATATTATATGGAATTTTTATGGATTTTTATGGAATTTTATAAAATCTTAAAAATTCCATAAAAATTAAACTAAAATTTTATATTTTTATTATTATTATTTATTAAAATTATCAAACTTTAACCTATAATTTTAATTAAAATTTTTATTAAATTTATTAAAATAAACTAATAGAAATATTTAATACATGTTATTTTATCATTTTATTAGTTTAATTTTTTCTTTTTACTATTTAATTTACAATTTATAAAAGTTTGTAATCATATAATATTATTATTATTTATAAATAATAGCTATCATACTAAATTTAAAAATTAATTTTATTATAATTTAATTTAAATAATTAAAATTTAAAATAATACTATTACTATATATTACAAATCATAGTATCTTGCAAATTTCTGAGTATTGATCTTGTATTACTATATCAATAACTCAAATTTTATTATAAATAAAATGTATTTAAAAGATTGTATAGTAACTAGAAAATTACTTTTACATAATATCTGAATAAAATTAGATTTATTAAATAATAAAATCAATAAAAAATAGAACTTTTTGTCAGGTAAAAGAGTGAGGAATACTATGCATAAAGGAATACTATGCATAGAGCAATACTATGACTTATTATATATAGTAAATTTTATTAAAAATTAATATTTTTTTTTAAAGTATTTATTATATATAATATATTATATATAAAGAAAATTTATTTTTTAAAGCAAATAAATAAATAAATTATAAAATAAATATATAATATAAATATTAATTATTTAATATAAATATAATCTATTTATATAATAGAGTTAAATAATATAAAGTTAATAACTATTATATGTATATTAAAAATAGAGTAAATTTATTTAACGCACTCTATGTTGTAACGCACCCTTCTATCATGTGATAAATTTTATTGGTTGCAGTTTAATTTAGATTATCATTAAGAATTAAAATAATTAGCTAAAATTTATTGTACAAAAAAAATAACAAAATTTATATATTAAACTATGACTTTATTCCTTTAAACTCTGTTTATCAAAGATAATATTTTTTACAATTATTTATCTTTAACATAACTAGTAATGATAATAATGATACAAAAAAAGGAAGCCTAATAATTATGATAATAAGAGAAAGAAATAATGAAAATAATATTAGAAACAAATAATTGGAGATAACGAAGATGATAGAAGACAAAAAATATAGTAAAAAAAAAGAAAGATAGTGAAAAGAAGAGGGAAAAAATGCAAAAATAAAAGGAACAGGATCAAAAACAAAAGGAAATAAAGACAAAATGAAAGGAAATAGAAATAAAAATAAAAAGATAATGGGAGAGGCAAAAAAAAGAAAAGATGACAAGAAGGGAACAAAAAAATGAAAGGATGACAAAAGGGAGATGAACAAAATGAAAGGATGATGAAAAATGAAGAGATGATAAGAAAGGAATGAAAAGATAAAAAGATAATGAGGAGAAATAAAAAGATAATAAGAATAAAATAATGATAAAAACAAAACAATGATAAAAACAAAATAATAAGGATGAAATGATAATCAATGATGAAAACAAAATGATAATTGATGGTGAAGACAAAACGATAATTGATAATGAGGATGGATGAAATAATAATCAATGATAAGGACAGATAAAACAATAATTGATGATAAGGATGAAATAATAATTGATGATGAAGACAAAATGATGATTGATGAGGATGAAATAATGATGAGGACAAAATGGTGATAAGGATGAAATGATTATGAGAATGAAAGAAAAAAGAAGTGATAATAAAAAAGAAGAAAGTAAATAAAAATGAAAAGAAAAGAGAATAAATTAATGAAAGATAAATCATAAAAAGAAGAAAAATAGTTAGTAAAAATAAAATATGAAAACAAAATTGAAAAAAAAGATAAGAAAAAATGCCATACCTTATTTGCAAAACTAAGATCTAAAAAAAAAGGAGGCGAAATGATGATGATAAAATGAAATCGAGAATAGATATATGAAACAATAATCGATGATAAGGACAGACAAAATGATAATTGATAATAAGGATGAAATGATAATTGATGATAAAGATGAAACGATGATTGATAAGGATAAAACAACAATGAGAACAAAATGGTGATAAGAATGAAACAATTATGAGAATGAAAGGAAAAAGGAGCAATAATGAAAAAAAAGAAAGTAAATGAAAATAAAAAAAAAGACGAATAAATTAACAAAAGATAAATTATAAAAAGAAAAAAAAATAGTTAATAAAAATGAAATATGAAAATAAAATTGAAAAAAGATAAGAAAAAAATGCCATACCTGAAATGCCTTTGGAGACATCTGGAAATGAAAAGGTAAGGGTTGTTTCTTTTTTTTCATTAATCTTGTTTAAGAATATTCTCTAACGTTCCTCTATTATCTTTTTTTTTATAGAAGTACCCCCTGGAGACTTCTGGAGACAAAAAGGTAAGGTTTATTTCTTTTTTTTCATTAATTTTGTTTAAGAACATTTCTAACATTTTTTTATTGGTTTTTTTTATAGGAACGCTTCTTAGAGACAAAATGAAAAGTTGCAACGCGCTTAACAGCTTATGATTATTTTGATTATTTGATAAATAAATAAAAACAATTAAACACGTGATAAGGGATGCGTTATAACGTAGGGATGTGTTAAATAAATTATTTCTTAAAAATATTTAATTTTATTTTATTAATTATATAATTTTATTGAAATTTAATATTTATTACTATTTTTAAAATAATGTAATTTTCAATCAAAAAATACATATATAAATAAAAATCAATTAAAAAAAATTCATTATAAACTTTAAATATTTTTTATTTTTTTTGATGTTAAAAACATATAAATCATTTATTAAGTAAAGATAGAATTCTAACTAATATAAATACTTCTAGTTATAAGATCAATTTGATCAGCTGCCAATATTGAGACATAATAAAATTAATTAATATACTATCAAAATAAAATTAACAAAAATAAAAATAAAAATAAAAAATAAAATAAAAAATCAAACATAAAAATAAAAATAAAACTAAAAATAAAAATAAAAATAAAATAAAATAATTTAAAACAATCACTATTTAACATAAATTAATAAATTTAAATAAATATTAAATTAAATACTAATTAAAATAACCAAATAATTCATGATGTTAGTTCCTACTTAATAAATAGCACTCTTATATAAACTTCATCACTCTTTATTAAGAAATGTATTCTTGAGAAATATTTTGATTTTAGATAACATGTATATGATTGAAAGTCAGAAATTGACTCTAAAAATTTTAATGAATTCAATAATGGAGTTTCAAACTAAAGAGATTGCAGCTGCCTTCTATTTAGCTTTTGCATCAGATGGTAGTGGGAGAGGTATCAGAGTAAATTAATGTGAATTGTTATAAATCTTGCATTTATTTTAGGACTCAATCATAGCTGGATCAGTATTTTGTACAGTCAACTCTCTTTATAATTACCTCTGTTATAGTCACATTATTCTATATAAATATATAGTCACCTTAGTTGACTATCACATCTTTTTTTAAAAATTTTATATATATGTGATTATAAAAAGATATGAGTAAATCTAATTGTAACAATTTGTTACAAATATTATTTGTAACAATTTAATTAGTGCATTTTTATTGATTAATTTAAATCATATGACATTACACAAATCCAAAAAAAAAAATTTTTGTTTCCAGAAAAATGAAAAATTTTATTACATAAGATTACACTGACTTTCCAAAAGGAAATTTCTTTACCAATCACTTGATGAAAAAAAGGTTTTTGTTAAATAAGTCAAAAATGACATTCAAAATTATCTTTGTCATTCTAAGCAAACTTGCTGAGAAAGTAAAAATACATTTATTATAATATTTTTTAAAAGTTTATAAAATATAAACTTTTTTATAATTTTTTTTTTTAAGGTTGTTACAAATAATATTTGTAATAGGTTATTACAAATACATTTATTCAAAAGATATTTATTAAAATATAATTATTCTATGATCTAATGATCAGATTTTAATGATCTTTAGCTTATTAGGTTCATCTCATTAAAAGGAATCAGATGGTAGTAATTTTATAATGATTGGATTAATATTGACTAAGTAATCCAATTTTAAATATCAAATCAGCATTTTATATATATAAAATTCATATAATATTTAATATTTTTAATTTTATTTTAATTACTATGGATTCTAGTGACTAGATTTTAATGAACTTAGGCTTATTAGAATTGTCTCATCAAGAAAAAACTAATGATAATAATTTTATAATGATTGGATTAATATTGACAGAGAAATTTAATTTTAAAAACCAGATCAACATTTTTTATATGTAAAATTTGTATAATATTAAATATTTTGACTGTATTTTAATTATTACAGGTTCTAGTTTTGGAGGTTGGAGGTATTGGAATGTTGATCAGTATTTTGGTGGTTTGGTATAATTTTCTTTTTTAGGATTTTGTTTGTTGATTCATATAAGAGGAGGGGAATATGCATGGTTGGATGATTTGTTTTAAATTTTGCTAACACGTGTTGATTTCTAGTTGGGCTAGTCAAAGTTATGTAAGAGGTGTGATACTAATTACTTTTAATTTTACTCTTGATGTATCTGCGCTAATTAAAGGTTGAATACTAGTTGGTTTTGACTTCTTCCAGATTCAGTCTCAGCATCGTGAATGTGCATCACTTGGGTAAGGTGGTAATTGCTTAATGTTGTACTTTGTAAGGATTATAGGGAAGAGTGAGATTTCTTGTATGTGTATTGCTCTTACATTAGCATATGATAATACTGGCCATTTGGAAAAAATTATGGGACACATTTGATCTTGCTGGACTTGGTCAGGTGGACTTGTGTAATAGATTTACATAAGATGGAGTGTGTTGTAGTTGTATATTAGATGGCTTTGTCTTATCTGTTACTTAACTATATTTTTTGTATTGATTTTTTGCCTTTTTTTTAATAAATAGCCAAGTATAGCCTTTAACTATAAAAAAAAATTTAATGATCATAAGCTTATTAAAATCATCTTATCAAGAAGAATCTAATGGTTATAAATCCATAATAATTAAAATAATATTAACAAAATTATTGTGATGTGAATATTTAACCAAATTATAACAATTTATAATTCTGGCTAAAATTACTAATTTAATTATAAGATTTTATTGTTTATAATCACATTTCATTATAATTGCTAAATATAAACTATCTTAAGTGTGTGATTATAGAAAGAATTGACTATATAGCCAATATATTGGTCATAATAATTCAAACCTTAAGTTCAGAAATATATATTTTTGTTGTAGCGTGGTTATTTAAATGTGTTCTACATAAACAACTAATGCCAATTGTTGAAAATGACAAAAATCTTAAAAATAAGACAGAAAATTATATATATATAATCTATAATAATATATTGATTTATTTCTTTATTACTAAGCATCAAGTTGATAGCATGACTTACTTCTTATTTTATTGTACTCTATCATTTGCAATAGTACTATAAATTTAAACATTTTTTTAAAATTAGAATTATATTAATATTAACTAATTACTAAATAAAAAAAAAAATAATTTACTAAAGGCAATAATATATATTAGCTAATATTTTAAAGAAAGGGGGGTTAGGGTTCTACAAAAAATCTGATTTGATTAGATCTGATTCAGATCTAATCCAGTCAGATTTGAATTAGATTATAGTATTATCAGGGTTGGGAAATTTATATGTACTAGATAAAATTTGATGCTGTACTTATACTGTACTGTACTAAATTTTATATTAATTACTATGTGTACTAATTGTACTAAACTGTACTAAACTGTACTAACTGTACTAATTTCCCAACCCTGATATTATAATCTGCAGATCAAATTTGGATTCCAAATTTGAATCTGAAGTTCAGATTCAAATTTGAAATTGTATAATCTGAATCTGTCAAATTAAATCCAGATCAGATCTGCCAGATCTGGATCAGATCATAAGATCTATTAATCCAGGCATTTTTGTTTATAAAATTGCAAAAGAAAATGCCAGAACAGATAATTCTAGCGTTTTATATATATGAAGTTGCAAAAAAAATGCCAGAATAAATAGTTCCAGTGTTTTTATATACCAAGTTGCAAAAAACAAATATCAGAATAGGCAGGTCTACATTTTATTTATAAAATTTTAAAAAAAATGCTGAAACAGAATCACAACCTATTAAACATGCCAAAATAGCAGTTTTTTACATTACTTTATGGAAAAAAATACTGAAATCAGCATTTTTTTTTGAATAACACTGTTTTTTAATGAAAAAAACGTTAAATTATTTTTTAAATAAACAATTTAGGTAAATTGTTTTGTTTTATTAAACGATTTAGAAAAAATCTGTTAAAATTGTTTTTTATTTATTAAAACAATTTTTAAAAGAAACGTTGATATCATTTTTTTATTAAACGATTTTAAAAAAAAGTAAAATCATTTTTTTTGTTAAACGATTTTAAAAAGCGTAAAATCATTTAAAAATCATTTTTTTATTAAACAATTTTTTTAAAAAAAAAGTTAAAATTATTTTTTATTAAACGATTTTAAAAAAGCATAAAATTGTTTTTTATTAAAACAATTTTTTTAAAAAATACATACTTTTATTAAAACAATTTTAAAAAAAACGTAAAATCATTTTTTTATTAAATGATTCTAAAAAAACTGTTAAAATCATTTTTTTATTAAAACAATTTTAAAAAGAACTGTTAAAGTCATTCTTTCATTAAAATGATTTTAAAAAAAATATAAAATCATTTTTTTTTATTAAACAATTTTAAAAGAATGTAAAATCATTTTTTTATTAAACCAATTTTAAAAAAAACTGTTAAAAATTGTTTTTTTATTAAAATGATCTTAAAAAAAACTGTTAAAAATCATTTTTTTATTAAAATGATCTTAAAAAAAACTGTTAAAAATCATTTTTTTTTGTTAAAATGATTTTAAAAAAACTGTTAAAAATCATTTTTTTATTAAAACAATTTTAAAAAAAACTGTTAAAAATCATTTTTTTATTAAAATGATCTTAAAAAAAACTGTTAAAAATCATTTTTTTTTGTTAAAATGATTTTAAAAAAACTGTTAAAAATCATTTTTTTATTAAAACGATTTTAAAAAAAACTGTTAAAAATCATTTTTTTATTAAAACGATTTTAAAAAAAACTGTTAAAAATCATTTTTTTATTAAAACGATTTTAAAAAAAACTGTTAAAAATCATTTTTTTATTAAAACGATTTTAAAAAAAACTGTTAAAAATCATTTTTTTATTAAAACGATTTTAAAAAAAACTGTTAAAAATCATTTTTTTATTAAAATGATTTTTAAAAAATACATTAAAAATCGTTCTTTTATTAAAATGATTTTTAAAAAAAAACATAGAATCATTTTTTTATTAACTGTTAACAATTTTAAAAAAGCGTAAAATCATTTTTTTTATTGTTAAGTAAATCTGAATTTGGTCAGATTCAGATTAAATTCAAGTCAGATTCAGATTAAACTCAAATCAGATCCAGATTTTAAATTTAGATCTGCGGATCAAATTCAGATTTCAAATATATATCTAAATTTCAGATCTGGATTTAAAATTGATAGATCTGAATCTATCAGATTAAATTTAAATCTAGTAAAATCTGATCTGATCTGATCCGTGCAGAACCCTAATTAGTATATTATAAGATAAATATAAAAAACTATTTTGAAAAATATTATATTATATTAATATGTATTTAAAAAATGATTTTTATAATTATCTTATAATATATTAAATTAATTTAATGATTTTTTTTTATTTTTAAAAAAGCATTAAAAACTACTAAATAATTTAATAGTTTATTGAAATCCAATTAATAAATTATAAAATAATTCAAAGAGTAAATTTATTTAACGCACCCTGCATTGTAACGCACCCTCCTATCATGTGATAAATTTTATTGATTACAGTTTAATTTAGATTATCGCTAAGAATTAAAATAATTAGCTAAAATTTATTGTACAAAAAAAATAACAAAATTTATATATTAAACTATGACTTTATTCCTTTAAACTCTGTTTATCAAAGATAATATTTTTTACAATTATTTATCTTTAACATAATTAGTAATGATAATAATGATACAAAAAAGAGAAACCTAACAATTATAATAATAAGAGAGAGAAATAATGGAAATAATATTAGAAACAAATAATTGGAGATAACGAAGATGATAGGAGACAAAAAATATAGTAAAAAAAAAGAAAGATAGTGAAAAAAAGAGGGAAAAAATACAAAAATAAAAGGAACAGAATCAAAAATAAAAGGAAATAGGGACAAAATGAAAGGGAATAGAAATGAAAATAAAAAGATAATGAGAGAGGCAAAAAAAAGAAAAGATGACAAGAAGGGGACAAAAAAATGAAAGGATGACAAAAGAGAGATGAACAAAATAAAAGGATAATGAAAAACGAAGAGATGATAAGAAAGTAATAAAAAGATGAAAAGATGATGAGGAAAAATGAAAAGATGCCAAAAATAAAATGATGATAAAAACAAAACAATAATAGGAATGAAATGATAAGGATGAAATGAAATTGATGATGAGAACAAAATGATAATTGATGATGAAGACGAAATGATAATTGGTGATGAGAATGGATATATGAAATAATAATCAATAATAAGGACAAACAAAATGATAATTGATGATAATGACAAAATGATAATTGATGATGAAGATGAAATAATAATTGATGAGGATGAAACAACGATGAAGACAAAATGGTAATAAGGATGAAACAATCGTGAGAATGAAAGGAAAAAGGAGCGATAATGAAAAAGAAAAAGGTGAATGAAAACAAAAGAAAAGGGAATAAATTAACGAAAGATAAACCATAAAAAGAAAAAAAGATAGTTAGTAAAAATAAAATATGAAAACAAAATTGAAAAAAAAGATAAGAAAAAACACCATACCTTGTTTACAAAACTAAGACCTAAAAAAAAGGAGGCAAAATGATGATGATGAAATGAAATCGATAATGAGAATGAAATAATAATTAATGATAAAGACGAAACAATGAAAACAGATGTATGAAACAATAATCAATGATAAGGACGAATAAAATGATAATTGATGATAAGGATAAAATGATAATTGATGATGAAGATGAAATGATGATTGATAAGGATGAAACAACAATGAGAACAAAATGGTGATAAGAATGAAATGATCATAAGAATAAAAGGAAAAAGGAGCAATAATGAAAAAGAAAAAAGTAAATGAAAATGAAAAGAAAAGGGGAATAAATTAATAAAAGATAAACCATAAAAAGAAGAAAAAATAGTTAATAAAAATGAAATATGAAAACGAAATTGAAAAAAAAACAAGAAAAAAATACCATACCTGAAATGCTCTCAGAGACATCTGGAAATGAAAAGGTAAGGGTTGTTTCTTTTTTTTTCATTAATCTCGTTTAAGAACATTCCCTAATGTTTCTCTATTGTCTTTTTTTTTTATAGAAGCATCCCCTGGAGACTTCTGAAGACAAAAAAGTAGGATTTATTTCTTTTTTTCATTAATTTTGTTTAAGAACATTTCTAACATTTTTTATTGGTTTTTTTTATAGGAACGCCTCTTGGAGACGAAATGATAAAATAATGAAAAATTGCAATGCGCTTAATGGCTTAAGATTATTTTGATTATTTGATAAATAAATAAAAATAATTAAATATGTGATAAGGGGGTGCGTTATAACAAAGGGGTGCGTTAAATAAATTATTCCTAATTTAAAATAATAATATTTTTTTACTTTAAATTTTTAGTAGCAAAATGCTAAGTTTAGGTAAATTAATAATTAATTAATGAATTATAAAATATTCATTTAATTTAAATTAAAAATTTAGTTTCAGTTTAGTTTAGTTTTTTGATTTAGACTTAAATTAAAATAAAATTAGTTCAGTTTTAGTTTTTTTATCAGTAAGTTTTTTAGTATGTGGATTTTTAAAGATTTTTAAAATTATTTTAAAATCTTTAAAGATTTTTTAAATTTAAAGTTTCTTTAAAAAAATTTTAGGATTCTTAGAATTTTTATAATTTGCTAATTTTCTTAAGGAATTTTAAACTTTTTATCTCTAGAATTTTTTAAATCATATATATTGTATGATTAAAATCTAAAAACTTTTTTCACATATTCTTTACAAAAAATTAAATAAATTTATTAATATATAAAATAAATCATATATATTATATGATTAAAATGAAATTTTTTTCACATATTTTTTACAAAAAATTAATATTCTTTCTTCTTTCTTTTAATTTATTATTCACTCTATTCTTTTTATTATTTGTTCTTTTTTTTGTTTTTTACTTGTTCTTATTTTTTCTCTATACCTATTTTTATTTTTTCCTTTTATTATAAGTATATACTATAAAAATTTTTTAAGAAAAAACTTTTAAGTTTATACGCATAGATATTTTTTTTATAAATGTCATGATAAAATATTATTATTAATGTTTCTTTCTTTCAACTCTTTGGATGTAACATTTCTGTAAATAATTTTTTTCTTTTATTTATTTTAATAAAATATTTATTAATATTTTATTTTATTTTTTCTCTTTTAATTAATTTTTAAGAAATTCCTATCATCTTCTTTTTTATAGATAGTTAACTTTTTGAAATATTATAACTCATAAAAAAAATCAATAAAAGAAATTAAAAAAAAAAATTATTAATAATTATTTTATAATAAAATATTTCTAACATTTTATTTTATTTTTTTTTATAGATGGTTGAGATCTTTAAAATATTGAAATGTGTGAAAAATTAGTAAAGGAAATTAATTTTTTTTAAAATTAATTCTTAATAAAATGTTTTTAACATTTTGTTATTTTATTCTTTTTTTAAATAACTAGTTCATTAAGTTTTAACAATTAATTTTTTAACAAAATGGTACTAATGTTTTAGTTTCACTTTTTTAAAATGGATTAATATAACTTCAAATCTTAAAAGCATAATATTTTGATATATATTAAATGTAAGTAAAAAAAAAAAAAATATATATATATATATTTTAAATTTTTGTTTTTTATATAATAAACATAACTAATTGTTTATTTAATTTTTTTTGTTTTAAGCTATCTTTAGATATAAAAATTTGGAAAGTAAAAAAAATATATATTTATATATATTTTAATTATACTTTTATATAATGAATATTTTATTAACTGTTTATTATGTTTTTTTTTTAAATAGTTCTTTAAATATTACATTAAAGTGTAATAAAAAAGAAAATTGTGGTAAGCATATATGAAATATACAAATAAGTAAAAAAAAATCAGTCTTGATTTTCTTTAATTTAAACAAATGTTACTAACTATTTGTTATTTTTTTAAGTAATTTTTTTTCAAGTTTTTGAATATTAGGAGCCAGCAAGTAAAATAAAATTTTTTTTTTTAAATTTAAGAAAAAATATTTATATTAATTATTTATGTTTCTTTGTTTAGGTATGTGAAATCTAAATATAAAATTAGCTTTTTTAGATGAATTTAAATATGCAAATTTCAGTATTATTTTAGTAGTAACTTTTTTTTTAATTTTCTTTTCATGTTTTTTTAGTAAAACTATTATTAACCTTCATTACTATTCTTTATTTTAGATGTTAGTTTTTTAGATCTTTAAAAGTAAAAATTTATACTGAAACTATATAAAGAAGATGATAATAATAATAATGATAATATTAATTATAAAACAGCAATTAAGATGATAATATGATAATAGAAAATCTAATGGTGAAAGTTATATAAAAATTTAAAATAATATATACAAAATTTGTAATACTTTAAAATAAATAAATGTAATAATTATAAATAAAATATTTAGTAATATTAAATTTTTTTAAATATTATCACTAAAAGATTTTTTAAACAATATTCCTAAGATTCTTTTTAATCTTTATTCTTTAAGGATTCCTTAAATTTTTTTTTAATAGGAAATCTTTAGCGATAAGAAAGATTTTTCAAGAATTCTTATTATATTACAGATTTTAGGATTTTTTAAGAATTTTAATCCCAAAAAACTTATTAATATGGGTTCTTTACTAAAAAAATGACCTTCTAAGAAATTTTTTAACTAAATTTTATTGTTAAGCTTATTTTAATCTATTAGCTTTGAAAAATAAAAAACTATAAAATCTCAATTTTTAGTAAAAAGTTCTCAAAAGGTCATTTTTCTAGTAAAGAACCTATATTATTAAAAATTAAATTGAATTAATTAGTTTAAAACTTTATTAATAATATAAATTGTAATAAATAAGTAATCTATTAGTACTTTAATTAAAAAATTTTAACAAAATTTAAAAATAATAAAAAATAATTGGAATTATTAACAATCACTGGAAATGTCTAGGGCTCTGATCGGTTTCAGTAATTACCGAACTGTACCGACCGGTTTCGGTATCGGAGCAGTTTCGGTTTTATGATTTATCGAACCGAAACTTTCAGTTTTGATATCGGTTTTGCGATTTACCAAACCAATTTACCGATAATAAAAACGTTTTTTTTTTATAAGAAAAACGTAAATAATGTAGTTAAAAAAAAACGTTGCGAAACGTTTTTTACATAAACGTTTAATATAAAAAATAACGATTCGCAACGTTATTTTTGCGGAACTTGTAAAAAATGTTGCGAAACGTTTTTTACATAAACGATTTGATAAAAAATAACGTTTCGCAACATTATTTTTGCGAAACTTGTAAAAAACGTTGTGAAACGTTTTTTACATAAACGATTTGATAAAAAAAATAACGTTTCGCAACATTATTTTTGCGGAACTTGTAAAAAACGTTGCGAAACGTTTTTTACATAAACAATTTATTATGAAAAATAACGATTCGCAACGTTATTTTTGCAAACATTGTAAAAAATGTTGCGAAACGTTTTTTACATAAACGTTCAATATAAAAAAAATAACGTTTCATAACGTTATTTTTGCGAAACTTGTAAAAAATGTTGCGAAACATTTTTTACATCGGAAATTTAATATAGAAAACAACGTTTTGCAACGTTATTTTCCTTTTTATTTAAAAACGTTGCGAAACGTTTTTATAAAACAATTTAATATAAAAAAAACGTCTCGCAACATTTTTTTTTGTCACTTTAATAAAAAACGTTGCGAAACGTTTTTTTTATGGATGATTTGATAAGAAAAAATCGTTTCGCAACTTTTTTTTTGCTAAACGTTGCGAAACATTTTTTTACTAAACTCGTTCGGTAAATTGGTTCGGTTTTCGGTAATTACCGATCAGTTTCGGTAATCATTAATACCGAACCGAACCGATCGGAGCCCTAGAAATGTCACATGCAGATCATTTTCATATTAAATTATCTTGCGTAATATCAATCGCATTACTTCATTTAGTAGTTAAACATTAAATTTTTTAATGTACTATACTTATACAAATTAAGAAATTGATAGATTATCATGTGTTCTATCAATTTCTATTCTTACTTTCTGATCTTGAATAATAAAATTTTTTTTATAACGTACGAAAAACTTTTCTTAAAAACACACTTTTTTCAAGATTGAAGTTGAGAAATAAAAAAATATGCAGGTTTAAAAATAAAAATATATGTAATTTTACGAGTAGAAAATGTTTTTCTAAGCTTGTAATAGCGGTTATTCAGGTAGTTTTTGTATAAAACATGAAAAACTAAAAAAAACACTATTTTTAAATATACATAAATTTTTAGAACGAAATTTCATCACCTTGATCAAAGTAAAGTACCTTTTATTGCTTAAGTAAAGTTGTTTAGCAAAATCCAAAATACTTGGATCTTAAATTTTATAAATATAGGTATAATATTTGAAAAAAAACTCACGTTTTTATAATGGAACTGACAACTAAATCTATTTTATATATTTAGAGCGTAATTTTAGTACATTGGCAAAATGAAATTGCTTACTGCGGCTTAAGTTATGTTGTTCAGAAGTATCAAAAATATTTATATTATAAATTTTTTAAGTATATAATAAACATTCATAGAGTAATATATATTTTACAAAACTGCACTAATTTTCAATTTCTAAATTTTTTTACATCTGTTTAGTGACTTCAGAGCGTAATTTCAATACTTTGATCAAAGTAAACTACTTTTTGTTGCTTAAGTAAAGTTGTTTAGGCAGATTAGATCTATTCGTGTCTTAAATTTTATAATACTATGATTAATATATATGGAGAAATTAATGTTTATATTTTCTTACTCATTTAGAAATTTTAGAGCATAATTTCAATACTTTAGTCAAAGTAAATTGCCTTTTATTGCTTAAGTAATATTATTCAGGAGGGTCTAAATTACTTGTATATCAAATTTTATAATGCGATGATTAATACTTATGGGAGAATTAGCATTTTTTGTAACGGTATTAATTTCTGATCTTTAATTATTTATTATTTTAATAAAGAAAATAAACTATTTTTAAATAAAGATTCAAATTGAATAATAAAGATTAAATGGGAATTTTTTTTTATAAAATTGTAAAGGCACTTAATAAGTTTATATTTTTGCTTTTAAATTAAAGTACTATATTATATAAATGTAATGCTATATTTGATCTATATTTTTTCAATATTAACTTAATTTAGGCCGAAATTACAAAGTTGGCCAGAATTAGCAAAATTTTGGCCAGAATTATAAATTATTGATCAGCAAATTTAACCAAACTTAATTAATTTTGGCCAACTTTAATTATATATATGTGCTATATATTTGAAAAGGATACTGTGCCACAAATTTTTTTTTGCTAACCTTAATAAAAAAAATTTGCCTTCTTTTTTTGTAATATTTCCAGTAACTGTTAAATAATTATTTTTACTAAAAATTTTTATTAAAATAAAAATTAATTTTTTATATACTAAACTTAAATAATATTTAAATAACAGATATTTTTTGGTTAATAAATTTTATTTTTCTTATAAAATTACATATATTTTTATTTTAAAATTAAATTTTCATTTTTATTTTAAAAAAAAACTTATTTTTAGTAAGATAGAATTCAGAAATATATTTATAAAAATAAGAACTATTAATGTATTACTATTATAATAAAGTTAAGTTAAAAGTAATTCTAAAATTGATTTTTCTAAAATTTGAATTTAAAATTTGATCAGAATTAAAAATTAATTTTGACTAAATTTATTATTTTAGTTAAAATTTATCAAATTTTATAATTCCAACTAAACTGAATATACTAATCATTTTTATTATAGACAATATTATTTTACAAAAATTTATTTTAATAAGAATGAAATTAAAATCTTGTATAATATAGATTTTTATTTTAAGAAATTTTATAATTTCTATAAAACTAGCTTATAATTTTAACTAAAATTAAAATATTAATTTTAGCATTTAATTAAATTTTTGGATTTTAGAATTTCAGATTTGACTGAAATTACAAATTATAGTTTTAGAATTTTAGTAAATCTAAAATATTTTAGGTTTGAAATCTCTTTTAAATTAAACAAAGTAAAGTTTTAATTTATATATAATTTAAGATTTATTTATCTATAATTAAATTATTATATTATATATTTTTATCAAAATTTTTATATAAATTTGCATATTTTTGACCTATATTTAGCTGATTTATATAATAAATTATGTATTACAATCAGAACTCTTTACAGTCATACCCTATATAATCACACTTCTATATAAAAACACAATTTTGTGAAATAGACTTTAACTTAGTTAATTTATCTCTTTATACTCACAACATAATTATAATTACTATCATTATATAATCTGTAATGTACTTATTATTTTTGTTAGTAATTAGTCCTCTCTATAATCACTAATTTCTGATTAGCTACAGATTAATCAAATCTGATTGGTTGTAAAATTAATCTTATGATTCTTATCATTTAATTATCATTTGCTTCTTTGTTCATCCATATCATTTCCAAATTTAATTTATCGATACCTGAACAAATACTATTATCTTCAAATCAGTATGAAAATAAATTCATACAAAATTTCTTTTTTTCCATATCTACATTTTCCTTAAGATTTTTTCTTTGTTATGTCACTCAATTGACAATGCTATTCAGCTATTAATGATAACTTTAAATATTAAATATATGAATGATCAAAAGTTAATAAAACAAAAAACATTATGAAGTTGCTCAGTATTTTAACGAAAAAAACTCTAATGTGAAGTTTGACTAAAGTACTATATCTAAAATTTTAAAAGAAAAAGACAAGTGAAAGGTCGTGGTTAGTGCTGATATTTCAAATAAAATATTTATGTAAGCAGTTTTTTTTAATAACATTTTGATAAATTTCCTAAAAATTTAGGTATAGAGAAGTAAAATTTCCTTCATTAGATCATACTATGAATCTATGAGTAGAAAATACAATAGCGGGAGATATTATCTTAACTGATTTACTAATTAAAGAAAAAGTAAAAGTTTCTGCATAGATATTTAACATACAGGAAATTAAATTAGTGTTTTTGAATGGATGGCTTAAGAAATTTAAAAAACACAACAATATTCAAAGATATCATGCATATAGAAAAGCAGGAAGTATTTTGTTAGAATCTCTTGTAAAAGAACGAATGAAATTGCATAGACTTTTAGGCTGATTTACACTTAATTAAATCTATAATATCGATAAAACAGGTTTCTTTTACTGATGTCTCCAAATCAAACACTCTCAATAAAACCTATTTTTAGCCAGAAGAAAGATAAAATTAGAATAACAGTTTTTCTTAGTACTAACATAATAGGAACTGATAAACTTATGCTATGGGTAATCAGTAATGCGAAACATCTGAAACTTTTTTTACAAATCAATTTAGAGCAATTTTCTGTTCATTATTATGCAAACTCTAAAGCGTAAATAAATTTGACAATTTTTAAAGAAGTACTTTAACATATGGATCATAACTTTAGAGCGCAAAATAAAAAAATTCTGCTCTTTATTGATAATATATCATCTCATATTGATTCTCAACAAAGTAAAAGAATCATTGTAATTTAATTTAATTATGAAGAATTTACAAATTATTATTAAAAGTATATTTTTTTTTAATTTACGTAAGCTAATCCTAATTCTAATTCTGATAATATTGATGATAATAATACTGACACTAGTTCTAAATCTTAATATCAATCATATAGTAGGTTATAAATAATTAATGGGATTTTTAATGACTGGTGCTTTAAATTAAGGTATTAAATTATTTTTTTCTTGAAACTTCACTAACTCCATTTAAAATATAGGTCACTGGCTATGATAATAATGCTAATGGTAAAGAAGTTACTCAACTTAAGCTAATTCATGTTGAAGTAGCTTTTCTACTTCCTAATACTACAAATCACTTACAACCACTTGATGCAGAAGTTATTAAGAGTTTTAAAGCTCATTATAAATGAAACTATTGCTGACACATTTTAAAACTTTTTGAAGAAGGAAAGGATATAAATAAGGAGAAGGTAAATATCAAAGAAGTTGTTGATTATCTGGCAGATGTGTGAAAAAATATAAGCGGTAATATAATCTTTAATTGTTAGGTTAAAATTGGAGTATTGTCTTCTATAACTGATAATGATATAGCTAATGCAATATAAATTCAGCAAGCTAGTATTTTAAATGAAGATGTTGCAAATATTAATCAAATTATTGAAGATTTAAATGCAAAATCTGACGATCCCTTTAAATAACAATCATATAATATATTAAAAAAATACTTAAAAAAAATAAATTTGCAAAAAAAGTTATACATTCATATGCAAAATAACAAATTTACTATACGTACTATGTATTAGATTTACACCTTAAAATATACAAAATTTCAATATTTTATTTTACTATATTGCGTTATTTACATTAAAAACCTGTAATTTTTAATTTCTAAAGTTATTTTTAAAGTCTTTTTTAAAATATTTTTATTATTAAAAACAAGTGAAAGTTGAAGAAAACTGGTTACAAAAATATAATCATGAAATTTTTAGCAAATATACTTATTATAAAATAAAAGAAAATATTGTATTTATAGTATTCTGTTTGTAAAATGGGTGAAACTTGTCTCGCATGCAAGATGCAAAAAATGCTTTTTTTATTATCACTATTAATTCCAAATTTTATTAGTAATGCAGTGCCAATTTTAAGCAGATCAGCAATTAATTTATTTACATATATATCAAGTTTAAATTTACTTAAAAAATTCAATTTAGATGATCCAGTTAATTATTAAAAAAATTTTGGTATTTTTATAAAAAAAAAAAAAAATATTTAATAAATTTAAAAAATATTTTTTATATAATAAATATCAAAATTAATTAAACCTATAAATTAAAATTAATTAAAGAAATAAAATTTATTAAAAATTCAAAATAAAATATTTATTTTATTATTATTATATTACATTATCATCATTGTTTATTAATATTAAGTTTAAACTATTGTAACTATCTATCCCTAAATATAATAATCATCTATTTATTTAATATATCAAGAAATGACTTATTTCTAAAAACCAATATTTATCAGTAAATTAGTATTAGTGAGAATTATATATTACTAAAATTTTATAATAATTAGTATATTTTGGCTTTCTTAAATTAGTTTTTAATATATTATATTATTTAGTGTTCTGAATGGGTCAGATTAGGTCAAGTAATCCACTTAATCCAACTTGATATTTTTTTTGGGTTGGGTTAGGTCAGGTAATCTGCCTGACCTGACCCAACCTGTTTGATCTGTATAATACTTCAGATCAGACAGGTCAAACAGATCAAGCAGGACAAAGTGATAAAAAAAAATGTTTTTTTGTCAAATTGCTTATAAAAATGTTAAAAAAGCGTCTTTTTTAGGCGTATAATTTTAAAAAAATGCATTTATTTAAGAAAAAATACCTTTTTTTAGACGTTTATAATTTAAAAAAAATGCTTTTTAGGTGTTTATAATTGAAAAAATGCCTTTTTTAGGCATTTAATTAAAAAAATTGCCTTTTTTTAGGTGTTTAATTAAAAAATTGCCTTTTTTTAGGCATTTAATTTTAAAAAAATGCCTTTATTTAAGCATTTAATTAAAAAAAATGCCTTTTTTTAGACGTTTAATTAAAAAAATGCCTTTAATTAGGCGTTTAATTAAAAAAATGCCTTTAATTAGGCGTTTAATTAAAAAAATGCCTTTAATTAGGCGTTTAATTAAAAAAATGCCTTTAATTAGGCGTTTAATTAAAAAAATGCCTTTAATTAGGCGTTTAATTAAAAAAATGCCTTTAATTAGGCGTTTAATTAAAAAAATGCCTTTAATTAGGCGTTTAATTATCGCTCTTTTCAAATTAGTGCGTCCACCCTGATTGTGTAATCACGTGAAAATCTAATTAGATTTCCTGATTTTCCCGATTTTCAAACGAACCCTTCTAATAAATTTTTTTGCCATCTCTGATTTCTAATGCTTTCTTAGTGATTTCACAAAGCTTCTATAGTAAAATACGCGTCTACCAAGTTTCAAGTATATTACTTACCAAATATTAACCGATTTTCAAACTATAAAGTTATTTGTTTCTTGAAGATTTTCTTCTAAATATTTTTTTATCGGTTATTATGGCTAAAACTTTAGCTGAGGATCTCAAATGGCGCATTATACTTTTACATAATGATGGATATTCAAAAAGACAAATAGCTAATCTACTTTATATTGGAGAAACGTTAGTTAAGAAAGTTATTCATATATATGCAAAGTGGGGTTGTATAGTAAATCCGTGGAAACTTACACCAGGAAGAAAAAAAGTTTTTAGTAGAAGTGATATGAATGTAAGTATAATTTGAAATTGTAAATTTGACCAAATACTTGTTTGATAGTCAAACTTATATTATAATTTGTAAATATTAGGTGTTGCGTGATATTGTTCATGAATATGTTGATTATTATCTTGATGAATATATTGAAGAAATGCAGGCACGAACTGGAAAACGTGTTTCTGTTTCAACTTTATGGAGATCATTGGCTTATTGTGGTATTACACGTAAAAAGGTATAGTATTATATGTAAAAAGATAATTTTTTAGTTTTTTTTAAAAAAAAATTAGCAAGATAATAATAACTATTCAATTCATTATTATATAGTTACATAAAGCTGCTTCAGAAAGAAATGAATTGCTAAGAGGTGTATTTATTGCATCTATAGGTCGCTATAGAATCGATCAATTGGTATTTATGGATGAATCATCGAAAGATGAACGTACTTCAACACGTTTTTATGGCTATTCTGAAATCAATTCAAAAGCAATAAAAAAGGTGGTTTTCATTCGAGGCAAAAGGTATACTCTTTTACCTGCATTAACAAAAACAGGTATAATTGCTGTAGATATTATGGAGGGCAGTTGTACAAAGCAAAGGTTTAAGGAATTTGTCGTATCTCAAGTGGTATATATACTATTAATTATATTATAACAACTAATTATACTATTTACTAATCAAATTAATTTATAGTTGCCCCAGATGAACCCATTTCCATCTACAAATAGTGTTTTAGTTCTTGACAATGCTAAAATACATCACGATCAAGAACTTCTTGAATATTTAGATGCATTTGGAGTAAAAGTTGAATTTTTACCTCCTTATTCACCAGATTTAAATCCTATAGAAACTGCTTTTTCTACAATCAAACAATTTTTACGAAGAAATAGATATTTTGTAGATACTAGTTATAATCCTATTTATCCTTTACTTGTAGCTTGTTCTCAAATTACTCCTCAAATGGCAGAGGGTTATTTTAGAGGATCGGGATATTTTTAAATGAATAAAATATTAATTTTTATAATAAATAAAATTAAAATTTTATATTATAACCAAAATTCAATTTCAATTTATTAACGAAATTTGTAAATTTATACATTATATTGTAATAAAATAATACAATTATTTATATTTTTTAGCAGCATCTCTAATGGTTTCAATATCTCCAATAGTTGTCACTCCACAAGCTTCAAATTGCGTATCATTCAATTTGTATAAATGTTTAACTCTAACTCTTTGCTTCTCAAATCCTTCCAGAAATTTAACGTAATAATCACCTGTTTCTTCAGCTTCATCTAATTGTTATAAAAATTCGATCATTGATGGTAAAGATTGATGAGTTACTAGAGTTGTTTGTAATGGTGATTGTAATGGGGATTGTTGTGATATTTGTTGTTGAAGAAGTTGAGGCGCAACTAATGCCTGAAATAAATTGGAAAAAAAAGGACTAATTGAATTTTGTAAATCATTAGAAACTTGGGGTAAAGTGTGTTGAGACCTATTTTTGGTATATGCAAATAAAGGATGGGTTGGTGGATCTTTAACTGATGCAAGTCCGTTAAGCTAAAATATTTAGATATTAATGTTAAATTAAAGTAATACTATTAAATAAATATGTAAACAACCGACCATTTCTGTTGCCCAAGTTGAAAACATCATATTACTTATTTCAACATGAGGTTTACGATCTTTTAGACAATGCCTATTATGCATAGAACACCAAGTTTCTCTTCGTAATTCTGTAACATTTTTTCCAATTCTTTGATCAAGCAAAGAAATATCTGAAATCTTAGGAACTTTATTTTTATTATAAATATTTGGAATTGAGTCCTCATCATGATCTATATCATCATCTGAAGTAGTTTCCTAATTAAAAATATAGAATTAATTTTTTTAAGAACAAAAAAATCAATAATAATTTAAAAATTACCTTTTTTTTTCGCTTAACATCAACTTGTTTTTCTTTTTTATTCATAGTAATAGATATAAGCATAACTTTTTTTGCAGCAACAAGTTTAGTATATTCTGATTTAAAATTTTCAAAATCACGTACATCTACTAATAAAGTACCAGCTCCTTGCGTCTTTTCTGACTTAAAAGAAACATTATAGTCATTAGCATCAATTTTTTCATCTTTGAGTAGAGCCGTAATATTATTTTGAATTGAAAGTAAAAACTCATCTAATTCAGATATTATAACTGAATAGTTTTTAGCTGAAAGAGAAGTACCATCTGCTTTTTTTATAGATAGTTTGTAATTAACTTCTATTTCCAATTCAGTACTATCTTCATTTTCAGTTTCTAAATTGCTACATTTGGATTTATTGTAAAATGTTGACCCATCTGACATAGTACTTTCTTGTGAAATTTCAGTAGTAGATTCAACATTAATTATTTCAATGTTTTTTTCTAATTGTATCACATTTTCTGATGTACGAACTTTTTTATTAGATTTAGATTTTTTATCAGATAAACGTTGGTAAGAACTATTACATGTTGAACAGAATGAAAATTGAAAGCCTTTTGCTAAATCAAATCCATAAGCGAAGCTATCATTTTTATTTTTTATAAAATCTATTTGTTTAGGATTAGAAATAGGGCTAAAGACTCTTGTAAATGCATTTTTAACAAGATCTGTTCGGTTTTTTTTGGACGGCTTAGCTGTTTTATTACAATTACATATCTCTATTTTCAAATTTACCCCACAATAGAGACATTTCTGACATCCAAAACAAGTTCCAATTTTATACATTCTCACTATTTTTTTACGCGACAAAAAAATTCTAAACGTGAAATTAACTATGAATTTTATTATTCTTGTGTAATCTTAGAATCATTGGCTAATTATTTGTTGATTGTCACGTGAAATTAAAAATCTTTTGAAAATCGATTTTCACATGATGATACAACCCAAAATCGCATAGTCGCACTAATTTGAAAAAGGCAATAAAAAAATGCCTTTAATTAGGCGTTTAATTAAAAAAATCACTTTTAATTAGGCATTTAATTAAAAAAAATTGCCTTGTTTTAGGCGTTTAATTAAAAAAATGGAAATAATGTTTTTTCCAATCGCTTTATTAAAAAAATACGCTTTTTTAAGCATTTATAATTAAAAAAATACGCTCTTTTCTCAAGCGTTTAAATTAAAAAAAAGCTCTTTTCTCAATCAATAAATTTAAAAAAAATGCTTTTTTTAAATGTTTAATTAAGTGTTTAATTTTTTTTTAAAAAAATGCCAAAATGCGCTTTTTAGGTATTAATTTAAAAAAACGCTAAATGGTTTTTTTAAACAGTTAAAATTTTTTTTAAAAAAAATGCTAAAAAAACGCTTTTTTAAGCATTTAATTAAAAAAAATGCCAAAAAATGCATTTTTTAAAAGCTTTAATTTTTTTAAAAGCTTTAATTTTTTTAAAAAAATGTTAAAATGCATTTATTTAAGTATTTTTTTAAGTATTAAGCATTTAAATTTAAAAAAATGCTTTCTTTTAAGCGTTAAGTGTTTATATTAGAAAAAATGCTTTCTTTTAAGCTTTAAGCATTTAAATTAAAAAAAAAATGTTAAAAAAATGTTTTTTAACTTTAGGTTAAACAGGTCAATTGGGTCAGTCAAACTATAACCTGACCTGAGGTCAGATCACAATTTTAATAACCTGACCCAAATATTTCAGGTCAACCTGACAGATCACCTGAATTGACCTGACCTGTTCAGAACACTAATATTATTCTAGTATTATTTTAAAGAGTAAAATTATATGTTCCCCTATGACGTATTGCCTCTGGATAGAATTATGTAATGCCAGCTAAAATTAAAATATGTGACGTTTAATAGGATGTGAAAAATAAATTTTTTACAACAAAAAAATTTTTTTGTTTCTGGAATATATATGAAAAAATGAAAAATGTAGGGGTATGACACAGGTGACAAAATGGAGGTGATAATATTGTAGGAGCGATATATAAATTATCTTTATTTTAAAATATATATTAAAGAAAATTAAATTAAAAAAATAATAATAAATATTTTTTGATAATAATAACTTATTTTTTTTAAAAATAAAGTTATTAATGTTTTTTTTTTTAACAAAGTTTAAGTATATTAAATACACATACAGTCATCCTCTTTACAGCGAACCTCAATATAACAAAGAATACTATATAACAAATTGTTAATGTAGGACAGATATTAATATATGAAAAAACCTTTGATTAACTAAATTTTATTAATTATGGGCTGTATACTATTATATAAAGTAAAATTATAAAATAGCATATAAAAATAATTCTTTTTATAACAAATTTTTTATAATAAATTTTTTTTTTAGTAATATGAAGATTATTGATATATCAATAGTCCTATGATCATTTAATAAAAGGATAATTTTTTTTAAATACATGATATATAAAAAGCACAAAATGCTTTTATAAAAGATGTTTAACAAATCATTTTAATAATATTAAAATATTAAATTTTATCATCAATTTCATTAGCTTTACATTTGCGTATCAGAGTTAACTAAAGTTGCCTGCCAAAACTCAATAGGCCAATGTCAAAATGTTAAAACTAAAAATATGTTGAAATGCTGAAATGCTAGAATAGTTTTGACATGTTAAAATTGCTGAAATTGTATGAAATTACCAAAATAGTTTTAGCATGCCGAAATTGCCAAAATTAAAACATCACTCTCATGATATATAAAATATTATGATTTTAGTCACAATTGATTCAAAATTAAACGATCCTAATTAATAAAGTTTATATAGATATTAATAAAGTTTAATACAAGTTTGATACAAGTTTGATAGATTAATTGTAATTTGTAATGTCCTGGCTATATAGCATGCATATTAAAAATTTAGTAAAAAAAAAATTTAAAATTAAACATGTAAAAAACTAAAATTTATTGCAATATTTTATTTTATTATTATAATTGAAATTGATTTCTGGATTAAATAATAAATTATTACATTTAAAAAAAATTTTTATATTATTGCTTGTAATAAAAAATTTTATTGACCAGGTTCATCTAAAAGTCCAATAACCTAAAAAAATAAAAAAGAAACGTTCAGTTAGTATGTTTTTTTAATACATTAAAAAAATTTCTTCTACTTTCCACTAAATTTACTTACATATATTTCAAGTCTGGATTCGTTCAAGAAATCTGATAACCTAAAAAAAAAAATAGAAGAAACGTTAGTATATTTCTTCAGGACCCTCAGACATTACTAATATAATTCATAATCATAAAAAAAAGCAAATTAATGTGAAATTTAGAAGCTAAAAAACATGTTTTTTGCAATTTTCTTATTAACCAATGATCAAAATTAGATAAACATTTTTTTAAAATGTAGCTCTCAATGAGATCTATAAATTAAAAAAATATTTATCCAAATTGGATAAATAGATGGTGAGATATCCTTAAAAAACTAAAAGAGCAAATTGGTTTAATTTTGAGAAAAATGGGTAAAAAAAAATGTGAGTTATTTTAGTAATGTCTGGGGGTCCTGTTTCTTCAATATATTAAAAAAAAATCTCTCACCATTAACTTGCATACATTTCAAGTTCAGGTTCGTTCAAGAAGTCTAGTAATCTAAAGAAAAAAAAAATAGAAGAAATATTAGTATGTTTCTTCAATATATTAAAAAAAATCTCCCCTACTAACTTGCATACATTTCAAGTTAGGATTCGTTCAAGAAGTCTGGCAACCTAAAAAAAAGAAATAGAAGAAATGTTAGTATGTTTTTTCAATATATTAAAAAAAAATCCCCTCCTACTCCTCACTAACTTATTTGCATACATTTCAAATTTGGGTTCGTTTAAGAAATCCAGCAACCTAAAGAAAAAAAAAATAGAAGAAATGTTAGTATGTTTCTTTAATATGTTAAAAAAAAAAATCTCTCTCCACTAACTTGCATACATTTTAAGTTAGGGTTTATTCAAGAAGTCTGGCAACCTAAAAAAAAAAAATAGAAGAAATGTTAGTATGTTTTTTCAATATATTAAAAAAAAAATCCCCTCCTACTCCCCACTAACTTACTTGCGTACATTTCAAGTCTGGGTTCATTCAAGAAATCCAGCAACCTAAAGAAAAAAAAAGAAATAGAAGAAATGTTAGTATATTTCATCAATATATTAAAAAAAAATCTCTGCTCACTAACTTGTATACATTTCAAGCCCAGATTCGTTTAAGAAATCTGGCAATTTAAAGAAAAAAAAAAAGAAATATATAGTATATTTCTTCAATATATTAAAAAAAAATTCCCTCCTATTCTCTCACTAACTTACTTGCATATATTCCAAGTTTAGGTTTGTTCAAGAAGTCTAGTAATTTAAAGAAAAAAAAAAAAAAATTTTTTTTTTATCTGGTTTAAAAAAAACTATAACTATTTTTTTTTCCAAAAAAAAAATTATTTACGATCAATAAATTGGCTCATATGACCAATATCAAAACTGATCAGAAATCTGCAAACTGCAGATTAGTGAATGCCAAAACTATAAGTATATTATATGATATATTACGCCAAAACATCAAAATAGTTTTGGCATGTTAAAACTATTTCAGCATTTCGACAGGCAACTTTAGAGTTAACTCCATCTAGTATCTTTATAAAAATAAAAATAGGAAGTTTTTTAAAGAAAATAATAATAACACCTTTTCCATCTCTTTTTTACCTTAATTCTAAAAGTTTGGTTATGTTTTCATCTGACAACACTACAAAAAAGAAGAAAAAAACTTAAATAACTTGATTAATTAGAAATAATGATGAAAAACACTTCTCCAAACCTTCCTTATTTTAATTTCAAAAGTCTGGTTATGTTTTCATTTAGTAACACTGACTACAAAAAAGAAAAAAAATGAAGTATTAGAAAAAATAATAAAAAATACTTCCACAACTTTTCCTTACCTTAATTTCAAAAGTTCAGTCATGCTTTTTGTCCTACAATATTACAAAAAAGAAAAAAATAAATAAATAAAAAAAATACTGAAAAACACCTTTTCAAATCCCTTTTACCTTAATTCTAAAAGTCCAGTCATGCTTTTTGTCAGGCAATATACAAAAAAGAAAAAAATATTAAATAATTAGAAATAATGACAAAAAATACTTCTCCTAACCTCCTTTACATTAATTCCATAAGTCCAGTTATATTTTTTATCTGTCAACACTACAAAAAAGAAAAAAATATTAAATAATTAGAAATAACAACAAAAAACATTTCCCCTAACCTCCCTTACTTTAATTCGTTCTATAAGTCTGATCATGTTTTTTATTTAGCAATACTATAAAAAAGAAAAAAAAAGTAAATAAATAAAAAAAATACTGAAAAATACCTTTCTTAAATCCCTCTTACTTTAATTCCAAAAGTTTGATCATGTTTTTCATCTGGTAACACTACAAAAAGAAAAAAAAAAATAAAATTTTTTTCTAGATCAGATATTTAGATTATCTGATAGATTAATAAGTCATATGACCATGCTTTTATACCAAATAATTCGTTATACTATACCAAATAATTTGTTTTAGTATTAACAAATTTTTTATAATGAAGATCTGATCAGTCCAGACACTTACTTTGTTATATTGAGGTATGACTGTATATGAAATGAAAATTAGTTAATTTTAACCTTCAAAATAATTGAAATAGTCAAAATAATTTTGATCTGACCTCTTCAAAAGTTAAAATCAAAATTACATCATAGTTATGTAATTTTTATAGTAAACAATAATATTAAATTCAAAGTTAATGATCTTCACATCCAGTGATTTGATTTTTATGATCTTTAACAGTTGGATTCAGTTTATTGAGAGAATTCC
Organism: Rhizophagus clarus; assembly: GCA_015698045.1. Classification (NCBI taxonomy): domain Eukaryota; kingdom Fungi; phylum Glomeromycota; class Glomeromycetes; order Glomerales; family Glomeraceae; genus Rhizophagus; species Rhizophagus clarus. Next base: position 260,949 of record BLAL01000252.1, on the reverse strand, counting down.
AATAATATATGCTGCATATTTGTAGTATCAATATTGACAGAGTTATTCATATTTAAAATTTGGTATTAAATAATTTTATTACTCTTATAATAAATAATAATATTAAAATTTAAAGTTAACAATTTTCACATCTAGTGATCCAAATTTTATGATTTTTATGTGGTTGGATTCAGCTTATTGAGAGGATTCTAATGATATATGTTGTATATTTGTAGCATTAATATTGACAGAATTATTCATATTTAAAATTTGATATTAAATTATAATTATAAAAATCACATGATTATGACATAATTTTGACTATTTTGACCTTCCTAAGTCAAAATATTTTGACTTTTGGATTTTAATTTTGACTTTATATATAATATTAAAGAGACTTTAAATATAATAAAAAAAAGGAATAATTTATTTAACGCACCCCTGCGTTATAACGCACCCCTTATCACGTGTTTAATTGTTTTTATAATCTTAAGTCGTTAAGCGCGTTGCAACTTTTTATTATTTTATCATTTCGTCTCCAAGAGGCGTTCCTATAAAAAAAACTAATAAAAAAATGTTAGAAATGTTCTTAAACAAAATTAACAAAAAAAAAGAAATAAACCCTACCTTTTTGTCTCCAGAAGTCTCTGGGATGCTTCTATAAAAAAAAGATAATAGAGGAACGTTAGGGAATATTTTTAAACGAGATTAACGAAAAAAAAGAAACAACCCTTACCTTTTCATTTCCAGATGTCTCTGAGGGCGTTCCAGCCTTCCAGGTATGGCATTTTTTTTCTTGTCTTTTTTCAATTTCGTTTTCATATTTCATTTTTATTAACTATTTTTTCTTCTTTTTATGGTTTATCTTTCGTTAATTTATTCTCCTTTTCTTTTTATTTTCATTCACTTTCTTCTTTTTCATTATCGCTTCTTTTTCCTTTCATTTTCATGATCGTTTTATCCTTATCACTATTTTGTCCTCATCGTTGTTTCATCCTTATCAATCATCATTTTGTCTTCATCATCAATTATCATTTCGTCCTTATTATCAATTATCGTTTTATCCGTCCTTATCATTGATTATTGTTTCATACATCTGTTCTCATCGTTTTGTCTTTATCATTAATTATCATTTCATCCTCATCATCAATTTCATTTCATCATCATCATTTTGCCTCCTTTTTTTTTAGGTCTTAGTTTTGCGAACAAGGTATGGCATTTTTTCTTTTTTTTTTCAATTTCATTTTCATATTTCATTTTTACTAACTATTTTTTCTTCTTTTTATGGTTTATCTTTCGTTAATTTATTCTCCTTTTCTTTCATTTTCATTCACCTTCTTCTTTTTTATTATCGCTTCTTTTTCCTTTCATTCTCATGATCGTTTCATCCTTATCACCATTTTGTTCTCATCGTTGTTTTATCTTCATCAATCATCATTTTGTCTTTATCATCAATTATTATTTCGTCCTTATCATCAATTATCGTTTTGTTTGTCCTTATCATCGATTATTGTTTCATACATCCATCCTCATCACCAATTATCATTTCGTCTTTATCATTAATTATCATTTCATCTTCATCATTTCGTCTCTTTTTTTTTAGATCTTAGTTTTGCGAACAAGGTATGGCATTTTTTCTTATCTTTTTTTCAATTTCGTTTTCATATTTCATTTTTACTAACTATTTTTCTTCTTTTTATGGTTTATCTTTCGTTAATTTATTCCCTTTTTTTTTGTTTTCATTCACTTTCTTTTTTTCATTATTGCTCCTTTTCCTTTCATTCTCATGATTGTTTCATCCTTATCACCATTTTATCCTCATCGTTGTTTCATCTTCATCAAATCATCATTTCGTCTTCATCATCAATTATCATTTTGTCCTTATCATCAATTATCGTTTTGTCCGTCCTTATCATTGATTAGTGTTCCGCACAAATCAAATTAGACCAAATCAGGTTAGATTTGAAATTTGATTTGATCAAATCAAATCTGAAAAGTTTGAATTCGGATTTGAATCAAACCATTCAAATCTGATTTGAAATTTGATTTGAATTTGATTTGATTTGATTTAAATTTGATTCGATTCAAATCAAATTCAAATTCAAATCAAATCAAATTCATTCAAATAGATTTGTGATTTGGTTTGATTTGTTGAATTTTAAATAAAAAAATGCGGTTTGCAACGCAATATTAATAAAAAAATGTTGCGAAACGTATTTCTTTAGTGTGTTTAAGGAGGGTTGGACATCATGTGGTTGCAGTAACTTCCAATAATATTTACGGTAATTACAGGACCCCGAATAATACCAATATAACTCACATACGGGTTTGCGTAGAGTTTATATGAAATTACTTTTTAAACCTACAAATTTAGTTTACGTAGATCGGTCAATTTGGGATATTATGTTTGTGTAGAGTTTATAATAGATATACGTGGATTTATTTTTAAAAAATACTAATTTCAGTAAATTAAATTACTCGGTATTTACCAAAATTTATTTTATTTTATTTATTTTTTCACTTTTTTTCGGTATTTTATGCCAAATTTATTTATTTTTATTATTCTTTTTCGGGTTTTAATACCCTAATTCCAAAAGTCCGGTCGTGTTTTTCGCCTGGCAACACTACAAAAAATAAAAAAAAAAATAATTAATTTGTTAAAAAAAATACCGAAAAACACTTCACCCACCCTCCCTTACCTTAATTCCAAAAGTCTGGTCGTGCTTTTCGTCTGGCAACACTACAAAAAATAAAAAAAAAATCAATACTTAATTAATTAAAAAAAACAACGAAACACCTCCCCCAACCCTCCCTTACCTTAATTCCAAAAGTCCGGTCGTGCTTTTCGTCTGGCAACACTACAAAAAATAAAAAAAAAACAATTAATTAATTAAAAAAAATACCGAAAAACACTTCCCCCACCCTCCCTTACCTTAATTCCAAAAGTCCGGTCATGCTTTTCGTCCGGCAACACTACAAAAAAATAAAAAAAAAGGTTAATACTTAATTAATTAAAAAAAACAACGAAACACCTCCCCCAACCCTCCCTTACCTTAATTCCAAAAGTCTGGTCATGCTTTTCGTCCGGCAACACTACAAAAAGTAAAAAAAAAAGTTGATACTTAATTAATTAAAAAAAAAAACAACGAAACACCTCCCCTAAACCCCTCCCTTACCTTAATTCCAAAAGTCCGGTCGTGCTTTTCGTCTGGCAACACTACAAAAAAATAAAAAAAAATAATTAATTAAATAGTTAAAAAAAACACCGAAAAACACTTCCCCACCCTCCCTTACCTTAATTCTAAAAGTCCGGTCGTGCTTTTCGTCTGGCAACACTACAAAAAAATAAAAAAAAAAACAATTAATTAGTTAAAAAAAATACCGAAAAACACTTCCCCCACCCTCCCTTACCTTAATTCCAAAAGTCCGGTCATGCTTTTCATCCGGCAACACTACAAAAAAATAAAAAAAAAGGTTAATACTTAATTAATTAAAAAAAAACAATGAAACACCTCCCCCAACCCTCCCTTACCTTAATTCCAAAAGTCCAGTCATGCTTTTCGTCTGGCAACACTACAAAAAGTAAAAAAAAAAGTTAATACTTAATTAATTAAAGAAAAAAACAACAAAACACCTCACCCAACCCCTCCCTTACCTTAATTCCAAAAGTCCGGTCGTACTTTTCGTCCGGCAACACTACAAAAAAATAAAAAAAAAATAATTAATTAAATAGTTAAAAAAAACACCGAAAAACACTTCTCCACCCTCCCTTACCTTAATTCCAAAAGTCCAGTCGTGCATTTCGTCTGGCAACACTACAAAAAAATAAAAAAAAAATAATTAATTAAATAGTTAAAAAAACACCGAAAAACACTTCTCCACCCTCCCTTACCTTAATTCCAAAAGTCCAGTCATGCTTTTCGTCCGGCAACACTACAAAAAGTAAAAAAAAAGTTAATACTTAAATTAATTAAAAAAAAAATAACGAAACACCTCCCCCAACCCCTCCCTTACCTTAATTCCAAAAGTCCGGTCGTGCCTTTCGTCTGGCAACACTACAAAAAATAAAAATAAAAAATAATTAATTAATTAGTTAAAAAAAACACCGAAAAACATTTCTCACCTTCCCTTACCTTAATTCCAAAAGTCCGGTCGTGCTTTTCGTCCAGCAACACTACAAAAAGTAAAAAAAAAAGTTAATACTTAATTAATTAAAAAAAAAACAACGAAATACCTTCCCCAACCCCTCCCTTACCTTAATTCCAAAAGTCCGGTCGTGCCTTTCATCCGGCAACACTACAAAAATAAACTGATAAATGATTAAAAAAAAGATCAGATATTTGGATTATCTGATTAGATCGGCAAGTCACATGACCCTGCCTTTATACATTTGTGAGTTATATTAGTATTGTTCGGGGTCCTGTAATTACGTTTAACCAGGTCATGTATATTTAATTCGATTTGATTTGGATTTGATTTGGATTTGTCAGATTTGATTCGGATTTGATTGAATTAGTTTAAGCTAATTTGAATTTAATTTGAAATCGAATCAAATCTTTTTTTTTTAATTTGGATTTGAACTCAAATCTTGTTTTGAAGTTTGGATTTGATTTGCAAATCAAAATTATCAAATCGAATCAAATCAAACTTCAAATCAAATCCGAATTGATTTGATTTGATCAAATCGTTTGCGGAACACTATCATTGATTATTGTTTCATCCATCCTCATCACCAATTATCGTTTTGTTCTCATCAATTATCATTTCGTTCTCATCATCAATTATCATTTCATCCTTATCATTTTATTCTTATCATTGTTTTGTTTTTATCATCGTTTTATTCTTGTCATCTTTTCATTTCTCCTCATCATCTTTTCATCTTTTCATTCCTTTCTTATCATCTTTTTGTTTTTCATCATCCTTTCATTTTGTTTATCTTCCTTTTGTCATCCTTTCATTTTTTTGTCACGTTCTTGTCATCTTTTCTTTTTTTTGCCCCTTCCATTATCTTTTTATTTTCATTTCTATTCCCTTTCATTTTGGCCCTATTTTTTTTTGTTTTCGATCCTGTTCCTTTTATTTTCACATTCTTTCCCTCTTCTTTTCACTATCTTTCTTTTTTTTACTATATCTTTTGTCTCCTATCATCTTCGTTATCTCCAATTATTTGTTTCTAATATTATTTCCATTATTTCTCTCTCTTATTATCATAATTATTAGGCTTCTCTTTTTTGTATCATTATTATCATTACTAGTTATGTTAAAGATAAATAATTGTAAAAAATATTACCTTTGATAAACAGGGTTTAAAGGAATAAAGTCATAGTTTAATATATAAATTTTGTTATTTTTTTTGTACAATAAATTTTAGCCAATTATTTTAATTCTTAACGATAATCTAAATTAAACCGTAACCAATAAAATTTATCACGTGATAGGGATGCGTTACAACGCAGGGTAGGGTGCGTTAAATAAATTTACTCTAAAAAAAATATAACAATTATCATATTTCAAGAATAACATAGTTTAATTAATTGAGTTTTTTAATTGCAGTAGTATTTTTTTTGTTAATAATTATATTTTATTAGTAATATACTGTATATAAATTTGGGTATTACTATGTGGTGACTCATCATCATGGTAATCCTATCACGTGATTTGATCTAATTGGTAAATTTTTTTAATAAAAAATTTTATTTTTTATCTGATATTTTTTATAAACTGTATTGCTGATCTCACTCAAAATAAAAAATTATTTTTTATCTGATAGCTAAAACAAAAAATAAAAAAAATGAGCCTAACAGTAAAAATAATAAAAAACAACAATAAGAAAATAATAGAAAGTAGGAAAAAAAAATTAAAATAGATAAAAAAAGAATAAAAAGAAAGAAGAAATAGAGCAAAAAGGAGGGAAATAGAATAAAATAATGAAAAAAAAGGGGAAAAGAACAAAAAGAATGAAGAGGAAGAGGAAATGGAATGAAAGAAAGGTAAAAGAATGAAAAGAATAAAGAGGAAAGGAAAATAGAATGAATGAATGAAAAAATAGAGAGAAATGAATGAAGAGGAAGGGAAAATGAAACAAAAGGAAGGGGAAAAGAATGAAAAGAATGGAAAATAATAACAAAAAGGAGGAATGAAATGAAAAGAAAGATAATAAAACGAAATAATGAAAAGGAAAAGGAAGAAGGGATAGAACAAAAAAGAATGAAAAGAAAGTGAATAAAATGAAAAGGAATAAAAGGAAATGAAAAGAAGGTAAAGAGAAAAAAATTAGTAAACTAAAATATAAAAAGCATAAAACAAAAGAACAAAGAAAATAATAATATATCTTTAACGTAAAATCAAAAAATCCATTAGAAAAAAAAATGAAAAGGAGGGGGGAATAGAACAAAAGGAAGAAGAAATAGAGCAAAAAAAATAAAGAGAAAGGGAAAGGAAAGGGAAAGAATGAAAAGAATGAGAAATAATGAAAAGAAGAAGAAATAGAAGGAAAGAAGGAAAATAGAATGAAATAATAGTAAAATAAAATATAAAAAACAAAAAAAACAAAGAAAATAATAAACATATCTTTATCAAAACTGTAAAATATTCTTAGTTTTTTGCACATATACCTATGAATAAATATATATATATATATATATAATCACATGAACTGGCCAATAAAATTTTGTTTGTTCATGTGATCATAAGAAGTCATCATGATGATGGATCGCTAATTACATTTTTTCTATAAATTTTATATTTAAAACAGTTTAGTTTATTAGGAATATTATTGTATAATATTAGTTATCTCTTTTACATCCTTAACTAATATAATATAAATTTAAATGATATAATTATATAAATAAATGGATATTGTTACATAATCTTAATTAATTATTATCTTTCATTGGTAGATGTTCAGACCAGTTTTTTGACTGAAAGTACTCATGTCTAGTTAGAAGTGATTATATTTGTAATTTTCTCTTTACTTAATAAATATTTGTACAAATTCAACACTAAAAAAAAAAAATTCATAAACATAATTATTTATAAATATTAATATTATTATATAATAAACAATAATTATTTTATATGATGACTGTCACCTATAAATCACCATAATATTATGTGACTTCAAACTTTTATAAATCATGAACCAAGTGACATAAAAAAAAACTAAACTAACAAAATGATAGAGCAACATGAACTGCACATTTTTATCAATTTGTTTTATAAGATTTAATAATAATATTAAGTTTTATTATGGATCAAAAATAAATAATTTTAGTAAGTAACCATAATAAAAATAAAAAATTTCAGACTTTTTTTTATGGATTTTTTATGGAATCCATAAAAATTTCATGGAATATAGCAAAAAAAATTTTGCCGCTTACATGGCAAAATTTATATTTAAATAAAGTATTGTAAAAATAAGTTACATAATATAAATAAACATATTTTTAAAATTTCAGATTATGTGGTTTATAGATAATAGCCACTATAGTTAAATATTATTAGCTAATATAATTAATTATTTATATAAAATTATTTCTGTTAAATAAAAAAAAAATTGTAAATTTTGTAATAAAATTTATTATTTCAAATTAAATATTCTTGTTTTCTAATTATTATCCTATAAAACTTATAAAAATAAAAAAAACATTAAATAGTATTTTTATTAAAAATAAAATATATAATAAAATTTGTAATAAAGAATTTATTATAATTGCTTAATAAGAATTCTTTATTACTGAAATACTATTGAAATTCTTTACAAATAATATAAAAAGTTTTTTTTTTTTAAAAAAAAAAAAACAAATTATTAGTATATATTTATTAAATAATAAAAAATAAAAAAAAATTAAAATAAAATATTTAATAAATACTATATCTAAATTTTAAAAGTTTATTTAAAAATCTGTTAACCTTTAAAAATTAATTAAACCTAGCATTTATTTTATTACAAATGATAATAATTTTATTTTTTTTTAAATTAATATTTATTATGTAATTATATTTTAAGAAATTTAGGTATTTTTTACAATATTTTTTAATTTAATGATTGTATTTTTATAATATTTAACTTATTTGGTTAATTCATCTTATTGTACATGTTTATATAAATACTGGATATTTTCTATATATATTATTTAATAATAATACACAAATTTGATCATTTTATTATAAATTAGATGATCTTTGGCTACCTAATAGTCAGTTATCATCCAAAATATGACCAATAACAATTACTTATTATGATGATTTAAATGGTAATAAATTCATATTATTTTGGTTAATATCATTTGAATTTTTTAAAATTTTTGATTATACAATTTATAAAATTTATGCAATATTGAAATTTTATATTTTTGAAAATTTCCAAAAATATGAATCATGAAAATTTATTTATTATAATTATATATTTTTTATATTATTTCAATATTATAATTTTGGTAAAATAAATTAACTGGATAATTTTAATCATTCTTTGTATTAATAATTATATAATTTAAAAAAGTATTATATTTTTATTTTTTTTTTTTAATAAAAAAAATTTGAATTTAATATATCAATACAAATCATTATAAATATTAAAGGAATTACAAAACACTATTTTTAATATACTTTTGAGTATATATCTAATCAATAAAAAATTTAAAAAAGAATAAAATCCAACTTATTAATAACAAAAAGATAAAAGTAATAATACAAAAATAATTCCATTTTGTAGGTTGATCATGTTCTTCAATTCTCACAATATCATGTTTTCTTTTTCTTTCATCATCTTTCATATCCAAAATGCCATCACACCAATTTTTTGATACATTATACAATAATAATGATATTAATATAGTACATATACTACTGCCTAAATAAAAGTGCATTACCATTTTATATTTGCCTTCATCTAAGTCTTGTAATAATCCAACAAGTATATCATAAATCGTTGATCCAATATTCAAACTCGATTTGACTATACCTAATGCTGTACCAACATAATCTAATGGCAATAGTATAGGTATTGATGACAATAATCCTACCGGTCCTAATGAAAGTGAAATTGAAAAACAAATCATTCCCGTAATTATTATGATCGGTGATAATTCTAAGAATCCAAGGAGATACATTGATATGGCAAGAAAAACTGAAGACGTGAAAACTAATTCGGAAAAAAATATATATATATATAGATAAATTAATTTAGAATAGGATCATTTTAGACATTTCTTATAATTGATCTGTTAGAGAAATACGATAATTCTTACTTGTCAAAGAACGATTTCCGAAACGATCTAAGAAGTACCCAAGGAAAGGTGAAATGAATATTGGTAAGAACTGAGCAATACTAGAAGTATAAGCAGCGTATTCATCTGTGCTATTCCATCTAGTTTTAATCAATTCCCTGTAATTAAAAATGTAAGTCAAATCACTAGTACTAATTAATGCATAAAGTGAGTGAGATAAATACTCTATTTACGTGTGAATATGTAAAAATGAAGTCCACGCACTACCCAATTCAAATTCGAGTAAAACAAAGATCCAATAAATAGCAGGAAATACTAATAATTTTTTAGGACTAAAATGTTTTTTTTGTTTTATCTTCATCATTTCTTGTTTTGATAATTTGTCGTGAAGTATTCTCATTAAAAGAATGTATGTGATGTTGATTATTAATGAAACGATGCAAAGGAACGCAGAAAACTATACCGTAAAAGAGAATAAGCTTCAGAAGTAACAAGAATTAAGGCGAATAATCATAAATTATCATACCCAAAATGCCCATCCATAAAATCCTGTACTTTCCCAGATGGGAACCACCGTCAGATTACCCAAGAATGATGACTTGATTATAAAAAAAAAAAGTCAATAAATTATCGCGAGTTTATACAACTCCTTGCATTATTAATGTCTCATACCATTCTTGACGCAGCAACCTGAATTCCTACGACAATGGCCAATCCTTTTCCTTTAAACCAATGACTTAAAATAGCCATTTGAACTGTAACAATAGTCCCACTACCAATTCCATATAAGAATCTACCAATTACCATTACAATAAATGATCTTAAGTTAGTTGATAACGCTACAAGTACATTTCCTATAGCAATAAGAGAAGTAGCCAATATGGAACCGATCGAAGTGCCAAATATATCGATAAATACTCCACCGAGAATGGGCAGAATTGTATTAACCAATGATACTGATGATTGAATAACTCCGTATTGTGAATTTGAAATGCCTAGTTCCTAAGAATCAAAGAGAATAATTAACGTCATGTGATTGTGGGACAGTCAATATAGGAAATATACATACTTTCTTGACGATTGACTTTAAAGCGCCAAGAGTATGAGCGGCATAATGACTTCCCACTAGAGAAATGGAAAATAAAAATTGAAATGTCTTTTAGCATATTTATTTTCCTACATAAACACCTACCAGATAAAGATAAAACGCATAATAAAGCAATCAATTTATATTTCCAAGGTCTTTCTTCTCCATAAGTTACTTCCTCAAACGAAGCTTTATGAGATTCGTTATCTTCGTAATCAGAGTCAATACTAAGTCGGCTTTCCTCTGGTAATTCACTTGACAATGAAGATCGTGTAGGTATAGCTTCATATGCAGAATTATTTGAACTATAGAGACTAGGTCTCCTTTGAGAAATGGAAAGAAGTGGTTCAGTGGAAGTCATTTTAGCTATGAATTTTTTTTTTTTTTTTTTTTTTTTTAAAAAAAAAAAAATAAATAAAATAATATATATACGTGTAATTATTAAAAAAATTATCAGATTTTGATCTTCATTTATTTATATTTATATTTAAAAACATTGGGTATCAGACGTTATCAGATTCTTTATCAGATTCTTTATACTCATTATACCTTAGAACTGGGGATTCCTAACCAAAAATAACCAAGAAGATCTATCATAATTTTTGGATAATTATCCTTATTAATATAAGATATTGATATCACGATAAAATCATATTGCCATCATTGCCCATAAATTTATTAGTAAATCCGGTGAAATTTTATTAGTAATACGGAATATGCAGTGTCAAAAATATAATATTAACTAAAAGTAATTTAAGCATATCGGTTTCATAAAACCGGTTTTGGTAAATAATAGGGTCGATGTAAACAAATAGTCACGCAGCATTGCAGGTGATCAAATCAGATTTTACAATTATCAAAAGTCGAAAGATAAATTCAAAAAAACAAATCAATTATTATAAAAAAATAAATTTAGCCTATTGGATTTATCTTATTACTTTATATTATATATTTTGCTTTAATATAAAATAATATAATTCAATACAAAATAATAAGGCGTTCCCCTCCCCCTCCTGGTGAAAAATCACCTCCTATCCGGTTAATAATATAAAATGATCCAGTTAATATTAACCTTATTAAAGATAATTATATATTATTTATTAATTATTATACATTAAGTTTATTACATTATTAGATGAAAAAGATTATATAACTGAATATTTTTATACTATAATAAAGAATAAAATTAAATTCTTTATAATTTTGACAAATCTACATTACATGTAAACATATTGTACATTGCATCTTTTACCATTTGCTAAAACTTTATCAGATAAAGAATAATCAATGGCTTGACATGTATTTTCTAAAAGTGCACAAAGTTTTGCATTTGTATGATTAATGTATTGCTTGTTCTAAAGAATTTTTATATCTTTTTTCCTATAAGGTTTATATAGATCAGATTAGCAATTCTTCTTTAAACCTTATCTGTATTTTTTTTATTACTCATTCACTTAAACTAATTTTCATAAAAAGTATAGTTATTACTAAGTAAATTAATATACTTTGATTTTTATTCCAATTACTTAGCAAGATGTAATTTACAAGTAAGCTATTGCATATTATTAATAATCAATTACTATTCTTTTAGTTTTGATACAAAAACATTTCCTTTATGCATAATATTTAAATATAAATATTCTATAGTGGGAGTTATATAAATTGACTTACTTTGAGAATTATTAAATAATTAAATTAATAGTAAAATGTATATTTCATTTCTAGTTAATTGTATAGCTTTATCATTATACTATTTAATAAAATTAATGAGATATTAAAAAAAAGCTGATGTACTTTTTGTAAAAATCTTAATAAATAATACCAAATAATTTTTTTTATTAATTAATATTAAATATATATATTAATCCCCTGTCGCACTAAGTGTTACTCATGACAATCATCACACTAATTTTTACACGTGATCAGCTTACCAGGAATTTTGCAATCACTTATTTCCCAGTCTCAATATCATAAACAGCCAGAAAATTGCTTTTTTAAGAACCATTTAAAATGTCTTATAATAACTTAATAATACTAAATAATATGTTTTTTATTAAATTTTATTTTATTAATATTTACATAACATTTCCGTTCTATTTTATAGTATAATCTCTAATAAAAAACTACTAATCGCATTTAAAAGTAATATTAATGTTAATATTACTACAATTTTCTACAGAAATCTTTGGAATTTTTAGTTTTTGATACTTTAAATCATCATCCAACTCATTTTTTTCAACATAGCTAGTATTTTCAATTAAATTAGAAGCTTTAGTAAATCCTAGCAAAAAGATATATTATGGTTAGTTCTGAAAAATTATGATGGTTATTGAACTTATAAATTGTTTAATAAAATAATAGATATTTATATATATACCTAATTGATTTGCATAATTAGTTGAATCCTTTAATACCACGTTTTTGGTAGGAATTAGAAGAGAAGTATTATCTCATTTACGCTTGATAGATTGATGTTGATAGACAGATACACCTGCAATTGTTTTATGCTGTGAAAAGGTCATCTGCTCATCAAGTGTAACACCAGACTCAATAAGATTGTGAATGCCCATTGATCGCATTGAATGATTAGTAATATTGCGATCTTTAAAATCCAAACCAGAATCAATACATATTTTACGCATCATTGTGTCATATGATTCTTTTCCTAGGTTTGTTGATAAATACTATTTACTATGATTTATATTTTTAGGTATATTGATTGATACAAAGAGATAATCACCCTCAACATTATTAGGACATTTAATTAAGTATTTTTTAATATCTGCAACAGGAGTATAAACATTTTCTGATGTATCAGGTGGTATAAAACTAGTACTAGATACTGCATATGGATCTTTAATTCCTCCTGCGTGGTTCTTTTCTTTGGGTAATTCAAGCTTTATTCTACCATCATCTATTTCAATAATCCAAGAAGCTTTCAATCATTTGGCATCACCACTTCTTAAACAGCACAATAAAGTTAACCAGATCTACACTCTTTACAAAAGACCTTTAGAAGTATCTGTTTTAATGGTAGGTGAATTAAATATAAATTTTAATTTCATCAATTTCTAACAGATCTGATTGTTTTCGATTATTCTTTTCTTGATCAGCAATTAATTTCATACGACCATTTAAGATTCTATGTAAACTTTTAAATTGAGGAATATCAAATAAATTCACAACTCTAATTTTCTCAAATAATTCATATATTTCTCGTACCAAGGCACAAAATCCAGTATAAAAAGACAGATGCTTTATATTCATGGCCATTAGATTGTCATACCTCGACTAAAAATTGTTCCAACTGATCAGATAGTAATTTATTATCCAGCTCAATAATTTCGTTTGAATAATCTCAAGCTTCACGAAATTTAATAAATAAACTCATCCACACATTGTTAGATTTGTCTGTGTTTACATTTCTTGACGCGTTTTGAAATTTTAAAATTGTTTCTTTAGTTGATGAAACAAATCGAGTTGCCATTGTTTTTGCTTAAAACAAAAAAAAGTTTAGTTATAAAAAAGGGAAGGTAAGCCTATTAATAATACAATATATTAATAATATAAAAAATAAATTTAATAATGTAAGAGAAGGATAAGTTGAATAATATGAAAGGAAAAAAGGAGTGTAAAAAGAAAAATAAAAGCGCAGAAAGAAAATAAGACAAAAAAAGTTTAAAATAGTTAAAATAGTTAAATCACGTGTTATTTGATGAGTGGCACGCTCTGGAGATTAACCATTTATTTCATGGTGTAGAATATCATGGTTTTTTTCCCAAAGGGAAAAAAACCATAATATTCCCATCACCTCATGAAATAAATAATACATATGATTTTTAACTTGCAATAAAATAATATACTATATATAGTATTGGCTTTTTAGACTACTGGACTTTTGAACTATTAGATTATTAGATTTAATCTATTCCAATTCTATACTTAAATAGATTATTAGACTATGAACTTTATCTAATATTCACTATATATTTATATGAATAATTTCTTTTTTTTATTTAAATTTAAATAATTACAAAAAAAAAAAATTAATGATAATTATAACCAATTTTATTCATTTAACAAATTATAACTAATTAGCAATACAAATAACATATGTGTGTAATTAATAAATATTTTATTATATTAAAAAATCTAATTATCAATAATTTAGCCTAAATTATAATATAAGAATAAATGTATATATCACTCTTTATATGATGATTAAATATAGTATATGATTATTAATTATATAATTATATATTCTAAAATTTGTTTATCAGGTAGATCTTTTTTAGATATATTTTTGTTACTATAAAAAACATTTCTAGAATCCTAAACTATATATAAATAAGTCAGGAGGTTAAGTTTGCTTATTGATTATATAAAATTTTTAAAAAATTGCTGTATTTTTGCAAATATTTTATTATATATACTTCTGTTTTTAAAAAATTTATTGATTGGATTTTAATGAATTTTATATCATTGGATTCATTTTAATGAAACAAATCCAATAGTATAAATATTATTTTGATAGTATTAATATTGACTAAGATATCCCAAATTAAAAAATTTACTATACATTATATCTGATTTAAATGAAAAATGTTTGGAATTCTACATTTCTACTATTTTTTTTTAGAAATATTTCTTTTCTTTTTCTTTTTTTTATTTGTATGAATTCAAAATAAAAATACTATAATAGATAAGTAAAAAAACATATTTTTTTTCTTTTAAAAAATATTTTTAATATTTATTTTTTTTTTATTTATAAAGATCATTATTAAAATGAATATATGAATAGATTATGGATTTATAATAGTTAAATAAGAGAAGGTATATAAATGGATTTTTTTTTATTTAGAAAATATTTTTAATGTTTTTTTCTTTTTTTTTTGTTTGTAAAGATGCTAAAATAAAAATACAAATTAGACTTATAATAAGTAAGTAGAAATGTATAAATAAATTTTTTTTTTTAATGTTTTTTTTCTTTTTTTTTATTTATTTACCATTTTTTTTAGTAATATTTCTTTTCTTTTATTTGTAGAAATTCAATAAAAATACAAGTTAAATTTATAATAGATAAGTAAAAGAACATATTTTCTTTCTTTTAAGAAATATTTTTAACATTTTTTTTTTTATTTTTTTTTCATTTATAAAGATCATTACTAAAATGAATATATAAATGGATTTATAATAATTAGGTTTTTTTCTCTTAAGAAATATTTTTAATGTTTTTTTTTCTTTTTTTTTTGTTTGTAAAGATGTTAAAATGAAAATACAAACTAGATTTATAATAATTAAGCAGAAATATATAAATAAATTTTTTTTTTAAAAATGTTTTTAATGTTTTTTTTTTTTTTATTTATAAGAATGCTATTAAAAATACTGGATTTTATAATAAGTAAGTGGAAAAAGTGTATAAATAAAGTTTATTTTTTTTTAAAAAAATGTTTTTAATATTTTTTTTTATTTTTTATTTGTAAAGATCACACTGAAATAAATATACAAACCAGATTTATAATAGGTAAATGAAAGAAAGATATATAAATGCTTTTTTTTTGCTTTTAAGAAACATTTTTAATATTTTCTTTTCTTTTTTTTATTTGTAGAGATATTAAAACAAAAATATAAACTGAATTTATAATAAATAAGTAAAAATATGTAAATAAGATTTTTTTTTTTTTTAAAAATATTTTTAATGTTTTTTTTCTTTTTTTTTATTTATAGAATACTAAATTAAATATATGAATTGATAAATAGAAAGCATATAAATATATTTTTTCTTTTTATTTTAAAAAACAGGTTTATTAATATTTTTTTTCTTTTTTTTTTATTTGTAAAGATATTAGAATAAATAAATAAACTGGATTTGTATTACTATTTGTTTAATATTATTTTTTATTTTTTTTATTATTAATTAATAAAAAATTTAAAAATTAGTCAATAAAATTTATAAGTTTAAATTACATAATATAAATATAAGATTTAAGCATTATTACATAAAAAAACAGATATAAGATTTAAGTATTATACAGAAAGGTATTAGATATAAATTTACTTATAATATAAATTTAGTTAAAATTATAAAATATAATTATTTGAAATTAGAATTGAATTGAATTAATCCATTAGAATTTAAGTTTAATAATTTAATATTAGAAATTAAATAATATCCAATTTTAATATTGATTATATATTCGCATTAACTTTAAATAAAAAAAAAAAATTGATTATATAAATTAAAATTATATATTAATAAATATATAATTATATTTTTATATTTTAATAATTAAAAATTTTGAAATATTTTTATGATTTTTAAAAAATGCTTTTTTTCAATTGAAAATTTCTTAATTTATATAATATATTCAAACATGGTACACTCCCCGATCAAAAGTCTCCGACCACCCGATTTTTTTATTGCCGATCATTACCTATTAAGTTTGTTTACGCCAAATCCATTAAATATAAACATATAAAATTTTTTTTTTCCATGAAGCTCTTGTTTTCAGTTATCCGAAAATAAAAAAAAAATATATATTTTTATAATGTCCCAAAGACGTGAACTTACTGAGTTTGAGCGAGGAGAGATTATTGGTCTCTGGAAAGGAGGTCATAGTGAACGAAATATTGGGGAAATTTTTGGGCACCCTAAAAGCACTATCCATGATACTATAACGAGGTACAAAAATTCAGGACAAATTACAGCTTCTTCACGTTCAGGAAGGCCACTAAAACTCACAGAAAGAAACGTTAGACAACTTGTAAGAACACTTAAGGAAGACCGGCAACAATCACTAGAGGAAATGACAAAAAAATTTAGTGAATCTTTATCAATTTCAGTATCCTCTAATACTATAAAACGTACTTTACACTCTGAGGGTTTTTTTGGACGAGCTGGAAAGAGAAAACCATTTGTTTCTGAAGCAAATCGTAAAAAAAGACTAGAATGGTGCCGTGAAAGAAGAGATTGGGATGATGAGTGGAATTTTATCATTTGGAGTGATGAATCCCGCTTTATGATATTCCAAAATGATGCACACCACTGGGTTTGGCGTAAACCACATGAAAAATATGATGTGGATTGCTTGATTCCAACTGTAAAATCCGGAAACCAAGGTGTTATGGTATGGGGGTGTTTTGCGAAAGATAAAATTGGTCCTTTAATCCAAGTTTCTGGTAGTATTAATGCTTCTGTATATATGGGAATATTAGAAAACACTTTTTTACCCTTCTATAATAGTTTAGAAAACAATTCACAATATATTTTTCAAGATGACAATGCCCCAGTGCATAGAGCAAGAACGGTTAAACAATGGAAAGAGGATAATTCGATAATAGACTTTCCATGGCCTGCACAGAGCCCGGACCTTAACCCAATTGAACATTTGTAGGATGTTTTGGAAAGGAGAGTCCGGGAACACAAACCTCATCCAAAAAATATTGAGGAATTAATGGTAATCTTGGAGGAGGAATGGAATAAAATCAAACCTGAAATTTTAACAAATTTAGTTGAAAGTTTGCCAAGGAGGGTTCAAGCTGTATTAGATAGCCACGGAAATCCAACTAGATATTAATAAAATTCACGTTTTTCTGAATAAAACTATATAAATTTTTTACAATGTTTATTTATAAATCATTAAGAAATTAAATGTTGAAGTTGGTGTATTTTTTTCCGGTTTTAAAGTGGTCGGAGACTTTTGGTCGGGGAGTGTACATGTGATTTAATAATATAATTTTTTTTAGACGTAACTATTTTTAGTTCCATTTTGATGATAAGTTTTACTTTTTTTATTTTCTTTTCATTCTTTTCTTTGTTTTTTACTAACTTTTTTATCTTTTTTTAGATATATACCATCTTAGTTAATATTCAAGTAAGTTTTTTTTGTCTCTTTCTCATTATTTATTTTTTTAAAATCATATTAATCAACTTTTTTTTTCCTTTTTTCTATGGGTAGATATTTTGACTTTCTTGTATTATTTCCCCTTTATTTCTTTTATCCATTTTATTATTTTTTTTTATTTTTTTTATTTTTTCCTTTATTTCTTTCATTTTTTTCTTTCATTTTTTTTACTTTTTTTTTATTTCCTTCATTTCTTTTTTTGTTTCTTTTATTATTTTTCATTCTCTTTTGCTTCCCTTCATTTTTTTTTTATTTTATCTTATTCTTTCTTATTAAATATTTATTTCTTTTATTTCTTTTCACTACTCTTTTATTTCCTTCATTCCTTTTAACTTCTTTTCATTTTTCTTTTCAATTTTTTTTTGTTTTTTCATTTATTTTATTATTTCTTCATTTTTTTTTGTTCTTCTTCACTTAAGGTTGCTTGCCGAAACTAGAGAGTTTTGGTATGCCAAAACTGCCAAAACTAGGTTTTGGCAGACAACTAAAAATAACAAAATGCTGAAACTGCTGAAACTGCTGAAACTGTTTCAGCATTTTAGCATAGTATATCATATGATATACATATAGTTTCAGCATTCTCTATAATCTGCAGTTTGCAGATTTCTGATATTGGTTAAATAAACTGATTACTGATTATTTGATTGATAATCTTTTTTTTTTTTACTTTCAAATAAGAAAAAGATAAAAAAAAAGGTTGGGAGTCAGAACTCAGAAACTGACTAATAAAATTCATTTTTTTTAAAAGTAAAAAAAAAATTATTTTTCTTTTTTTTTTGTAAGGTGCTGAATGAATACTACAAATCTGACTTTAAAATTAAGGTAAATGGAGGGGGAGGTTGACTTCGTTATTAATAAAAATGTTTCTAATGTTTTTTCTTTTATTTTTTATAGGTTGCCAGATAAATATTACGAATTGGACTCTGGAATTGAGGTAAATGGAGAGGAGAAGATTAACTTTATTGTTAATAAAAATATTTCTAACATTTTTTCTTTTATTTTTATAGATTGCTGAAGACTTTGGAATTAAGGTAAATGAAGAGGAAGAGGTCGACTTCATTGTTAATAAAAATATTTCTAATGTTTCTTCTTTTATTTTTTATAGGTTGCCAGATGAATACTATAAACTGGACTCTGAAATTGAGGTAAATGGAGAGGAGGAAGTTGACTTCATTGTTAATAGAAACATTTTTAACGTTTCTTTTTTTCTTTGTTGTAAGTTGCCAGACGAATACTATAAACTGGACTCTGAAATTAGGGTAAATGGAGAGAAAAAGATCAACTTCATTGTTAATAGAAATATTTCTAATATTTCTTCTTTTATTTTTTATAGGTTGCCAGATGAATACTTAAACTGGATTCTGGAATTGAGATAAATGGAGAGGAAGAGATCTACTTCATTATTAATAAAAATGTTTCTAACATTTCTTTTCTTTTTTTGTAAGTTGCTGGATTCTTGATGACAGGACGAATCTGTACTTACATAACAAAGGTAGTGTGAGGACTAGAATTTATATGTTTGTAATAAAAAACGTTCTAATGTTTCTTTTTTTTTTGTAGGATGCTGAACTCTTTCTTTGATAACAGGATGAGTCTGAACCTACGTGAAGATAATGTAAGAGGGGATCAGGTTAAGAATTCTCTTAGTAATATTAAAAAAACGTATTAATGTTTCTTATTTGCTTTATTTTAGATTGTCAGACTTTTAGTTAATAAAATTTTTTTATTACAATAAAGTAAAAATATTAAATAAAACAATAAAATTTTTTTTGTTACAATAAAATAAAATATTAAATAAAACAATAAAATAAAAAATTGCAATAAAATTTTCAATTACGTATAAGTTTATTGAAATTAAAAAAAATGTTATTTAGTAGTAAAAAGATTAAAACTTTACCAAAACTCATATAAAATATTAGTGTCAGTTATGTCAAAACTATGTCGAAATGCCAAAACAATTTTGGCAGTTTGGGCAGTTTTAGTATTTTGGCATTTTGGCATTTTGGCACTATATATGAAGTTTGATTTTCAGTATTAAGCCAAATAAGTTTTAGCAGATAACCTTATCTTCACTATCTTTTACTTTTTTTTTTTCTTTTACTTCTTATTTAATTATCTTCATCTTCTTTTATTTATTTTTTTTTTTTTACTTCCCTTAATTTTTTCACTATTCTTTCTTACTGTATTTTTTATATATTGCATTTACATTACAGTATTATGGCATTAATAATATAATTAAAATTATGCAATTTTTTAGAATACAACTTATTTTTTATCATAAAACTAGCCAATAAAATCTAAAATATAATTAAAAATTTATTTTTTTTATAAAATTAATATGTGATACAATGTTCAGACACACTATGCACAAATAGAAATTTTCTTTTCAATTATATTTATTTTAAAAATATTATCTTAAGATATATATTTAAAATCCTAAAAAAAAAAAAATAATAAATATTTTAATTTTTTATTATTTTAGTATTTAATTTGTGATTTGCATAAAAAGTAAAAAATTTAATTATTATAAACTGGGATTAAAGTTATATATAGTAATATATAATAGTACAGAAATTGAAAATATGACAAATTAAAGTACTAATTTTTTAAATATGATGTAAAAATTAAAACTATTAGCATAAAATTATATTACTTGGCTAACTTTTTACTAAAAGTTTGGTAAAATTTTCAATCATTAGAAATAATTTTCCTATGAGTCTAAAAGTAAAAACCCATTATTCATAATGTTAAAAATAAGGTTTTTTTTTTCTTTTAAACTCATAAATAAGTTATTTTTAGTGCTTAAAAAATTTACTGGACTTTCAGTAAAAAGTAAGCCAAATAGTATAATTTTATACTAATAAACTTAGTTTTTATAATATATTTTAATAATTACTTTAGTTTTCTGTAATGTCAGATTCTGTACTATTATATAATTAACTCCAATTTTCAATATAAGACTCTTTACTTTATCAGTTACTGGTCATGTCATGAAAAAAAGAGAGAGATTTTTTTAATAAAATTTGCAAAAAAAAGTTTGTGGTACAGTATTCTCTTTAAATATATAGTACACGTATATAATTAAAGTTGGCCAAAATTTACTTAATCTGGTTAAATTTGCCAATCAATAATTCATAATTCTGGCTGAATTTTTCTTAATTCTGGCCAAATTCGTAATGCTGGTCCAAATTATGTTAAAATCGAAATTTTCAGGTCAAAGGTAATACCAAATTTATGCAATGTAACACTTTTTCCAACAATAGTAAACATGTTCATTCAAGATTTAAAAAATATTTTTAAACTTTTTAAAAGTCAAAAATTTCACTTTATTCAGTTGCATTTGGCCAAAGAAGATAGTCAATTATATGGTTATTTTGATATAGCAAACTAATAAAATATTAAGAAAATTTTTTTAACTTCTTTCTTTTGCTTATTTTTTTTAAATATTATATAAATATCTTTTATTTTAACGCTACTTTAAACATTAAAAAAACATTTTACTTATCCATAATATATTATCTTTATTTATAATTAACAAAGCAAATAGACCTAATAGCTAATAAGAATTTTTTCTATAAATAAATAATTTATGTTTTGTTTTCATGTTTAATAAATTAAAATTTAAAAATTTTAAAGTTTTTTTCTAATAAGTTGTAGAAATTTACATGATTATTATAATGCTAGAGTTTAAGCATTAAAGGTTTAATTTAAATAAACAAAAAAACGACCAAAAATCCACTTATAACACCCAAATAGATCCAACAGTATTGTTTTAATAGATAAAAAAATTTTTTATTAATATTTTAATTAAAAAATTTTAACAAAATTTACAAATAACAAAAAATCTAACATAATAATCACCCTTCTAAGCTTAACAAAAGTTGTTTATTTCGCCAAATTATAGTTAGAAATAAAACAATTACAAGTTAAAAAAAACTTTTGCTAAAAGTTTTATTGAAATCAAAAATTTTTTTTTTATTATAAAAATTGACTTATTTTACATCTACTTTTAAGTTGCATCTGGAGGAAAACTTCATTTTTGAGACGAACTTTCTTGTAAATGCAAAAAAAAAATATTACTAAAGAGGAAATAATGATAAAAATTTATAATACACATGACGAACTATTAATTTACTTAATTTGTATAAGCATTGTATTAAAAAAATTCTTTTTTAGCTACATGATGAAATATTCAATTATAGTTACACAAAATTAATTTAATTAATGATCGACAAGTGATCTGACATGGCCGCTAACTGTTATATATAGATTACAAATTAATTTATATTTTATAATAAAGTATGTTGTTAATTTAAAAACTGAAAATTTTTAATATTTTAATAAAATTAAAGATTTAAATTAGCCAAATTTTTTGCTAATTAATAAAGTTTTTAATTAATTTAATTTAATTGTATTAAATTATTCAAATAATCTGATTAATTAAGATTTAAATCATTTAGATAATTTGACTAATTGTTTATTAAATCATTTATAAGTTATATTATTTTATTGTTATTTTATTTTATTTAATAATAATTAATAAAATATATTATAATTTTATTAAGAATTAAAGAAAAAATAATAAATTTTAAGTGTTTTATAATAAAGCTTACTATTTTTAAATAAATATTTTTAATTATTATTTTATTTAAATTTAAAAAAAAATAAAAATATAAATAAATTATTTTATTAAAAATAAAAAAATTATTAATAAAATTAAATACTTACTAAAATTTTTTTTCAAAAAAAACAAAAAAAAGTTATTTAAAAAAAAAATAAATTATTAGTAGATATTTATCAAAAAATGAAAAATAAAAAAAAATAAAACGTTTATTAAAATATTATATTTAGATTTAAAAGATTTATCTAAAGCCTATAAAAATAAACTTGACTTCTTATTTAATAAAAAAAAAATTTAGAAATCTGTTAATCTATAAATGTAAAAAAAACTAAAATTTTATTATTTAAATAACAAAAACAAAAAAAAAATAAAAATTATTAAAAATACAAAAAAAATTAAAAAAATAATAAAAATTAACTAAAATTTCATTCAAAATATTATTATTTTATGAGTCAATTTTAACTTAAAGATACTATTTCTATTTATATTATATTATAAAAAAAATAAATTATCAATAAAATTTATAAATAGTACTTAAAATAAATAATTTACTAAAATTCTATATGTCTAAAAGATCAAAAAGCTGTATAAAAATAGAAATAATAAGCTATTAATAAAGTTTGTTAAAAGACAAAAATAAAGAAATAAAAATTTTCAAATATTTATTTATCAAATGCTATATTTATAAAATCAAATAATTATTTAAAAATAAAAAAATTGAATTAAAAACTATTATCAATAAAAATAAATAAAATTAAAGAAAATAAATTACAATATATACTTATTAAAATCTGTACTCAAAAAAAATTAAAGTTGTTTTAATATTATTAAAAAATAAAATCAATTATATAATAGCTGATTTATAATAATATTATATATTTTAATTTGAATAATTAGATCATCTGATTAATCAATCATTAATTTTAATAAATTAATTATTATAATCAATCATATAAATTTGAATTATAATAATTATAGATTAACCAATTTAAACTTCTAAATATAATTAACTAAAATAAGATTTTAGATATATATATAAAACTTATAATAATTTTTACAAATTTAAATACTTTTTATTTTTTTAAAGATTAATATAATTTGTTTAAAATCCATTATTATATTTAAAATTAATTTAATTTATTAAAAAAAAATAATAAATAAATATTAATTTTTTTTTTTTGATTTAAAAGTAATATGATCGCATTACTTTATTAAAAAGAATTAGGTAAGATATAATCATACTAAGTGTCAATTTTAACATATGCCTGAAAAATTACATATAAAAAGATAAGAGAAAAAAAGTTAAAAAAAAGAAATATTTTATATTTACTAGAGAAGCAAGATAATATCCTACTAAATCATTTCTAATTTTGAGATTACTTTTGAATAAACTCCATTAAAACCTTTTTAATTTTAATAATCTTTTTGTACAATTATTTTTTTGGAAAAAAAATGCCTGTGCTATAGTTATTTCTGAAATTTAATTAGCAAATCTGAAATCTAAAATTACTAAATTATGTAAATATATAATTAATTACATAAATCTGTAATTATACATCCCAAAATTTTAAAATTTGTATAATAGTATAGAAGTATGAAATATTTCTGAATCCAGTAATTTGATTTTAAAATTTTATTCTCATTCATTAAGATGAATTTAATAATATATATTACAGATCTTTAGTATTGATATTGACAGAGTTATTTCACTGTAAATATTCAGTAATTATTAGTGTCAAATCATGATTTAGTGATTGGATTTTTATGTTCTTATTATCATTAGATTCATCTTATTAAGACAAATCGAATGACAGTAAGATTATTAAAATCAGACAACTAGTTATAAGGTTGATGGGCGAAACTTAGAAGTTTAAACAAGTGTTGAAATTGAAACTAGTTAAAACATTTTATTAAAAAACTAAAAAATTGCGAAACTGCGAAACTGCAAAAAGTTTAACTATATTTTTATATAGTAAATATTATAGTTTTGCCATTATACAATATATAAGGATAGTGCCGCAAATAGGTAATTGCAGAATAATTGCGATTTGCGATATTGCAGAACATTGCGGATTTCGAAGTCTAAATTTCTGCAATTCTGCAACTCGCAATTGTCTGCAATTCTGAAAATATTTCGCAATACTGTAAAGAGCCGCTAATACCGCAATTCAATTGCGGAAATATTGCAAAATTGCGTAATTGTGGATTTTTTTTAAAAAAAGACATTTTTTTAAGCGTTTAATTAAAAAACACTAAAAACATTTTTTTAAAACATTTTTTCATATACAATTTAGTTAAAAAAACGTAAAAAAAATGTTATTTTTAAACGTTTAATTAAAAAAAAGGCTTAAAAACATTATTTTAAACGTTTAATTAAAAAAAAACTTTTTTATAAGCGTTTAATTAAAAAAACGCTAAAGAACATTATTTTTTTTTAAAAAAAGACATTTTTTTAAGCGTTTAATTAAAAAAATGCTAAAAATGTTTTTTTTTAAAACGTTTAATTAAAAAATGCTTCGCAGCATTTTTTTAATTAAACGTTTTAAAAAAAAACATTTCGCAACATTTTTTTAATAGATTAATGAAAAACGTTGTGAAACATTTTTTCATATACAATTTAGTTAAAAAAATGTTTTGCAACATTTTTTAATAGATTAATGAAAGAACATTGCAAAACATTTTTTTATACAATTTAATAAAAAAAAATGTTTCGCAACTTTTTTTTTATAATTTAATAAAAAATGTTGCGAAACATTTTACATTTAATAAAAAAAACGTTTCTTTAATTATTCAACATCAGTAATTTGGTTTAGTTTTTAGTAATTATTGATACCAAATAGATTATCAGATGATCAATTAATTACGGCGTATTTTTACAGATGTAATGCCAAAACCGTAATTAATTCACAGAGAAGTATAATTAGAATTGCGGAATTGCGGGTTACTAACCGCAATTCAACTCCAAAATCTGCAATATTGCAGATTTTGGAAATTATTTGCAGACCCATCCTTAACAATATATAGTATATAATAGTAAAATATACGTCTGTAACTTATATTTAATATACATATTTTATTATTTTATATTATTATGCATATCTTTTCCTATAAAAGTTAGAAATAATTTAAAAACTTCTCACGTTATTTTATTTTTTTAATAGAAAAAAAAAATCAAAAATTTTTAAAATATAAGAAATTTATAAATTCGCTAAATGTTATCTTTATTTATATATTATTATTTAATTTTTATAAATTATTCCATTAATTTTCATTTACATATTCATTAAACAAATCATCAACATTGTAATTTAATATACCTCTACCATTCGTATCATCAACAATTTTATCATCTGTTAAAACAATATCTTTATTATTATTTTTTTCATTATCAATAAAGTCATCATCTAAGTCCTTAGGTATATTACCAATATCTTTAAAATCAAATTATTTGATAAATCAATTTCCAAATACTTTCAATTAAAACCACTACATTATTATGTGGAATAATTTCACCATTTATTGTTCTTCGTACAGGCTGTGATGAATTATCTTCAAATTCATTATTTTCTTCTTCATCTGTATTATCAGTTTTAGCTAAAGCTTCAATAACTCTTTTATTTAATTCAATCTCATTTAATTTTGATTTATTTTTCATTTCTTGACTGAAAAAATCAAATTCTTTTCTTGCATTACATTTCCAATAAATAATCATCTTACACATAGATTCTAAAGTTTCAACTCCTAGTTGTAAACAACGTTTATTAGTAAGCCATCCTAGATTGAAAAAATCTCTCTTACAGGATGCGGAATTTGGGCAGATTGAAAAAAGATATAAAGCAACAATAGGTAAAGATTCTGGTTCAGATTTAGTTTCAATTAAATTCCACCAATTGATTAGTTCTTGAAATCTATAACCAAATTCCAAATCAAATGGAAATTCTTTTTTTTTATATTGGCCCAATTGCGAACATAGAGCACGTGATTGTTCAAGATCAAATCCTAAATTTTTACCAATACTCAGAGCTGTTTTTGCTAATTTTGCGTAAACACCACTTTTTAAAGGAACATCTAAGAAGATTTTTGTTATATGCGAGTAAATTTCAAATTTAAATTAATTATTAAATTAAATTAATTATATAATAAATTAATAAACTTATCTCGATATAAAGGATGTAAATAAAAACAAAGAAAATATTTATCATCATTGAATTTCTCAAATTGTTTATTCATCACGTCATAACAATGATTACGAAAATCATAATGAAAACTTCGTGGTAAGTTTTTAAGAACTGCTCCAAGTTTGGCCAAATTTAAATTACAGTCTGCCAAAGTTGCACTTCTGAATTCTAAAGAAAAAATGGCCTTTCGTAATGGATTTAATACAAAGGCCAAAATTTTAAGATCTGAAAAAAATTACGTTCTTGGATAATTAACTTTATATGATAATTGGTTAAAAGATTCTCATGCTCATTTACCATCTAAAAATGTAAATATTTTAAATTTTAAAATTTGTTTTTAAATTTATTGTTACAAAATTCAATAACATCATTATCTTTTTAAGGATTGATTTTAAATTTAAACAGAATTTACTGATTCACTTGAAGTGGTCCATTTAATTATGCAATATAATTTAAGACCGCCGCCTTTAATACCAGATTCCTCAATTAATTTTCAAAATTTACTACCTACAATATATTAATTTAATTAATATTTGAATAATAAAATAGAATTTATTCATAAAATTAATATATATCTCTTACCAGCCATATGTGAGCTGCAAAAAAAGGCTGTTAATATATTCACTCTATGAAGCAATCTATCCGCAAAATTGTGTTTAACAATATCACATGCAATTAAATTAATGCAGTAAGAAATACACTGAACACTCTTAATTTTCAGATATTTTTCATTGATGATTGCTTTTGCTTTTCTAATATTAGCAGCATTATTTGAGACTATAGCCAGAATATGATCAGACCCCACACTTTTAATAATCTTCTCAATTTGCATAGCCAAATACTCAGTGGTATATGAATCTAATAATAGATCTGAAAGTTGGTATAGATATTCCTTACGTGATGGAGTAAGGATAATAAAATTCCAAATGGATTGATGGCGTCCAGAAGTCCATCCATCCAGAGCTTTAAGGATAAAGAAATAAGTAATATAATAGAGTAAATGAAAGGACTTACTGAGAGTCAAACTTCGTTGATTCTTAATATCCTCATTTATCTTTTCATTAACATTATATAACTCAGTTTCAAGTAAACGGTTAGATAAGTATTCACGTGTTGAGGGATTATAATCAGCGTTGAGTTCCTTCAAAAGGTTAATGAAAAAAGGATGCTCTATAATTCTAAATGTTATTCCACAACAAATAAAACATTTTACTAGAACAGAATTGATCTGATTTATTCTTGCTTTGGAAAGGTTGGTTAAATCATGAAAAGCTGTCATAGTAGTTTGACCAACTACAGACTTATCAACCTTTCTTTTCTTGTTAGAAATATTTTCCCAATTTCTGACTTTTTCCATATATTCACGTAAAACAAGTCATAGCACATTTAAACAATGGCTCGCAAGATGTTCCTCTAAGACAGGTGTTTCACCGCGATTCCATGTTTTTGAACAATATTTACATTCTGCCTTAAATTTTCTGGGAGAAACTGTACCCTTTTTGATAAAATGTTACCATATCAGTCCTAATGGTCGTCCATCTACATGTTTTTCCCTTCCAGATCTTTGAGTTTCTAGATCAATAGGTGCTATTGGATCAATTTGAAGAAATATTATTTGTAAAAAATTTTGAAATTTAAAAAAAAAACACGAAAAAAAGTTTTCAAATAAAATAATTTTGTGTACCTCTTGTTTATCATACACAAACTATATACATTGCATCTAAATAATGTAAATTAAATATAACACCGAATATTAATAATTTTAACATTACAAATTTTGCTTAACTAGAAATATAATTGCATAACATGATCGCCATAATGAACCTGGTATTATATTAAATAAAGTAATTAAGGATGACTCTGAAACTGAAATATTTCGGATTTACTGAAATTCTGAAACTGTAATCTGAAATTCCAACCAAATCTGAAATTCTGAAATCTGAAATTCCAGCCGAAATGCCGAAATTAAATATATAATTTTGGCCAAAATTATGGGTTAATTCTGGCCGGAATTACAGAAATCATGGAATTTCCTTTTTAGGAAATTTATGTTACACAAGATGCTAGATTCGTTCTTACCAAAATCGATTTTTGTGAAATGGCTATTGCCCAATATGGAAATAATCGATATACCCGTTTTCATGTGTCGCATTTTTATTGGTTAATTTTAATTTTGGCATTTCGGCTGGAATTACGGATTTTAGCCTTAATTTTGGCCAGCCAAAATGTTTCAGATTTTGGGAAAATCAATTTTGGGGCCATTCTTAAAAGTAGTTTCTGCTTTGCAGAGATTCCAAATAAAGAGGAATTCAGTTGTCTTTGTTTGGCCGTAAAGTCTGTATGCGAACAGTTTTAACTGAACGAAGTGGTACATTAGTACAAAAGCAAATGTATTGGACAATTGTGTAGAGTGCCTTCATATGCTATTAACAGTTCACTCTTCTTAACTTACACAAAGTAAGGTACTGCTAACGTAAAGTGTTGCTAACGTAATGTATTATTAACATAATGTATTGTCAATAACGAGCAACATACCAATGAAAGTAAGTAGTTTATATTGAACTTCAGTAAATTTGAATATACCCGATATTAGATATTAAATATCTGTGATTATTAGGATCATCACATTTTATTGGCTGAAGCATTTCACCGCAGTTTCGCCATTCTGCATAGTTTTGACATTTCAATATTACCAAAACATTTCGTCACCAGTTTAAATGTCATTAAGTAAAGTTTTGACATTTCACAAAATCCAAAATAGATTTCGCTTGGCAACCTTAACTAGTTATAGTATTATAGTTTATTAAATTTTTAAATATAATTCAGCTAAAATTTAGGCTAATTCTGGCCAAATATTTTTGTAATATAAAATTAAATATAGAATTCAAAATTAAATACAAAATTCAGATCTTTTCTAATAAATTACTTAATAATTACAGAATTACAGAATTATATAATTCTAGAGGTATGCTCTAAAATTTGTCAATCCAGATATCTGGTCATTTATCCAAAAATTGACCAGATTCAGATTGACCAGATTGTGTAATAGGATTGATCAGATGGATCAATAGATATCTGTTTATCTAATGAATTGTTTTGTATTACCAAATTGACCAGATTGATTAGATGGTTCAACAGATATCTGTTTGATCTGTTCAATTTTATCTATTAAAAAAAAAATTTTTTTCTTTGATAAAAAAATTTTTTTTTATTTCATTTTGTAATTATAGAATTAATTTGATATGATTTTTTTTAATAAAATTTATATTATTAGATTCGTCTCAATAAAACAAATTTAATGGTATAAATTTTATTTTGATAGCATTAATATTGATTAAGATATTCTAAATTGAAAATTTTACTATACATTATATCTGACCTAAATAAGAGATGTTTGGAATCCTGATCTAGTATATAATAAAATAAAATTTACTATATATTTACTACTTATTTACTATAAATAATTTATATAATATATTATAAAATTAATCCTTTAATTTTATAAATAAAAATAATATATAATTCAATAAAAATACTTGTAAATTAATTCTTTAATTTATAAAAAAAAAATACAAACTTTTATAATAATTTAAATATAATGGCATAATATAATAGTGTATAATCATTTTTTAATTAATATAATAAATCTTAAGTTTCATATTTTAATTTTACTATAAGGCTATAATAAAAAATTTAATTGCTGATTTGCCTAAAATCAGCATTATGTTACTAATAAAATTTGGGATTAATAGTAATAATAAAAAAAGCATTTTTTGCATTTCACACGCAAGACAAGTTTCATCCATTTTACAAATAGAAATACCATAAATACAATATTTTCTTTTATTTTATGACAAGTTAACTTTGCAAAAAAATTTCATAATTATATTTCTATAACTGGTTTTTTTCAACTTTTACTTATTTTTAATAATAAAAATATTTTGAAAAAGTTTTTAAAAACAACTTTAGAAGCTAAAAATTATAGGGTTTTAATGTAAATAACACAATATAATAAAATGAAATATTAAAATTTCGTATATTTTAAGGTGTAAATCTGACATATGCATATAGTAAACTCGTTATTTTGCATGTGAATATATAACTTTTTTTTGCAAATTTGTTTTTCAAATATTTTTTTAGTATATTATATGATTTTTATTTAAAAGCCAATATGTTATCTATGAGATATTCTTTTTTGAAGTTTATATTCTAACACAAATTTGGCAAATTTAACCTCAAATTTTATTAGTAATGCAGTGCCAATTTTAGGTAGACTGGTAATTAAGTAATTTAATTAGTAATAACATAATAATTTTAGATGCAATAGCATAATAAATTTAAAAAATAAAATTATATAAAGAATTTAAATATAAAAAAATAGTAGTAAAATAAAAAAAAATAAAATTATTTATAAAATTTTAAAAAAATTTGTAATTTCATAGTATTATTTTTATATTAAATAAATAATTTTATATTATTTTAATATAAAAAATTTTTTAATAATTTTTTAATTAATTAATAAAATTCATTAATAAATTTTATTTTGGTAAATATTAACTTAAAAAAATGTTTTTATCATCATTAGAACTGTTTCAATAAAATGAATCTAATAATATAAATTTATTAAAATCTGATTATTGAATATTTAATAAATTATGAATTTATATTTTAATTTTATATAATTAATAATAAAGCTCTAAATCTAATTTAATAAATCAGATGTCCTGATAAAATGATTTAAAATTTTCAGGTTAGATTATTAAATTTATGATTTAATCTCAGGTCAGGTCAGTATTAGTTAGGTATCTGATCTAATCCATTAACTTAAATATTTAAATCAAATAAAAAATGCTAAAAAAATGTTAAAACAATTAGTTATAGTATTTTTATATTTAAAATGATTATTAAAAACAATTAAAAAAATTATTTTTTTTATTATTTAAAAAAATTAATAAAAATTATTTTTTTATTATTTAATAATAATTAGGAAAATTTTTTTTTATTGTTTAAAAATGATTAGAAAAATTGTTTTTATTGTTTAAAAATGATTAGGAAAATTGTTTTTATTGTTTAAAAAGGATTAGGAAAATTGTTTTTATTGTTTAAAAATGATTAGGAAAATTGTTTTTATTGTTTAAAAATGATTAGGAAAATTGTTTTTATTGTTTAAAAATGATTAGGAAAATTGTTTTTATTGTTTAAAAATGATTAGGAAAATTGTTTTTATTGTTTAAAAATAATTAGGAAAATTGTTTTTATTGTTTAAAAATGATTAGGAAAATTGTTTTTATTGTTTAAAAATGATTAAAAAAATTGTTTTTTTTATTGTTTAAAAATAATTAGAAAAATTGTTTTTTATTATTATTTAAAAATAGTTAAAAAAATCATTTTTTCTTATTATTTAAAAACAGTTAGAAAAATTATTTTTTTTATTATTTAAAAATAGTTGGATAATTGTTTTTTTTTTATTATTTAAAAATAGTTGAAAAAATTATTTTTTTTATTATTTAAATAGTTAAAAAAATTGTTTTTTTTTATTGTTTAAAAATAGTTAAAAAAATTGTTTTTTTTTATTGTTTAAAAATAGTTAAAAAAATTGTTTTTTTTTATTGTTTAAAAATAGTTAAAAAAATTGTTTTTTTTTATTATTTAAAAACAGTTAGAAAAATTGTTTTTTTTATTGTTTAAAAATAGTTAGAAAAATTGTTTTTTTTTATTGTTTAAAAACAGTTAGAAAAATTGTTTTTTTTATTGTTAGAAAAATTGTGTTTTTTATTAAAGAAATTATTTTTTTTTATTATTTAAAAACAATTAAAAAATTATTTTTTTTTTATTATTTAAAAACAATTAAGAAATCATTTTTTTTTATTATTTAAAAACAATTAAAAAACCATTTTTTTTTATTATTTAAAAACAATTAAAAAACCATTTTTTTTTATTATTTAGGTTTTTTTTTATTATTTAAAAATGATTAAGAAAATCATTTTTTATTTTTTAAAAAATATATTGAATTAGATTTGACATTTCTTTATATATAAAATTGCTGAAACTTACAAAACTTAATAATTAAATATTTTGGTATTTTTTAATATAAAATTCAGGTTAAAAGATTAGGTATTTAATCTAATTTGAAGTGGATTATGAATTTGATAATCTGACTTAAATAATATGGATTAGATTAAACCAATTACTTAACCCTATCTGATCTATTCAGAGCATTAATTAATAATTAAAATATTAAAATAATAATAGTTTATTTAATAAATATTAAAAATTTTAAACTATTATGAGATATTTTTTTAATAATTAATATAAATATTTTAAAAAAAAATTTATTAAATTACTAAAAATTTAAGGTAAATTTAGTATAATTTTAAAAGGTTATATATTACTAGTAAATTTGAAATTTTGTAAAAAGACTTCTATTAGAAGTAAATAGAATCTTAAATCAAGTAATTATAATTATAAATATAATAAAAATATTTAATTAAATTTTTACAATTATATTAAATATCGTATATTATTTCAATTTTAAAAACTCATCACTTCTAAAAGTAAAAAAGAAATTTATTAAACTATTATATTAAATATTATTAAATAAAATAAAATAATTAAATAAAATTTTAATAAATTTTATTTGCCAAATTTTGCCATTATTATAATACTTGAGTATAAAGTTTTTTGTATTATATCTTTAAATTCTGTTAAAATGTCTTTATTATAACTTATCAATATAAGTTTTCAAAAAAAGAAAAAGATAAAGACAAAGAAAAAGAAGAGAAGATAAAATAATAGAGTATAATATTTATAGATTCTATAATAAAAATTATAATAAATTATTTAATATAAAATAATTATACATTATATTGAAGAATTTGCTATATTATACTAAATAATTTATTATAGTAGTATTAAGTCAAAATTACTTATAATAAAGGTCTAATCAACCAGAATATAGAGTTTGTTATATTAAAGTAATTTAGGTAAGAAATACTAAATATTTTATAAATTAAGTTAATAACTTTAAAATATTTTTTTTCAATTTTAAATATTTATACAGTATTTATTTTTAGGTTATTAAGTAAAAAAAAAATTCTTTATTAGTACTTTCTATTATATATGAATTATTAATTAATTTATATTTAGTATATATCAGTTGCAAATTAATATATATATTAAACAAAATTTAGTAATACTTTAAGATTTTAATAAAAAATTTCTGATAATTATTAGCACTATATAAATATTTTTTATTAAAAGAATATTAAAAAATATTAGCAATATAAATGGATTTTATTTATATAATTTATCTTTTAAAATTAACATTATAATAAATAAAAAAATGATTTTAATGTTGAATATTTATTAAATATCTTGTGATTACTGTAATAAAGTTATATAATCAATATACAATTAAAAAAATCTAGCATTAATTATAAAATAATATTTACATCAATCAGTTATCTAAATAAAGCATATAATAATAAGTTAGTGTAAGTAATATGTTAATTTTTGTAATATATATTATTAAAATAATCCTATTTTTAATTTGTTTTTGTACAGTAATATGCTGAATATTTATTTTATTTTATTTTATTTTATTTTATTTTTTTTTTTTTTTTTTTTTAAAAAAAAAAAAAAAAATAAAAATAAAAAATAAAAAAAAATAACGGTAAATAAATATAAACAAAAACAAAAGAGCTAATCGACAATAAATTTTTTCAAATATATATAACCACAAGCTAAATATTACAACTAATTGCCCAAAAATAGTCCATTAGATGCCAATGCATCCTTTTATTATTATTATTATTATTTTTTTAAAAAAATTAACTTTCTTCGTCTTCTTCCATAATCATTGCGGGCTGTCTCCGCGAATTCCTCGATATTAAAGGACTACCGCGCCGTGGATTTATCCCGTTATTATGTAAGAACATCATCTGCGAAACGTTAAATGGCATATTTGGTGGTGAAGGTGAAGAATCTCGTCTAAAACTAGATTCATTACGTCTACTACTAATTGGAATGTCTATACCATTGCTCATTGCTCCATTTGTATTACTACTACTATGATGATTATCTTCAATATTTTCTTCATTAACAATGTTCAATGATGAAGTTGTTGAAGGTAAGGAATGAGAGCGTGAATGTAATAATTTATTAAAAGGTTTTGACAAATGTGGTAATGAAGATGTCGGTGAAGATGATCTCGGCGATTCTGGTGGTGTCGACATTAAATGATTAATTACAGATTTTGTAGTAGTTAGCGATTTTTCGACAGGGAAAACTCTCTCTTCTGACTGTTTACCTCTTCCAGATGATGTCTGTAATACATCGGAGTGAACTGGTGGAAATGACGCTAAACGATTATGACTCTTTAAGTTATTACGAAGTGGAATATCTACATCACAATCCGTCGGTGATAAAGGTGGAGATACCGGATTTGTTGGGGATTGCGATAAATTTCTTGGTGGTGAAATACTTATCTGATGTGATGGTGGTGAAGGGAATGTAGGTGGGTTCGTGATAGTACCATCGGGTTTGATTTTTGGTGAATTGTTCGGAGATGGTGAGGCTGATGTTGAAGTTGAAGGTGAAGGTGAAGCTGTACGAGACCTTGGAGTAGATGTGAAAGTGCTGGCAGCATCAACATACTCTGATTCATCACCATCATCACTTGATGCTAAAGTCTCTTCCGATATCTTGTGTGGAGATATATCAACTTTATATCCTATATGTTCTTGTTTAAATATTTGGGATGAATTAGTTCTGATATTATTATCGTTATTGTTTGATGTAAGAAGAGGTGGTGGCGTTGGTGGAGTTGGTGGAGGTGAAGCTAATACTATTGTTTTAGATTTTGAAGACTCTACAACCATTAATTGCTCATCTATTGTGGATTTTCCTTTTATAACCTTAGATTCGAATCCATCAGAAATGTCTTCTATCTCACTTTTCTCAAAAGTGTCTCTATTTCCCTGATTATTAAGATAATTATTGTTTTCAGATGAACCAGAACCAGAACCAACATTAAAATTGTCCACTAAAATATTTATTGAATTTGCTCCTATACTCCGTCGTTTAACCTGTTTGCGTCCCCAGGATGAACCTGGATATGCAAAAGGATTCCGGCGATTTTTAGTAAACAAAGTAGTTGTTCTAGGTCTTGCTGCCGGTGGAGTTCCGGGTATTGGCGACATGCTTGTAGGTGAATTCTGTGAAAGTACAACAGAAGGCGTAACAGGGGATATCATTATAGGTGCAGGTGTAGTACGTTTATTCCCTTTGCTTCCTTGTATTGAGCCTCTCTTCTTCTTTTTATCTCTCAGTGAATTACGATTTATTGACGATCTTCTTGATAGGTTAATACTATTTGTACCATCATAACCTGGTGGTGTTTTATTCTCACTTCTTCTGTTGAATCGCGACTTTGTATGTACTAAATCAGCTGGGACTACTACACCACTCTCCGCCCAATTTAGCATACTTTTCTTATATGCATTATTAGCGTCTTTTGGATTATTTGATCCGATCCACCATCCCTTGATAGTTGACAACGTTGACAAAAATCCTTTCTTTCGATGATTACTTTTACCGTTCGGTATAGGCATTGGCGCAGGACTACTAAGCGGTATCGGACTAACTGAACGTGAACTTATAGGGCTGGTAAATGAGGAATATCTTTTAGGTGATAAAGGAGGAGAAGCCATTGCAGTAATTGTGGTTAAAACGGGTTCAACAGCCTCAGGATGTGATAATATCAACGATTTACGTCTTTCACGTGAAGCAGGAGCTGCATGATAAGTTTTTGGTGGTGGTGTTGGCGGTATTATTTCTTCTGAATTTTCTACCGCTTTTTCTTCCTCTTCTTGACATAACCTATTAGGTTCTGCATTATTTATTGGTGAATCAGCTTCATTTTCATCATCGGTTTCTTCCTCTATAACTACTTCATCGTCACTCGTACCAACAGCCACATCTACTGTTGTTACAGAGCTTTGTGCTCCTTCAATCTTTTTCTTTTTTCTTAATTTAGTTAACAAAAGCCACCAAAGTCCACTTGCGGAATCAACTTTACCTTCTAAAACACTATTTTTAATTCCTGCTATATCAAATCCTAAGTTGTCTAGCTTTTCTAATAATTCTTTTTCTTCAGGAGTTGTAAATAAAACTTTTTCGTTAAAAGCCTTACTATCAATTGAAGATCTTCTAGATGTTTTTGATGTTGACGGTCCCCAAGTTTTTTGTGTTGATGAACTAGGTGCAGGTGTAAAGACTTTCATTCGATTTTTAAAAGCCGAAGGCGCAGTTGATGTTGTTGATTCTGTGGCATAATTATTATACCGACTATGTCGGGTATATGTCATTGGATAATTATTCTGAGATGAATTTTGTTTTGTTAAAAAAATTTCTTGTCGTTGTCGTTCAAGATGACTTGTTGCATCTAGATGACTATCCTTGGAACGTGAGACAATTGTTACTCCTTTTGTAGGTTCCTTCACACTATTCTCTTCTTCGATTGATGATATTGACTCGTCGTCGGCTATGTCATCTGTAGCCCAATCATCATCATCATCATCGTTGTATTCTTCTTCCTCATCTTTAATTGTAAACCACGTATGTTGCAAAATCTG
This sequence comes from Rhizophagus clarus, assembly GCA_015698045.1. Classification (NCBI taxonomy): domain Eukaryota; kingdom Fungi; phylum Glomeromycota; class Glomeromycetes; order Glomerales; family Glomeraceae; genus Rhizophagus; species Rhizophagus clarus. The sequence continues at coordinate 223,316 of BLAL01000252.1, read as the reverse complement.
TTTTAATGTTGGTCGCTCTGATGGCTCCAATTGCAATATTGATCGTATAAGGTCTTTAGCTTCTGTAATTATAAAAAATCAATTTAATAAGTTCAATTATGAATTATAACACATTGTTTGAACAAGTCTTTCAATTTGACTTTGTCTATTTGCTTTTTTTTTTTTTTTTACTATAAATACCGTCTGATAAAAACTCTTCCATTTCATATTCGCCCTTTATTATCTTGTGTTTCATTTCATTTTCGTCATCATCGTCAAAAGGAAGCGCCCCGCATAGTAATGTGTAGAGAATGACACCGAGTGACCATATGTCAACCTCTATTTAATCAATTGGTGATTAATACTAAAATTAAACGCACAGTTCGATTTCAAGATTTAAATTTTTAATATTTACCTAGACCAGAATATTTCTTGGCAAGTAACATCTCTAAAGAAAAGAAAATTGAAGGTTATACGAATAGAATTGAGTACAACAAATAATAGCATCTAGAGAGAAACTCAAAGTTCTTAAAGAAAAGTGAAATCAAAATCTATGAAAATAAATAGCACACTCTATTATAAACCGAGTGTAGACTATCAGGAAAATGAGGAGAAAACTTTGAGAATTTATTAGTAACACTAATAAATTTCACCTTTTCAGATTACTTGAAATATTCGTTTTACAGTAGTAAAATTTCCCTAAGCTTTGACTAAATAGATTCACTATCGAGACTCGTATGCTTGAAATTAAATCTCTAATATCCTGCAAATTCCACTATTTTTTTTTTCTTATTTTACTATAGAGAGTATGCACGTACCTGGAGCAGAATATCCAGTAGAACCGCAAATTGTTTCCAGTAATTTTTTGCTTTCGCACTCTCGTGTGAAACCAAAATCACCCAACTTTACATTATTATGAGAATCGAGAAGAATATTTTCGAGTTTCAGGTCCCTACGTTACAAATTGCGATAACTCATTAAATCTATAAATCTATAAATCAGTGATTGACAATTGCAAATCGGGCGTAACTCGTACCTATGAACTACTCTCCTGTCATGACAATATTTGACCGCCCTACATAATTGGCCAAACATTTTTCTCGCCAGATTCTCCCTCAGGCGCCCACGTTCAACCAAAAAATCATATAATTCTCCACCTTCACAATATTCCAGTACCATATAAATTTCGGTTTCTGTTGGTATAACTTCGAGTAGGGATATGATATTAGGGTGATGCAAATAACGGTGGTGATGTATTTCACGAGTAAGGTTCTCAGCATGAAGTTTTGGTATTATTTTTATTGCGACCTGAATAAGAAACATAGTCATGTTATCGGGAAGAAAATCATATTAAAAATGAAATAGTCAAATAATTAAAATATTATACTTTTTGGCCGGTCAGTTTATGCGTTGCTCGTTTTACTTTTCCATATGTTCCTAAAATAAATTGAATTAAAAATTGTTATCGAAATAAAAACATAAATTCATAATTGTATTAAAAAAACTCTTTCGTTTACCTTCACCCAGAGTATCTTCTAGGGCATAATTGCCGACTGACCGTATATTATGTGTTGAAAGTTCTTTTAATAATTCTTGGTAATCGGCGGCGAGCTAATTGTAAATCGTTAAATCGCATAAAAAATTGTTACATGAAGTTCATAAAATAGATACAATAATGAAAATAACATAATTTTTTAATATTATTAAACTTACTTTTGCTCTTTGATTTCTTGAATTCGGGACACCTGCCATACGCGTTTTCCCATAAGACATATGCATGTCGTCCAGCAACGTTTATTATGAAAAATGGGAGCGTTATATTTGCATATAAGTTATAAAAAGGAGGTAAAATAAATTTAAAATAATAATATAACAATATAGTGGATAGTATTTATACACAAGCGGGACAAAGGGTTATATTGTTCGGTTCTATATAACACAAAAAACTCTATTCTCCGACTTAATCCGCAGTCAGTAGTTTATTCGGTTTTGTGTTATATATAGTTCCAAAACCACCTTGCCGGGCGACAAAATCTAATGCAAGGTCTCTAAGGGTGATGAGACGAACGTACAGTGAATAGTTAACAATATATATTAATATAAAAATATGTATAATATAAAAATATATTAGCTAATAGGAAAAGACCACAGGTGTGGCGCCTCAAAGGACAGATTATGCGGTAAAAAAATACAAAGGGATGAAGGAAAAAGATAATAGGAAGAGATATACAAAAGAGAAAAAGGTTAAGGAACGAAAATATAGTTGGGTTAATATGATGAAAAGGGAAAGGAAAATTGAGAAGCGGGAAAGGTTAAAGGCTTGTTTATCCCGATTTTTTATCAAACAGGGGCTCCTCTATGGGTGCCTGAATAATATTTCTTTTTACTTTCTGCTCGTTGGGGTAAAAGGAAGGGGGAGCCGTAAAATTTGAGGGTCCGGTAAAAGTCTTTGGCCCTAATATGAATAGCTGGGCGAATAGGGTCATCCCGTTTTGTGATGGTCATCAATTAAATTATTATTACCTGTGACCATCCTACAACGTCTGTAAATTCTGTATATGTCGACATTACCGACGTCCTTTGGTTGACCTTCATACATATACTCTCATTTGTACACAAATGAAAAGAAAAAAAAAAAAAAAAATCAAAAAATTACCAGCAACGAAAGAAGAATATTTTCCTATTGGCGAGTGATCTAATGAAAATTCAAAAACAATTTTAATAAATAGGAAGTTATGTAAAGTCGAATGATGAGAAAATGTACTTAGAAATTGATGAACAAACTTTTATATATTTATTTATCGGCGAATTTTTTTATACACTGCCACATTTAATGCCACGCGGAATGTGTCAAGATGTCAATTATATGTTTTTCTTTTCAGTTGCACAATGATTAGAAAAAATCTAAATACTAGGACAATCGATATATGTATATTATTTTTTTATGAATTTTTTTTTTTTTTTTTTTTTTTTATGATTCACTTGCTGAAAAGATGAACAAAGAAAAATTTCAGAAAAGGGGAAATTTTATTTTTTAAAAAAGGACCTGTTAACTTGAAAAGAAGGGTTAAAAATATTTTAATTTACAAAAAAAAAAAAAAAAAAAAAATCCTCAAAAAGGTGGAAAGAACCAGTTTTCTTATATATTGCATGCAGGCAATATTTCTGAAATTTGATTGTAGGACAATAATCACCAGAAGGATCAGTTATTTTCATATGAATTCCCGAAATTGTAAAGAACTACTAAAATGGTCGAAGTATTTCCCCAACCAAGTAGATCATAATACAATTTCCTAAGATGTGAATTTGACACATTTGGAACGTAAATCGCAAGTATTTAACTAATTTAGTATAACTAAAAAATCATCAGCTTTTTAAGATGCGAATATCCGGATATTTTAATTTAAAAAATTCCTGCATGCAGTTTTTTATGGGTCTGCTTAGTTTAATTTTGTAATTTCTTCGTGTTATGATTATATTAAAATAAACTCCAGTAGAAACGAATGATGTGAATAAAAACATCGGATTTTAAATTTGAAGGCGAGAGAAACAACCAAGAATCACGAATCGAGATGCGAATAACTAAAAATACAAGAATCAAAATATTGTTTCTATAGGGATAAAATTGTAACAATCAGAGAACCCACGTGGATGTGCAGTGTACATCATTTCTTTTACAAAGTGTACATTATTAAAGATAAACTTTGGGGTAAAGAATGAATTTGGGATTGATGCATGGTTTTTAGAATACATATTTCATCAATTTTTACTCTCTGTAACGAATAATCTTTTGGTTTTTTAGCGCATATTCAATAAACAGATTACGTAATTTAAAGACAAAAATGGGGAAAGGCGGTGGTATGTGTGTTCTTCAAATCCTGTATCATTTCTTGTCTGTTTCCCCGTTTGTAAGTAATATCTAAAAACTTATGATCTAATTTGATGGCTCAATTGTTTGCAGAAAAACCATCATTCGACTACATAATTTCAAACAGGGTTACTTTTTTACTATTAATGTTTCATATATTTGGGCAAAAAACATTGTATTTGTGCACCAATAAACAAAGGACAAAAATTTTATTATTATTCATATATATTGTAAATATTATTACTTTTTTCTATTTTATTGGTACAGAATTGTCGCGAGTGTAACGTAATTTAATCTTGCCTACAATTTACAATTTCAGCTGAAATAAAGTCTTTATTATAAATTTCAAATATTTTCTTTTTATAAAAGGAGGAATTGAATTAAATTATTCACTATTAATACCAAATAATCAAATTAATCACTCACCTTCATAATTTTAATTTATATATATATATATATATATAAAAATATATATCTAGTAATAGTTTACAGAGAATAACATGTTATTATTACGCTAAAAGGAAAAAAAGAATTATCTATTAATATCCATATAAGGTATTATATTTACCAAATAAATGACCGCAATAACGGTTACTTAATATAACTATTCAACTTCTATACACATAATACATGTTAAGTAAAAGAAAAAGAAAAATATATATATATATAATAAAGCAGCAAATTTTGTTTCTTCCTTTTAACTAAAATTAAATTTATCAAAACAAATATCATTGTAAAGTAATTAATTGTCAAAAAAAAAAAAAAAAAAAAAAATACACATATATATATATATATATACATGAATATGTATTATACTTAAAAAAAAACTACGAACAATTATACCTTGGTAAAACAATCATTTTTTATTATTTATTATCTATTAATGCCCTTTGCCCAAGCTTCAACATCTACCTTGGATTTTTCTGCAGCTATAACATAGGAATGTTTCTGTTTTAAAATATTGATTAATTAGATAGAAATGTATTAAAAAAAAATTCACCAGAAATTTCAAAAATTCTTACCAATAATTCATTGGGCGATGGCCGCTCACTTACTTCCTTGATTAAACTGAATAAAATAAATTAAATTAAAATCTGAATTTTTAAACAAAGTTGTATTCAAACATTGATTCTAATCTAATATGGTTAATATCAACACACCATTGCTGAACAAAATCATCAAAATCCTCTGGAAATTCTCCTATAGGCAGTCTTGGAGCAGGCTCATTTACAATGTGCTGTAAAAGTTCTAATACAGTCAATTGACTACCATCCGGCGGAAAAGGAAATCTACCCATTGCCAGTTCCATCAGAGTAATACCAACTGACCAAACATCAGAGCGAACACTATATGAAGCGCCTTGAATACGCTCTGGCTAAAATTTTTTTTTTTTTAAAAAAAAAAAAATCGAGCCGTTACTAATGTTTGCCGAACGAATTCCGAAAAATGCCTATATTACTACTTAAACTCACCGACATATAATTTGATGTTCCTACAAAAGTATCAGCGATAGAATTGATCAATTGACCAGACACACCAAAATCACAGATCTTGATCTGTCCCTTTGAATTAACAAGAATATTAGAAGGCTTAACATCTTTATTATATCAAAATAATAATAAAAAAATTAGTATATTTAAAAGTGGGAAAATTATTTACAAAATATGAAAAAAAAATTTTTTATAAAAATAACAATCTGATTACCTCGGTGAATAATCCTATGACTTTCATAGAGATAATTAAGGCCTTCTAAAACCTGTTAATAAATGAAGAATGAAATTAGTTATAAAATAGTGTATAAATATTAGAAAGATTGAAAATAAATCAATAACATACTGCTGTCGTGATTTTGCCGACAATTTCTAAAGGTATAGGTCCATTCTTTTTATAGATGTTGTCAAGTGAACTGAATTAATAAATAATATAATATACGAAAAATTAAATGAGTCATAGAGCCAACAACGAAAGATCATGTTTAAAACCAAATATTAAATTGTACAATATCTAATAGCATTTACCCAACGTCCATATATTCCATACACATTGAAATGTCTGCATCAGACATAAATGCACCATAAAATGATACTATGTATCTTGAATTACAATCATGGAGAATTTGAAGTTCTCGAAGAATTTGTTTACGAACGCTTGGATTTGCATCGATGTGAATAATCTAAGAAAAACCAATCGATTATAAGGAGAAAGATGAATCGATGTCAGAAATTATTTCAAAAAATTAGAGGAGAAAAGGGCATCAACGATTGCGTTTTTCTTTTAGTTATTTTGGTTCGAAATAATTACCAAATATAATTAATTGACTAAAACGCGTGAATTTTTTTTTTTTTTTTTTTTTTAGATTTGAATAATACCAAAAGTTATTCTTTAGTGTATTTATACCTTTTTTGCCATCAAGGTCTTGGTGGTAATGTGCATAACTTTCGATACTGAACCGCCATTTCCTGCTCCAAGCTCTTTTAAATGCATCAAATCTTCAGCTTTTAAGTCCAATCTAAATTCCAGCCCAAATTCAAGGTCTGAAAGGCGTTGAGCTAATCCATCTTTTGCATCATCTGTACCATTCTTTGGTGACGAAACAACTGGAGAACTTTCAAGCTTTAGCTGAATATTTCGTTTTTTGCGTATGGATCTAGTAGTAGTATTAGGCAACATGTAGATCTATTTTTTTTTTTTATTAGTTTATGGAATTGGAAAGGTATAAAAAAGCGATTTTAAGAAAGAATGAAAAATAACTATCAAGTATAGTTAAATGAAAAATTTTGCGGAAGTATTTTATGAAAAAAATTAGAAATAAGAGAAAGAACAAGAATGCTAAATATAATGTAACAGTTTACTGTTGTGCAAGTGACTCAAAAAGGTCGTTTTTTTTTGTGCTAAAAACTATTTTTGAAAATTGTCCAATAAAAGTAATACGTATAAAGTATATCCCCAAAGATATTACAATTAGCGAAGAATTTTATTTGCTAACACTTACAGTATTAAAAAAAGCTAATTAATTGTACTTATTTTTTTTTTTTCCCTCGATCTCTTTTTTGGTTGAACAAGATCAATATTTGGATCACACATGAGTCAATCATTCATTTGATGTCCACTACATTCCCTTACATTGTAGACGGATATTTTATTTGATGGTTTTGATCAACAAAGTGAAATGATGATACGATGACTTAATTTAAACTATTCATGACATCATCTATTTTGATGATGTATTAATGACAATTTTATGTCGTCAAATTTCAATGACGTTAACATGACATTCTCGCTTTACCGCCAAACCAACTATTATATAAACTAGCGTTTTTCCTTCGTTTTTTTTTCAGTCAAAATCATCGATTCAAAAAAAAGGTATATAATTAAATATTCAATCAAAAATAATTCACAATGTCTGATCAACCAAGCAAAACTAGCGCTAATGTCGACTACTACACTGGCGCTGCCAAACAACAAGGTGAGTTATTATTTAGTAATTTAACATCATTAATAAAAATTCTCATCTTGTTTTTCTCGTGATAGTCGGAAATCTAACTGGCAACGAAAGACTTCAAGCTGAAGGTCAAATAGCACAAGACCGTGGCAATGCTGAATATGATGCAGCCAACAAAGCTCCTTCAAAAATTACTGGAAATTATAATGCTGCGGTTGGAGCTGTAAAAGAAATGGTCGGTTCTACTCTCGGTTATACTGAACTTGAAAAGGCCGGCGCCCAACAACGTCTTGATGGCAATGCTGAACTTGAAGCGGCTAAAGCTTCCGAATATGTGTCAGGTGGTGGAGATAAAGTCAAAGGTGCCATTAAAGAAAATATCGGTAGTGCTGTCGGAGATGAAAAGATGGAAGCCCAAGGACATGCTACTAAATTAAAGGGAGAAAGTAAAATGGAAAGGAATGAATAAATTATTAAAAATTTTTATTTCTAAAAACATTTATTATATATTTATTTATTTTCTTATTTCATTAATTAAATTGTATGTAGTTCTTTAATAAATACGTTTTATTCGAAAAAAAAAAAAATTTTTTTTTTTGCAAATAATCTAATTGACTCGTGCAAACATTTTTATGTAAATATTTGTTGACCTAAATAAAACAAATCTTTAACTCGCTTGTAATAACATTAAAAGTAGGCAGAATTTATCATGAAAAATGCTCATTTGAAAATAGGTATTATTATATCGTGATTTAATAAAATTTTTGATTGGCTAATTTATGAAAAAAGTATTTGCTCTTGCATATTCTTTGCTTTTTGTACCTGATAATTATGTTTTACGAGGTTGCACCTTTTGCAGAACCCATCAATCATGATGATAATAGTGAAGAATATGTTGTTAAAAGTATATTAGATACTGAATTTGAAGATTACGTTAGTGGCTTTCTGTTAATTAAGACTTCAATTGAGATTGAGGTGGGAACGAGTTTTCATTCTATGGAAATTGCAGTACATTTTATAGAACGATACACTCTTCAGAATAACTGCTTAAAAGTAAAAAATTTCCAGATGGTACTTGTAGAAAAAGGGTACTTTACAGAAACCCGGTGTTTTAAACTAAGTTGTCATGTATCTGATCCCTATTCATCATCGTGCTAATCACGTTACTGCTTATTACGATACGAATTGTAAAAATATCGCTACTATTTTAGTATCAAGAAGTTTCGAAATATTTACAATATAGTGGCAATACTAACCATTAATTAGAAAAATTAATTTTTGAAGTGGTGAAAAATAATATACTATTTATTAATTTAACAGTTTGGTAATTTTAATAAATACAAATGGATTGCAAAGTTTTTTGATGGTACACCAATAATTTTTTTAAATTTTTTATCTTTTCTGTATTTCTTTCTGAATAATTAACAGCAAATTCATGCTAAATAAATTTATACAGACAAGTAAGACATCAAACCCAAAGCACATAATTCATTCATATTAGTGGCATTTAATCACCAATTTAACATGTGAGCTGTAATAGACTCATTCACAAAAAAGATAATTTCATCCCTTTGTAATGGGGTTGTTATAGGTCTATAATTAATAAACATTATTAAATAAAAAATAAAAAAGAGAAAGAAAAGTAAAATACTAATAAGATTCCTTTTTCTTTAAAATTTTTAACCAAGCTTTTAATACTGTTGGCTAATTTGTTATAAAAATTACCAAAGTGTCTATTTGTCATATGAAGTCATTCTATACCTTTAACTGAATTGAATTTACATTTAAGAACTTATTGTATTAATTCTTTAAAAATACTTTTTAGCAAATTTTGAACATATAAAAAAAATACTTTAATTTTTTTAAAAGGTTTTAGCAAACAATTTCTTGATTTGATATTATAATTAATGACCTAACTAAGATAGAAAAATAAATTGTAATCTTATTACAACTGGAATTTTTATTAATAAATACATATTATTTACTAACTGTAAAATATTAGGATTCTTACATAATTATAAATAAAGCTGATAAATTATTATTTTATTAGATGGTAAAGAAATTTTCTTATTAATATTAAAATAATTTGCATTTTTATTGAATGTATTATTGGGAATGTTTAATATATTTAATCTTAATCCTAAAAGTAATAATCTTTCAATATAATATTTTGTTTAAATAATTATAATAATCAAGACTATTAGTTTCTCTTCCTAAAAGAACAGAATAATCTTTATTTTAACTATTAACTTTTAATTGAAATCTTAAATTCAATCTTAAAGAAAAATAGCTATTGTATTAATTATTGGTGTTCAATTAAGATCTTAAAATTTAATTTTAAAATTATTTTTAAAGAAAAATAACTATCATCTTAGCTATAAATTTCTAATAAAACCAGATTCAGTTTTGAAAGAATTTTTCTTGAAAATGTAATATTAATTTAACTACTAATTTTTAATTTATATAAGTTTGATTTTAAAAATAATTTATTTTAATTATTAACTTTTGAATTTATAACTAATATTAAACTCTTATTTGTTTCTATTTTTTTTTTATTTTAACTATTAGCTTCTTTTTTTAAAGTTGACATCAAATTTAAGAGTATAATAGTTTCATGAATATAATTATAATAATCATTATTCATAATATCATTATATTCTTATTTAGATTATTATTATTGATATTGCTTATTCAGATTTTAGAATATTATTATTATTTTTATCTATATTACTAATGCTATCATTTAAAAGCTTATTAGTAATTTTACTCTATTAATTATTAGTATTATTAGAATTCTGAATATCTAATATAGAAATTATAAAAAATCTAGGACTCTGATCGGTTTTGGTAATTACCGAACTGTACTGACTGGTTTCAGTATCAGAGCGGTTTCAGTTTTATGATTTATCGAATCGAAACTTTTGGTTTCAGTATCAGTTTTGCAATTTACCAAACTGATTTACTGATAATAAAAACATTTTTTTTATAAGAAAACGTCTTTTTATTAAATAATGTAGTTAAAAAAACGTTGCGAAATATTTTTTACATAAATGTTTGATATAAAAAATAACATTTCGCAACGTTATTTTTGCAGAACTTGTAAAAAATGTTGCGAAACATTTTTTACATAAACGATTTGATAAAAAATAACGTTTTACAACGTTATTTTTGCAAACATTGTAAAAAATGTTGCAAAACATTTTTTACATAAACGATTTGATAAAAAATAACATTTCGCAATGTTATTTTTGTGAAACTTGTAAAAAATATTGCGAAACATTTTTTACATAAACGTTTTAATAAAAAAAAACGTTTTGCAATGTTATTTTTGTGGAACTTGTAAAAAATATTGCGAAACGTTTTTTACATAAACAATTTAATATGAAAAATAACATTTCGCAACATTATTTTTGTAAACATTGTAAAAACGTTGCAAAACGTTTTTTACATAAACATTTGATATAAAAAAAATAATGTTTTGCAGCGTTATTTTTGCGAAACTTGTAAAAAACATTGTGAAATGTTTTTTACATTGGAAATTTAATATAGAAAATAATGTTTTGCAATGTTATTTTAAAAATATTGCGAAACGTTTTTATAAAATGATTTAATATAAAAAAACGTTTTGCAACATTTTTTTTTGTCACTTTAATAAAAAAACGTTGCAAAATGTTTTTTATGGATGATTTGATAAGAAAAAATCGTTTTGCAACTTTTTTTTGCTAAACGTTGCGAAACGTTTTTTTACTAAAAATGTTCAGTAAATCAGTTCAGTTTTTGGTAATTACCGATCAGTTTTAGTAATCATTAATACCAATACTGATTAATTTGGTTCAGTATTGGTTTTTGCAAAAACTGAACTGAACCGAACTGATCGGAGCCCTAAAAAAATCTATACAAAATTATGGGTATTTTGCTATCCTTAAAATTAATTAAATTTACTAAAAATTAAATATTATATACAAATTATATATTAATTTGCTAAAATTCAACTTATAACTTTTATTATTAATTAATAATTATTTATACTCATTAATATTTATTTAACATATAAAATTTTTTTTAAGTTATAAAATTTTACATAAAATAAAAAAAATATTATAATTATATATGTATAGTAGAAATTTATAATAAATCTAGTCATATATAACAGTAAGAGATGATTTTTATATATATAGAAAAAGAAAATTTCATATGTGTTAAAAAATTTTTTTACAAAAATTTTTTTAAACTAATATTTCTTTTTTATTATTTTACATATTTTAATTTTTATATAGTCATTCTTCTTTACAGTGAACTTTGATATAACAAAAAACATTATATAACAAATTATTAATGTAAAATAGATATTAACATATAAAAAATTCTTAATTAACTAAATTTTATTAATTATAGGCTATATACAATTATATGAAGTAAAGTTATAAAACAGCATATATTATAAAAATAATCTTTTTTATAATAAATTTTTTTTATAACAAATTTTTTTCAGTAAAATAAAGATTACTAATATACCAATGATCTAAGGTTGCCTGCCAAAACTAAAAAGAAAATTCTGAAAAGTTTTGGCCAATCAAATCCATTCTGAAACTAAAGCTGAAACTATTCTTATTTTTGGCCAAAATTAAAAATCAGCCAAAATTACGGCATCAAGTCATGTGATATTACATAAATTTCAAAAAAGGAAATTTTTATTTCCAGTAAAATTGGAAAATTGTATTGCATAATAGTTACATAAGAATTCAAATAAAGAAATTTCTATGTTGATTCTTTATTTGGCCAGAATTATGATATTAAAGTCAGCTTATAATTTCGGCCAAATTTTAGCATTTCGGTAATAATTTTGGCATTATAATTTTGGCAAATTTACTTTTAATTGCCTAAACTTTCAGCTACAAAAAAGTTTTAGTCTTGGCCTAAACTACCTAATTTCGGCAGGCAACTTTACAATAATCCTATGATTATTTAATATATTATATATAAAAGATATAGAATACTTTTATAAAAGATATTTAACACTAGTTGAAAAAGGAATATTCGGCCTCCAAAATATCCAGCCTAGATTTAGCCAATTTTTAAAAAAATTGATCTAAATTAGTAATAATATGCAATTCAATCTATATTTGACTCTGATTTTCTGATTCTATCCTGCCGAATGATAGTTAAATTGCGTATAATAAAAATTAAACTATGTTTGGCATCACACAGATAATGGCTGAATTGTATTCACTTTTCTATATTAAATAATGGTTATAATATATTTACTATATTAATATTATTAAGTATAATAAAAAACAATAATACAATATTTGTTAAAAAATGTTTAAACAATTCAGACTAGTATAAATATTATATTAAATCAACGCAAATGGTACTTTCTATTTATAGAAATAATGGCTAAATATTCTCTGGCATTAGATCGATCTGATTTTTTGTATTTTACAGGTATAAACTGACCTAAAATGTTGTGTATTAGGATTATATTGTCTCTACTGCTTAAATAGAAACTATCTTCCCATAATTTGACGTTGCAAGTTTTGACATTATTGTCAAGTTTGTACCATTTGATGTAAGCCAATTTGTGTGTCAAATTATGGGAGGATAAATGAACGCTATGTTCGAAAAAAAATTGGATTTGACCTGGGTAAGTATCAACGCTATTCTCATCACGATTAATAAATTTAGCTAAAACAAATGAGCTCTTAATATGTCGTGTTGCAGCAGCAGATCTAAAAATTTCTGCACTGATTTGACATCTTTCTTATCGATTCGCTTTGTTGATAATGATCGTCAAATTGGGTAAATTTTCCGTGAATGGTTTTCTGAATATAGAATCTACGTATGTATTCTTATAATATTCAATAAGTAAATCGTAGATTTGTTCATCAAGATGAATATCTTCAGATCGCGGTGCTAAAAATATACCTGGAAATTCCTTGCAACCAGTAATTGGTGATTCCAATATATTTCTGGAATTCATCAAAAATTGATACATTTCATTTGTTAAAAATTTAGAAAGAGAACTGACAGAAGGTCGTTTATTGAGTAATTCGATGCTGATTACTTATGAACTTGAGCTGATAATATCATTTATTTGTGTTTCAGTCATCAATTGACGCATTAGTTCAGGTTCAATTTGGCAGTGGCTATTAGACAACGATCCTAATAAATATTTTATTATTAATCTTTGCTTAATGGAATAATATAATTCGAAAAATCGACACAGCAAATGAATTTAAATTTGAATTACCTAATACGCTATTTATTCGTTTAAAGCTAAAGCATCAGAATGAATATAGGGGTCTGTAATCATAAGAGCACTCATATAAATGTAATGATAGGTGGAGGTTTGGTGTTATTTTTCCTTCGCCATAATGCTCTTCAATCAATTTAATTATCTTTACTAAAAGTTCATGGGCTTCTTTCATATTGTTAATCTCCACAATTCGTCTAACCAAAATTGGACAAACTCTTACAAAATACGTAAGAATTTTGCGATCTTTATTCAGAAGATAATTCCATAATATAACAGTGGCGTATATTAGGAAAAAGTTGCGCCATTGGTCAGCGGTAAAATTAGAAAAACCTTCACCGTAATGGATTTTACTAGAAATTTGTTCCAAATCTGATGGTAGCTTAAATTCGCTCATTTTCTTTTGAATTGATTGAAGAGCTTTTTCTGTTAATACATCTTCATCGATCCATATTCATTTTATTATCCATTTTGCGATTCCTAAAAAAAAGCAGTGTATCAGATTTATAATAACAAACCGAATCAGATCAAAATACAAGAGTCTTAATATTTCAGACCACCTTACGCCATTTACCTTGACGAATCTCTCTCTTTCTGCATTAAATTTGCATCGTCGCCATTCTAAAGCCTTTTGATGATGCTCTACTAGATCTTTCATGATAAACCAGTCGCCCATATCCACCATACTACCAAAATTGTGATTATTGGCCCTTTTTTTGCATTGATGACATGATGTGAGGGCAGAAATATGCCCGCATAATTTTTGAGCTCCAGGAATATCACACGAAGCAATTATTAATGACGCTTAAATATCTTTGCCATTTGGACATTCATTAGTGCGATTAAGATTCACGCCTTCTCAAAGTGACTCTAATTCCATTATTATTGGCAAAAGATAATGATTAACTTTATGCAATTTAACCTCATCAGGCCCTGGTAATATGCCAAGTATAAGCACATTTTCAGGCTTAAATCAAACATCCCGAGGTAGATTACATATTACTGCATATATTACACCTGTACTGTAAATCGTTTCTTTGTAAGGCTGGAACCAATCCAAATTCATCATTAATCCTAGATGAGCATCAGCTTTGTCTAGTCGGAAAAAGTTATTTGACCCTTGTTCAGACGATTCCTTAAGATTTTTCCATATTTGGCCGTCATAAATATCTGATAGAACATTGTCAATTATTGAATGACGTATCTAATGCCGCAGTAATTCTTCAAATCCTGACTGCTTGAACATACTAGAAAGCTGCTATTGTATACTCAAGACTGGATAAATTAATTCAGAAACAATTGATATACTATTATTTAAAGAAATTTTCTTTCCTAAAGGAGTACGACATTGTTTTAATCTCTTTGTAGCCAAATTTGAAAATTTGACATGGCTGTATTTCATAACGGTATTATTATCTTTTGATATTATCTCCTCTTTTTTGTATAATTTGTGGCATTTTTGGCAGGCTGCAAACTGCGTAAATCGATCAAAAAGTCCTAACTTTTTTCTTAGCATGTACAATAAATTTGGGAATGATTCGCAATTGATATTTTTACATACTTTTAATATTATTTTAATAAATTGTATTAATTCTTCAATTGCAGTATTTGGTATGTTATGACTTGACCTGAACTTCATAATCCATATCAAAATCCCTTTAATTAATTCATCTGTTGGTAATTCTGAAATATTTGGTATGTCAAACATAGAATGAGAGTAATTCTCAAAATTATCTGAAAAATTGTTATCTTTATCATTAGGAGAAACTTCTTGTGTCAAAGATTCACTAGTGTAGATATCATTCGTGTTATATTTAGCTAGCATATTATAAGAAGAATCTTCAGTGACTAGCTTAACTTCAGTGATACGACAAAATGTGCCTGGTTTTGCCTTTTTTTTGCGTGGAAGAAATATATATTTCTGTTCCTCATACGTATCATTATCAGAATGTGTATCAATAGACATTATCATATCTTGTAGTTCTGCTAACGATATTGTCGAATCAATCAGTTCTACTAACTCTTGAGACGTTGGAGCCTTATCGCGATTTAATGATTCCAAAGAAGTTGTTTGCTCATTCGTTTGCTCATGTTCCTCCTTCGTATGTGGATCGACTATTTTCTTATTACAATAGCTGCAAAAGCACAGAACCTTCTCTCTTGATTTTCTGATCATAAATTCAGTAGATGTTTGTTCAGAGGTCGATGAACTAGGATTATTATATTCGTCTATGATATTAACAGCAATGCGTTTTCTTCCTTCTTTTTTCATTTTTTGATAAAAGTCAGATACGATAAAGTTGTAATATGATTTTTACGTTGAATAAAGTTATAATATACTTTGTTATATTTAATTAATAGTGATTTTTTATTAATATCAAATTTTTAGTAATGTCAAATTTTTAGTGATATTGTGGTTTTTTTATTAATATCAAATTTTTAGTGATGTCGAATTTTTAGTGATATTTTAGTTTTTTATTAATATCAAATTTTTAGTGATATTGTGATTATATTCTGTTTTAAAATGATATTAATGGTATAATTAACAAAATAGACAAATTTGAATACAAAAAATTAGACATAAAAAGTTGAATAGAAAATTAAACGAAAACTGACATTTAAAAAATAAAATATATACCATACCACGCACTCAATGCGATTTAACTATTTAATTAATTGAAAGTCTAGTTTGATGCGAAAGTTTAAGTCTAATCTGATCATTAACGGCTAATATTTGAAAGTCTAATTTGATATGTTTAATATATGTTTAATTAATTAAAAGTCTAATTTGATGCGAAAGTTTAAGTCTAATTTGATCACGCCTATTGAAAGTCTAATTTTATACAAATGTTTGTGATCATTAATTGTTAAAAGTCCAATTTGATAGTAAAGAAATAGATATAAATAGTGGTTCAATTTTCTCGTTCCATACAAAAAATCACCCTTTTTTCTTTTTTAAAAAATAATAATAAAAAATAAAAATAATTTTAAAATAATAATGGCTCATAAGAAATTATCAAAACCAAATGCTCTTTCACCAGATATTGCTGGTTCATCTACACCATCACCACATACAACATCAATTCTTCCACAAAATATTGCTTCAACACCAACACCAACTAATACCACTGTTTCATCTACATCACAAAATATTACTATATTACGAACGTCAACACCAACTAATACTAGTACACCATGAAATATTGTTACACCACGAGCGTCAACACTAACTAATACTACCACTTTGTCTACACTACGAAATATTGCCACACCACGAAATATTGCTTCAACACCAACATCACTAAATACTAATACTACAGCTCCCTTTAGACTCATTATTTCGCAAGATATTTTAGCCTCATTAAGTCAAACTCAAACTCAATCTCAACGAACTTCTGATATTATTAAAAGATATCCTAATATTAATGTACTGAAAAGTTACTGTTCACATCACGAAGAAGGAGCACCAAGAAATGTTTGACCGAGTAATGAAGAAGCAGGTAAACTGAATTTTTTGTTATATTTTAATATTTATTATATTACATCTGTTCATTACGATTCAATACATATCCTTATAATTTAAAATAGGTAATTTAGAGCTAGAAAATTTAAAAAATGAAACCCTTCGATTACAAAACAAATTGAATCAGGAAAAGGTCAAAGTATCAGAAATGAAATGAAAAATAAATAATTTGCAAGACTGTGTTCGTAGGATCGAGGAGGAGAATTCTTTACTACAGCAGTTTAATGAAATTTTTGGTGATAAATCGAACCAATTATGTGAAGAGAATAAAACTCTCCAAGAAGAACTTCAACAGCTCAAGCAACTTCACACATCTCAAAAGACTATCAATTCTCCGCAGTAATATTCACCAAAACGCCCAATAAAAGATTAAAATCGAGAGAGAAATCGCCTGATGAAGTTGCCGCTTTAGCTGCAAGAGTAAGAATTTTACAAGACTATTTGCAGCCAAATTGTGTTAATGCATATATACAGCTTTTATTATTTCCTCTTATTGTTTAGGATAAAATGAAGAACCTCTTGAAATGTCAAATATCTGAAGAATATTGGTTGGATTACAGCAAGACTTTTAGTGAACAAACAGCAAAGATATATGAAAAATTGATACCTGAATTAAAGAAGTTGATGAGTGGACATTATAATCTGTCAGTAACCCAATTGTCAAACTGGTTACAATCGATTCACAAGTATAAAAGAGATAGATAATGGAAACAACTATCAGGCCAATTAGACAAAGTTGACTGTAGGATGCACATGAATGCGCGATTGTCTGAAGTGAGCAGTATTTTATTTTAATGCACTTCTTTTTAGTCATTTGAAATTAATCTTTATATATTCGACAGAAAAAAAATAGACGAATAAAGGCGACAATAAAATTATACAAAAGAAATGATGCCAACATAAAGGAATTCGATAAAGACAAATTATTACCAATGCTTGTACAGAATGATTGTCATTCCATTGAGCAATCAGATTCTGAAGACGATTCAAGATAGAAATTGCCTGATAATAAGCAGTTCTTACATATATACGATCAGTCATGACATTCAGACGAGGTATTAAAGTGATTACTGCTCCTAACCTATTTTAATATTTATTTGATATTTATTTATCTTTGTTTTAATAGTTAAAACAGCTATTACAAGACGTATTAGACCCTGAAGCAGAATATATTCAATGCGCAAAAAAGCAACAGGAGTGAATTTATAACGATAATATTTACTTCATGTCTAGTAAACCTCTTGAGAATGCGCCTAAATGAGCACTCGATAAAATGAAAATGTACGAGACAGATGAAACAAATGAAACAATTGGCATTAGCGAATATGACGACATGGTTGATGATTTGATTCAATTTTATGAGGATCGTGTGCCAATAGAACTGAATTTAACAGAGCCATATTCAGATTTCTTGTTAAATTTGGTGGAAATGAATTCAACTAGACCTGAAGATTTGGATGAGATCAGCAAAAGTTCGACAATAGTAAGTTGAATTATTTTAATATTTTTACGTCACAAATATCATTAATTAATTTTATTTATATCATATGTTGTATCATATTAGCAACAAAAAGCCGAAAAAAAGTGAAAAGAAAAGGAAGAATACAGAAGACGAAGAACTTCATGAAATCTTCAAAGCAGACGAATATTATTAGTATATTTTATATTTCTTTTTTTGGTTATATAATTATGACTGGATATTTTATATTTTTTTTTTTTTGGTTTATATAATTATGATTGGTTTATGAGTCTTATGGTTATTGTATGGTGGATCATATGCGGATTGGTTTATATAATTATCTTATATTACTATATACTATATTAATTGCTTATAAAATACAAAATGATGCTTTATTATTCGACCTTGAAAAACCTCTAGTTCAACCTATTTATCAATTATATTCAGATTATATACAGTAGTCAAATATAGTTTTTTTTAGGGTCGAATAAATATGTAATAATGTCCTAATATAGGTAAAATGATGGTCAAATTTTCTTTCCGAATTTGAGATGATTGGTACACTAAATGCGCCAAAAAAATCAACCTCAATTTGACATAGGTTAGATCATCATTCGACTTATATTTGACCTGGTCAAATTTAGGCCAAATTGTTCTTTTTCGACTAGTGTAACAAATCATTTTAATTACTATATATTAAAATATTAAATTGTGTTATTAATTTTATTAGCTTTACATTTGCACATCAAAGTTAATTCCATAATATCTATTTACTATTTATATTTTACTTGCAATCTCTATAAAAATAAAAGTAGGAAATTTTTTTAAAAAAATAATAATAACACCTTACTAATCCTTTTTTATCTTAATTCCAAAAGCCCAATCATACTTTTCATCTGATAACACTACAAAAAAGAAAATTAAATAACTTAATTAATTAGAAAAAAAAACTTAATAGTTTTATAGTACTGAAGGGGTTGTTTAAGATCTCAAGTAATATATATAAGTGATAAATAATTTACAATAGTTTTATACAAGATTTTTTATTAAAATAAATAAGTAAACTTAACAATTAACATGTAACTTTATAAATTACTTAAAAATAAACAGTCTAATTATATGATTTTATAATTAATTTTTTTTTCTTGTTAATTATTTAAAAATATGTTAATCACTTTCAATACTTCCAATCATTATTTATTATATTATGATATAGTATCATATATAATTAATATTTTAATAAAATCATTTTGATAAAAATATTTATTGTAATATTTAGTTTTGTTCACTAATTATTAATTTTAATATATTACTATTAATTGAAACCTTTGTTTTCAAAATATAATAAAATATTACAATATTTAATTGGTATAAATGCATGATGATAAAAATTTTATTATATAGTATATATTATATATTACTAAATTTATTCAAAAAATAAATAATCATAATATATGGGTTCTTTGCTAGGAAAATGATCTTCTGAGAAATTTTTTAACTAAATTTTATTGTTAAGCTCATTTTAATCTATTAGCTTTGAAAAATAAAGAACTATAAAAATCTCAATTTTTGGTAAAAAGTTCTCAGAAGGTCATTTTCCTAGCAAAGAACCCATATGACTTATTAAAAATTCTGCAAAAAATAAGCAAATAAAAAATATAATATTAGTAATAAATATCATCAATTCTAAGCAAACTTATACTTTAACTATAGCTAAAATAATTACTATTTTAAGTAAATAATTCTGTTATTTATATATATATTGTTCAGGATTTTGGCTATTTATTAATTGAATTTTATAAATAAGATTAATAAATTGCTTTTTAATATTAATTGTTTAATATTTTTCTTACAATTTTTAATAAATTTTACTAATTCATATTTAATATCTCAGTTTTCTGAAATTTTTTACTTTTTAGTTGAAAGAATAAAGGTACTGGAATATTAATCTTAATGATGATTTCTGAAATTCTATTGATCGCTTTCAATTATTGATTATATCCTTTTTGATTTTAGTACATACTATAGATGCCATCCAGAATTTATATATTTGGGCAATTATAATCCCAAATTATTTTGGATTTGAATGATATCTATAGTACATAGAGCTCTGATCAGTTTTGGTAATTACTGAACTGTACTGATCAGTTTTGGTATCAGAGCAGTTTCAGTTTTATGATTTATCAAACTAAAACTTTCAGTTTCAGTATCAGTTTTGCAATTTACTGAACTGATTTACTGATAATAAAAATGTTTTTTAAAAAATATTTTTTTATTAGATAATGTAGTTAAAAAAAACATTTTGTATATATGCAATTTAATAGTTTCGTAACGTTATTTTTCCATTTTATTTAAAAATGTTTCAAAATGTTTTTTACAGATATTAAATGATTTAAAAAAAAACATTTCAACCCGTTTGTAAAAAATGTTGTGAAACATTTTTACATAGGCGATTTAATATAAAAAATAATATTTCGCAACGTTATTTTTTCATTTTATTTAAAAATGTTGCAAAATGTTTTTTATAAGCAATTTAATATAAAAAACAGCTTGCAACGTTTTTTTGCAAAATTCTAAAAAATGTTGCAGAATGTTTTTTATATATGCAATTTAATATAAAAAATAACGTTTGCAATGTTATTTTTTCATTTTATTTAAAATTTAATATAAAAAAAATATTTCACAACGTTTTTTTTGAGAAACTTGCAAAACTGTTATGAAACGTTTTTATTAAACAATTTAATATAAAAAAATATCTCGCAACATTTTTTTTGTCACTTTAATAATAAATGTTGCGAACCGTTTTTTTATAGATAATTTAAAAAAAAATAGTGCGAACTGATTTTTACTAATAATGTTTGGTAAATCAGTTCAGTTTTTGGTAATTACTGATCAGTTTTAGTAATCACTAATACTGATCAGAGCCCTAATAGTACATACATCATATATCTCTTATTATATGTTTTTAAAGTAATAATTGATTAATTATTTTTTATTTTTTATTTAATTTGTAAGTTTAAAAAAAGTAAAAAAGTACTAGTTTGGATTAAAGTTTCTATTAATTTCTAATTAGATATTTCATTTTTTTTAAGGTGTATCTGTTTTGTGCCTTTTGTTTAAGACTTATAATTTGTTTATTTGCCTTTGGACTTCAAGTTTTTGGATTAAGAAATATTTTATAGAAATTATAAGATAAGAAGATCATAATAAATTCGTATTATAAAAATATCTTTTAATGTTATTATATATATAATCAACAGTATTTTATAGGAATTTTAAATTCACATTAAATTCATATCACTGTAAATCTTTTCTAATTCTGTGAAATTAAATTTTAAAAGTAGCGATAAAATTGGTATATTAAAAAATAAATAAAAAGCTTAAAAAATTTTTTAGTTAATGTTTAAGTGGTTTTAATATTATACTATCCTTAAAATAGAATATACATCTTTTTAATAATTACAGAATTGAAAAGCTAAATGGCTTTCAGTTTAAATAGTGTATGAATACCTATTTATATAAGCTTATAATATAGAAAACAGTTTACAAATAAGGTCCTTCTAGTTGAATAATAACTAGTATAATTTTTTAATATAATTAAAAATTATAATAGTAGTAGCTAGATTTTAATTTATATTTATTATAATATATTTTATTCTTATATTTAATAAAAATTACATTAAACTTTTTTTTACTTAACACAGTTCAAATTTTTCAAGTTAAGTATAAATTTATTCTAAAATTGATTTAATTTAATTTATTTAAAGTACTAAAAAAGACAATTAAAATAAGGTATTAATAGAAAAATATATGTGATAGTATTAATTAATTCTGGTTAAAATCTGTTTAAAAAATCTTTAATTGCCAGTCCACCACTCAATGATACAAAATGATTAGCAATCTATAATTAATTTTGACAGAAATACTATTGTTCTAAAATAATGTTTGCATTATCTTAAAAATATGTCACAATAATATAAATACTTCAAAAATTTGCTAGAAAAAGGTATTACATTACCTGGGTGTGTTTTCTAAAACTAGTAAACCAAAGTGTGCCAAAAAAAAAAAAATAAAAATAATCAAAAAAATATTTTTTTTTTGTTATTTTGTTAATTCTAAAAGAAAATATTTATATATTTTTTAATAGTGTAAAAAAAAACCTTATAAAATTTGCAAATTCGTGTATAAAAAATCTCAACTTGACTAAAATATAAGGTGAAATGGTAACTTCCTCCAAGGTAAACTTATTAAATTTTATATCTGGCATATTCATGTTTAATGTTATTGATTAGTGAGTTATCGTTACATTTAGATGTGATTTTATAGGACAAAATTAGCATCAAAATACTCTAATTAGTGTAATTTATATAAAAACTGTACTGGATTTACAAATTAATTTTGTATTGTTGAGTGACAGACTAGCAATTAATATAATATTATTTGTTATTTTTATAAAATATTATAAAATTCAAATATACATAAATATTAAATTGTTAATTCATCTTTTACAAAAATATTATTTGCTTTTTTTTTTTTTTTAATTCAAAGATCATGTTATATTTATTGCGAAATATCTAAAGATATTATATAACCCTCACAGCTCAGTCAAGTGTGACCCATAAATAAATATTATTTGCAATATTTCTAAATTTTCATAATTATTATTAATTATAAAAATAATTAAATACATATTATATTTATTTGTTTTATATATATTATCACTTAATATAATATAGTATAATTTTTATTAAAATGAAAATATTCAAAAAATATCAAATAATTATTAAAAATCTTTTTAATATAAATCTTAAAATATTTTTTTAATAAAATATTTAGTAATAAAATAGTATTTAATTTTTTATTATTATTTTAATATAATTTATAAATAGCATTATAAATGCCTTATTTATAAAATATATACTTTAAATATTTTTTTTTTAAAATATTTTTAATTATATAATTAAAATTACTTTATAATCTATAAAAAATTTTAAATTTTGTATTATTTTCTTACTAAAATACTAATATCTAGTAATAATATAAGATATTTAAATAGACTTTATTTATGATTATATATATCTTTTAAAATAATATATTTTACATATTATGCTAATTTTAAAAATATAAAATTACAATATCATTTACAATTAGATTTCATAATATTATATAATTAGTATAATGTTTAATTAACTTTTTTTTTAAAATTTGTAAATATCATTGAAAAATCACTTATATACAGTATTTTATATTAATTGATAAATCTTTATTTATATTATAATAAACTTAATAATTAAAATTTTTTTTAATAATATTTATATATAAATATATTAATTGATATCCAATCATCAAAGCAATCATTTTTTACAAGTTTACATTGATAATTATTAAAATTTAAATCATCAGAAATAAATTTAAAAAATAAAAAATTATTATTAGAAAGTTATTTAATATCAATAAAATTATTATTAGAAAATGATTTAAAATTTAGTATAATTTTAGCAAAATTTTTATTAAAAAATTCTTTAAAATTTGATAAAATATTAATATTATCCCTTCATTTGTAGGTCTTCGCAGGCATATTTGTTTGCGAAAATTCTGAATTTTCAGGTATCATCTAAATATTTAATGTGTATTACGATTCATAACAAATTATATATTTTTGAATAGCTTAAATTTTGAACTTCACGTCTATGACATTTTTTACTTTATCTAAATAAATGCAAATAAAAGTTGCCTATAAGCTAAAGTTATCATTATTCATAATTTTCAAAATTTAGATTTATAAAATTTTTTTTTTTTGACTTGTAAATTTCTTTTGGTGGATAATTTAAATGGATATTGGAAATATCCCAATAAATTATCCAGCCAAGAATGATGTAAAAAAGAGGTATTTAAATAAAAAATAAAATATGAGCAAAAAATTAAATATTTGATATTAAAAAAAAATTAATATCTTAACAAAAAGTAAACACAAAAATTAAAAAAAAAAGTTTTTTAAGAAAATATAAATAAATAGAATTAAAAGTAAAAAAAAAATATCTGTGAATTTAGTCACGTTATTACTTAATAGAACTTTGCGTATTACAGAAATTGTTGTAGATCAACAGGTTTCACATGCAAATTTGCCTGCAATTTTGTAATAAATTACACAAATCAAATCTTCTTACATACTTGCGAATAAATATTTTTGTTGACTTTTATATGAGAATTTAAGTAAAAACTTATAAAAACTGATTTAAAAACTTCGCAGGCAAATTTGCTTGCGAAATATTTGCGAAAATATTAATTGAAAATTTTGCTTATTATACAAAAATTTAAATATCTCAAATCTTGCAACCAAAATTGGAAGCATTACAGATAAAGGCTTGTAATGTAATATTTTACCAATTTTTACTATATTTAATACATTCATTACATAGTAATTTAAGCTCAAAAAATTCGCAGGCAAATTTGCCTGCATTACAGACGAGGGGATAATAAAATTATTATTAAAAGGTAATTTAAAATATAATAAAAGATTTATATTTGTATAATTTTTATTAAAAAATTAAAAAATTTAAAAAATTTGTAATATATAGTCTGATCTTAATATAATAGACCTATAATATAATGAACTTTTGACTTATTGAACTTTTTTTCTAATATTATAATATTTAAAAAAATTTTGATATATCAAATATTATATAAAACTCTATATAATGTATATTAAACTTTTATTATCTTAATCATGTGCAACCAATCATATTTTTTAAAAATTGTTTAACCTAAGATTTTTGCTTACTCTTCATCCCCCTAAAATATTAGCTAATATATGTTACTGCCCTTATAATAAAACATATTAAAAAAATTTTCAATATACTAAACATAATTATTTTGCTGAATTTATACTAATCTTAATGATTAATTCTTATCAAAATTAAATTTTATTTTAAATTACATAGTATGTAACTTTTACTGCAAACTTATGAAAGTTCAATATATAAAAAGGTTTACACTGTAAACCTTTTTATATATTGAACTTTCATAAGTTTGCAGTAAAAGTTACATACTAGGGCTCCGATCAGTTTCGGTAATTACTGAACCGTACCGACCGGTTTCGGTATCGGAGCAGTTTCAGTTTTATGATTTATTGAACCGAAACTTTCAGTTTCGGTATCGGTTTTGCGATTTATCGAACTGATTTACCGATAATAAAAACATTTTTTTTTTTATAAGAAAAACTTAAATAATGTAGTTAAAAAAAAACGTTGCGAAACGTTTTTTACATAAACGATTTGATAAAAAATAACGTTTCGCAACGTTATTTTTGCGAACATTGTAAAAAATGTTGCGAAACGTTTTTTACATAAACGATTTGATAAAAAATAACGTTTCGCAACATTATTTTTGCGAAACTTGTAAAAAATGTTGCGAAACGTTTTTTACATAAACGATTTGATAAAAAAAATAACGTTTCGCAACGTTATTTTTGCGGAACTTGTAAAAAACGTTGCGAAACGTTTTTTACATAAACAATTTATTATGAAAAATAACGTTTCGCAACGTTATTTTTGCGAACATTGTAAAAAATGTTGCGAAACGTTTTTTACATAAACAATTTATTATGAAAAATAACGTTTCGCAACGTTATTTTTGCGAACATTGTAAAAAACGTTGCGAAATGTTTTTTACATCAGAAATTTAATATAGAAAATAACATTTCGCAACGTTATTTTCCTTTTTATTTAAAAACGTTGCGAAATGTTTTTATAAAACGATTTAATATAAAAAAAATGCCTCGCAACGTTTTTTTTTGTCACTTTAATAAAAAACGTTGCGAAACGTTTTTTTATGGATGATTTGATAAGAAAAAATCGTTTCGCAACTTTTTTTTGCTAAACGTTGCGAAACGTTTTTTTTACTAAACTTGTTCAGTAAATCGGTTCAGTTTTCGGTAATTACCGATCGGTTTTGGTAATCATTAATACCGATACCGATTAATTCGGTTCGGTATCGGTTTTTGCAAAAACCGAACCGAACCGAACTGATCGGAGCCCTAATTCAGTATGTAAACCGTTTACATACTGAATATATACTTAAACTGCAAGTTTGGTATATTGAGATTTAACTGTAATGTAAAATTTACATTATTATTAAAAAATTTAGAAATAAAGTGATATTTATTTTATATACTATATATTATTATAATTATTATCAAAATAATATAAATCAAGTTTTATATTATTTTTTAAATGTTAAAGTTTTTTTATTAAAAAGAAAAATAGTGTTTTTAGTTTATTAAAAAGTAAAATTATAAATTATGCATTATGTAATCAAAATAAAATTTACTAAAAGGTGAATTTTACTATAAAATAATAAATTTTATGAAATTTTAAAATTTTTAAATGTAATATAAAAATCATGGTAAATTTTACTAAATGATCCTTAAAAAATTATAAATTATTAAATTATTAAAATTTTAATATAAAATTTTTTTTTTTTTATTTATTTATTTTTTTTTTTTTATTATAACTAAAATAAAATTTTTTATGGTATAAATTTATATTAATACTTCTTTTTTTATATATTTTTGTGGCAAATTATTTATTATATAATTGAATACTTCAATTATTTGTTACTCATATTTTCTAAGATAATGGTCAATATGACATGGTAATATCTACAATAATAAAGTATATGATTGTTTAGCTAGTTTATTGAGTCATCATAAATCTATAAATATTTTATAAAAAAAAAAAAAATTTGAAATTTTTTTGCTAAATTTCTTTTCTTTATTGCATTTAATATACTTGTAAAGGATGGGTAATTCTAAGTCTATCTCTCGTCAAAAAAAGATTATACAAATTTTTGTCAAAACTTTAAATGGTAAAACAATTGCCATTGAAGTTGATTCGTCTGATACAGTTAATAAAGTTAAGAAAATAATTCAAGAAAGGGAAGGTACACCTCCAAATCAACAACGCTTGATCTTTGCTGGCAAACAACTGGAAGATAAACATATTTTATCAGACTATAATATTAGAGATAAATCAACTCTTCAACTTGTGCTTCGCCTAAGAGGAGGTATGCAGATTTTTGTAAAAACTCTTACTGGAAAGACTATCACTCTCGAAGTTGAATCTTCTGATACTATTGATCAAGTCAAGGCAAAAATCAAAGATAAGGGAGGGGTTTCTCCTGACCAACAAGTATTAATTTTTGCCGATCAACATGTACGTGATAATTTTTTCATTGTTTTATGTGTATTAGAA
The DNA here is from genome assembly GCA_015698045.1 of Rhizophagus clarus. Taxonomy (NCBI): domain Eukaryota; kingdom Fungi; phylum Glomeromycota; class Glomeromycetes; order Glomerales; family Glomeraceae; genus Rhizophagus; species Rhizophagus clarus. The sequence goes on along the minus strand of BLAL01000252.1, from coordinate 195,541 downwards.
ATTAACGCTATATTTTAAATTATTGTAGCTCAAAAATGAATGTACTTTGAAAGATTATAATATCCAAAAAGAATCTCTTCTTCATCTCGCACTTAGGGATAATTTGTAACTCTTTTTTAATCAACAAAAATGCGTAGGATAATTTGTAATCTTTTTAATCAACAAAAACGCGCAGTTAATAAACAAAATCATTAATGCTACACACGTAAAATCCAAAACTGAAAACTGAAATGTCATAAATTTCTATAAATCGAATAATTTCATAATATTGACACAATCGGCATCTAAATGCAGTTTTTGGCAAAAATTTAAGAAAGTTCTCTCACTAACTTTTTATTTTTGATTTGTAGTAACTAGAAATCAGTTTTAAAGCAAAAAAAAAATTATTTTATCCAGAAAACAAAAATTACACAATTAACTATTAACCGACCATAATCTAATCTTATTCCAATTTTACGAGTAATTGCAATGCTTGGGAAGGTGAACATCAGAACATGTCGAAAAATTACGACATATTACTAAATTCAAGATCTTTTTCCCGATATCGACGTTGATTTGCTAGCTTATTTGCCACATCCCGGAATTGGAAAGTACCACCTTACCTGATCGTTCGCAATTTCTTTTGTGTCACAATTCCTCTAAAGATGATAATTATACAATATATAAAGAAAAAAGCGAGAAAAAAAGATATATTTTATATAATTATATATGTATAACACGTGAAGATTGAACTAACGGAAATGACAGAGTTATCATTTCACGGATTTTATATCCATAAATAATAATTTGTCCTTTCAATCTTAAAAGATTTATTCTAATAGGCCAATCCCTAAACCGTGAAACTATTAATTTCAAATTGCTTTCCTTTCTGCGAAATCGAATCAATTTTGCACATGAAAATTCCTCTTATATTTTATTCGCGGTTTACAAATTTGAAAGAGATTATCAAAGAACTTAAAAATTGGTTTATTATCCGTCAAGATCGGTCTTTTGGTTAAACCTTTTATCCTTTTTCAACTCTTGATTATAAAAATTATTCATATAATTTTATATAAAATATAATGGTATATTTTAGTTAGCGTGAAATTTTAAGAAATGTTTTGAGCATTGGCTAACTAGAAAATTTTTTTTTATGAAACTGATAATGTTTACGCTCATATTTGACCAAAGTTTGGGCAAATGAGTAAGTTATAATTTAACTCGATAAGATTATTACGGCAATGTTATGCAAAATCTTATTAAGAAAAGAATGCATACATATAAGGTATGCGTGTCAATTTAAGAAAGAAATATTCTATTCAGATGTTATCACGCGGTCCTCTCGTTAAACTTAATTGGTAAATGCTTTTCAGTTAGAATTAAAACGTGTTTAGTCGATGCATATCATGAATTTTATTTAAAAATCTTAAATTCTTTTTTTCTAGGTGTAAAAAAAAAGATTTTTTTTCTCTCATTTTTTTTTTTTTTTCTTTTCATAAAATCAGTTCTTTTTGAAATTTTCAACCCTTTTTGGTATATCGCTAATCGAAAGAATAAAGATGATTAGGTGTGGATACTTAGTAGGTATTGTATAGAGAGATCATTTCTTCAATTGAAAGTATTAAAATAATAATTTAATAATTTAAAATATTTTTAGATGACAATATAAATCCAAATCAACTTATTGCGCCTCCTCATGAATTTGATAAAATTAGACTTACCCCTTTAAGGTCGAAATTCATGGTCGTTGGAACAAAAGATGAAATTTTTGATTGGTTAAAACATTATGAAGAACTTGTTTGTGAATTTGATCAAGAATTTGATCATTCAAAAACATCGTTACGTCATAATAATACAACGACGAATAAATTTAAGATTTCCGTGAAAAATCATGTTCAAGAAATTACGTTTGAATTATATAATGAAGAAGAGAAACACCATCATCATGGTGTTATATCTAAATTTATCTCATTTGGGACGAAAAAATACAATGGTTCAACTAGGATGAGATTAGAAATAAACTCTCGTAATTATGACGATAATCTTTCAACTTCGAAAAGCGCAAATCCAACTCTGGCTATGAAAGCTAAAGGTAAAGATGGAGTAAATTTGCGATTCGTTCTAAACGAGTGGGAAAAACATCACGGTAAATCTAAAACATTAAATAACCAAAATAAATTAAGAAGTACTTGTGATTATGAATGATTATACTCTTTATTGTATATTATGACTTTTAACATGATTATTTTTATTTTATTATCTCTAGATATTTATTCATACTATATATATTTATTTATTTTATTTATTAATTTAAGAACACAAAAAAAAAAAAAAATTCGCGTTGTCTTATTAATTATTCTAGTCATCATTTCTAACTTGCTTAAAAACAAGTATCATTATTATTTAGATTCATAATTTTATAATTTTTGTGCGCAACTCATTTAAAAGATTAGTTTATAACAAAAAAAAAAGAACTATTTCAATCTTAATTTTAAGTCATAAAATATAAAAATCAATGATTAATTTTCTTTAAAATGTTAATTAATAAACAAATTTTTTTCCCCTTCATAAAATTTCACAAATTAGATTATGGCACTTTCTTAAATTGTTTGAACAAAAGAAAGTTATATCCAATCATTAATATCAGAATATAATCAAATGTAATGTAATAGAAAGTATATATTAAATTATAATTGTGCTTGTTATTATTATAATTTTATGAATTTACAGGTTTTTGCATTTTGCATTTTGCATATATAAGAATTTTTGAATTTATATTCAGAATTTTTTCTGCTTATAATTATATTTTTATTTAAAAGTAATATAGAATTAAAATAAAACACTTCTATATTTAATAAATTTGTAAATATAATTAATAATGATTTTTATATTAATTCTGAATTCTTTTATTTCCTTTTTAATCTGTCAATTTATTTGTTTATTTAATAGTTTAAGTTTATTCAAATTATATGTTTATAAAAAAAAGCAAAATAAGATTATTTAATCTGTAAAAATTTTAATATTTATAATAATTTAAAAGTTATCAAATATCGTGACTATAATCAATGAAGTACAAGATGTAATAAATCAATAACCTAATTTATCTAATAAATTACAGGAACTAATCTTGTTGCGACCTGCTGCTATGACACTGTAGTTTAATAAAATATTCAATTAAAGTTTAACGATAAAGAGATATGATAAATTTTACTTTTAATTAAATTTAATTATATAATTACATGAATAACAATAATATAAAAAATCTAGTATAATACAAATTTTCAAATAAAAAATAAATATAAAATTGAATTAATGTAATTAACAAAGAATACTATATAATAGATTATTAATGTGAAACAGATTTTAATATATGAAAAACCTTTTAATTAATTGAATTTTATTAATTATAAGCTATATACAATTATACAAAATAAAGTTATATATAAAAATAATTCTTTTTATATCAAATTTTTTTATAGTGAATTTTTTTTAATTCCAAAGTAAAAATACCATTAATTTATTATGAAAAATCAGTTACATCTTATATTATTACAATAAAATTAAAATAATATATAATTATTTATATATTATTATTATAATATATAATAATATATAATGTTATTTTTTTATCATTTAAATTTCATATATTATTTAATTAAATAAAGATAATAAAATTTCTTTAATAATATATTTTAATAATTGTCTTTAAAATATTATATTAAATATATATATTATAATTGTATAATAATTTTAAACTTTAATTTCATAAAAAAAAAGTATTAGTGATGTTCTTATAATAAAAATATTAAAGCCTTTTTTTAAACTTATTTTTTAAGCTAAAATCTGAATGTTTTTTTTAGAAAAAAAAGATAAAAAAAAAAAATTTTAGTAATATTTTTATAATAAAAAATACTAAAACCCTTTTTTTTTAACTTATTTTTTAAGCTGAAATCCAAATTTAGATTATTTTTAAAAAAATAATATATATATAATTTTTTTTAAAAAAATATTTGATTTATAAAAAATGTAAAAAATATAAAAAAATAATTTTTTTTAATTTATGCAATAATATTAAGATTTAAATAATCTTTAAATTTTTTAAAAAATATTATTAATGTTATAATTAATATTGAAATTAATAATATAATAAATTAAATTGGTAAATCACATGATTAATACCTTTATACCAAAAAATATATTATATTATATCAAATAATTTATTTTAATATTAATAAATTTTTTATAATAAAAATTTGATCAGCTTAAACATTTACTTTATTATATTAAAGAATAATTATACATATTTAATATTTTACAATCAGTTTTCTATATAAATTTTATTTTATTATTAGAAATTTATAAATTTGAAATAAGTATTTTTTTTAAAAAATAATTATTTTTGAGTTAAAAAAAAATCAATTTTTTAATTTTTTATAATTTTTAATTTATTTAATTATTTATTTTTTATTAGAAAAAAAAATCTAGAAATTATATTTAATAAATAAAGAATTTTATTTACTTCTAAAAAATAACAAAATTATATATAAAAAAATTTAAAAATTCTATTATATATAAATAAATTTTATTTAAAAATAAATTTTTTATAATTAAAATAAAATTTAGATATTGGATAAAAAATAAAAAATTATGATTTTATTTAAGTAATATTATTTGATTAATTTTTATAATTTAAAAACAACTCTTTTTCACTCCATACGTTTCAGAACTCATCAAAAAATATTTTTTATTTTTTGAAGAAATATACTTGTGGAAACAAAATATTTTCTTTTTTATAGTAAATATGTCTTCAACAACTTCAAACACAACTGCTGATTTTATTAAAACTGCTCTATTTGAAGAGTATTATGATTGTTTTAATACTGCTATTGCAGGCTCCAACTGGTTCTCGACTCACTCATTACTCTTTGTCAAGAATGTAAGTAAAGATAAGTATCAATAACAGATAACAGGGCTTTATAAGAAAAACTTGCAGATGAAATAATACTTTGATGACATGGCTTCTCACAACAGCTTCAATAAAAATTTACTCTATCTTTTCTCTAAGTTTTTTTATGTTGACTTCAAAGCTGCTGTGATTAGAGCGCAATTACTAGCCAGTTCTAGAATAATGTAACAGATGGATAGAGCTTATAACTTGTTAGAAACAGAAGAACACCTATCAGATCATTTTATGGATAAAAAAATTTCTCAAAATGATAGACACTAATCAAATTCAGAGGCTGCATCTATCAACACCAATCAGAATGAAGAAGAAACATCACAGAAGAAAGATAAACAAAAGGCTGAATTTGTGAAACAAGTAATCAGTAATATCATGCCTACCACCCCTTCAGTACCTAATCTGACAAATTCTCAGCCCATTGTTATTTCTAGTCTTTCCTCCAATTTCACCTTAAAACCTGATGCTAAATCCGTTAAGAAAGTTAAAAATTTGGAATCAGATCCAGATGCTACTCATATTATTACAGGATATTGATCTAATCCAAGTTTAAGATAATATGTTCATAATATCCTAGTTTATGATATCCTGGCCAAGTGGAACAATGTTGAACTTTTTGAATATCTGAAAATTTGGGACAACATTATCTCAGTGACAGTCAAGAAACAGAAGAAGTATAAGATCGTTAGGTGTATACATGAAATTAAAATTGGTTAATTTTGATCCTGAAATGGTCAAAATGGTCAAAATGGTCAAAATGATTTTGACCTGAGCTTCTCCAAAAGTCAAAATGGCCAAAATTACGTCATAGTTATATGATTTTTATAGTAAACAATAATATTAAAATTCAAAGTTAATGACCTTTGCATCTAGTAATCTGATTTTTATAATCTTTACACAGTTGGATTCTGCTCATCAAGAGAATTCCAATGATATGTGTTATAGATTTGTAGCATTGATATTGACAGAGTTATTCATATTTAAAATTTGATATTAAATAGTCTTATTACTCTTATAATAAACAATAATATTAAAATTCAAAGTTAACAATCTTTGCATCCAGTAATCTGATATTTATGAGCTTAATGCGATTGGATTCAGCTTATCAAGAGGATTCCAATGATGTGTGTGCATATCTGTAGTATCAATATTGACGGAGTTATTCACGTTTAAAATTTAGTATTAAATTATAATTATAAAAATCACATGATTATGATGTAATTTTGACTATTTTGATTTTAATTTTGACTTTTGACCTTCCCAAGTCAAAATATTTTGACTTTTGGGTTTTAATTTTGATTTTATGTATAGTTAGGTATAAGTTTAAAATAATGCATGTTTTTTTAACTTGGGAAAAAAAATGCTTTTGGATTGCTCCTCTTGGTCCAATTTCTGTAAGATGGTTTCCTGCTGCTTGATCTCTTCAGAAACATAAGGAAAGAGAACGATTTTAAGCTATAATCATGAACCTGCCAAATGATATGATAGCCACAGCATTTTTTCTTAAAGAAAACCTCACAAAATTTTTAATTCCTTTACGTATTAAAGCTTTTAAAGAAGTCAAGAATCTAAATGGTACATACAAGATGATTAATTACTTTAAATTGTGAGATGATCTTTAATCAGTATTAAGTCAAGAATCATTTTGGAGTGGAGTAAAAATCAGTTGATATTGTCATACTGTATCATCTTTCATTAATGCTTGAAGAAGTTGTCAGCAAGCCAAAGATCCTAGCACAGGTAAAGCTAATAATAAACTTTCAACTTCTACTTCAAAGAGCTTTAAGACTAGTGAATCTAACTGTTTAGTGGCTACAGGTTTCAATTGCATTTTTATAAGGAGTCTGAAGAAGGATTCAGGTAAATCATCTACTAGACGTAAAGCAGATGAGAAGATCAAGATTATGAAGACTACAAAAAAGCAAAGCAAAGGCCCTTCTTTCCTAAAGAAACTTTCAAAGAAACAGTTGCATGCAAAAATTATGGAAATTAAAAAGGTTTTAATAGATTTTATTTAGAAACAGTCTAATAATTAGTAGGATTTTACCTTCAGTTGTTTCACCAGTAAAGATAGAATATTTTCTTTTTTTCTTTATTTTTTTTTTATTTATTTAGTTGGTACGTTAATATTTTAGGCATTTTAGTTGAACTGCCCTTTGGGTTGGAAGTGTAACTTTTTTGTATTTGCGGATATTTATGGTACTCTACCATTTACTAAATAAAGTTTATGCGATATTACCACCTTTAAAAAAAAAAAAAATTTTTATAATTTAATTATTTTAATATAAATAATTTAACCTAGTAAGTAATATTACCAGATTTTTAAAAATTGTTTATTTTTTATTTAGAATTTTCAGTTTCATACTAAATAGTTGAAAGTATACTGATATTTTTTTTTTTACTTTTTTTTCTTATTTTTAATTCTTTTTTTTTTTTTTTTAAGTTTTAAAATTTTTTTAGTTTTATGTCAAATATATATTATTTTTTGTATTTTCTTCTTTTTTATTTTTATTTTATTTTTATTTCTTATTCACTTTATTTTTTTAATTTCTTTCAATTTTATATTAAATAAAAATATATTATTTCTTTTTTTTTCCTTCTTTTTATTTTTTATTTTATTTTTTGTTTCTAATTTTTTTTTTTTTTAAGTTTTAATTTATAAATAAAATACAGTGTTTTTTTTTTAATTTTATTTTCATATTTTATTTTTATTAACTTTATTTTTTTTTTTTATTTTACTATTTTTTTCTTTTTATTTTTATGATTGATTTGTTTTTATCATTATTTTAATTTTACTATCATTTATTCTTATAATTATTTAGTTATTGTTTTGTTTTTATATTCTTTTTTTTATATTATTGTTATTACTAACTAGTTAATATACTGTATTAATAATAAATAATTGTAAAAAATTTTATTTTTAATAAACAGTATTTAAAGAAATAAAGTCATAGTTTAATATAATAAATTTTATTATTTTTTTTATATAAAATTAGACAATCATTGTATTTTTTATATAAGTTATATAAGTATACAATATTGAAATTTACAATAAATTCTAGCTAATTAAATTTTATAAATTAATCATAAGTGAAATCACCTAGGATGATTTCACTTAGGATGCAAATTAACAACATTCAAAATAAAATAATAAATACAAAAGAATGAAAAGAATAAAAAAAAAAAATATAAAAAAATAAAATAAAATAAAAAAAGAATAAAAAAAAAAAAATGCAAAAAACAAAAAGAATATGTATGAAAATAATATATAAAAAGAATAAAAATAAAATAAAAAGAATGAAAGAAAAGAAAAAAAAAGGGAATAATGTTATTAATAATTGTTAATAAAAAATAAGAAGGAACAAATAAATAAAAATAAAATGCAAATATTTATTTTATTTTAAAAAATTAGTAAACTTTGAAGAATAAAAAAAAAAATGGAAGGAAGAAGTAAATACATAAGTAAAAGGAAATAAAAATAAAAGGAAATAAAAGCAAAAAACAAGTCTAAAAAAAAAAAAATCAAATAAGTTAATTTAAAATTGATTCAAAATTTTCCTAGATTGAGAATTTGTTACTGTGCACCAAATTTAATAGTAACAATGGATGTAACATAGAAGAATAACTTATGTCATACTCAAAAGCTTGAACTGGATGCGCGGCGAAAATGACCACAACTTGAAACTGAAGTCATAAAAGAATCGATTGAAAAGAGTTTTTATTTATATGGTTCAAGAGAAAGCTAATACTTTATAAATTAATTAACAGAAGAAAAACAACAGTTGTACAACAGCTTCCAGAAAATTATGTTGAGCAATAAAGTTATTCTTCATCCTTATGTGCCTTTCCATAGAAAGACGAAGTATTAACCCAAAAGGTTGGATGAAATAAAGATGAATTAGCGAATAGAGAATGTTTTAAAATAGCTTATTAAAATAAAATTTAAACAGTAAAATATTACCATTGTAACGATAAATATTGGAAGTTAATTGTTCGAACATGTCAAAAAAAAAACACAGTTAATAAAATTTGGTATAAAACGCCAGTTCAGTAGATTTCCAAACGAATTAACTTCCCGTTTTACGGCTACTTGATGATTAATTTTTTGAATAGGATATTGGAAGAATTGAGGAAATCATAACGAAGATAATGATATCCTTACGCTTCGCTCCGGAAGGATACTAATTTTACAATAGTTTATTATAATAATAATTAAAATAAAATGATATGAAACATTTAACGATTGCATTTTTTTCGTCAATTTTAGAGTAAACCATATAAAATATTCGCAAATAAAATAAATAAAATTGAATTTATTACCCGGGTCTAAATACCCAATACCCAGATCTTTAACGTGGGAGGTTAGGGAAAAGACAAGTAGAAACGGTACGGTAATTATTTTAATAATTCATACGTGCATAATATATAAAAAAAAAATAAAATAAAATAAAATACATCATACTTATTCGACAACAGCAGGATTTGAACCTGCGCGGGCAGAGCCCATCAGATTTCGAGTCTGACGCCTTAACCACTCGGCCATGTTGTCCAAGATACTATGTGCTACGCTAACGAAAATTTAAATAAAGATTCATTTAATATATATATATATTTTTTCTGCAACGTAAATGAAACATAATCATAATGAGTATCAAATCACATCATTTTATTACAAATATAGAAATTTAATAGAATATAACGTTACTTCATTCAAAGAAATCTTTTCGGTCCTTATTTTTTCAAAATTTTGTTTCAATAAGCTTAATAAGAAACATATTACCCAAAATAAGATTCATTGAACTCTTTTAATATTACCAAATATAAACTTCATTGAAAGGTTACATCATCAATCGGGAATGTAAAAAATTCGATAATTCGTAAAATGGATAATTGAATGAAACCAAATAAGTAATAATTAATGAATGAATAGAAGATTCGTTTTGTTTATTATTATTTAAAAAAATTGGAGAGGTTTAAATGGAAATGTTTCATTTGTTCTTTAATAATAACCAAAAGATATTGTCGAATTTAATTCTTTTATTTCCAAAAATTACTCGATGAAAATCCTGATCCACTCGAATAGTAGTAACCTATTGTTCGTACGTTAAAACGTAAGGATTGTTGTGTGAAAAATTGTATGAAAGAATGTGAAAGTTGCGTGCGATATGTGTGTTGGTCGCTTACATATACGTACTGAAGTACAGCATTCGATTAAGAAAAAAATTTTTTGGTCGGTATTTCCAAATTTGAAACACTAGAAAGAGCGGAAAAACAATCCGATTAAAATAAGTCAAAAATTGGAACAAAATGAAGATACGCAAGGGAAATATTGAAAGAGAAATATTTTAAGAAGAATAATAACTTTATTATTTTTTATTTTTTTTTTTTTTTTCACCAATCGGTCATCAATTGCCAAACGAAAAGGCAGATCCTGCGAATCGGGGATTATCCAGAATTGTAGGAAGATCTTAGCTATTATTGATATAACTTTTCCAACTTAAAAAGTCAAATGACAATGTCTTGTGATTCGATGGACCTTTTGACAATTTGGTACAATGATTTTTTTAACGGGTTTTCTTTTGTTACGGGTAACTCTAAAAATTACTAAAATTTAAAAAAGAATCCCTTTATTTCTTTTATTAGTAAATTTATTATAATTTCATAAGAGAAATTTATTGCCAAATTTATTTATTTATTTATTTATTTACTTAAATTGTTATTATAAAAAATAGGTTTATAAAAAAAAACTTAGTTATTATTATAATAACTAATATATATCTAGTCATTATGAAGAAAATTATTTATACAAAGTTTGTGCAACTTTTAAATAACCAATCTAAGATTTGTACGTGTTTATTAATGTTATTAATGCTTGTTCGCGTTTAAGTTAATTGGCCTCACGAAAATAGTAATATGATAGATTTTTCTTTTAATCCCCGAATGCACCAAAAGTTTAATAATGCAAAAATTAGAGAAAAAAATTCTAGATCATTAAGAAATTGGCTAAAAAAAAAAAAAAAAAAAAAAAAAAAAAAAAAAAAAAGAGATCAAAATATTTTGATCTTTTGATCAAATTTTTATCTGTGGGATAATTAACAAGTTTGCGCCAAAAACTTTATAATAATCTTGTTAAGTGAACGCACGTGTACAGGATGAAGAGTTTAATATCGAATGATCTTTTCTTCGGTTACCTAATTTTCACGTTACAAATCATAAATTGAAGAAGTAAAGAAGAAAGAAATAAAGAAATTGCATGAATGAAGAAATTTAATAATAAACTAAACCTTTCACAGATGAATTCATGTATTCGGGAAAATGCCGGGTGAAATAATAATGATTGGATGAAGATTGATGAATTATGAGTCATATAGATATATATAAAAATACCTATTTTTTCTTATTTTCCTTTAAATAGGTTTTTTTAATAATGGATTTTCGTTCGATTCCTTATAACAAATGAAATTTGCAGTAAAAGCAATTTTTCTTTGTTTCACTAGTCAAATTCCGAGGGCGGGTGAATCCTTTTGTCATATTATTTTAGTCAAGTATGTTTTTATTATTGCATTTTATTTTTTGTTATTTTTTTTTTTACTGTGGACCGTCACTCCATAATTTGCGTATTTTAACATGCATTTTTGTTTGTTATTTGTATAAACAATGAGAAAAGGGAATTCTAATTAATGTTAACATGTAATAAATTTATAAAAAGATAAAAATGTATGCATGCCACAAACTTTGACACGACAGATTTTATTATAAATTTATTTTTCGTAAAAGAAAAAAAAAAAAAAAAAAAAAAAAAAAATAATAATCGAAGTGGATCAAAGAAAAAAAGAAAAATAAAAAAGAAAAAGAAATTTTTTTTTTCTGTTTATATAAAGAAAAAATTTTTAATTGAACCAAAAAAATATTCTATTGGATTTATGCCGATAGTGTCAGATGACTTGTCATTCGGGCAAATGTTATCCCCTGATTACACAAAAAAATTTCTTTCATTATAAAAATATAAGTAAACTTATCAAAGAAAATGATATTTATTTATTATTATTATTATTTAATACAAAAAACATTCCATTATATCATATCGCATGTTTAACTAAAAAATTTATTTTATATTATTTTTTTTTTGTTTTGCGGACCTTTTTTATTCCCTCAAATTATCCAAATTCAAAAAGAGGGACATGTAATGATATGTATCATGCGATCTTTGTGTTTTGCGAAATTTCGCCTGTGCTATATAAATCGTTTTTTTAAAGAAAAAATAAATAAATACTTCAATTTGGTTATTTGTAATCCAATTCAGGTCTGTGGCTGGGTACTATGATGTTAAGGATACACCATCATATCATCAATAATATATAAGGAAAACACAATTAATTCTATCTCTTTTTTTTTTTCCTGCGTTGAAAATAAAAAAAAATGAAAAGAGTAAAATTGGATCGAATCAATAAAATTTTGGATCAATTGTCAAAATTCTATAAGTAATTCATTATCTTTGTCTCACCGCATATTCAAAAATTTCAAGTAATTTTTATTTTAGTAAATTATATATATATATTGGAAGTTTTGAAAAAGTTTGAAAGAAGTTGTTTGATTGTGGTCCGTACATTCCGTATTTCTTTCATTTTAGTAAATAAGGCTGATTAAATGATTATGCAATGTTCAGGGTCTATTTTAATTGTTAATTTATTAGGATCTGATTTTATATTTTTTCTTTTTAATCTTAAAGAAGAATAAACTTGAATTTTAGCCTGAATAATCTCATTTTTGATTAACTATTATTATGCGGTGTTATCTATTTTTACAAAGAATTTTTTACAAGTTACTTTTCGTAAATATTATTATTGTTATAGTGTTTCATCATATACATCTACTTTTTTATATATATATGTATAAATTCGGTATGATAAATATTTGTCATTATCAATTATTATTATAAATGTAACTTATCGTCACCCGAGTTTACTTACGAGTTTAAGGTAAATTTATATTATCACTATAGTAATTACATTTTAAGAATAAAAAGTGATACATTATCCAAGAATGTCAGGAAATGTGAAGGTGAGAAAAAAAAATTTCAATTTTTTTTTTTTGGGTAAACTGTTATAATATCTTTTCTATTACAAATATATATTTATATATGCGAAGCAAAGTAAATCAAATTTATATATATATATATATAAATGTATATATATATTATATATATAAATAAATATATATTTATATTTTTAATATAATTAGTATTCTTCTTATGATTGGCATGTTGCATGAAACAAAAAAGTTTCCAGCTCCAACTATATATAAAAAACCCTCCGTGTATCCGAGATATTTGCATTTGCATCAAAAAAAGAACATATAAAACCATTATAACATTGATAAGAACCACTCAGATTTTTACAAAAAAAAAAAAAAAAAAAATAATTTTTAAAACATTCTTATCGTCATAAAAAATCCCCCTTACTCTGTAACCACCCGTTCAAAGAAGTTTTTTTTTTTTTTCGTATCAAAGTAAGCTTTTTTTCACTTTTTGACCTTTTTTTTTTGATAAAAAAGAAATAATAATAATAAAAAAAAAGGGATTAAGAAAAAAAAAAAAAAAGAGTTCACAAATGTCTCTAACTCAAACACCTGACAATAATTTTGAAGGACCTCATTTTTCAAACGGACAAACAAGTAGAACTGTATGTAAATCAAAAAGATCAAAAAAAATTCTCTTCTAAATTCTTTTTCACATAAAGTGTTTAATAATGCATATTTGTATTTCTTTAGACAGTAGGACAAATTACAGGAATGAGTCTTCAAGATCAATTTAATTTATTAGTTCAGTCAGCTTCTAAAGTGAGTTATATAAATCAACATATAATTTTTTTTTCACCGTGTATATTGAAATTACTAAATTTCATTCTCTTCCTGTATAGGAAAAGGATGAAGAAATAAAAAAGTTAAAGGAAGAACTCAATAAATTAAAAGAAGAAAATGAAAGATTAAAACAAGTACAAGTACGTTACTTATTTCTTTAATGATTTGAAAAATTCTCGCTCAATTTTTTCTTTTTCCCAATATTAAGTTATGAACACCAAATTAAATTTCTTGTTTCTAATTTGTCCCCACTTGATTTGGTAATCATTATATTTTTAGATCGATCCTCAACCAACATCGGGTCGTTATAATGATGTTAAAAATAAAGCCGAAAATTTGAAGAAAGTTCTTGATGACTTTTTGGATGTTAGTTCAACCCTTATTTTTCGTTACTAAGAATTGTCATTCATTTCATCATTCTATATACTAAACATAATTTCATTTTCTTATTTTTAGAATCAAAATTCAAATAGACCACCTCATTATAGACCGCCTCCTGTCTCCGTTTTAATCCCAAACCCTAATGTTGAAGGTATATAAATTGTTGTTAATAATATAAGATTGGAATTTATTGTTATATTGTAAAAAATATTAATATCTTGAAATTTTATTTATCATAGTTAATAAACCATCAACTTCTCGACCACAACCAGCAGAAGAACCATTGGTGAACGGTGCAAAATTTCGTTCCAGTTTCCCCGAAGAATTTACTGTATGTGTCTACGTATATAATATCTTCAAAATTTTATTTGTTTCCCATAAAATTTTTTTTTTTTTTAAAAAAAAAAATATCCTATTCTATTTTTTTCTAGTCCAGACAAGTAACTGACGAACAAATTGTAAATCAGGCAAATCCAACAGACCATTATCATTTCCAACATAATAATCATGGTCAAACTACTTTGCCAACCACATATATGACAAGTCAAAAAAGATTCAATAATAATTACCCGAATGGAACAAACAATAATAATAATAGAAACAACCGTAACAACAACAACAACAACAACAACAACAGTAATAAGGTGAGAAACTAAAATGGAGTTACTATTTAATTTAAAAAATTTATGATTATTTAACACCTTTCTTCAACAACATTAGTGTACTATTTTCGTATCATGGCCTGGTTCCGTGACAAAAGAGCAATTGCACGAATTATTCGAAAATTCAGGAATTGATGTATGTATATACAATATATATATATATATATATGTATATTTTTTAAAAAAAATAAAAAAGTCGCTTTAACTTAAATTATTGTATTAATAACAAATAATAGGTTGCAGATATCCGGTATACACATCCAAAACAATTTGCCCATGTTGATTTAAAATCCCAACTTGCATTAGATAAAGCTATGGCTCTTAACGGAGAGGTAAAGAACGATAAGCAAGGTGCATTACGAGTAGAGGTTGGAAAGCCTCGTTCTAGTAACACTAATAACCCTACTGGTAAATATTTAACGTTTTTTTAAAGGAAAATGTTTTTTTTTTTTTTTATATTCACAATTTATTTATTTTCTTTTCCTTTTCAGAAAATGGTCAACGCCTACAAAATCAAAATAAAAATTATAACCGACAAAATAACAAGAACTCTAATGGCTATAACCAAAACATTCCACAAAAACCAAAATACGGTAATAATAATCCTAATAACTACACCACTTATAGTAATAACACTAATGGGCCGTATAATTTTGCCACTCCTGAAGACAAAGAAAGTAGTAATAATAGTAGTGGTTGGGGGGAACCTCCTAAAAATGTGGAACCTTAATTAATTTAGTAGTTTTTATGGTTATACATTTGATACATGTATTAGTAGTTTATTCATTTATAATTTTTTTTTTTTTTTTTTTTGCATTTTCCCTCTCTTGCTTTTTACGGAATTATTTAATTTATAGCATTTTTTTATTACTAGATTTATCCAGATTATATATTTTTATTTTATACAAAAATAACCCTTATAATATCAGAGAACATTATATTACATTACTTTAGCATTCGTTTTTTTTTTTTATTAACCGAAATTTATTGGTTTTTTTTTTGGAATATTTTTTTTTTATCGATTTATATATAGCGCATCTATCAAACCAAATAATTTTTTTCGTATTTATTTTTACTACTATTTATATACAATACCGAAAAAAAAGTCATACAATAAAAAATCGATTATCATAGAAATTTATTTCGGTGTTAGTATTAATTTTATTAATCAAATTAGTTTAGCTTCGTAATCAAGAAACGAATTACTTTAAAAAGAAAAAAAAATTCAAACTTTTATTTCTGATTTCAAAAAAAAAAATAATTATGTCATTGATGTTGCTAATATGCGGTATTTTTTTAAGTTTTCTTTATTTTTTATTGTTGTCGTTATTTATTGTTGCTGTTGTAAGGTTCTTTTTTTTTTTTTTATTGATTGCTGTCGCTGTTATCTGTTTATTAACTCGTTTTTCCTTTAAAAAAAATTGTTGATTTGTGTGTGTTGTTGTATGAGATTTAAGAGAATCGTTTTATTTATTTTATTAATTTTTTTTTTTTTGAATTAAGTAACTAAAGTACTTTTTTCTGCAACAGAGGTAAGGCCTAAAATTCCGTGTTGTCGGTATAATGCTACTATTTCAAATATTACAATAATTTAGATTTAAAAGCATCGTTCCTTTTTTCTTTGAATAATCGAACAGCAATTGACTTTCATAGTTTTTGTTATTTTTAACAAAATGAGAGAGGAGACATCTGATCATCATGTAATAGAGTGTTTAAGAAAATAATAATTAAGAAGGCCGCCAATGACAAGAATTTTTTTAAGGTCAGACAAGGTTCTATCATCTCAACTTTTTTCTTTATTATGATATGAATTTCATTAACCTTGTTGAAAAGATTTCTTGCATTGGATTCCTATATACTGTCTTAAATTGTTTTCAATAAAAGTATATACATCGATCAAGTTTTTATACTTTAATGTCCGTTGATTGAAAATAAAGAAAAGATATAAATCTGAATTAACTATATACAGTATAATATTAATATTATGGTCCGTGCGCAGATTAAAAAATTTTCACCACGTGTTAAAATAAACACGCTCGCACTGATCAATTTGGCGCAGTATTGACGCAAACCTCTTTTTTCGAGTTTTTATACTGAGGAATTGTTTTTTATATAGGAGAGAGTTCTTTATTATCTTTTTAAAGTCAATCCCATTCCAAAATTATTAAATGTTAATCCACTACACTTTTTAAAAAGAAATTAAATCTATTGATAGATGAATAATATATTAAGGATTAATCACAAAAATGTTAAAATAAAAATAAAAATAAATAAAAAAAATGTACCTTTTCCCGCAAAATATCGGTTTGTTTTCTTAATAAAAAGAAAAGGTTCTATTTTGTTATTTTTCTATCCAGTTTGTAATGTGTTATATAAGAAAAGGAAAAAAAAAAGTTATAATATAATATAAGAAGAAGGAAAAAAAAAAAAAAAAAAAAGAAATATATAAAATGAACGGTATACTATATTTTACGAGAAAATAACCACACGCATTCATATGGTTCAAAGTTTTGATCAAAAGCATACCGTAAAAAAAAAAAAATATATAAACAAAAAAAAAGAAGAAAAAAAAAAAAATTTATATATATATATAAAAAAAAAAGTGATTAATATATGACTATGGTAATAATGTGTATAAATTACATTCGTTGTTTAATTGACGTGGTATAGTGTAGTGGTATAATGTGTATATATATTACATGTAAGCAAGAATTATCATAATAAAGGCGGGTTGTTTTTGTTCAGTAGATATAAAAAAAAAAAAAAAAAAGAAAAAAAAATTTCTTTTTTTGTCAATTAAACAACCAAAGATAACGAAGGACAATTAAATGTGAGTAACGCCTGAGATCAGATTTGATGAATTTAAAGGCAAGATGATGTTTAAAATCCGAAAAGGACATTGTATTAATTTTGTTCAATGTTGTCAGAGTCATAATGAACTTCCTAAACCCACAAATTAATTACTCCTTTTTTTATGTATCTTTGGAACGTAATTATACTTCGTGATTCTATAGTGTTATAATACGTGTAAAGGGGATTGCTTTTGGTCCTGATGATCTTGATGAACTTTCAGTCCTAATGACTGATGATCTTAATTTATTGGCCTCTCAAATAAAAATTACATGATGGCGTTGTTTCATTACAGGCTTCAATCTAATTTTTGGGATTGTAATATGAGAGAAACCCAAATTGACAAATATAGAACGGTTTAATAAGAACAAAACAGACATTTTGTTACTTGATAATTGAAGTAATTAGCGTATGTAATACTTCATTTTTAAAGGAATGAATGAGGTTAATTTGGAGAAAGTAAAAAAAAAGGGGAGGGATTTATCGAATTTTAATGAAAAAAGGGGGGGAAATGTTTGAAAAAAGAAAAGAGAAAAAATGGTATTTTTATATAAAAAAAAAAGTATTTAGAAAAAAAATTTTTTTTTACCAACAAAAAAATTCTCACACCCCTTACGATCAAATGGTTTTACATGGTTTATTACTGATTAAAGAAAGAAAAAAAAAAAAAATTCTCGCGGTCATAATGTTTCGGTATTCTCGTTTTTTTAATTTGTACTTTTTTTTTAGTCAGCAGATTATTGAATAACCTTAAAACTTGTAAGTAAACCAGTTTCTAAGGGAAAAAAAGGTGTGATCATATGCTTATGACGTTTATTTGCGCAACATACGTTTTTATGATTACAGCCAACCTCTAATCACGCTACCACTTCTTCCCATACCAAAGTAATACTGGTCATTACTTCCTTCAACAAATAATACTCTATCACCATCAAGTGCTTCTTGATATGTGGGTGGAGGCGGTGGTGGGGGAATATTTGAAAGAAACGAAGGAAAAACATGTCTTCTATTATCATTGGTAATGGATTGTTGATCTATTATTATTGATTGACTATTTTCTGGGATATTTATAGTTGTATTATGAGTTGTATTAGATAAGTTAAAAGTGGAGTTAAATGATAAAGAGTAAACCGGTGGAGGGGATGCAATATATAGATTTTCATTTAATAAATCAATTGAATTTGAACGAGATGATACATTATAATAAATATATAAATTATCTACTATATCAATCGTCAAAAATTCCTGTTTTGAATTTACCAAAGTAGTAAGTAAATAGTTGGTAGTACGTAAGTATAATATATTTATATCATTACCTCATATTTAGATAAAAATATTACGGAAAAAGTAGGTTTCCGATCGTTAAGTTCTCTAATTATTCTCCAATGCACGTGACGTGCGTAGTCATATTCATTAAATGTAGTAATTAAAAATTTTATCTCTCGTTTAATCTAATGAAGAAGAAAAATTCTTTAAGTTCATTTCATTAATTAAAAAATTCTTTCCACTTTTTACTTACTGCTTCTTTATATTTAGTATCAATAATACGATACAATATAATGCAACCTATAAAAATTAATGGTAATATCACTCCAATTAATCCAATAAGATATTGTCCGTGTATATGATATATAATGAATATAGTTAATATTATTATAATATAAAATATTGGAAAAAGAAATGGTAATAATATATAATTAACATATTTTTCTTGATGTGTTTTGTGAATTAGATTAAAAGATTTTAATCGAGTTGTAAATTCCTCTTTTGTAAACTAAAAGAAAAGTTTTGATTTCAACATAATGTAAATATAATAATAACAATAATGATTTTAAATTATACGTACGTAACCGTTTAATAAACTATTATGAAAATCTGCATTTATTTTACCCTTTATTATTGGAATTTTTATGATTTGAGTCATTTCTTTAGTTATTATTAAATTTTTAATATATAATAAATACATGATTTCGTATAAGGATTTCACTTCCTTTTAAATATTTTTAACGCTATTAAAGTTTCATTGTTATGATAAAATAGAAATTACAATATCTTACTGGTGTTTGTGTAAATTTATATTTTATGCACCAAACTTAATGAAAAATTCTAAGATTAAATTGTTCGAAAGTTTATATTACAAATATTTGTGACCAGTAATCTCATCAGGTCATGATGCTCAAATTTTTTTATCGAATGCATATTTACCATAATAGGAATGATCAAGTTTAGAGAATAATTTTCTTTTTTTTTTTTGACGTGGTTGATTTCTTAAATGATTGGTTTCAGTAAGTATTTGTATTCAAATTCGAAAATAAATAACAAAACAAAATGGTTTATAATAAAAGAATAGAAAAACATCAATTGAAAAAAAAAGTAAATAAACGATCATTTTCGGTAAATTCGGTAAATCATAAATATAAAATTTATTTTCCTATTGATATATTAATTCATTTTGTATTAATAACGGATAATAATATCTAAAAATTTAGCAATAAAACATGGGAGCTTATTGGATAAATATACAAATAAGTAAATACAGTATATAGTATTTTTGTAATATATTATATTAATAATAGTACGACTCTTCTAATTTACAAATAATATAATAAAATACATTTTTTACAACAACTTGATCAATACTAATAAGATTCTAAACAATATATATATAGGTCAAATGAAAATTTCAAAATTTATACATAAGCAAATTATTTTTGATTCTACTAAGCAAACTTTCATTATAAACTAAATTTTTATTCTATCAAGCAATTTATTTTATAATACATGTAAAAATTGCTTAAGCTATAAAAATTACTTAAAAATCATAAAAATCATAAAAATCATAAAAATCATTAAAAAATTATCTTCTATATCATTATTTTAACAAATTTACCAGTAATTTAAAATAATTTAAAAATTAATATTAATCTATGATAAATGATTTTTTTTATAATAAATTTTATGATATTTTTTAAGCAAAAAAAAAAAATAAATAAATAATAAAATGTTAATATACAAATATTAATTAATTATTAATTATTTTGAAAAATTATATATAAAATATAAATTTATAATGAGAGAAATATGCTACTACTTTATAATCTGATTAATTAATATTAAAAATCTGAGTTTTAAATATATAATCATTAATTATTAATCATTAATAATTATAAATTATTATCATTTTTCAACCCATCTTTTTTTAAATTTATCTAACCCAAAAAATTTTACAACTATTTTATACAAATTTGCTTTTTTATACTTGTATCATAAATGGTTATTAAAAATATATAAATATTTAAAAATATCAGGTTTGTATAATTAAATTATTGTACATTTATACAATTATGCTTTAAATATTTAAATATTTTTAATATAATATTTTTAATCCAATAATTAGATTTTTATAATCTTTAACTTATTGTATTTACTTTATTAAAGCAATTTAAATAATGGTAAATATATAATAATTGAATTAATAATAAACAAATTATAATATTTTTTAAATTTTTAACTATTTATTATATTATTTATATAAATCATAGATTTTTTTGTGATAAATATTCTTATCAAACATTTTTTTTCTACTAATGTGCTAAATCAAATTTTCTGCAAAAAATAAATTTTATTTTTATTTAATTTTTTTGTATTTTTTAATAACAACTTATAACAAACATCACAGATCAAATAATGGTATATTAATAAAAAATCAGAATCCTAATTTTTTATTGATTCTTTACTGATTTTAAATTCTGATACTTATTCTTAATTGAATCCAGATTTTTGTTGTATTTTTAGATATAAATACTTTATAAATATTAAATTAATATTGGTAAAAAATCAGATTTTAAAGTATATACTTAAATTAAAATATTAATTATTTGATATTCATATAATATATATCTAGTGTTATAATGATATTATTTAAATATTGTATAAATATTATACTTATATCAATATCTTAATATCTTAATAATATTCATATAATTATTATATAATATATTGCATATTATATTTTGATATCATATTACTCTTTTTTTATTTCAATAATTAAAATATTTTATTATTTATTACTAACATATATTATAAAATTTATATTTTTAAATACATTTTATTTTAATATATTTTATTATTATAATTAAAGTTCTAATTGATTCAGTTTAGTTCAATTTTTGCAAAAACTGATACCAAACTAAATTGATTGGTATTAGTATTAATGATTACTGAAACTAATTAGTAATTACTGAAAACTGAACTAATTTATCAAATATTATTAATAAAAAATGTTTTGTAATATTTTTTTATTAAGTTAGCAAAAAAAAGTTGTAAAATGATTTTTTTTTATCAAATTGTCTATAAAAAATGCAATACTGCAAGATATTTTTTTTACATTAAATTTTTTATAAAAATATTTTATAATGATTTTACAAATTTCTTAAAAAATAATTTGAAATATTTTTTTAAGGGTTTTGTAATTCAACGCCATGACGATGCATCGCCGGTATCATGTGATATATACAAAATCACATATTTTGATGTAAAATAAAATAGAGTTTATGCGACTTGAATTATAAAGTTTTTTTTTACGATAAAAAAATAAAAAAAATCTGCACTTCGTCCTAGTATACCATTTCGAAAGACATTTTCAAGTAAACCCGAAGTCATGGAATAAAAAAAACTGTTCTATTTCACTTTTTTTGCAGATTTTAGCCTGAGAGAACTCTTGGAACTAGAAATCATATTTTTTAGAGATGTGCAGAATTTTTTTTCGTGTTTTTCTTTAACCAAGAACCTTTATCAACATTCTTTAACGCGTTTTTTTTGTAGATTTGACTCTTGGTATTTGAAAGTGTATTTTATAGTTATAGAGAAGGATATGAATTTTTTTGCTCTCTTTAATCAAGAGCGTTTGTTAACATTCTTTTACTCGTTTCTTTTTATAGATTAGGCTTTAGAAAACTCCTGAAACTAGGTTGGAGTTTTTTTTGGTACAGGATTTCTTTATTTCTTTAGTTAAGAGTGGTTATTAACGTTACTTTACTTGTCTTTTTTTGTAGATTCAGAAATGGAAGTCTCTTAGAATTAACAAGTGAGTTTTAAAGAGAGTATTAGAATTTTTTGTTTCTTCTTGTCAAGGAACGTTTATTAATGAACTTTTTTTACTCATTTTTTTGTAAGTTTGAGGTTGAGACTTGGGAATTAAAAGTTGTTTGTTGGGGAGTGCAGAATTGTTTCTCAAACAATAGCTATTCTTTTACTTTTAGGTTTCAACTTGACATGTTTAAAAGTATTATTGTTATGATTCATAAGAACATTTGCATGTTTCTTTTCACAAAACTCGTAACATTTCAATTATTAATAATGTCAAGCTGTAAATATGTACAGTTTTTGTAATATTTTGATTTTTATCAATCTTAATATAAAAAGTTTAGTTTAATTACAATTGATTTCAAATCAGTTATTTGTGTAGCTTAAATTGGTTATACAAGTAATTAAATTATACTTATTTCATTGATCATTTGTATTATTTTAGTAATACACAGTTTTTACATATTTTTTAAGTAATCAAATACATCAATTTTCACGAAAAAAAACTTACTTTATTATCAAAATAAAGCATGATAATAACAAAGATGACAATAACAAAAAGTGTTTTCCTTTATTTTACTCACTGATTTTCTCTTCTTACTTTCTTAAGCAAATTTCATTAAAGAAATTTATTTTTTTACTATACGTTTTTAGTTAATAACAATATGAATTCAAATGGAACTGAAAGTAGCCTCGCCAACCTATTTACTGGAAAAGTTTTTGCAGATTGGCCAGCCTGTGACTTATTTATAAGTAACTGGGCTAGAAATAAAGGGTTTAATGTTATAAAAGGTCATGTTGATCAAAGGGAAGGAGTCATTAGAAGAAGAACTTATATTTGTGAACATGGGCGAAGTTTTGCGTCTCACTTTAAAAAGGAAACAAGTTCTAAAAAAATTTCATGCCCATAGCATGTAAATGTTTCTTGTCCAGAAGTAAATAATCCAGATTCTGCAATTTTTGTTAACAAAATTGTAGATGATCATAATCATAATTTGAGAATTGAGAGTATTTTATTTGAGCAAAACAAGAGATTTAGTGAAGAAATGATGGAAGATGTACAATTTTTAACACAATACTGTAAAATGAGGGCAACAGCACAAAGAAGATATTTGAAAGGTAAATATCCTTCTCAATCAATTTACAGTGAGGATTTATATAATGCAATTAAAAAATTTCATCCTACGGCAAAATCTCTTTTCAATAATGCTGCACAAATGTCAGATTGGCTTGATCAACAAAAGAAAAAAGATTCCAGATGGATTGTAGCTAGAGGGTGGAATGACGATAATGCTCTAATACATTTACTGTGGATGACGCCTAAACAAGTAGAAAACTGGATTCAGTTTTTTGATTGTGTTCTTAATGATGTAACACATAAAACAAACAAATACAGAATAGCATTAACCTTACTTATTGAATTTGATCAAAATCGTCAAAATATTCTTCTTGCACAGGCATTGGCTTGCAGATGAAAGTCAAGAATCACATATCTGGATGTTTTAGCAGATTATTAAAGCAACTAACATCCATCCAACAGTAATTTTAACTGATTCAGATCCAGCAGTTGATGTTGCAATAATGAAAATATTTCCAACTACATATCCAATACATTGTGCATTTCATATTACACAAAATCTTCATAAAAACCTTCAAAAACTACTTGAAGATGATTATAAAAAGTTTTTACAAGATTTTTATCAATGCAGAAATAATCTTATTCAAATAACATTTTATCAACGTTTTACAAAGCTGGTTGAAGATTATCCAAAGACCAAATGTTATCTAGAAGGTTTATACAAGTCAAAGGAGTATTGGGCACATTCGTATACAAATTTTAAATTTACTGGAGGGATGATTGCTACATTACGGGTTGAATCTGTAAATGCATGTATTAAAAAATTAATATTTAACTCTGGTATTACTCTCTGTAAACTTATGTCTGAAATACATAGATTACTTGATAAATAAGATAAAAAAAACCAATATCAGTATTGGAAACTTACCATACCATCAGTTAAAAATCTAGATCAGACAAATTTTTTGTTTACAAAGGTAGATGAATGTTGTCAAAATTTTCTTACACCAGCAATTTTAAAGATGCAACATAACGAAATCAATCAGTCACTTTACTATGTTGTAAATTTAGGCCAAACAGATATTATTAGCAATGAAATTTTCAGAGATGATGATACAGAAAGTCTTCAAACAACAATAAAACAATTGCTGGAAGTTGTTAGTCATGATAATGTTAAGGAAATATGGGATGTTAAAGTTGGAAATTCACAGAAAATGAAGCATCATATTGTTCTCTTAAAGAATGGGTCTCATGTGTATTCTTGTCTCTCAATTATTCAACAGGGTATTGTTTGTAAACATTATTTTCAGGTTATGTTGAATACTAGCGAGGCAAAATTTCATATCAGACTTATTCCATCTAGATGGTACCAAAAAGAGAAGGATGGTTCATACAAACCATTTATAGTTGCTGATAAGTTTAATAATGGTACGATTAGTCTGTTGCAAGAAGAAAATAATTTAATCCTATTTATGTGCTATTGATAAAGAAAAGGATGATCTTCTTGAGCAAAGAATGGGTACACTTGATCAGAAGATTATGTATGGTACTCTTCATGGAATGTATAAAAAGGCTTTGCAAAAAGCTTTGCAAAATAAGTCAAATTCATTACGTTTAATTAAAATTTTGAAAGAATTTGCTGATGAGGATAGCGAATGCGAAGATAATGATGAATCAGAAGAAATAGAGTCTAATAAAGAAGCAGATAGCTTTGGGAGTGATAAAGAAAATATAAATGTATTTCAATTATAAAATCCAAAAAGATGACATAGCAAAGGAAGGCCATCAAGTGTAAAGAGGTATAAAGCATCTCATGAAAAGAATTGACGTAAAGTAACGCAAAAATGTTGCAGATAATGTGATAATCTCAGTCATTACCAGAAAAATTGTAGTGCTAAGAAAAAATAGTTTCATATTTTAAATTTGCAAAAGATATATATTTTACAATAAAATTACTAATTAAACCTTACAAATAAATTATCACTTTATTTAAATTGTTTTTTACAATGAAGCTTAAGAAGGACCATTTAAAATATTTACATTAATTACATATTAAGATTTAAGACTTAACATTGTTAACTTGAGTCGCACAAATAAATTATTTAGATATACAATAGTATATGGTACATTAAATTTACAATTCACAATTCCCAAGTCGCAACCTCAAACTTACAAAAAAATGAGTAAAAGAAGTTCATTAATAAATGTTCCTTGACAAGAAAAAACAAAAAATCCTAATATCCTCTCTAAAACTCACTTGTTAATTTTAAGAGACTTCCATTTCCAAATCTACAAAAAAAGATGAGTAAAGTAATGTTAATAACCACTTTTAACTAAAAAAATAAAGAAATTCTGTACCAAAAAAAAACTCCAACCTAGTTTCAGGAGTTTCCTAAAGCCTAATCTATAAAAAAAAACAAGTAAAAGAACGTTAATAAACGCTCTTGATTAAAGAGAGCAAAAAAATTCATATCCCTCTCTATAATTATAAAATACACTTTTAAATACCAAGAGTCAAATCTACAAAAAAAACGTGTTAAAGAATGTTAATAAAGGTTCTTGGTTAAAGAAAAACATGAAAAAAAATTCTGCACACCTCTAAAAAACACGATTTCTGGTTTCAAGAGTTCTCTCGAACTAAAATTTGCAAAAAAAGTGAAATAGAATGGTTTTTTTTATTCTACGACTTCAGGTTTACTTGAAAATGTCTTTTGAAATGGCATACTAGGATGAAGTGCAGATTTTTTTTTATTTTTTTATCGTAAAAAAAACTTTATAATTCAAGTCGCATAAACTCTATTTTATTTTACATCAAAATACGTGATTTTGTATATATCATGTGATACCGGCAATGCATCGCCATAGCGTTGAATTATTATCTGTAAAAAAAATATTTTGCAAAATTTTTTTATTAATTTTATAAAAAAAATTGCAAAACATTTTTTTATATTAAATTATTTTATTAAAAAACATTTTATAATATTTTTAAATAAAATGAAAAAATAATGTTACAAAATGTTATTTTTTATATTAAATTATATATATAAAAAATGTTTTGCAATGTTTTTTACAAATTTTGTAAAAATATGTTGTGAGTTATTTTTTATATTAAATTACTTATAAAAAATGTTTTGCACCATTTTTAAATAGAACGAAAAAATAATATTGTAAAATATTATTTTTTATATTAAATCACCTATATAAAAAATGATTTATAATATTTTTTGTAAGTTTCACAAAAAATAAATTAAAATATTTTTTTAAATCAATTATCTATAAAAAATGGTTTGTAATATTTTTAAATAAGAGTGAATTTATTTTTTATCCTAGGTGAGATTTGATATTACTTACTCCTAATACATGATATATACTTTCAATTGACTAATTTTTAATTGGCTAATTTTTTTAACTTAAAAATTTATTTTCATATAAAATAAAAAAAATTAAAAATTCTGCTATACAACAAAATATTTATAAATTTATTCCTTTGAAATTTATTGAATAGAAGAGTAAAATATATTTATTTAAAACTAAAACTTAAGTTTATTGTATTTAAAGTCAAAACTTTTATTTTTAATATAACTAGTAATAATGATATGAAACCCAACAATAATGGCAAAATATTATATATATATAGAAAAATAATGAAACAAAAACAAAATAAACAGAAAAGATAATAAGAACAAAAAAGAATAAAATAATAATATGTTTGATAAAAGAGAAAAAACCAAAAGGATGATAGATGAAGAAATAAAATTAAAACAAAAGGAAAATAAAAAGAAAAGGAAACAAAAATATAAAGGAAAACAAAAGGATAAAAAGAACAAAAATTAACATAAAGAAAAAATAAAAAGAGAAAAAAATTGAAAAATAAGAAGAAAAAAAATAAAAAAGAAGAAAATAAAAAAAATAGAAAAGAAAACAAAATGATAATAAAAATAAAATGAAAAGAAAAAATAAAGAAAATAACACTAGTCAAAATCAATTCTATCAAGTACATATTGGGGATTTATATATCGGTGCCTAATTAGATAAATATCAGGTATTTTTACATATTGGATATCTGATTTATTACACTTCAAAATATGCTTAATTACCAAGGAGTGATACAAAAAGTTATAGAGTATGAGGAAAGTGTTGAGTAGAGTATAATTCCCATGTAACATTATATTCAAGTGATGAATAATATGCATGAATGATTTACATAGTAAATATACCATATATAGAAAGGCCTAGACCAGTCTGTTTATTTATCACTTGAGTATATATCATGCTGGCAGATGCATCACATCACATGATCATATGTGATGTGGCTATACTCTACTCAACACCTCCCCCATACTCTACAACTTTTTGTTTTACCTATTACCAAGACTCTGATATTTAAACTATTGGTCACCGATATGTTATTTAATATATATCAGGTACAGTTCTATCTTACACATATTGGGTACCTGATATGTGATACAAATTTTAATATGTTAGATTTTTTTAGAGTTTACTTTTTTTATAGATTTTTTTTTTTAGAAATTTTTAATTTGTTTAATATAGTTAAAAAATTTTTATTGTCTTATTTGTTGAATGCATTATCAAATTTATAAATTTTTTGTAAAATGTTTAAAAGTATAATTATTATTGTTAATATTTTTATTTTATTACATATTTTATTATAATAAATTAATAAAAAAGTTACAGTTATTTATAATACAAGTTTAAGAAAGTTTGCTCAAACTTTTCTTAATCGTGATCACATTAGGATTAAGAGGAACAAGGGAAACTGCAATCTAAAATAAATAAAAAAAACGTTAAAACTGTTTCTTTAATATTTAAAAAATATCCCTTCCTCCTTCCTTATATTTCAAGTCTGAAATTCGACAATCTGAAAAAAATAAAAAAGAAACGTTAGTAATGTTTCTTTAATTTTAAAAAAAATCTCCCACCCTTTCTAACTTATATTTCCAAATCCAGTTCATCTAAGAAAGCTAGCAACCTATAAAAAAAATAAAGAAAGAACGTTAATAACATTTCTTTAATATTAAAAAAAAATCACCACCTTTTCCAACTTATATTTCTCAAGTCCAGTTTGTCCAAAAAGACTGGCAACCTAAAATAATAAAAAAAGAAACATTAGTAATGTTTCTTTAATATTAAAAAAAATTTTCTGTCCTTTTTAACTTACATTCTCAAGTTTAATTCATTCAAGAAGGTCAGCAATCTAAAAAAAATAAAAAAAGAAATATTAGTAATATTTCTTTAATATTAAAAAAAAAAATCACCACCCTTTCCAACTTACATTTCCCAAGTCTGGTTTATCCAAGAAGTCTAACAACCTAAAAAAATAAAGAAAGAAGTAGTTAACAGTCTATTAGACTGTTAACTACTTGCTATATAATGTTACCTACTTATGGGTATAATGTTACCTACTTTCTTGTTTTTGTGCTCTATGGCCTTTTTTATTGCTTTATTGCTATCTACTTGATTTTATTATTCTGTAGCTTTTTTATTGCTTTGTAGATATTTATTTGATTTTATTGCTCTATTCCTTTTTTATTACCTTCTAACTATCTGCTTGTTTTCAATGGTCTGTGCTCATTTTATTAATAAAGAGCTATTTATTTGTTTACCTGCTTCTGGGTCTCTTTGGTTGCCTGTTAAGGTGTCGAGGGTGCTTTCCTTCTTTACCTATTTTGTTGCCTGCCAGAATGCCGAAATATGGTAAAAAAAATATCACGTCAGGTGGCGCAGTAATTTGATCTAGATCCGCAATTAATTTCGGCTGGCACTATACCATAATTTCGGCTGATCTTTTAGACACATGATTTGAGGTTCCAACTTGGTGCCATGGTAGTGACCTGGTAGCTACTGTGGAACTGCCATGGAACTGGCAGGGAACTGGTAGTTTGCCAGCTTGGATGCCGAAATATTATGTCTAAAGAACTGGCTGAATTTATGGAGCGATTTTTGACTGCGCCTTACTGCGCCAGTCACGTGATCCTGTTCGGCGTCCGAACACCCTCTGTTATCTGGTTGTTACTAGTTCTGTATACTATGGCCGGCCCATTTAATTGCCAGAAGTGTACCATTTCGCAATCTAACTATTGTCTATTAGTTGCCGGTATATGTATGCTGATTTCGTGCTTATCTGGATAAGGGTGCATTCATATTGTATTTCCAGTTGGTTAGGTGTGATATGTATTATTTTGGCCTGACCTATTTGATTGCCAGAAGTGCACCATCTCATAATCCAATTATTGCCGGCATATTGGTGGGATGCTGTAAGGCCCGATTATGGTTTAAACTAGGTCGAGGCAATATATATGCCAATTTTTGAGCGTCACTAGTGTCACTAGTTCCGAATACTAACTGGTGACAGAACTAGTGACGGGTTTGCTATCTTTCTTGAGGTTATTATGCTATTTTATTCCTTTCTTGATTACTGTCACTAGTGTCACTAGTAAAATTAGTATTTTCTAGGAAAAAATCGAATTTTTTCTATGCTATCTCTATGGTCTATATGAGATATAATATGATGAATCTATGATGTACAGTATGTATGCTAAAAAAAAAAATAAAAGTTGGGAACCTTGGATTTTCTCCAGTGACACTAGTGACACCAGTGACATTCATCAAGAAAAGTTTTCTTCAGCCTAGAATTCCTAAAGAGCCTATCGTCTGCGTCACTAGCTTCTGTCACCAGCTTTTTTTTTCTGTGTCACTAGTGACAAGTTGTATCATTTTCGTTTACCTTTAAATTACCTACCAGTATCTCTGCCGAAGCTAAGTTTACCATCCTTTTCCGATGGTATTGTTCCCTTTTACGGTGCTTTCTAGCATGATCATCGCAATATCCATACCCTGAATAACATAATTTTCCACATTCTTTGCAAAATACCTGAGAAGGAGAATTACGATGAATAAAACATCCTTTCGGATAGTAGCATCCCCGATTGTAAATCTTACCACTCCTGTGGATATAAGTACATCGATAAAATACCATTTTTAATAACTATAGATAGTTGATTTATGTATCGATCTATATAGTTCAGAATTAATTTTCATTTTAAACTTTTTTCTCCCGGAGTATATAGTTTCTCTCGAACTGTATATTTGCGATATAATATCATGACTGAACAATTCTCACTTTCAGAGTTCTTCGACGCCTCCGCCCTTTTTCACCCAAAGGCTGAAAAAGAAAAAACATCATCAAAATGGAGTGGTCACGTTACCAGATATGGGGGTGAAAGTTACTTGGCGGATATCTCATTTCGTGATGAATTGGCTATGAGAAATGATGAGAGGTCAACTTCAACTCTCAAAGTTGAGATAGCGAATCGTCGAGATATTCCATTCGTGTCATACGACATAGAAGAAGCCAAAGAGTATGTTAATAAAATCCCCCATTATGTTCTTCAAATCTACGGACATCTTGTTAATGGCCAGAAGGCAGTCATCACCATTACTGGTATCAAGGTATTTTTCGATATTCGCGTTCCTGAAAATGCAAGTATTCCTAAATTCTGGTCCAAAATAAAGCACCTACTCGCTACTGAAAAAGACAGCCAGGGGAATAGAGTAAACATGAATCTGATCCGAAGGGAGTGCATAAAGGCATATCCTATTCGTGGCTACCATGCGGAAAAAAAGTCATATCTTCGCATCATTGCACCTAATAAAGATATAAGGTTCACTGCTCTCGATATCATTTCAAACTATAATTCGAAGGTTGATCAAGAAAATAGGATAGAAACCGCTTCAGATGATACGGGCACATATTACCGTAAAGTCGCAAGAGAGTATAGAATACCACTTTCCGGATGGGGGTTAATAAGTGACTACAAATATAATTTCAGTGCACCTTATTATGCGAAATCCCAACATTGTCCGCATGCATTTTATGTTCACATTGGTAATTTCCAACCCATAGTTGATTTTGAACCACTTTATAAAATTTATCCATCTTCTCTCTTTTCTCGTGACCGAGCATTAGTTCTAACATGGGACATAGAAACATATGATTCGCGTGGGTTAGGTAATTTTCCACAAGCAGAAAATGATACAGCTCAAGTTTTTATGATCTGTATGATGGTTCACTGGAAAGATGACCCAAAACCACTAGAACAAATACGTCTCGTTGATGTTGAGACGGCACTAGATCCATGTTGCACAACCATCATATGCGGGAATCAGACCAACCTCTTAAAGGCATTTGCTCTATGTTGGAAATCTTTTGCCCCAGATATCCAGCTTGGCTTTAACGATTCTGGATATGATTGGCCATTTATAGTGGAGAAGGCTACAAAATTAAAGGTTCTTGACTGGATGGTCCAACAAATGTCAGCAAATCCACGTAAGACAGCCAATACTCAATCCATCCTCATTTGGAATTATTTCAGTGGAACTGGAAAGCCATTAAGCAGTGGTTTCTTTCATAGGGACCAATGGGCGAAGAAAATGGACAGGAACTTCAGAAGAACAGAAGGTCGTGAATCTATTAACATAAAATTTGGTACCAATAATTTGAGCTTTGAATCATCCTTTCTTAAGCTTCCCGGATGCGTACCAATTGACGTTTGCGCGAGTTTGTTGCAACTTTTTCCCCGTTCAGAGAGAAGATCACTCAAATACTTCTTAGAAGATTGTGGTCTCGACAGCAAAGCCGATTTACCTATGAGCAAATTATGGAAGTACTATTCAGAAGCGAAGGGTAGGATTTCAGACTCTTCCACTGAAAATATGCACAAAATAGCTAATTACTGTACTATAGACGCCTTACGTTGTCAGGAGCTCGCGGTCAGGCATAATATAATAAATGATTATAGAGAAGTCGCTTCGATAGCATATATAACTCTATTTGATACACATTATTATACCATAGGGATAAAAGTATCCAACCTCTTGGGTGCTGAAGCATGGACCCAGGACATACTATTCAGCATGAAAACTTCCGATCAGAAAGCATCTGGGAAGTTTCCGGGAGCATACATTTTCCCGCCAGTAAAGGGTCTCGAAAATAAACGTCCTGTCACAGGTTTGGACTTCGCTTCCTTATACCCCAGCATAATTATGGCATACAATCTCTCACCGGAGAAGATGGTTTCAACACTTTCGGAAGCAGATGAACTGCAGAGAGAAAATAAAGTGCTCCACAATATCGAGTTTAAATATAATGGTGATCCTATACGAGCCTGGACTATACGGCATGGAAATAAATCTGATCAGAAAGGTCTTTTTCCAAAGATATTGGAGAGATTGGGACGTATACGAAATGAAATAAAAGCCCAGCTAAAACTTCTTTGGAAGAAAAAGGAATGTATTGAGTTAGTTAAAGGTAGAATGGATCCAGCCAGCGAATCTACCCCAATAGCGAGCGTAATTAAGGATATCCTATCCTCGATAAAAGATACGAAGAAGCGTAGCGAGGTGGCCCAGACCTTATATCCTTTTATTGATTTATCATATGATATTTTCATAAAAGAATACAGTTCTATCTACTTTACCTATGATTCTTTAAATTCCAAGCAGAAAGCCATTAAATTGTATATGAATTCATTCTATGGTGTGACAGGTAGAAGTGACTCCTCATTCTACATACTCGAACTTGCTGGAGGTGTTACTTCGGCTGGACGAGAACATATCAAGTGTGTAGCAGAATATGTTAAAGGGAAAGGCTTCAGGATAAAATACGGTGATACCGATTCACTATATCTCACTTGCCCAGATTCCTATTATGAGAAATGTGATCTGGCTTACAATGATGGGGAAGGCACAATTTCGAAACTAGAGTACTGGACCGAGATGGTCAATATTACCATGGATACAATGGAAAAATTGCGCAATAAAGTGAACACCTTCCTCAGGCTCAAGACTAGATCGGATTATCTTAAAATGGCCTACGAAGAAGTACTATTTCCAGTAGCGTTTACCGGAAAGAAAAAATATTTTGGCATTGACCATGAAGAGACCCCCAACTTCGAACCAAGAGAGCCTTTTATAAGGGGAATAGATACTGTGAAGCAGGGTAAATCCCAAGTTTTCAAAACTATAGGGGATCGTATTATGCGAAGGGCTATGGATATTAATAACGTCCAATCACTCCATGAGATTGTTGAAGATGTTCTCAGGGATGCTATAATTAATCACGAGCAGTGGAATTTTGAACAATTTATAGAGACTGATGCCTGGAAACCTGATAAAGATAACAAACCCGTTCAGCGTTTTATAGAACGAATAAAAGGGAAATATGATACTAAGATTCCGGTACCAGGTGGGCGCTTTAGTTATGTAGTAACTCATCCAGATACGACTTTTGATTTGCATGGCAGAAAGTTAGACCCAACTAAAGGTGAGAAAATGGAATTTGTGGACGTAGCTAAGGAATTGGGTAAGGAGTTAGATTTATATCATTATTACGAAAAAACTATCATTGGTCTCTGTGCCCAATTTATCATGTATGATAAAAGACATGAGCTGACCCCCTCGGATAAAATAATGCAAATTAAGGATCCGGATGAGAAATATAAGCAAATAGATGACCATGCTCAAAAGAAAGCCAAGTCATGGCTCGAGGGGTTTGTGAAAGAGAATATCGTAGTCAATGGCATTACTTCTGAGATGATGAAATCTCGCGGAGTTATTTATAAAAGAGCCTATAGGGAAGCAGTTAAGAAGGCACAAGAAATATTGTATCAAAAGATAGGTAGCTCATACGAAATATTTCATGGTGAATGGCTTAGCTACGAGATTTTCATGGCAAGTAACCCTGTCAATATAATATGGGAGAAGTTTATGAAATGCGCAAGAAAACTTACAAAAGATAAAAACTTCTTAGTGGATGACGAAATGAAGAAAAAAATATGCTCTGAGCCTCTGATTTTGCTCGATACTCTAGCGAGCTTGAAAAATGTATTGGAGAGTATGATTTATTCTTTCACAAATTAGTCTATCATATGCGTTATAAAGAGCATATGTCCATACCAGAAAAAATTGGCCCAGTCTCATCTATGCGAAAAGATGAGATAATTGCTGACCTACCCGCCTTACCTCACATATCAGAAATTGAGGCGCTAGATGGTATTAGTAATTTATGGTATTTCCATCTTGAGGGTGTAACTGAGCCGTAGGTGCGCTAAAGTAAAGCACTTAAATGGATTATACGGATAAGTACTCTTAGCGGGATGTGGCAATTTCAACTAAGAATACTTAGCCGTTAAGGCGCTTTGCATAATATTATTTATATATTTTTTCGCTTGCAATAATACTGGCTAACTTCAATTCCTATAATCGATCTTCCGGCCTCCGATCCCAAGAGATCATCCTCCGATCATATAGCCTGGCCTCAGATATGCCCGGAGATAATCATTAGTATTTTGCATATCAAAGTTTACGATCAGCCGAAAATCTGCATATTTTAAACATAGTCTTTATTGGTATAATGGCTGAACTACGTGATCAAGTATCCCAGTACATAGGCATAAAATCAAGTGAAATCTGTCTCCCAATTACAGAAGAGGATAGACAGGAATTTTGTAAAATAATAGCAGATCAGGAAGGAATGGCAGATATCATAATGGATGACTATCAATTTTTACAATGTTATGGGCATAATGGTAAGGGAGATGAGTTCATCCATATTGGATGGTTACTAGCATGTACGGTGGTCTAAGCTAAAAAAGTCTTAATAAATCCGCCCGAGCGCCAAGCCGAAAGAGATTTATCAGAAAAGGTATTAGCTCATATCCAAAAAAGATTCGAAAAAGTCCCATTAGCGCCAGTACTTATACGGTAGTCGATTAGGATTTGAGATAATAAATGTCTGGCCTATTTATATATTTTTCGTGGGTAGAATATCGGTCATTTTTTTTTCCTTTCAGCCTCCGATCGTATAGCCAGCCTTTGGAGATACCAATCTCTAGCCTGAATATATTGCTCAGCTTTTTCCTGTGCATTCTGTAACTTTTTCACAATAATAAACCACATAATTGCGATCAGGAGAAAAAGTATTATTGAGAAGGGAAGTATATATGGCAAAAATTCATCAAGGCCAGTTTTTGAATCCACACTACTCTTCTCCTGCAAAGCAGTATCTGAGGTGCCTATAAGTGAAGAAGCGCCAGAGGGTCTCAAAGAGACCAAGTCTTCCAGCCCACCATGTTTCATTCTGGCGCCTATCGGCCCACTTTTTACATGTGAATCTGACCGATTAGAGTATTCTGGGGCCAATAGATTAATCACAGACTGAAGCGATTTTACTTCCTCTGATTTTGCAAAGTTATCGGCTTCGGCTTTGGCAAGAGATATTTCTGTACAAGCATTCCGGGAGACGAGCTTGGAGTTTTCAACCTTCAACCGCCTATTCTCATCATTAAGATTTATATATTCGCTCCGCAACCTAGCATTATATCCTCGAATTTTGGATGAGTCTTGTAAGATGCGGTATATCTCCTTTTCAAGATCATACGTTCCCATTTATTTACATTGGCCATAAACTGTAAAAAAACTTTTCATATTTTTTGTTAGAGAACAATTACGATAAATATAGAATGAATAGGAAGGATATCGATCATTTTTTATTATTAATTACAGATAGTGAATTAGAATGTATTTTATTTATCTAAAACAATAAATTATATATTTTAGCGTTCTCTCTTATCCTAAATCCATAAATGCTGAATTCTAATATTTATTATCAATCTAAAAAGATAAGTATTAATGCCTAATATTTTTTATACATCTAAATACATTGTCTAAAAAATATCGGAGGAGTATGTCTACCTCAATTTTGAAAACTCATTATCGGCGAAGTGCAACAGTCTTGACTTCTGAGCAGATCGAAGAAATTAGACATCTTAAAAATAAAGTTCCGGTATATATGATAGTAAAGGAGTACCATATTAATAAAAATCGTGTTCATGATATATGGAATGGTTGTGAGCGTTTTCAGCAAAATGGGAACCATTTTCTTGAGGAGCTTAGGAAGGTACAATCCATCTCATCAGTCCCTCCTTCAGAGAATAGTCCCCAAGATAAAGAAAATAACCATCCACCAATTTCAGGATCTTTAAAGTCGTTAGACGAGTCAATTTCAAGGGAAATATCTAGAGTCTCTTTAGAAACTGCCCCTTCATTTCCTGAGTCCATTGAGACGGGTGGGTCTCCCCTGGATCGTGTACATGAAAAGCAAAAAAAGAAAAAGAAGTCATCGAAACCCAAACCCGTCCAAAGTTCTAACTTACCTGAGATTTCAACCGAAGGTTCTTACCAAAATTCCTTACTAGATGTTTCGTATGATCTAATTGCTTCAATTGAAAAAAATAATATCGAAGCGGAAGAAGCTATACACGAATCAGAAAAGTGCCTAGCTCGTAACTCATCTTTCAACCCATTAAATTCATCAAAAGTACCCCACTAAGCCAGAATTCATAGTTAACATGGAAAAAAGGATCAGAGGTTTTTATTAATCTCAATTAATTTAGCTTCAGAAATGAGAGTATCATACAACATTTTTTCGAGCTCTTCATAACTCACTTTTTTTTTAATGTCTCATCCTCGCTTAAGTCTTGCAGGTCCTGAGAAATCTTGTCTGGAGTTGACAGATCATCACATTCGGAAGTAGTGGTCGCACAATTCACCTCGAGCTTGTTCTTGATCTTATGTATGGTCACTGGGATGATATAATCCTTTCCATTAAGGGGGATCTTTAGCTCGTTAGTACCCCAATCCACTGCGCACCTATATTTCTTTAAAAGTTGGTTAGAAAATATTAGCGTCAGCTTTTTATATCTCACAACAACAAAATCTTCATGAATGGTAAGTCCAGGGGCTAGAGTAATTGGTAGATTGCGTACGACCCCAACAGATTCAACAGGAACAGTGAAGATGCCTTCAAGATCATGTATCTCAGATTTATCGATTTTATCTCCCACGCGTTCAACAATATTCTCCGTTATGATAGGGGGTTCAGCTCCAGAGTCGAGAGTCATAGCCGGAATCTTTAAACGCCTGATTTTGCACTTCACAGTTGCAACACTTGTCTTCAGCTCCTTCTTCTTGACGAAGTGATCTCCATAGGATCATCTAAAGACTCCTCTTCCAGACTGGACTCATCTGAATCTTTTGAAGATGATGATACATCATTTTGAGATACTATCTTTGCCTCCGTAGGAGCCACTATCTGTTTGGACGCAATGAGACCAGAATCTTGAAAAAATGTGGGGGGAAAATTAGTTTAAGCTCACTATGAAGGACTTTACGAATAGTCTCCTCTAGTGGTATTTCTCTTAGCTTGGCACTAGACACCTCTTTAGAGGATAATTTCTCGGATTCACTCTTCTTCTTCACTTTTTTTTTGACTTAGATATATGAACATCAAGAACGCCATCAGAATCGGAAGAATCAGAAAAACTTGTATCAGAATCAGAACTATCGCTAGATGGAGTATTCTCTGAAGAAGAATCCGAATCTGAATCTGGTTCTATAGCGAGATTGACCTTACCTTTCTTCGACTTCTTGCTTTTCTTTTTCTTCTTTACAGAGCACTTACGAGAAGTGTGTCCAAATCTGCCACACTTGGTACATTTTTTCTTAACAGCACTTCTAACAGCAGATTTGATAGCATTTATTGTGGCACTATTTAGTGTCATGCTGGCCATACTGTCAGTAATATCATCCACAGGATCATAATCTATGCCAGGAGCTTCATTGCCTTTCTCTCTTAATAGTTCACTTAAAAATTGTCTAATAATAAGGTCTTCCCCTCTCTTATTGGCCGATTTTTTACTATTATTTAGAGTCTTAGTCGCTCGGGACATAGTCTCTTGGAAGGATTTAGCTATGGCTTCTTGTAAATCAGCCCTAGTGATATTTTCCTGACCAGAAGAAGATGCTGGTGATTGATTTAGCGTTGATTGCTATAACGCCTGAATCCTACTATTTACAATCCTATCAATATCTTCTGTAGTAATATTTTGATGGGAAGGCGCTTTTGGTTTTGTCTTAGTGGCTGGCTGGTTATAAATATCTTCGCCCAAAAGTAAATTATTCCTTGCTGTTTCAATCTCTTCCAGTGTCTCAATCAAATCATCGTCCAAAGGTCTGTTTAAACCCAGTCGTTTCATTTCTAACTTGTTTTCAGGAGACAAACCACGTATAAATTGTATTCTTTTTTCACGATCGGATATTCGAGCCCAGCTAGCATATTTATTTATCTTTCTATAGAAATTTCTAACTGAATCAGATCCTTGAGTTAAAGTACCAAAGATCAATTCCTGTTGCTCTCGAACAACTGTAGGATAATTCCTTTTAAACCAATAGATGACCTGACTAATATTGATATCAGGAAGGACTATTTGGTTATTATTGTTTGTAGCTCCATTCGGTGCATTAGTTGCCGTACCAGCATCTACAGGACACCCTCCAGCAAGAGACCAATCCTCATCCGCATGAACATTATGCGCTGGAATAACTGTAGCGCCAGTAGCTCCAGCTGGTAATGCCGGTGGTAGAGTACCATCTGGTACATTGATCATAGCACCATTTATGTTAGCATTATTCAAGGCCACTACGGCCACCATATTTGCTAAATTATTCCCACATCTTACATGATTTAATCGCCATTTTTTACCTATGAGTTTTTCCTCGACCCAGCGTGATGCCTCATCTGTCAAGCATGATCGAAATAATTCTAAAGCTCTTTGTTTGCCACCTGCATTAGCAGTAGTGATGTTGGCCGCCGTAAGATAGAGTCTGTAGTCTTTTATGAATTCATCTATATCTTCATCTGCTCTACCTGAGAATCTTTTGGGTGCATACCCTGCTATTCCTATATGTGGAAGATTGTTTTGTAATGCAAATATTTGTGCCTGCAAATTTAAAATATTCTGGCGTTCTGCTCGAGTCTTATTTTTCCATTTCTCATATCGCTCATAAAGCCTGTCTCGATTATATTCTAATAAACCTATATCCCCTCTACTCCGCTGTAGGTGGTGGGCATTTCGCTG
Source organism: Rhizophagus clarus (assembly GCA_015698045.1). NCBI lineage: Eukaryota > Fungi > Glomeromycota > Glomeromycetes > Glomerales > Glomeraceae > Rhizophagus > Rhizophagus clarus. Next base: position 155,692 of record BLAL01000252.1, on the reverse strand, counting down.
GTAGAGTAACTGTAAGGCAAATTTTTCTTGTACCAGCACACCTATACGGGTTTGCTTTCTTGCTATCCTATCTAACATTCTATTAACCTGATTTCGGCCATTAGTTCGCAACTGTTGAAGGTCACCAACGACCCTATCCATCCCCCTTCGGCAAGTTGCCTTCGTATAATTTTGTTATCTCACTCAGCCTCAGCATCATATCGCCTTCTTTGTTCACGGACTAAATCCTGATGCAAATTATTCTCTTTTCGACGAATCTGCCTTGTAGCTCTTTTTATTTGGTCTGACATGATTACCCTATCTGCCGTATTATCTAGAAATCCATCTATAGCATTTGCTAGCTCTGTGATGGTAGCCATTTCTAAGTTAATATTAGGATTATACAAGTCTGGAGAATTCCCTCGTTCAGGCGTATTCTTTCGTGATGAGATGGCTCTGATTCGGCATCGTAGTCTATCAACTTGCTCTTCAGATTCTTCCAAGCGCTTTTCCAGATCAGAGATATATTTTTCCTTATCTCGTATATCCTTCTTAGCTTGATATAGCCGACTTTTTAGGCTGGAGATTTCAGATTTTAACTCTACCATCTCCTCTTCTGAAGCATTTTCAAGGCGCTCTATCTCCCTATTAAGATTTTGGATTTCTTGTTCACACCGGGAATAATCTCTCTCCAGCTGATTAATTCGACTTTCATTCTGGCGGTTAAGATCTACCTCTGTTTGCAATTCACTATGAAGATGGTAGTTTTCCTCCTCCAGCTCAGCTTTATATTCTTCACATGTTCTTCTCTGCCTTGGATGAGGCCTCTGAAATGCCATTCTTTTTTGTGATTATAAAAGAGAATCAGATGAGCCAACCGCAAATTTTGATAGACCCCAATGAGGCTCAGAGAATCGAAAAAAATATCATATTGCGTGGAATATATTATCGCCCGACTGGCTATCATCCCAACCCCAAATCATTAAGAGATGCATGTAAAAAAGAGGGCCATCGATTCCGCCTAAGTGAATGCAAAAATTTTTTAGAAGATCAAGAGTCATACCAAACTAATAAAACCTCTCTGAAATACATTCCTAGAGTCAGTTATGGGCGAATAACATGCCCAAATTGTGTACACCAGTGCGATATACTTTTTCTCACTCATGATCACTATAAAGGTAAAAAATATAAAGCACTACTTAACATTATAGACTGCGCTTCCCGATATAAAGCTTCTGTTTCACTCACATCGAAGAATAGCTCAGAAGTTGCTAAGGCATTTAGGAAAGTATATAGTGATCGAAACAATCCATTGACATGGCCGAAGCTCCTACAATGTGATAATGGGAGAGAATGGATGGGAGAGACTTCTCGTCTAATGCAAGATCATGATGTTACAATTCGGGTGATTGGCCCATATAGCCACCGTGGAACTGCAATTGTAGAGCGTTTCAACCAGACGCTCTCGAAAATTCTATATAAGATCCAATATGCTGTTGAGTCTATATCATCCGATCCTGGATTAATGAGAGCATGGGTTAGGTATTTACCGGAAGCTATTGATTATCTGAATAATTATCCCACACGCCTTATTCGAGAGTCAGGGTCAAAAAAGTGGGGACTCAAACCAGTGAAAGCCATTACTTTAGAGCGAGTTGAATCTAGATCATCTACGAAATATAAGCGCCCAGTTGGAAAAGATGAAATAACATTAAAGAAGGGAGATACCGTCCGCTATCTTCTTGCTAATGCAGAATGGGAGGGTGGAATGGAGAATCAGAGGAGGGCTACAGATCCCACTTTTTCGCCTTCTATTCATAAAATCCGAAAAGTGATTGTTGTAAAGAATGAACCAGTTTTATATTATCTTGATGGAGAATTTGCGCCATCTCGTGGATTTGTACGAGAAGAGCTCATGTTAATAGCTGATCCAGAAAGGGTTGGTCGTCCACCTCAAAGTATATTGTCTGTACATATTGCATATGTTTCTCCTATTAATAACAAGATAGCTCAGGCTGAAGAATATGCCAAGAAGCGTGGTGGTCAATGCCTTGGAAAAACCGGGCGAATAAATGGTCATGATATTTATCTTTGGTCTTGTAAGAATGGTGTGCATCAGTGGGAATATCCACTAAAATATATCATGAAAAAATTCGAATGGTGTCCGCTATGTCACTATAGAAGTGATGAGTGCCGATGCCGATACATTTTTGAGGATCTGCTAGGCAAAAAATTCCCATCACGTAGGCCAAATTTTTTGGATGGACTACACTTGGATGGATATAATGAGGAATTGCGTCTTGCATTCGAATACCAGGGTCCTCAACACTATCACCACAATAGCTTCTACCACCGGGATAATGAAAATCTAAAATCACAAAATATGCGTGATCAGAAGAAGCGGGATATATGCAAGGATCAAGGTATATGCCTTATTGAAGTACCTCATACAGCGGATTTATATCCGTATATTAGACATACTCTAATCGAGAAAGGGTTCTTGAATAGTTCTTCCAGTTAGGTCAGAGAGTATTATTTTCTTGGCATTTTTTCGGTCCTGCAAATTTGTAAGATTATTTTAGAATATCATTAGTAATACTTTGTCATGAAAATAAAGAAACTTGAGCCAGTTGATAGGCTTGTATACCATATTAACGAAATTAAAGATGCCCAAAAATACAATGCCAATTCCAGTGTTCCCCAATGGCCTTTCACTTTACTAATCTGTGGCCGTACCAATTCAGGAAAAACTAATGAGGTTCTCAATCTCATGCTTGGAAATAAGCTTTATCGAATGTTTAATGGGAAGAAAGGAGGGACACGCTATATCAAGTGTGATGATTTGCTTCTCATCGGCCATAATCTTAAGGAGCCGAAATATATGTACCTCAAATCGGCATTCCAGATAATTGCAAATAGTCCAAAGCCATATCGTGAAAATATTACATTCCGAGCATTGAAGCCTGATAAAATCCCTAAGGTGGATTCGTTTTCTCCAGATAGAGGTACAGTACCTATATTCGAAGATGTATGTGCTGATCCAAAGAAAGTGCAAGAGAAAATTATTCCTTATTTCATTGAAGGACGTCATTACAATGTCAGTTTGATATATGTATTCCAGAGTTACTTCGACTGTCCGAAGATAATACGAAAAAATCTCACACACGTCTGTCTATTTAATGGATCGTGTACTGCAGACGAGCTTAGTAGAATCATGCGTCAATATGCTAATGACTGGCGTAGTGTGATTAAGATTATTGATAAGGCTTTATGTGAACATAAATTCATTGTTTTTGATCTAACTGTACCCCGCGAACATCCACATAGGATACGCCTCGGCTGGGACCAAATTCTCACTAATGAGAAGAATTCGACTTCATAGATGCCAGCTCCTTTTCCGCCTCCAGCAGTTGCATCTTCAGATTTTTGATCTCATAGCGCATTTTCTTATTTGCAGTAACCCGCTCTCTATATTCCCTTTCTATGTCTTGTATGAATTTTTCGAAAGTTCTTTTATTATAATCAAGGAGATGCTGGGATAGTATTTTAAGCTCATTTATAACCCGGCGATTATTCTCTTCTTCATAATCATGCTTTAGTGCCTCTGGCCAGGTGCCATTTGTTTGGACTCCAATGTCAGTAACATATATAGCCGGTGATGTAGGGAATACATTACATTCTGGCCAGCTTCGTGAGCGCAATAATTTTTCCTGGGCCATAGTTTTACGTTTCTTCTTATTTAACAAATTCTCATAAACCTCTAATATGTGCCTCAAATAAGATTCAATTCGTTCAGACTTTCTGGAAATAGATTCTAATGGAACAGGATCTTTAGAATGGTGCAAGAGTCTCTCACACGCCCTCTTAACAAGACTTTCAGGTAGTCTGTCAATAATATGCTTATAGTCAGAATGGAACATTATAATAGATATAGTTTTGCGCAAAAAAAGTTTGCACGCAAAATTCACCTATAGCATATAGCACTATAGATTTACGCGCCTATATCACGAATTGCGTCACATCTGATAGGAGATTGGTTAAGATGGTCACCAGACTAGTCACGGGTCAGGTAAGTAATTTTTGTGATACCGATAGCAAATTTTTTATTAGTTCATTCTGTGTTTGTATATCTTCCAATTTCGCAATTCTAGCCTTAAGCTCAGTATTCTCAACTCTAATTTTATCATTCTCAGCCTTAATTTTATCATTCTCAGCTGAGAACCTGGCAATAGAACTTCTCAATAAATTGGTCTCATCTATTTCGGATTGCATGCTAGCGTAATGTAGTATTAGTATGACAATATTCAAAAGTAAAATAGACCACTAGGGTCAGCTTTATTATATATTATAGGAATAATAGTACATCTATAATCGAAGGTACTAAAGCTAAAGAATTATCTCATCTATAATTTCGCAATACTGGTCAGTGGTATCCCGAAATCTGGCACTCATTCTCACATTTTTAAAGTCCCTATCATGCCAAAAATGGACGACATTTAATCCCTTCTCTTGGAGCTTCTCAGATGGCCAATACGGATTAGTTACAACATAATCTTCACGGAAGAAGTGTACAATCCAGATCTCTCGGGGATGGAGTTGCTCTTCATACTTAAACACTTGCTCAAAATGCCCATCCAATTTTGAAATTGAAGCCATCGCTAACAGTTCGAGAAGAGCTTCCAGATGGGGATTTTCGGGCTTCTTTATGGTTAGGTCGCAATAGAGGTGATGGTAGTCCCCATCATCACAAACTTGTTCAAGGTGCCACTGACCAGTGATCTCATATCCATGGATCTTTCTTAACCAATTCATTAGGACCCGGTACATCTCTGCATCGTATGTACTTTCTCTTGGAACTTTAATATAATGTTCAGAATTTACATACAAATGATTGGAGCTTTTGTATGAGCGAGAGGATCCTAGTGCTATTATACCTTGGTCAAAATCACGTACTGCGGTCTTTAAAATCTTCAAAATGTCTATAGATTTATCATCCCGTAATGGGATATCTGCAGAAGCATCCAAAACTTTGCTAATACTTCGTTTTTTAGCGATAGGGGTGGAAGAAACTAATGAATCTGACTTTGAGGAGACCGGCTTCTCTATTATCTCTTCTTGCAGGTTAGAAGTATCAGCTAAAGGTTTGCGACCTTTTTTTCCACTAACCTATATAAAAGTAAACCCCCTCAGTAATAAGTATTATCATTGGGGGATAATGAAATAAAAAAAATAATATTTTTTAGAATGGTGATACTAGAAGTAACGACCATATGGGATGCTCCTATATGAACCCATCTGCCCAAACACGGAATATTACTCAGTATACTTTTATCAAAAGGAAGGTACATAACCGAATCCTTCTCCAGAAACAGTAGACCTTTAATAAAAAGTATTGCCAAATAATCTCACAACATCTAACAGAATGAATATGCTAAAACACTGCAATAACCAAGGGCTTATATATCCCCAAGCGAAAGCTTCTTGTACCTAACATACCATATCTGAAAAATGTGTATTCGGGCCTGCAAAATAGAAACACATACCTTCTTCTTAAGTAAGAGATTTCTAACAACTTCGTGAATCTCCTGCGAGGCCATCAGATTATCACGGAAAATATATAAGGTATTGTAAAATACTGTATGTGCCTCATTTCTTTCGGTAAGCCCAAACATATTGGTTGACCAGGATATGAAATGCTGAAGAAACCATACTCCACACGGAAAGAGCCAAAAGTATTCGATTTTGCCTTTTTCAGAGGCTCTTGATTTCTCTTTAAATAACTTAGCTTGTTTTTCAAGCTTCATGGCAGGTCCCCGTTTCATACCATCCTTCATAAACTTTTTTTTCGGTCATATCTGGGAAGATCTGACCATCTATTTTCTCTTTACGAAGGATCTTGAAATCGTCCTCATCGAGATTTATATTCAGGTCACGTAAGAAATTAATGAGGGTCTCAGTATCCCAGTTTTCGGCCAACGTGGAGCGGTTTGAAAAAGTTGTAGAAGTAGACATGTTTTATTAAGCTTGTTAGAAGTAGAAAATCCCAAAAAAAAATACGTATAACGAACTTACCCTCTATGATATATGGCCTTTTATAAATAAGAAGAAACGCGCTAGAGTTTGTTTTTTTGGTAAGAGACGCGTATATTTATGTTTTGTAATAATGCAGGTAATACAGATTGGTATATTGCTATTTTAGTAAGATTAGCATTACATTATTCGGGAGTTAATCTAGAATAGAGAGATCGTAATATTTTACCCCTTCCTGCAGGTGGTACATTTCATGGGTGGATAATATATTATTATTTTATTGAAAAAAGCTAATATAATACCTTTCCTATATAGAGGAACTATTTTTGATTTATATATTACTTTAATTATATTCTAAAATTTATAGATCCCACAGGTGATACAGACTCGAATACTTGAAGCCTTGTAAATTATAGTCGTCTGACTGGTAGGGAAACTGTGTCTGGCCAATCTTTTCCCATCATTGATTAGCACTGTCTATATGCCCATTTTTTTGTTTCAAGGATCTTCTAACCATGCTTTATGTTTATACCACCAGTCACTAGTTAGCCGACTATGGGATTTTATGGATTTTATGTCACGTGGTCTCAACATGTCCTTTCTAACAAAATACCTAAAAATGCGATTTTCTTCAGTATCAAGATAATATTTGGGATTCTGTGTCCATTTTACCATGATAGGCCATTCAAATACACCAGAAAGAAGTTCATAACCTTCTTGTTGTAATAATTTTTTAACAGGTTCAATGCTTAACCAATTTAATCGGTACGCTAATTGTTCTCGTTTCTCTTCTGCCCAAGTTTTAGCACCATATAAGGTGTGCTCATATAGTACATTAAAATGATCGATTTTCATATTAAATTTTATTAGTTCCCCATTAATATAATAAAAATACTCATCACGAGGAATAATACCTAAATACTTCCATCTATTAGGAGTATCATCATTCCTCACCGCCTCCCAAATCCGTTTTGCCAAAGATTCAGGTCTCTTCTTATAATTCCTATAAGCTCGCTGGATAACTGTTGCATAGAAATTTTCAAAGCCGTAATTATAGTATTTAGAAATCAAAAATCCCCAAGATCGCTTCATTAATCTTCCTGAAATACTTCACTATAATAGCTAAATATTATAGGATCTAACCTAGAATAGGCAGATCAGGTTTTTCTCTGTGCACGCAGGCATTTCATGCATAGTGTCTTTGGCCAATTATACTAGGCGATCATGCATGCAGATTATATAGCGCAAAAAATAAAGAATATTGTACCTTTGGCTAAATGATACTAATCTTCAGTTGAAAGCAATAGTCTATAATTAAGATAATTTTTGGAATCATTCAGTTAAACCAGTTAAACAATCGTGACTTTTGTCCCATCTCCTAATTTAAGCATAGTGCCTTTTGGCTGATTGAGATGGTTTAAGTTATTTTGTTTTGTATATAGAGACGAGATAAATATTTCGCCTGTTTGCCTAGGAAATAGGGAATCAGGTGTAATTTTTTCAGGATATAATATTCCCTTCTGGTCAGAAGATTTTTCACACAATATTTCTGACTTCGATCTTGCGAGAAGAAAGGCTTCTATATGTTTATTAGTCTTGAAACATGAGTTATTCCAATGATGTTTCATTAAATCTTCAGGCTTAATCTCATACCCATATCTTCGCCATCCATCGAAATATGTCTTTTTTGGTTTTACATCAGGGATCTTTACCAATTTCCAACAATCGAAGCAAATAGCCATTTTGCTATTATGAATATTGGGTCTCTGATAACCAATGGTAACTTCTCTCCCTTCATAGTTATCATAGTATGTCTTGGTTACTCCTTGCCCAGATGATCCGAAAAGGCAGAATACATGGTAATAGCTTTTATGGCCTTCAGTAATCAATGCTTGCAAAGTGTCTTTTACACGAATAGCCCATTGCTGTGGAGTTTCATACGAACTAATAATAGATAAATTATCATATATTCTTTCAATCTCGACCATCTTTTCGAATTGACCAGGATAAAGAAAACCATAATGGTTCCTAATATATTCAATATCGTATCCAGGACGAAGATTGATGGGTTTAGGCACAGATTTATTATAAACCTCGTCTAAAATAATATCAATGTATTTACCAGGCCTAGGTCTATTAACAATATTTCCTGACATAATTATCAATTTATAGTGTTTTTAACGAATTCTGGTGATTCTTTAGCAACTTATACTAGATAATATCACCATTCAAATTTATACGGATTTACTGATTGAGATTTAAGCGATTAGTTGATTTGTAGCCGATTTGTGAGACTACATATTGCTAAATCCAAATTCATTTTTATTCGATTATAAGCATGTCGGGGGATTTATATAGGGTCATGTCTCGGCTAAGCTAATTTTATATTTACATGCATATGCACAGCATCTTCGGCTAAATCAGTTTGTGGCATGATGTACTGTATATCGTATCACATGAGATCTTTACTAGTTCCCTGCCAGTTCCTCGATAGTTCTAGGAGTGTTCCAGGAGCTGGCGAGTTTCTATAGATCACGAGATGATCGGCCAACCAGATTATTATGTTATGTTCGATAAGCAGTCACGCTGGGCGAAACTTTATTAATTACTGACAATACTACATATAAAAAAAGTGCAAAACTTTGAGAACGCGCCATGTGGCTCGATCTCAGAATTCCATGATCATGTGATCGTTACATTTATTTACACTTGGCACATATTCCCTAAGTTGTATCGAAAGTTTATTACCATTAATAATGTTGGTTGATACATTTATTACATAATATAATCCTTGGATAAATTTTTGGTTTAATGCAATATAATTTTATTAATAATTTTTGTAAGAGTACAAATATGCGAAATTTCTAGCAAATAGTTGTAAATGTATTACATAATTTAAAATATTAGCATAATCAAATTCGTTATTACATAATGTAATTGCCTGATTTATTATTTGGACCTTCAATTTGGACCCATTGCATCAAAAATTGCTTCCTGAAGATCAAATAAATCAATAGCAACTCCTGGATTTGCAAGAGGATAAGGGAATTGAGGAATCATAAAAGGTCGTGAAGATGCGATATGATAGAATGAAGGGAGAGGTTGCGGACAACCATTAAAAATACAATCACAGTCGATGGTAAGCCATTTCATATGAGGCCCGGTGCAAAAATAGCTCTCCCTTCCATTGGCAAAAACAGATCCGAACTCAATCTAGAAGTGACAAATAATGTGAGCCAAATAAGCAAAAAAAGGAAAATCTATTATAAAAATACACTAATCCTACCTCTTCGATTGGATCGAATGTTGTGGCAGTCGGATTTTGCCGAAGAGTTTCAGCCCGACAGAATTTTAAGCACTGTTAAGAATATAAAATACAGATTAAACAAATGAAGAGCAAAGAAGGAAACCACAAATTCAATATTATACTAACCCGCAAACGACGCAAAGGGCGTCTGGTAGTACCATTACGACTACGACGTCTTGTACCCCAGTTACCTACTTTGATAACGATCACATCTTCACAGCGATTTGGGCGTAGCCAATAATCATTAACCTTTCTTCTTATATGAGCAAGTGTTTCTGAGGAAGCTACTTCAAAGATGATGGTTGGCCACGGATTTCCCTAAAAATTTAAAATTCACAATGAAATCCATATTTTCCATATCTTATAATAATATTAATAAAACATACATCTCGATCGCAAGGATTTAGTGCCGGGTTCTGTGTCAGTAGACGCTTAGGTACAAAGCACGCGTCTGGTTCTTCATATTCATTTGTTGGGAGGTTAGTGAATAAACCTAGATGTAATAAAATTGGTTTTAGCAGAGCGAAATATGAACGCAGGCTAAATTCTTATTAGGACTTACTTTTTGCTCCCCAGCCCACTACATCATCTTGCCGTCTTGCATTACCAAAAGCACTAATAAACTGACGACTAAGTTGAACGTGTGTAGCTTCGTGCGGACCAGTAGGTAACTCAATAATAGTTATAGTGCCATTTCGATAGTCAAAGTACCTCCTGGCCTTGATCTTCTCGACTCTTGTCATAAAGTTGTTATATTTTACATCTCTCGCCAGGATTAGAGGTAATCTAATGAGACAAATAAGACTTTAACATAGGCCAAATGTAATAAGTAATTAATATATTTACCTTTTCTCATCGATACCCAAAGAACCTAGAGAACCTTCTCCTGCCCACCATTTCTTTTCCTTTTCATTGGCTTCCTTTGCTTCCTTTTTCATATTTGTATCCGTATCTGTATCTGTTTCCACGTTTATATCCACGTTTGTATCTGTTTCCACGTTTATATCCATGTTTGCACTTGTATCAGAGACTACCAGGTTACTTAAATCATAACTAGGGTTTAAACTAGAACTGAGCCTAAGCTGGCTGGTGGCTACTGTAAGATCCGAATTTTGACTGGCAATGCGCTGTGACCGCCGTTTTGGTGCGGAAGCACTTTCAACTTTGGCACCTTTTCGTTTCCTGGAGACATGCGATAAAGAATATCTGGGCGCGTCAGATTCGTCAGCAGATGAAGCAGTCGACATGTTGCACAGTTTGCGTTTAGGTGTTTGCTTTGTTAATAGATATAGATAGTAGATAAAAAGTAAAAGGAACAAATAGATCAACTATAGCGATAATGAGCGCAGTAGTCACGTGACAGCGTGAATAATATTCACGGGATCACGTGATAGATAATTACATTCATGTAGAAAAACGGTCTATGATGCTCTGGATTTGGGTACTAGATAGGTTTGAAATAGCATCGGCGCTATATGATTTCACCCGCTTGATCTTGTTTGTCCCTATCCTTACAAACACCTTGTATATATTCCTTGCTTTCTGGGTTTTCTTACGTAAATTTGCTTCTGTAATTCCCGGAAGATGTTGAGAGACTTCGCGGTATGCTCGACTTCTAGCTGTTGGGTCGGTAACTGATGAATCTTGAGTTCTAATATCCCTGACCCTATTTTCGAATCCTTCAGCATATTTATACCAACATAAAATTTCATCTTGATTTGCCTTTGTAACGCGTAATCCAGCACGAGTTGCCTTTTGATATAATCGGGCTAAGCTTTGTGATACAGATCCATCAGCATCCTCCTCCTCATCAACATTTTCGGCTTTCTCTCCCTTAGCAGGCGTAGATAATTCTTGCAACAGGGCCTGGAATTTTTCTTGTTCACGAGTGATCCTTGGAGAGGTCCGTCTTCTTGATGAATTTCTTCTTGATTGAGATTCACTTTCTTGCACATTGGTGTCATTTCCGCTATTTGCATTAGATTGATTCTCCAAGTTATCCTGTGTATTAATGGCGCGGATTTCCTCATTAGAATTGGCTTGATTCTCCGGAGTTCTTGAGATATAAAAGGTGAGAGTGAAAACTGTTATTGCATAAATATATGCGAGAATGTCCAGAGGTGTTATGCACTGCTTACCTATTATCAACAGAATTAGACCGGTTATCATCGTCATCGTCATCATCATCCTCAATCATGATTGGGCTTGTCGCCTGATCCTGCATAGTGACTTGCTTCGATTGACCCCCCTGCCCAGCACGAGAGCCACCTTCTACCAATCCTAGTGAAGCCATGAGATCCTCATCACCCTGTCCAGTGTCAGTTTGTTTTTTCTGAAGATGATATTTTCCAGAGGCGAGTACTGCTTCTTCTCTAGTCAGCTCAATGGTTATATTACACGAAGGGCATGTAAGAGTAAAAGGATCTGTTTCTGCTCGCATAATATAATTCTCAAGACATTGGCGGTGGAAAAGGTGTTCGCAACCCAACACAACGAACGATTGGAATCGGAATTTTAAGATTACTTTTTGGCAAATACTGCAAGGATTGAGTTTCGGAATACTGGTGGGAATAGTTGGAATCTCTTGATTTCGAAGATAATTTAATGCAAGTACTTCGAGTTGGGAAGGCTCTGGAGTATTTGTTTGAATTTCCGAAGTGCTGGTCGAAGGTTCACTGGCTATAGTGATGCTCGAAGGTTCACTAGCCATAGTGATGAATTGTAGAGATAAAATAAATGCTCCCATACATCCTCTACACCCGTCTCTTACTTATACAGTTTTCCACTCCTCTTTGATCTGCAGGTGAAATAATAGCCCGAAATTAGTGTGAATAGACACACCTATTACGCTAAGGGTCCGCAGAGATAGTTGCAAAACAAAGAAAATCCCCGATCTTCGTTGTTAATCCAACTTACCGATCACGAATTAAGATTTCGTCCCTAAATACCCTGCATTAGTGTGAGTACGATCAAACTATCAGCATAATTAATCCTTATCAATTCGTCCATTACTAGTCTGCTATCTATATGGGAAGAGTTAATCAAAGCAAGATTTTATTTGCAATACATTAGATAAATTACAAATTAGCGACTTTGCTTATTATACAGTTAAAAGGCGCTGGTCCGCTTCATACATGATAGTCTATCCTATTCATTGCGTCTATTCTATCCACCACCCAATAACCCGCTATATTCATTGTTTTCATCCTAACCTCCGTTTCATCGAACGAGAACCTTGAAGGGAAACTATGCTGTCTTGCAAATGCTCAACCTAAACCGAAAGTAAACCTACCCTTAATTGCGTAATGTCTTGTCCAACACTTCGCTAAGTAACTTTCGTTTCACTGGCACTTTTTCACACTGAGATACGCAGTGAGTATGTCCGTTATATTTGCTTATTTACACAGTTGCAATATTCGTATTTACGGGTTGTTTACCTCGGGAAAGGAAAAAAAAATGTTTTTTGAATATATATGCTATTCGCATGTCGCACAGCCCCTATTCTTCGGCAAGAATTTCTCCGGTATCTTCTGCGCATTTTGCCTTAGCGGTGATCGATCTAGCAAACCTGTGTAGCAATTTTGACTTTCTTGTTTTGATGAATATTCCAGGGACACATAAGATAATAGAAATTATCTTTACTTTGGCAAGTCCAATCACCCCATATGCCTCGATGTGTGTGAATGCTCGCACATGCTGGGCACTTGGCTTCAGAGTTGGTATATTCGAAATGATCTCGATATTTTGTAATTGATTTAGTCCATGATAAGAAAGGGAAACGTTTACGTACAGCTTCATGGATGATATCCTTATCTTCAGGGAATTTAGATATTTTGATAGGTACATGTGAAACTTGGCCGGAGGCGCTTACGCATGGCGCTGGTGGAATAGGTGGTGAATTATCTGGACCGATTACTTTGGAATCACCTAAAGAATTAGGAACGCTTACCATAGATTCGACAGGCGCAGTTGCATCACCGGTGATCATTTCCGAAGTCACGTGAGTGCGTGAATTTTTTTCACGCTGTGTAGTAAGATGATTTTTAATAGTATCGATTTGCATGTCAGTTAACTTTGAGAGTTTGTTTGCACTATAAGATTTGATTCGCATAATCTTATCTTCTCCAATTTCGTTAATTAACATATATATAGGCTTAGTTAGCTGGGTTTTTTTGCGCAAGTTTACACGAGAGACACCCGAAAGATACTGTAGCATTTCATCATAAATCTGCCCACTCGCAAGTTCATAGGCTTTTTTGTTCGTAATAACTCCATTATTCAGAATTCCAGGTAAAATTTCACTATGTCTTTTTTCAAAATACTTTCTATAGCAATACCAGCTCATGATTTCATCTTGTTTGGCTCGTATAGTCCTAATTTCAGCAAATTTCGTTTTTTCATATAGATGGGCTAATTCGATTGCAGGCGATTGATCACTCTCCTCCACATTAACAACCTTAACACAATCTTCTTCCGAAGGTTCTATAAGCAATTCTTGTATCAAAGGTTGTATATCTATTTCAGGTGCTTTTATTTTAGCATTTTGTTCTGATAAGACTGGGTTATTAGGGATAGGATGCGAACTTGTGGATGATTCTGATGAAGGGATATCAGAAGTACCAGGTAAATCCAAGTCTCGAAGCTTTTTCTCTCTATTGCGCTGTCTGATCTCATCGCTATCCTTTTTCTTGTATTCTTCATCTAAGAAAGCAACCGTCTCCTTATCTTCCAAGGATTTCTGATCACATTGGTCCATAACAGACATATTAACAGCTGATACGATTACCTCTGTTAACTCCTCTGGTATCGGTTCTTCAGGTAATGAAGTATCCATTTCCTCATCCACTGACGGTTTCTCATGTTGCGTTACCGTTGGCACTGCAACCAAATTGAAATTAGATGAATTGTTGTTAGAAGAATTATCATTTGCCGTTAAGGCGTTTTGTAGAGTCTGATTCTGTTCCACTTTCGTGAGTCTATCTCTATCTCTAAACTCAACATTCTCGGCCCTGAGTTTGGCATTTTCAGCATCACGCCTCTCATTATATTCCGCATTCGCTCTTAGAAACTCGTTATTACTGCGTTTAAGTTCAGCTATTTCAGCATCAGATACTGAGAGCTTGTTTCTAAGATAGGAGATTTCAGTATTCTCCTTCCTAAGCTTTGTATTCTCAGCCTCAAGCTTGGCGTTCTTAGCTTCAAGTTCAGTGATACGCTGTTTCAATGATTCAAGCTCGGATGACATGTCTATTATATAACTAATACACTGTACATAAGATTTCAAAATAAAAATATGTAGGTTATGCCGAAACCTGTTAACTTGTTTACGGGTTCTTGCCAAGAAAAATTTTTTATTAATATATGCAAAAAATAAATACAAATGTTCGGGACGTAGCCCGTGATACATGACGTCTACATGATTACAGACTATAAGCCCACCCCTATTTTTTCTATGCTAAAACCTATTTATCTGACTTTCCGGTAAGATTGCCCGATGACCTATGCTTTTTTATTACCCTTTCTTCGCTCTGAGAATCAGAATCCGGCTTCTGCACCTCCTCCAATAACCATGCAATATGCCCGAGAACTTTCCTAACCATGTTTTCCATATTCTCGTCCTTATATACAACGACCACCGGCTCCGATAGTTTGAATCTTAGCCTGTCCTGATCATCGAGCGAGCACTCCATAAAATACCATTCTTTTGCATCTGTGATGATTCCGAAAGTCTTACCCGTAAACACACTTTCTTCCTCCATCTCGCTTGCCTTACGTTTACGGTTTGTTAAAGCAGATTCGAGCTGAACGGCATTCTGAGCAATACCCTTGTAAAAATCTTCATCCTTTACTTCCGTCACGCCAGCAGTTCTTGCTGTTCGGAGGAGGTCTATTGCGAAATCGACTGGTCCGTGTCCATGAGGCCCTGTGATATTTTTTTCTGGTCGAAGCTCAAACTTTCCCTTATATAGATTTACCCCGGCGACAAGGTACGAGCAAACATACTGTGATTTAGATGCTTCATTCCCACTGATTGGAATGGATTCGAGACGGGCCTCCAGTTCGGTTATAAGGTTTTTAAGTAATACCTGAGAAGGTTCGTCTTCTAGATCTTTACACCCGCAAGTGAAAGGCGGGAATACTGACAATGATGGGTCATCCGATTCTCCGAGCCCGTAAAGCTGACACATTTTTGGGAATGTCCAATCCGAGAAAGCTTTTGAGGGGGTCTCTATGGACACGACAAGCTTGAAATTATTCTTTGATACGAACTGCCGGAGCATTTTGCTGAAGTCTTGATCGTTCCGAGGCGAGTATCTCTTCACTTCGTACGTAAAGTTTAGCACCGCTCCGTCATTTTCAAGGGCTGGCAACCGAGGTTCATTTCACGTATAGAATTTTTGAGGCCTTCAAGGCTCGCTTCTTCTATGTTTACGATCCACTTGAATCCATTCGTTCGTTTCGGACTAACGATGACATCGAACTCTGTAATGCCACGGCCGGGTTAGAGGTTGATAAATACTTTCTGAGGAATTTGAAGTGAATTATTAGGCTACATACCATGTTCAGACTTATTAAGCGATGCTTCCAACGAGGCGATACGGTCAAGTAATTCCTTTACCTCTTGGCTCGAAGTGGTGGTGGACTCTGGCGGAGAGACTATGACATGAATATGTTCCTCGGGAGGTGAGTCAGGGAAGTATTTCGAAATCTTTCTTATTGCCAACAGCTCTTCACTGTCCTCGAGTGAAAGATTGTTTAAGGGATCGACATGATCGTCAGAGATTGGCACTTTCCATAGCTTAATGTCTTTGGCGTCAACGTTAGAGAAAGTTTGCGAGTTTTCCGCCTTAATAGCTTTCTTTAATTCAATAACAGGTTCGTCCCTGCTTATTTTAACAGAGAAAGCGTTCGCTAGAGTATTTCCTTTAACGAGACATAGTAGAGTGATAGACATGTTTTTCGGCTTATATAGTATTTTTTGTGAAATGTTATTGGCTCAAAGTGCGGTATGTGAGGACAAGAGTAAAAAGAATTTTATTTGCGAAAAAATACTGAGGCCTAGTATATGTGAGAAATTATTCTGTTTCACAAGCCTGCCGTATTTACATGATCCGCATCATAGGTGCAACAATCACCTAATCACTGCGCCTCCCTAACCGTGAAGACTCTTCTCACTTATCACCTGACATTTTTTATATAGGCTAGTGGCTAGATGCGCTTGTCGCTGTTCGGATAAAAATGTTAGATTTATAGTTCTGGACCGCACCATTACACGTGACCCATTTCTCATGTACAGTACAATAATAATACTTTATTTATGAAATAAATCGTTGCCGGAACCTGGCCTACAATACATAAAAATTGCGATATACTTCATGGCTAAGGCCTATCGCTATTACATGATATAGGAAATATTATTCTGGAGAAAGGGGAGGGTAGACAAAAATATGAATCATATCTTCATCCGGATTCTCAGGAAAATAAACCGAAATCATATTCTCTGGTTGCATACGTTTTCTTTCTATACTGGTTGGATAAATTTGTTGATGAAAGTTATGAGGACGGACTGGAAGATGAGGTGCTAATATAGCCCTAACTCTATCCGCAATAACAGAGACAAGGTCATTCTTGGAAACCTCGATCACGAAAATTACATTTCTATTTTGACTATTACAGAAACGGAGGTTAAGGCTTATAATGTCACTATTATCGGTGGTAGACATCTTGCTTCTTGTTATCTATCAGTAATAAGGCTATAGTGAGAACTTCTTTCGGTTTGGCGCTCGTTCCCATACATACATAACTTCTGACATATACATACCTTAAAAATTTTCGCAGGAAAGTTGGCTGAACTTCCACGCACTCCTACATGCTTTATATCTTGCTGGGAAAAATTTAAGGAGGTATGAAGCGTAATTAGTATTGTTGTCTGATGCCAAGAGCTCTATGAAAGCACATGTAAACGGAATCCTCATACCTTTTCACATGTAGATCTACCCTACAAGACATATAGTTGGTCTTACGCCTAGCGATCTCGAAATTGTGACTCCCTCAGCCCTTCATAACATATGCTTTTGTCGGAACTATTTACTTTTAGAGCTGGTCCTGTGTTGCAACTAGACCTCCTTTCACATTTTTCTCATGTTGGTTTGGGGAGAAAATAGAGGTACTGGTTAGTATGATTTCCTTTTCGCAAAAATCAATATGTCGCACAAGACCTACCTGGTGATCCACTTATTTTTCTGTCACTCAGGAGTGACCCAGCAAAAATCTTCCGAGCTGATGATCACTGCTCCGGACTACCTTTGCTCGGGTTCGTTATCCAATGTATGCCTCTCAATAAGTATTGTACCCCATTTAGATTAGCAATACCGGACTGACTAATATAATCTTTAAACCCAGTTATAATACCAGTCACTGACTCTTTTTCCGCTTGAATAAGCATTTCTACCAATTCACGATAATAATCATTTTTTGCAATACATCTCATATTTTCTCGTGTTAATCCACTATAGAATTCACTTCTAAAATGATCTTTACAGAGTTTGACGATATCATTACATTTCTTCGCCTTTAAACAGTAATCCATTATTGATTCTTCACCTTGAATAAACAATCTACATCAGAACTTCTCAATACCATCTGGCCATATTTCCTCTCGAAGTTCATGTGAATAATATGGCAATTCTATCAGACTTAATATTTGTGGAAGATAAATAGCATCGGATTGTAAAAGTACATGGAATAATGACGTTGGATTTCTTACACTGGGCAGACTATATACAAATTGTTTAAGTATTTTCTCCCTCCAATTCCTGACTGCCTTTGTCTTCCAATAAATTTTGATTTCGCAAAATAGATCTTTCCAGTCTTGCCACTCTGGTATAAATTCAGGATTCCCTTCATTATCCCATTCATATCTCGATCCATATTCTTTGATAAATTCATTGTAGCCTTCATCTGTCTCGTCATCTGACATTTTGCTAGTAGATTGATTAAATATTTTCAATCAGAAAATATGGTTAATCATTGCTTGTTTTTGTCGCACAGGAGTACATGCATTGTGGCTCAGCAAAAAAAATCTTCTGAACTGGTGATCACTACTCCGGATTAGTTAGATCAGTAGAGTACCATTCTACTTGATCGGCTAGTATTCTACCGAAACAAATCCTTGGCGATCGTCTGTTAGGTTGCCGGTGTATCTGAGATATGGCCAAATTCTGATTATTATCAACACTATACCGGGTGTTATATAACCGACCACCACTCCGGAGCGATGGTCTAGCTAGAATACAGCGTTCACTCAATCTCCTTGATAATTCGTCGTTGATAAAATTTTTTAAGGATGCAACATCTCTTGGTGCATCATGTGGTATTCCCAGTTGCCTTGCGAGTCCATGGATCACATCTAGGGAAGGTACCCGAATCAGCACAAAATTCTCAACATGAATATTTGGATTAAGTGAAACAAGCTGATTTACGGCTTCTTTGCTGATATTATTACACCCTTCCAAATTGAGGTACTTTAAATTAAGACATGAACCAGCAATTTCTTTGATAGTTATATTGGTAATTTGACAAAAGCTAAAGTTGAGTTGCTGAAGCCTTGGGCAAGAACGAATAACATTACAAATTGATGTTTCAGAATATTCTCTGCGATTAGAGATATTTAGATATTCTAATCTATGGCATGACTTCGTGATTCTCCATAGATCACTGCCATCTACTTCTCGAGTATGAAAGCTCCTAAAGCCACCTGGTTGATCAATGCATAGATTGAGATACTTCAGATTCGGGTATGAACTCGCTATCAGTTCTAATGCTCTATTACTAAATGCTATGCTATTTATGAAACTCAAGTGGGTTATATTTGGGCATGAATGTACAATGCTTATGATTTTTTTATCTGAAAGTGAATGGTAATATGATATTTCGAGATGAGTTACATTTGAGCAATAAACTGGCATTTGCTTCCTACGTACTAACTTTATGAATTTTTTCAATCGAGAGAGATCCTTTGCACGTTCTATCCTTATGAATTTATTTAATCGAGGGTGATCCTTTGCACAGTAATTTTTATAATCATTTGGAAGAGATTGTCCAGGATATAAGTCTTTCCCTCTCAATTCGATACGCTTCCACAGAATAGGTGCACCACATCTGTACCACATTCGGGAAACATATAGAGCGGGGTATAGAGATTTATCTATCAATAAAAAATGTAAAATCTGTTCTAATACCTCTGGTAAATAAAAGATGGTTAAATGCATCATGCTTCGCGCTTTCAGCTAAATAGTCTGTATTATGCGTTGTATCTTTAATCAAAAAAAATAAATTACACGATCACTGCTCCAGACCTGCATGATTGGAACCATTGGTTTCTTTGGACTCAGATGAATCTGTCCCCTCGCAGAATGGCACAAAATCACCATAGATTGTTAATCCTTGTTTTTCCATATCTATTTTTGTTTCGCGAAGCCATAACCATGGTAATCCTAATACAAGGTCCGCTTTCGGCTTTTCAATGACCATGAAATTATTAAAAACATCGTCACCATTAGTAGATACTAGTCTATCTTTTCCCTTGTATCAGAAAGATAAATCCAGACACCCCAACCTGTTCTTTCCTTTATATTCAGTGTACTCCATTTCGAGCTTATCGACCAAGCTTCTTCTAATTTTATTCACTCTAGATGATGTGTCTATCAATGCCTTGACTGTATAGTTATTACACCCTGCTTTCATTGCTTCGTGGCGACTTTTTAGATCTATATCATCATCTCCCTGAAAATGCCAAACTTTACATTCTATATAAGCCATTTTAAGTATCGTGTTTTAGAACTGAATATATTTAAACGAAAAAATAAGTTAGCTGGTCAGTAGTGGTCTAAGAAAACGCGCTAGTCGCTGATTCGGATCAGATCAGCCAGATGAGAAACTAAGACAGGTGTTCGCTCCCTTCTCGCATATTCTCGAGACATCGGATCAAATTTGGGTTACTACCGAACAGTATCTGCAATCTCAGATCATGTGGAACATCCAATTTAACTAAAATTTTAGATAACCTTTTGAAAGGATCCGGTGGTTCCTCATAAGAAGGGTGGCTCTTTGCCTCTTGATTGAGGCCTCTGAAGAAACCTTTCTTCATCTCTGCTTTACGTAAGTCCAGACCTGATAATGAGGTGTATTCCTTATATTCCTTATACGCCTCAAAAAATTCATTTAGTAATTGGTTATCTTGAACCGGTACTGGGCTATCTTTACCTTTTTCAGGTGTATCTCTTATAAACATATCACTACTCATTGTTATGTTTATTGCTAATAAATTATGCCATATCTTTAATCGAAAAAATAACTATGTGATCAGTGCTCCGGATTGAGCCTTTCCACTATCTCATCTAACCCAAGCTCTTGCAGACCACCCATAAGAATTTTTATCTTATTCTCAGGTGATAATCCCTCGAAGAATAGATTTTTAAGAAGCCATTCTGGATAGTCTTTGCTTAAATTACACTCTTTCAGTTTCGAATAAAATTCCTTTACCGTATAATTGCCTTGAACAATTCTCCCAAATAAAAATTCCTTTCTTTTGGTCCATTCAAGATTCGCTTCTCTTTCCCATATATTATTTATACTGCGAGTATTTTTTAGATCCTGCTCTGGAAGATATATTAGAATGAATGGTATTAATTCAGGCGGAAGAAGGTCAAGAAGATTTGATGTATGCATTTTATATGGTTAGAATATCTTTCAATCGAAAATATGGTTAGCTATAGCACTGAGTGATAACTGTTCCTGACTAGTTGGATGATATACATTTTCTTCCGAAACTTTCCTTTGGGCCTGGCGCTTCCGGATCTGTTTCCGAATCCTTTGATGCTTAATCATGTTTACTATTTCATCAATGTCAGAATCGGATGAACTGGATTCAAATGAGCTGGATTCAGATGAACTACTCTCAGATGAAGAACTTGATTCAGACAAACTACTCTCAGATGACGAATTAGACTCAGACGAACTAGTCTCAGATGAGCTTGATTCAGATGAACTAGACTTGGACGAAGTAGAATTGGGCGGGATATTAGTTAAGGCCGTCAAATGCTTTGGGTCACTTTCCATTTTGATTATTTATAAATTAAACTTAATATCTTTGATCGAAAATATGTAAAGTGCTTGACTCAACCCACTTCAAACTACTAACCGTTTAACCTTTCTCAGTCGTGCCTTCCTTCGTTGCTTATGAGGGATATTCTCGCTCTTTCTTATCACAATTGTCTCGACCGAATCAGATCCTTCAGAAGATTCAGACGAATAGGAGGAACTCCCTCTATACACAGCGCCTCTCGACCCTTTTTTACCAATAAGCGAGGGAACTATTTCATGTATTATGTCGACCACAGTTTCCCTATCCACACATTCGTCCAGATCCCCAAATTCGATTTTTAAGGATCTTATGTCTTTTTCCAATCTTTTTACCCTCTTTTCTAAAGTATTATTTTGGGAATGACAATCTTCGAATTGTTTCTTTAGTGCCTCTCTTATACTGGAAAGCGCACTATATGCTTCTGCATTTTGCTTATCTGCCTCCAATAATCGGGCTAATTTTTCTGTATTTGGGATAACTCCCTGCTTGCTAGCTATACTATCGGATGAATGCTTTTAATCGGTTACCATTTTACGATACTTTATAATATGCTATATCTTGCCTGGACGAAAAAATAAAATTAATAAATGATGTCTAGCCCACCTATTGTGATTAGTTTTTGTCGAAGAGTTCACGTAGCTGTCGACACTCTTTTTGAATTCTGTTAGATCTTCGGATAAGGTCTGGATCTTTGGCATAGCTATTAATAATCTTGGGATTCACTCCGGCTTTTACTAATTCCTCACGAAATCGATATTGACGTGAGGCGCCTGCTATGACTTCTTTTTTATCATTATTTTTCGGTCCTAAATTTATACTATGGCGGTAAATATCCCACTTATTACCAGTCTTGGCACAATATTCTGCCCTTTTCTCTATAGTAAACTTCTCCTTTCTTTTATCTGATACGAGAGCCTCTTTCTTCTTTTTACTATATTTGCGCCAGGTTAGGAGATCTTTGACACATTTGTGGGCCTCCCAACCCTGTAATGAAGCACCAAGCTCTTTGTTGTGTTTACTCAGTTGCTTTGGACTGGACTTGGCAGATAAGTTATATTTTTCTGAAAACTGCTCTAGGATCGATTTAAAGTTATTTGTTTTGGGTTTTCGGGCCTTTGGGGTTATTTTTGTAATAGTCATGCGATGTCTTACAGCTAATTTGAAATTTGCAGATAGATAGGATAAGCGAAAGAAAATACCCCCTCAATCATAAATTTCGGGACCTAACAAAATTTGCCGAAGGTGCGTTGCTAGTAACTATACATATCGATAATATCAGATATTTCATCATTTTCTGCAGACTCCGATTCCGGTTCTGGGTTGTGATCAGATTCTGAGTCAGAGTCTTCTGTTTCCATATCACCTTTAGAATAATTATTTCCTGCATCGAGACCTATATAATGTCTTAATGCGATTTTTGTAAGATTGCTAAGATGCTGAGGGGTCGATTTGGGTCCACCATGAGTCCTGCAAGCGTGCTTACCTCCTATTTTTCTTAAATCCTTTGGAAGAGACTTATAAGGCTTTTGTTTTAAGAATTCATTAAAGCTTCTAACATTACCAATATTACGTTTCCCATTTTTATCGTAGACAGGATCACGTAACTTTCCAGCCTTAATTGCCTCTTGAATCCAGATAAGCAATTCCCTTGCACGTTCTGGATCCTTTTCCATAGAGAGAAATCGTCGTGGGTCCTTCTTCCCCTTATCCTTTTTATAACCTATGCAATACCAAGTATAACCCCTTTTATACCATGCGGGTGGATCCTCGGATCCTGGTTCATAGTGCATAATCTGAAGAGATGATACTTCTGAAGGTCTCATGCTCAACATCACAATCACATCTGCGAGATTCTCTCGATTAGGTATTTTAGAAGTATCTATATTTTGAAGCCTTTCAGTTACGCTCGCTAAGGAGAAGTGTGGGGGGATTCCATCTGAGTTAGCCATTGTCTCATCAGTTCGTTCTTTCTGAATTTTATTAGACTCTTGAATAAGTTCTGGATCTTTAGCAAAGGTATTAATAGTTGCGGTATCTACCCCACCTTCTGCTAACTTCACACGGAATGTTGACTGACGCGAGGCACCAGCAACGATTTCATTTTCATCTTTATTTTTCGGACCTAACTCCAAATGATGGGTGAAAATGTCCAAAGCAGTACCGGCCTTAGCACAGTATTTTGCCCTTTCTTCTATGGTGAGCTTTTCCTTTCTTTTGTCTAGCACGAGAACCCCTATCTGCTCTTTGCTAAATGCTTTTCTTTTTTTAGTGCCTCTGACAAGGAGATTTTTAATGCTCTTGCAGTCTGTCCAATCATGTAGTTGAGCATTAAGTTCTGGAGCATGTTCTCTCAATTGTTCTAAGGTGGAGTTGGTCGACAAATTATACTTAACTAGGTGCTGTTCTAAAATCGTAACAAAGTTATTAGTTTTCGGCTTTCAAGTCTTCGGGATTGTTTTTCTGGTAGCCATGCTGACAATAAGTAGTTATATTTGTTATCTACTCATACATATATAGAAAAAGTTCAATTCGAAAAAAAATATTCCGATGATTGCGTTTATTTTAGTAAACAACGGCCCCCACTCATGGTCGGTGGGCAAAAAGAATATTATAACTTATTGCGGGCTCTCTATGAGGCCACGAGTTCCGGCCGGGATATCTTTTATATATATTTGAAAATTGTGGGTAGATATGATATGCGAAAAAAAATAATAATAATTTGGAATTTTATATCGCCTAGTTGTAAAGAATAAATAGACCCTCTTACCCAAACACCTCACTTATAAATCGGCTTCTTATTCGCTCTTTACCATAGCATACCATTCTTCTGGAGTATGCTTACATTTTTTTGCCATTCCTCAATTTGCATAGTAAATACCTACCATAGGTAACCGTTTTCTTGGAGTATGCTAATACCTTTTTGCCACTCCTCATCATCATAAACATATGCCCAGGGGTTTCCGGCATCCTCGTGGTTACGAAGATATATTTCTTCACTTATTAACCTTTCCCTTCTGGACATGTAAAATATATCATTTACGTCCATATCATCCTCTTTTGCAAAATCGATGGCATCTGCATCTGATATCATCCTGTCTCGGTACTCTCAGGATAGTCTAACATCTTTTTCTGTAATGGTCACGAATACGTCCGGATCTTCACCGTGATCGATAGCCCATTTCCTGAGGCGCTCTTCTCGCTGTTGTCTAGCCATGAGAATGGTAGATGATATTTCCTTACTAGATTTGATAGGTTCGGGTTTATCGATTTTGGGTTTATCGTTAGAGATGGTAGGCTCTGGAGTCTCGGATGTCCCAGATGTCGAGGCAACTGGAGCACGTGTATCTTCTGCCATATAGTCGAAAAGAGCCTGGGTCGATTTGTCCTGTTTATTCGCTTTCTTATCTTTTGGAGGGAGATTCTTTTCTGGCTGAGGTGGGATTATTTTTGGAGGGATAATTTCTGGCATATTGAATATAGGTATGTCTGTGGCCTCATTGGTAGGCAACTCATCTTGAGGTATATCGGAAAATTCTTCCATATCGCCTAGGCCAGATTCACGGAGCTTGGCTACAATTTTTGAGCGGTCAAGAATATATTGCCATTCCCTTTTTTCGCCACCTGTCTGCGCTTGTTTGCTCTCAATACCAATATCTGAAAATTTTTTCCCAGCAATGTTATTAGAAAATGGCTTTTCACCATTCTCTCCACATCATTCAAGATACTTCTGATATAATAATGTACGACTTGGACTGGCTATTTTAACCTCACACCATGAAGAAATATAGTCAATTATAAATCGGATGGGATTAGGTAATTGGTCTCGCATTGTTTTTATCTTTATTTTAGTTACAGGAATTTCTTGTGGTTCAAAGTCTGAGAGGTCGCGACTAAGAAGATATCTCATGACTACTCCTGGTGCATCGGGATGGTCAAGAACTTTTCCTAGTCGCTTAAAATATACCGTATTTCCTCTACATCGTGAAGACACATCAAAACAGACTACACGAGAATCCCCTATATCTATTTTGAGCGGAGCATCCTGGTTGCTTGTAACCATAAATCTGGTGAAATCTCTAATTCGCTTTGTTTCAATACCCTTACGCTCTATAGACACCATTCCTTCCGTTATAAGGGATTTAAGATGTCCGTTAAATTTATGCCATTCCCCACTAGACATTCCAGTCTCGTTCATAACAATAAGTTTTCGAGCTTGAATAGCATTATTAAATCGCCCAAGAATTTTCTCCAAATCTGATGTAGCATAATGGAGATGTTCCCCTAGGACTTTGTCACCAATAAAGTCAGTGATAATATTTTTTCCACACTGCTATAGTATATGCTTTAAGATTAAGATTGACCGAGGCTTTTTTTCTGGCTTCTGCACTAAATATGCCCACCAATTCCAAAGATATTCGTGAAGCTCCACATTTTCATTACTGATTATATTCTTCGTATGCTAGAGAATAGGATCCATGATTTCGGGACTAATTTCCACCGCTGGCTTAGCCAAAAATCCTATAAAAAGGTTAAAGAACTTTGTATTGGGAACTGGACTATTCAGCGGATACAGTAGAAAATTAATATTGTGGTAAAGGATTAGACCTTTGGTAACCGCCCGATCTATTAAGTTAATTAACTTCACCCCCTCCCCACCTAGCTCAAGCAAGTTAACTTCATACTTGGCAAGATCTAGCTTTGGCGCCATATCAAAATAGAGTCCACCATTCGTATCCTCTATTTTGAGCACCCATAATCTTGATGTTGTTTGAATACAGGCGACCGTTGCCTGTATTGCTTCATAAACTTCATTACGAGAAAATTTTCGCCCAGAGGTACTCATATCAATTAAATCTCTCCATACGAAACGGTCATTTGGGTCAGAAATTCTAGATCGGTCTAGTTTTGTAGGACTTGGAAGCTTTTGTTCTCAATCCAAGGCAGTTTCACTAATAGTAAGCTTTTTCGAAGGTTTTCTAGAGCTGGGTTCCCTATCATTGTTTGCCCGGTAGCAGAAAAAGCTGTAGGATTTTTTATTTCGAATAATATATCCATGATCACTATCATGTTCTCGGTCACATATTGGGCAGTGCGATGGAGAAATGCGTGATAGTGGAAATTTGTTGGAAAAATTTTCAGATGGATATGAGAGACTATACCCTTCAATGCTAGCTTCTTGAAATAATGTCTCTACTAGTTCGAATTCAGCATCGGTGGTAACATTATTTGTGTTAGGACATCCCTCCATTTCTGCTTTCGGAACAACCAAGAGAGGACTGTTCTTGATGACTTCTGATTCATCATTGGGTGGGCAAATCATGAAGTCAAAGACAGATCCATCTTTGGGACGAATAGCTTTTTTTATATGAATATGTTCTCCAGTTTTTTCATTGTATTTGGGTGATCCAAGCATCCGCAAGGAGAATGAACATTTGTTTGCTATGTTATCGATAATGCTATTTCCTTGTAGAGCTATCAGAAGTTTTTTATGAACAAGCTCAGTGAACATCGCGACCTGAGCAATATTTGGAAGTCTCATACCAAAGGTTGAAACATGGAGAGATATTTTTTTCTCATCACTACTTTCGGCAATAGTTAAAGTTTCTTTATCCCATTCTGGAAATATTTCTAGGCAAGTATCTCTAAAGGCACAACAAAGTGAATTTTTTGCCTGACCGCCTGAATGCTTGGGAGTTATAGCATTTAATGTTTCTATTGGCAAATCAAAGTCTATAACAGGACGGAGTGGCTCATCTCCATCAATAAATTCGTGTAAGGAGTGACCCTCATGCTCTGTTAGTATGGTTTCTATTTCATCCGCATTGTCTGCACCAAGGAAATGCCTTGGTTTAACACTATCATCTCGAATTTTATATAGAGATGCACCTATATCGGAGGCTCTGTATCCTTGATAGTATGGGGCGGAGGCGTCGAAGAACTCTGAAAGTGAGGATTGTTCGGTCATGATATTATATCGCAAATATACAGTTCGAGAGAAACTATATACTCCGGGAGAAAAAAGTTTAAAATGAAAATTAATTCCGAACTATATAGATCGATACATAAATCAACTATCTATAGTTATTAAAAATGGTATTTTATCGATGTACTTATATCCACAGGAGTGGTAAGATTTGTAATCGGAAATGCTACCATCCGAAAGGATGTTTTATTCATCGTAATTCTTCTTCTCAGGTATTTTGCAAAGAATGTGGAAAATTATGTTATTCAGGGTATGGATATTGCGATGATCATGCTAGAAAGCACCGTAAAAGGGAACAATACCATTGGAAAAGGATGGTAAACTTAGCTTCGGCAGAGATACTGGTAGGTAATTTAAAGGTAAACGAAAATGATACAACTTGTCACTAGTGACACAGGAAAAAAAAGCTGGTGATAGAAGCTAGTGACGCAGACGATAGGCTCTTTAGGAATTCTAGGCCGAAGGAAACTTTTCTTGATGAATGTCACTGGTGTCACTAGTGTCACTGGAAAAAATCCGAGGTTCCCAACTTTTATTTTTTTTTTTAGCATACATACTGTACATCATAGATTCATCATATTATATCTCATATAGACCATAGAGATAGCATAGAAAAAATTCGATTTTTTCCTAGAAAATACTAATTTTACTAGTGACACTAGTGACAGTAATCAAGAAAGGAATAAAATAGCATAATAACCTCAAGAAAGATAGCAAACCCGTCACTAGTTCTGTCACCAGTTAGTATTCGGAACTAGTGACACTAGTGACGCTCAAAAATTGGCATACATATTGCCTCGACCTAGTTTAAACCATAATCGGGCCTTACAGCATCCCACCAATATGCCGGCAATAATTGGATTATGAGATGGTGCACTTCTGGCAATCAAATAGGTCAGGCCAAAATAATACATATCACACCTAACCAACTGGAAATACAATATGAATGCACCCTTATCCAGATAAGCACGAAATCAGCATACATATACCGGCAACTAATAGACAATAGTTAGATTGCGAAATGGTACACTTTTGGCAATTAAATGGGCTGGCCATAGTATACGGAACTAGTAACAACCAGATAACAGAGGGTGTTCAGACGCCGAACAGGATCACGTGACCGGCGCAGTAAGACGCAGTCAAAAATCACTCCATAAATTCGGCCAGTTCTTTAGACATAATATTTCAGCATCCAAGCTGGCAAACTACCAGTTCCCTGCCAGTTCCATGGCAGTTCCACAGTAGCTACCAGGTCACTACCATGGCACCAAGTTGGAACCTCAAATCATGTGTCTAAAAGATCAGCCGAAATTATGGTATAGTGCCGGCCGAAATTAATCGCGGATCTAGATCGAATTACTGCGCCACCCGACGTGATATTTTTTTTACCATATTTCGGCATTCTGGCAGGCAACAAAATAGGTAAAGAAGGAAAGCACCCTCGACACCTTAACAGGCAACCAAAGAGACCCAGAAGCAGGTAAACAAATAAATAGCTCTTTATTAATAAAATGAGCACAGACCATTGAAAACAAGCAGATAGTTAGAAGGTAATAAAAAAGGAATAGAGCAATAAAATCAAATAAATATCTACAAAGCAATAAAAAAGCTACAGAATAATAAAATCAAGTAGATAGCAATAAAGCAATAAAAAAGGCCATAGAGCACGAAAACAAGAAAGTAGGTAACATTATACCCATAATTAGGTAACATTATATAGCAAGTAGTTAACAGTCTATTAGACTGTTAACTACTAAAGAAATATTAGTAATGTTTCTTTAATATTAAAAAAAAATCCCTCGCTCTTTCCAACTTACATTTTTAAGTCTGGTTTATCTAAGAAGGCTAGCAACCTAAAAAAAATAAAGAAAGAAATGTTAGTAATGTTTCTTTAATATTAAAAAAAAATACCACTCTTTCTAACTTATATTTCCTAAGTCTGATTTGTCTAAGAAGGCTGGCAACCTAAAAAAAATAAAGAAATGTTAGTAATGTTACTTTAATATTAGAAAAATATTTTCCCACCTTTTCCAACTTACATTTCAAGTCTGGAAGTCCAGCAACCTAAAAAAAAATAAAAAAAATTACAGTTTAGAAAACTGTAAAAATAGATTACACTAGTCAAACAATGTCAAATAGGAGACCAATCAGGTAGAATTTAGGTCATTAGATTCAACCTGATTGGTCCTCTATTTTTTTTATTTACTAAATTTTAAAATCCTGATTGCTGCCAAAAAATGACGCAAAAGGAAGACACTAAGGTTTCAATCAGGGTGTTCAAATACAATATAATCAGATATATCATATTAGTTACCAATAGAGTATTTCCTATTGTCTACTATTGGCATACCGATTGATAACTTTTGATATAATTTTCATCAATAAAAATAAACTGATATGTATAAATTTTATAATTAATTCAATATTAGATATTCAAAATTTTCAAAAATACACTCAAAATAGTAACCTTTATTGTTATTTATTTAACCTTAGTTTTTATTACTGATTACATATATTACACAAAGATATTATAAAAATTACAAGTTTCTATATACAATACTAGAAAAAATTTGTTATACATCCTTACATAGTGTTGAAACTGTCAAAACTGTTTTGGCATTTGGCTTAGTTTTGACACTAGTATTGTATTATAATTTTGGCATAGTATTGGCTTTTAGTATCCAAAGACTAAAAACCTGGCAACCTAAAATAAAATAATAAGAAAAGTTATATTTTTTTAATAATAAATCCTATTTTTCATTTCCCATTTCCCATTCCTTACATTCTAAGTTCAGATTCATCTGAGGAGTCCAGTGACCTAAAAAAATAAAGAAAGAAATGTTAATACATTTCTTTAATATTAAAAGAATTCTTCATCTTTCCCATTCCTTACATTTCAAGTCCAGGTTTATCTAAATAGTCTGATAGCTTATAATAAGAAAAGAAGAAATGTTAGAAACATTTCTATTAATAACAAAGTAAAACCTCTTCCCTTCCTCACTTGCCTCAATTCTAAAGTCTGGTTTATAGTATTTGTCTGATAACTTACAAAAAAAGAGAAGAAGAAATGTTAGAGATGTTTCTATTAAAATAATCAAATTCCTCTTTCTCACTTGCCTCAATTCTAAAGTCCAGATCATAATATTTGTCCGGCAGCCTACAAAAAAGAAAAGAAGAAATGTTAGAGACGTTTCTATAAATAACAAAGCAGAACTCCACTCCTTCCCTTTACCTAAATTTTAAAGTCTAGTTCGTAGTAAGACTCTAGAAACTTATAATAGAACTAACCAGTGCATGGACTAGGTAAAATTTATGTAAGAAAAGTGCTTAATATTACTAGCTAAATTATAGATAAAGTTGATAATAAAGATCTAAAAATCTTACTAAAAAAGGTAATATAATACAAAATTTCTGCAAAGTCATATGATTTAACTGCCTTATATAGGGGACTGTTAAAGTAGGGTAGAATCACGTGATCATAGTAAAAATAATTGTCACATGACGTCACATCCTCCATTCTTTATTTTTATTAAGTATTCTGAGGACTTAAAATTTTTTCAATTAATAAAAATATATTTAACACATCCATTATTTGTCACATTCATAATTTCTTAATGTCGTAATTCTGGCCAATTCTACCCTGCTTTAACGACCCCCTTATATAGTAATGATTTTATTTTTAGCCAATCATTGTATAAGTAAAAAAATGATAAAATTGGTCCAATTTTGCCAATCGCATCTATTATAAGTTTCTGGGTCTTTTCATAATATTCGTCCAGTATCCTACAGAAAAAAAAGAAGAAACGTTAGAGACATTTTTATTAATAACATATCGGCAGATTTGTTTCATCGTCCAAATATGTTAAATTTTGTTATACAATGTATTATAAAAGTTAAAAATATGCAATATAGTGATCTAAAAAAATGCGTATAATTTTTAAAAAGTGCAATTCAGCACAATTTTAATTTTGGCCAGAATTAACATAATTTCAGCTAGATTTAATATACCGTAACTGGTAATATAATAGTAATGATAATTAGTTAAACAAAAAAGAAAAAAAACTTTAACACCACAATCATTAAATCTATAATTACAAAAACAATTTCACACTTAATAATTTGTTGAATAATAATTAATATCACTATAAATTAATAAAAAGGAAATTGTATGAAAAAAACTATATTTTAATTCAAAGAAAAAAAATTACACCACACTGTATACATGATTTTATAAAAAAATTAAGCCGCAATTGCATAATTTTAACTGTAATATTAATGTTACAATGCTGTATTAATTGCACATGCACTGCAATATATAAGAAAAAATGGAAAATACAGGAAGAAAGGACAAAGGAAGAATAAAGGAAAGAAGAGATAAATGAAAAGGGATAAATGGAAGTAAAGATGATCAAAGAGAAATAAGGAATGAACAAAAAAGGTAAAGGATAGTGAAAAAGAATGAATGAAACAAAAAAAGAATGAAAATGAATGAGAAAATGAAAGGGAATGAAAAGGAATAAAGAGAATAAAAAAAAATAAAAGGAATAAAAGAAGCAAATGGCAAATGAAAAAAAAATAAGAGGAATGAAAGAGAATGAAAGGAAGCAAAGGAGGAATGAAAATCAATAAAGGAAACAAAAAAAAGCAACAAAATCAATGAAAGAAACCAAAGATCATTGAAAAGAGACCAAAGATCAATGAAAGAAACGAAAAAAGTAATGAAAGAAACCAAGAATCAATGAAAAAAACAAAAAAAAAGCAACGAAAGAAATCAAAGATCAATGAAATAAACCAAAAAAGCAATAAAAGAAACAATGATGAAAGGAATAAAAGATCAATGAAAGGAATAATAAAAGAACCACAAAAGATCAATGAAAGAACCATAGAAGAAACGAAAGGAATAATGAAAAAAAGAAACGAAAAAACCACGAAAAGAAGAGAAATAAAGGGGAAAAAAATGAAAGAAAAGCCAGAATACCCACCCATAGAAAAAAAAAGAAAGAAAACGGTTAATATCATTTTAAAAGAAAAATAAACAACAGGAGAAGAAACGTAAGAGACTTACTTGAATTATCTAAAAAGATAAAAAGTTTAGTAAAAGAACAAGGGAAAGAATGAAAAGAAAACAAAAAAAAGGAGAAGAAATTAAAACTCACCTTGAATTTCTGAAATGGATAAAAACAGCTACGCCTAAAAAAAGAACAAGTTAATAAGAGATAAAAGAAAGGAGAATAAAAGCAAAAAAAACTTACCTATTACAGTATTTAATCCCGAAGCTAAAGGTAACACCATTAACTAAAAAATTTAAATTTGTGGTTTATAATTTTTGAAAAAAAAAATTATTTTTTTATTTTTTAAAAAAAAAATTCCCTTATCATAAAACAAATGATTTTTTATTTTTTTAAAAAAAATTTCCCTTAAAAAAAAATGATTTTTTATTTTTTAAAAAAAAATTTCCCTTAAAAAAAACGACATTTTTTTTAAAAAAAAAATTTCCCTTAAAAAAAACAACATTTTTTTTAAAAAAAAAATTTCACTTAAAAAAAACGATATATTTTTTTAAAAAAAATTTCCCTTCCGCCAAAATAAAAATCTGAAGTCTGAACAAAACTACTAGTATTGATTATCTATTTATAACATAAAAGGCAATATCGCTTGCCATTTACGATAAACTTATCTCATGAGTTGATATAAAAAAGGAATATGTTATATATCACATGCACTTTATCTAGTTTTGAACTGGTATAACCGGTATTATGATCTGATTATTTGGGTAAACAGGTTTTTTTTTTGAATTTATTACATTTAGATAAAAAACAATTTAAAAAAATAATTTTTTTTTTTCTTTTTTGTAGTATTGCCAGACAAAAAGCATGATCAGACTATTGGAATTAAGGTAAGGGAGGGTTGGGGTGGTGCTTTTCGTTGTTGTTTTTTTTAATTAATTAATTATTTATTTATTTTTTTTTCTTTTTTGTAGTGTTGCCAGACGAAAAACATAACCAGACTTTTGAAATTAAGGTAAGGAAGGGTTGGAGTGGTGTTTTTTGTTTAATTAATTAATTATTTATTTGTTTTTTTTTCTTTTTTGTAGTGTTGCCAGACGAAAAGCACAACTGGACTATTGGAGGGTTAGGGTGGTGTTTTTCGTTGTTGTTTTTTTTAATTAATTAATTATTTATTTTTTTTTTTCTTTTTTGTAGTGTTGCCGGACGAAAAGTACAACCGGACTATTGGAATTAAGGTAAGGGAGGGTTGGGGTGGTGTTTTTTGTTTAATTAATTAATTATTTTTTTGTTTGTTTTTTCTTTTTTGTAGTGTTGTTGGATGAAAAGCATGACCGGACTATTGGAATTAAGGTAAAGGAGGGTTGAGGTGGTGTTTTTTGTTTAATTAATTATTTATTTATTTGCTTTTTTTAATTAATTATTTATTTGCTTTTTTTTTCTTTTTTGTAGTGTTGCCAGATAAAAAGCACGACTGGACTTTTGGAATTAAGGACAATTAAGGTAAGGGAGGGTTGGGGTGGTGTTTTCATTGTTTTTTTTAATTAATTAATTATTTGTTTTTTTTCTTTCTTTTTTGTAGTGTTGCCAGACGAAAAGCATGACTGGACTTCACAATTTAATATTTTGACATTATTAAAACGATTTGTTAAATAACTTTTATAAAAGCATTCTGTGCTTTTCATATATTGTGTATTTAAAAAAAAATTATCCTTTTATTTAATGATCATAGGGCCATTGGTATTCTGAATCTAATGATATAACTTTTACTATTCTGTTTTACCGAGTTTTACTGAATGTAAAATAAAATAAAAGTATATCGATCATAATATGACTTATCTGCAGCAAATGGAATTCCTTGAGACGCGGGTATGTTGTTTCTTTGGGAAGAATATCAGAATTGA
This sequence comes from Rhizophagus clarus, assembly GCA_015698045.1. Lineage (NCBI taxonomy): Eukaryota > Fungi > Glomeromycota > Glomeromycetes > Glomerales > Glomeraceae > Rhizophagus > Rhizophagus clarus. The sequence continues at coordinate 121,338 of BLAL01000252.1, read as the reverse complement.
CTTTAAGAAATGTTCTAACGTTTCTTCTTTTTTAATTTTTGTAGGTGATGAGTTCTTTGGGCTTATTGGGATACAGGTATATTGTTTTGTAGAAAGGCGGCATTCGCAAGGCTCTGTAACAACGATCATCTATTTAAAAGTCAAAGCTTTCCTACTGGTGGATTTAAATATCATGAGATTTCAATGTCGGTTAAATGAATTTTAAAATCATCGTCAGTAAATGATATAAAGGAAGATTCTTTGTCTCCATATTTTAAAAACAATTTTTAAAAATTAAAAATTATTAAAAGATAATGAAAATTTTGATTATTTCTTTATTTTTAAAATTTTTTAAATATGATGGCAAATTTATACAAAACCCAGTTATTTTTGCTGCCTTATTTAATTATTTTACATCAATAAAAAGCTTTTAGAGAATAAATAATACCATTAACAACTGCAAATAACTACAATTGTATTCATAAAACTTTTATTTGCAACTGGTGTAAAAAGTGATGGGTTCTTAAAATAGTTGATGGGTTATAAAAGGTTATTATTATTTTAATTTTTAAGTATGAGTTGTAAAAAATTTTTTTATTTTCCGATTATTCTACATAAGATTGATAAGATGAATGTGTAACAAAATCGTATTTTGCACTGTTTACTAATTTTTTATTAAAAATTCTTAATTTAAGCTAATTCCAAGGATCAGCGCATATGATAAAGCAAAACTTCTCTCTCTCCATTTACCTCAATTTTAGTTGATTAGACGAGAAACGGTCATTGGAGTCAAAAATGTGGGTACGGTACGTCATTGAAAGATGATGAATGATTGTTTCTAATGCCGATGTGATATAGCCGATGTGATAGGTAAAATTCCAGGATCATTAATTAGCAAGCTAAAACATTGCGACGATAATTAACATCATTTTCCAAATATTCCGTTTGGTAGGGCTTTCTTGATTTCTTTGCAGTATACTACTGCAATATCAGATACATTATAGAAGTTTACTATCGATGGTTCCTAAAGTTGTCCTTTCGATTTATTAGCATCTACCATATATTTATTCTTCATAATACTTTGTACTTCTTAATATTTTATTTTTCATAATATTTTATTTTTCATAATATTTTATTTTTCATAATATTTTATTTTTCATAATATTTTATTTTTCATAATATTTTATTCTTTGTAATATTTATTTTTCATAATAACATTTATTCTATAGCAAAAAGTATTAATTAAACCGTATTACTATCGATTCGTCAATACAATACAATTTTTATATTGAAAACAAGATATTGGTACAATATAGTTTCGACATTTAATAGATATTTTAATTTGAAAATAATATCCTTGCGATGTTGTCTCAGTGTTTGCACAATATAATTTTGATATCGAGCAGACGTTTAATACTTAAAAACTATATTCTTGAGATATTAATTTGATATTGGTACAATGTAGTTTCGACATTGGGTAGATATATTAAATTTGAAATAATTTTTCTGCGATGTTGTCTCAATGTTCGCACAATATAGGTTTGGTGTCGAACAGATATTTTAATATTTGAAACAATATTCCTGAGGTGTTGATTTGATGTTGGTATGATGTAGTTACGACGTTGAGTAGATATTTTAAAAATTAAATAACATTTCTGCGATGTTATTTCAATGTTTGCACAATATAGTTTTGATGTCAAGCAGATATCTTAATATTCTTGAGGTGTTGATTTGATGTTGGTATGATGTAGTTACGACGTTGGGTATCTATTTTAAAAATTATATAACATTTCTGCGATGTTATTTCAATGTTTGCACAATATAGTTTTGATGTCGAGCAGATATCTTAATATTCTTGAGGTGTTGATTTGATGTTGGTATGATGTAGTTACGACGTTGGGTATCTATTTTAAAATTTAAATAACATTTCTGTGATGTTGTCTCAATGTTTGGACAATATAGTTTTGATGTTGAGCAAATGTCTTAATATTTGGACAATATTTTTGAGATGTTAATTTGATGTCGGTATGATGTCGTTACGATGTTGGGCAGGTATTTTAAAATTTAAATAAAATTTCTGCGATGTTCTCATAACGTTTGAACAATATAGTTTTGATGTCGAGCAAATGCCTTAATATTTGAACACTATTCTTGAGGTGTTAATTTGATGTCGATTTGACATTGGGTAGGTATTTAAAATTTGAAACAATAGTTTTGAGATGTCGATTTGATGTTAGTACAATATAGTTTTGATATCAAACTAATATTTTTTAAACTTTTAATGATATCACTATGATGCCATTAATATATTGAATCGTGTGTCGATTTGATGTTGATTCGATGCCGTCACAAATCAACATCGAATCAACATCAAATCAGCATATTTAAGTTCAAACTTAACTATGTCGATTCGATTTTCAATTACGATATCGTAAATATCTCAAATCGATATCGAATCGATGTCGCCTTAGAACCCCAAGTTTCTGTAAAGTACGTACTTTCATTAAAACGATTTTGAAAAAAAATGTAAAATCATTTTTTTTATTATCGCGGTTTTCAAAAATATGTGAACCCATGCAAATCATGGGGTAGTACAACTATTGTGCACGATTTCGTGAAAACCCAATCAAATTTTGAGTTTTTATTATTTGTTGATCACATGAATATGAAATTCATGGAAAATAGACGGAAAAATTTTGGAGTTCGCAAGAGTTCAAAAAAAGTATTTGAAGAGTTCACGCACTTTTTTATAAGATACAAATAGAATTTTATTTAGAATTAGTAACTTCAAGTTATAAAATTTCATAATCAATGAAAAATCACCCCTTAATCGCAAGCTAAATATGTAAAATCGCAAGATAAATATGAAAATCGCAGGTATCACAAAATCATTTTGTATTACATTGTACAATTTCACATATTTTTGAAAACGGCGATAAACGATTCTAAAAAAACTGTTAAAATTGTTTTTTATTAAAACGATTTTTAAAAAATACGTTAAAAATCGTTCTTTCATTAAAATGATTTTTTAAAAAAAACGTAGAATCATTTTTTTATTAACTGTTAACGATTTTAAAAAAGCGTAAAATCATTTTTTTTTTATTGTTATCTAAATCCAAATTTGGTCAGATTCGGATCAGATTCAAGTCAGATTCAGATCAAACTCAAATCAGATCCAGATTTTAAATTTAGGTCTGTGGATCAGATTCAGATTTCAAATATATATCTGAATTACGGATCCAGATTTAAAATTGATAGATCCTGATCCATCAGATCAGATTTAAATCTGGTAAAATCTGATCTGATCTGATCTTTATATTCTTTTTTTGTATATTTTTTTGAACCTTTATATCTTTTTGATTTTTCTCCTGCTTATTAGTAGTAATACACCAAAGTATAACTTCTTATTTTTTTCCTATATATTATTTTATTTTAGTATACTATTAAATATATATCTTATTTTTCACTTTTATATTCCTAAAACTTTTTCCTGTATAGTTATTACTCCTGGATACTTTAGAATATTATTACATCAATCATTTTGGAGTATTACTACATTATTTACTTTTGAATATTATCACTGATCCAGTGTATTACCAACAAGTGTATTTGTCCAAAATTATATAAAATTTTTATTTTAAACTTGAAATTTTATTGGTATATATATACTGAAAACTTTTTATTTATCTATACTGAAAAGTTTGCTTTTATTATGTTACTTGCATAAAAAAATGCTGGATCTAGTTTATTTATTTATTTTGAACTGTTTAAACTAACTTTTAGTAATCTTAAGATTAAAAATATACTATATTTCTGTCTTATTGTAAATCATTAATGAAATTTTGAAGTATTTTGAGTTATTTTAAAGTAAAAAAAAAGGAAATTTTATGAAGATTTTAATTTTATTAAATATCAGTTAAATTGTGATAAATAAAAAATAACTTGTATTTATACAATTTTTTATACTTCATATTATGATTGGATTATAACAAAAGAAGAAATTGCAAATGTTTATGCAATAATTAAATTTTATATAAATAATCTTACAAGTATTTTTTCTTGTCTTATTAAGTTTTCTGTTTTACAAAATATATTTTATATACGATAGCAAAATCTTTATAAGCAATGAAAAAATTGTTAAAAGATATTGATTTACTTGATGATATTAATAATATATAAAAAAATAAATATATAAACAAGATTATTGAGCTGTATTATCAAATACTTTTAGTCAAAATTGCCACTTTTTACTAAGAATACTGGTGATATTTATTTTTTTATTTATACAATAGTAATAGGTAAGTTTAATTTTACTTTTAAACTTGCACTTTGATTTGCATATATCCAGATTGATTCTTTTAATCAAACTAATTTAGAGCTAATGATCACTACCACAAATTTCTGTACATGATATTTTTTGTACCTATAAAATACAAAATGATATTAATATTAAAACTTTAGTATATATGAAGAAAAATGCTTAGCTAAAGTTAATCCTAATATATATTTATAAATATATAAAAAAAATTATCAATGGGAGATGTCATATAAAAACATAAAATATAATTATAAGTGATATAATATTTGCTTTAATGTACCAGAAAAAATATGTTAATATATATTTAAAGATTTATTAAATAAAAAATTTCCATTCTGGAAACTTAAATTTTTAAAAAAATTATACCTAGATGGATATAATGAAGAGTTAGATATAGCTTTTGAATATAGTGACAATCAATATTATCAAATTGTCTTTTTTTTTTACTTACAAGAGCAGATGAATCTAAATATACAAATCTGATATAATTGAAAAAAAAAGTATTATGTTATCAGAAAAAAGTAATTTTTATTACAATTCTTTATTGTATAGTAAACTTAAAAACTTTTATAAGAAGTATCTTATATGCGTTTGGTTATTTTTTAATATCTATTTAGAGGATAATATAAATTTTTCTTTAAATGCATTAATTATTCTCTTACAAAAAGATGTTAAAGTCAAGTAATATAAAATATGTATAGATGGATTTTTTTTCAATAATAATTCTTCAGATTTTATGTAAGTTAGAAGATTATATTAGATTTATTATTTTATGCTGTTTGAAAAGATTATTTTCTTATTCTCCAAAAGTAAGCAAAAAATAGATAATAATACTTTTTAGTAGTTACAGTTTATTAACACTTATTAGACAATTATATTTTACTGATAGTTTGGAATATAGATGCCACCTAAATCCAAAATAATTTGAGATTATAACAGCCCAAATGTACAAATCCAAATTAATTTACAAATTACATATATAAATTTTGCAATTTGTACATTTGGGATTTGGGAATTATGGCTATCAAAATGTACAAATTAATTTGGAATTTACTTAAAATAATTTAGGTGGCATCTATAGTTTGGAATATACCTACTCAAATTTTATGACATCATTAAAATTTATTCCAATTAACTAAATTAAAGTATTATTCTTTTTACAAATTACTCGTATTCTTTATAACACTTACTAGATGGCGGGAAAAACTTTACTAAATACTGATTTTTAAAAACTTTTAATTTAAATAATTTAATATAATAATCAAGCTTATATATCTGAAATGTGCTTTAATTCTTCAGATATTAATATTGTATTTATTTATTATTAATATTATACTTTTTATAAATTCATAATTTTCATTATATTACAATAGCCAAACCTAGTTAAGAGGATTATTAGAATTATTATATAAACTCTTAAAAGCTTTTGCATTTTCTTTACTACAGTTAACTTTTTATATAATTACCTCCATTATAGTCACATTACTCTATATAGTAACTAACTTAGTTAAATATCCCAAATTTTCATATATAAAAACTATTATTTATAGTCACAAATTACCTATAGTTACTATCACATCTTCTTTTAAAAATTTGATATATATGTAATTATTTTTATTTTTATTATAATAAGAAAATCTATAATTAAAAGTTATACAACTAATAAGATAAATTCAATACATATATAAACTATGTAAATGTCAATACTCAGATATATATGTAATTATAAAAAGATATTAATTAAAATATAATTGTTTTATAATTTAATGATCAGGTTTTAATGATCTTTAGCTCATTAAATTCATCTTATTGAAAGCAATCAGATAGTAGTAATTTTATAGTGATTGAATTAATATTGACTGAGTAATCCAATTTTAATGTAAAATTTACATAACATTTAATATTTTAACTTTATTTTAATTACAACAGGTTTTAGTGACCAGATTTTAATAATCTTAGCCTCATTAAAATCATCTTATCAAGAGAAAGTCAATAGTAATAATTTTATAATAATTGGATTAATATTGATCAAGCAATTTAATTTTAAAGATCAGATCAGCATTTATTATATGTAAAATTTGTGTAATATTAAATATTTTGGCTGTATTTTAATTATTACAGATTCTAGTAATCAGATTTTAATGATCTTAGACTCGTTAGAATTGTTTCATCAAGAGAAAGCTAATGATAATAATTTTATAATGATTGGACTAATATTAACTAAGTAATTCGATTTTAAAGATCAGATCAGCATTTTTTATATTATACAAAATTTGCATAACATTAAATATTTTGACTGTATTTTAATTATTACAGTTTCTAGTGATTAGATTTTAATGATCTTAGACTCATTAGAATTATCTCATCAAGAGTAAGCTAATGATAATAATTTTATAATAATTGAATTAATATTAACTAAACAATTCAATTTTAAAGACCAGATCAGCATTTTTATGTAAAATTTATGTAATATTAAATATTTTAACTGTATTTTAATTATTATAGGTTCTAGTAATCAGATTTTAATAGTATCAGACTCATTAGAATCGTCTCATTGAGAGGAAGTTAATGGTAATAATTTTATAATGATTGGACTAATATTGACTAAGCAATTCAATTTTAAAGATCAGATTGGCATTTTTTATATGTAAAATTCATATAACATTAAATATTTTGACTGTATTTTAATTATTATGTATTCTAGTAATCAGATTTTAATGATCTTAGACTCATTAGAATCATTTCATTAAGAGGAAGCTAATGATAATAATTTTATAATAACTGGATTAATATTGACTAAGTAATTTAATTTTAAAAATCAAATCAGCATTTTTTATATGTAAAATTTATGTAATATTAAATATTTTAATTGTATTTTAATTATTATAGGTTTTAGTAATTAGATTTTAGTGATCTTAGACTTGTTAAAATTATCTCATCAAGAGGAATCTAATGATTATAAATTTGTAATAATTGGAATAATATTGATAAAATTATTATAATGTAAATATTTAATCAAAATTATTACAATTTTAATTTTGGCCAAAATTAGGCCAGGCAAATTAAATTTTATGTTTCTTATTTTTAAATTCACATGATTTAACACAGGAGGCCAGATTTTTTTTATATATATATAAAGCAATTTTATTGGTCCAAATTATTTCTTTTGTGCAATAATATGGGATGTACAATATACCTATTAAGTTATTGGATGTTCTGTAATCTTTTCATTTAATTAGTAATAAAAATGTGCAAATAACGTGCAAAAAAATATAATAAAACTACATTCCGCAGATTTCGCAGTTTTTTAGAAAATGGGTGTAATCAACTTATCTATAAAAAGAGGACTAAAACAAATATATGGGTGGATGATCTATTCATTTAATTCCATGGATAATGAACGTACAATTGAACAATTTTATAATGATTTACCATTAAATGTTTTATCTGAAGAAAATTGGGAGTTAGAAGTTAAAGCTTTTTTAGGAAAACATGTTAATAATGTTTCTAATGGGGTGGTTTTAAATTGTCCAATTGCTAATGCTACAAAGAATTTTGGTCAATGTATTGAATTTTGATTGCAAGATATACCAAGATAATCATCAGTTAAAAAAAATGCTTTTGATATTTTATTACAAGAATCAAACTAGCGTTATTTACCAAAAATGAAGGAAAATGGTAATGAAAAAGAACATATGATTTTTGATTTTGTTAATTATCTTCAAGAAAATAATGCAAGATGGGTTAGAAAAGATGTAGCCGAAAGTTTTGGGTGAGAATTTGTTAAACGTATAATAGAAGCAACTTGGTATATTGATATGTGTGGTGTTAAAAAATTTAAAGATCAAGGATATAGTATTTCCAAACAATTGGATAGTTTTTATGAACATGCTAATCCAGCAAAATACAAAAAAAAAGATCCAATTTTGATAAGGATGCATTAAGTGAGCATATCAGCAATTTGATACCCTATAAAGAAGCGAAATGGTTTAACAAACATTCATTTAATTGGTTTAAAGAAATATTTATTGAATTTTTAGATTCTTTAGTATCATATGTATTATATTTAGATAATCAAACAAGGATTATGAATGAAAATCACACTTTAGATAAATCTGTTCGTTCTATTGCAGATTCTGGAATTACTATAATGTATGATGCTAATAAGTTTCGTTCAAGTGATGTTATAAATAAATATGAAACATTAATCAATGTTTTACAAGAATTAAAATATTGGATTCCATTAGATATATCACCGTATTGTTCAAACAATTCTACATAAGTATTTAATTTACTAAAATTGATTATAATTTTTAATAAAAAATTAATATACAATTAATTTGTAGAAAATGATATGTTTATCTTAATGGTTTTGAAAAAGCATTTCCTTTTAAAGTTGGTCGTTATTCTTTTAATTCTGGCAATAATGCATTTAATATTACTTGGATATAAAAGATCGATATACATGCATGATGCATCAGAATCAGAAATAATAAATGAATCACGAAAGGTTATTTCTAGTCTTGAAGAATTTGTACCATAATATCTTTCCAGAAAACAAAAATATGCATTTATTAACTCTGCTGAAACTCTTTTTGGTACAAATACAGTAAAAAAATCAATTCTTCAAAATATTTATAAGACACTTACACAAGATAGCACTGCAGCAAATTGTGAAAATGAAGCAGAAGTTGATGCTCATGTAATAAGAGCATTACAATTTGGTGATCCAAAAATTGTAATTGATTTGCGTGAATTAAATCTTTGTCGACCAGAAAAATATAATGTTTTCTGGGAATATTGTCAAAAATTTCTGGATGGTGCTGTAAAAAACTCAGTGGATTCTTTATTAGCTGTTGATGAAAGACGCTATGACACAATTGTTCATTTAGCGAAAGCAATATCAGTAAAAGATTTACGCAATCAAGTTGCCACAATTTGTCCAGAAAATACATCAATACCTCATGAACAATGGATCCATCTTCAATTCTGGCCAAAGAATCCCAGAAATAACACAAGTCTTCAATATACGGGTCATTTGCAAGTAAAATTTATGATACAAATTCGCCAGTTACAAATTAAACATGAAGATGTTCATTATGCATCTGCATTATTTAGGTATCTTAAAGAACTAGCTGTTATACTTTCAGGTTTTTATTGGTTAGTATTCCTTGACGATAAACACTGTTGTAAAGTTGGAAAGCCAGGATTTTCAGTGGCTGCAATAGATAGAGGGAAATCTGTTTTAGTTCTTAAGAGGAAAGTTTTGTAGTAGCCGATCATGACTTTACCAAAACTGGTTTTATTCCTAGTGTTACAATGTTGTGTGATATTCCATCTAATATGAAAGGTTCATTTTATCGTGAACAGGTTAACATTGGCTTAAAAGATCCAATATTTGAATCATGTACTCCTATGCGTCATACTACAGAATTATATGATATAATTATAAATTTACAACAATGGCATCCCTATTTGTTAGTTTATACAGATGGTGGTAGTGATCATCAGTTAAGATTTTCCTGAGTTTAACTTTTATGGATATGTTTATTCTTAGCGTTAGATTTAGATTACTTTGTAGCAGTTAGAATTCCTCCTGAACATTCTTGGAAAAATCCTGTGGAAAAGATTATGTCCATTTTAAATTTAGGTTTACAATCAGTAGGATTGATACGTCAAAAGATAGGGCAGGAATTTGAAGATTTAATTGAAGGATGTAATACTATGAAGGTTATACGTGAAGCTGCAATAAAAGAACCAAGATTAAAAAAAGAATTAAAATGAAGCTTGCAACCCACCATTGATTTAGTTAATTCAATTTTTCAATGTCAATCACTAAAAGATAAGCCATTTAAAATATTCGAAGCTGTAACAGAATAGGAGATTGACAATTTGTGGGAATCAATTTTAAAATTGGATCCTGATTTAAATAAAGATACTACTAGACAATTTAAACATGTAAAAAATATGGTAAAATATTTAGTTTTTTGACATATTGAAATAAATTGAGAATTTTACGGAGTATGAATATTAATTTATTACCATTTCATTTTATACAGATGAAATTTAATGAATTTTATGATTACTATTGTAAAAAACGTCACTACTTTTTCAAAATTAAAAAGTGTGGCAATGAGCTATGCACACTAGTCAAAATCAATTCTATCGGGTACATATTGGGGACTTATATATCGGCGGCTAATCAGATAAATATTGGGTATTTTTACATATCAGGTACCCGATTTATTATACTTCAAAATATGCCTAATTACCAAGACCCCGATATCTAAACTATTGGTCACCGATATGTTATTTAATATATATCGGGTATAGTTCTATCTTACACATATCGGATACCCGATATGTAATACAAATTTTAATACGTTAGATTTCATATTATATAACGTATTAAGAAATTTTTTAGAGTTTACTTTCTTTATAGATTTTTCTTTTTAGAAATTTTTAATTCGTTTAATGTAGTTAAAAAATTTTTATTGTCTTATTTGTTGAATGCATTATCAAGTTTATAAATTTTTTGTAAAGTGTTTAAAAGTATAATTATTATTGTTAATATTTTTATTTTATTATGTATTTTATTACAATAAATTAATAAAAAAGTTACAGTCATTTATAATACAATTTTAAGAAAAGTTTGCTCAAACTTTTCTTAATCGTGATCACGTTAGGATCAAGAGGAACAAAGGAAACTGCAACCTAAAATAAATAAAAGAAACGTTAAAACTGTTTCTTTAATATTCAAAAAATATCCCTTCTTCCCTCCTTACATTTCAAGTCTGAAGTCCAGCAATCTGAAAAAAATAAAGAAAGAAATGTTAGTAACGTTTCTTTAACATTAAAAAAAAATCACCACCCTTTCCAACTTACATTCCTAAGTCCAGTTTGTCCAAGAAGGCCGGCAACCTAAAAAAAATAAAGAAAGAAACATTAGTAACATTTCTTTAATATTAAAAAAAAATCCTCCGCCCTTTCTAACTTACATTCCCAAGTTTGGTTCATCCAAGAAGGCCGGCAACCTAAAAAAAATAAAGAAAAAAATGTTAGTAACGTTTCTTTAATATTAAAAAAAAATCACCACCCTTTCCAACTTACATTTCCTAAGTCTGGTTCGTCTAAGAAGCCTGGCAACCTAAAAAAAATAAAGAAACGTTAGTAACATTTCTTTAATATTAAAAAAAAATTCCCCCACCCCTTCCAATTTACATTCCAAGTCCAGGAGTTCAGCAACCTAAAAAAAAATAAAAAAAAAATCATGGTTTAGCAAACCGTAAAAATAGATTGATCATGATAATCAATGATCGTCAAATTAAATTAAAATGCTGAAACTATTGCATGTAAATGCCAAAAGGTTTCGGCAGTTTAGCAAAAATGAGTTTGATCATGTATTTTGAAAATGTGAAAGATTATTTCAAGATTTTATATTGTAAATTGATAGATTAGTTCTCTCAATTTGATCTATGGAAAGATTTTAGTAACATTTTGGAAGAATCAGCGGTATTAGATCTGTTACGCCTAAATTTACCTTTTTTAAAAATTTATTGGAGACATTTTATCATTACAATATATTATATAATATATGACGACAGATTGTTTATTTAATTAATACTTTAATAAAAAAAAAATGAATGTTTAAATAAAAGCAATTTATTATAATAAGCTTTAATTACTTATAATTGAGGTCGAATTTTTTAATTTCAAATTATAAAATAGTAAAAATATTAAAATAATAATTAGATGACTATATAAAATATATATATATTTAATAAAAAATAATAATAATAAAAGATAATAAAAAATAAAAATAATAATAATAAAAATAATAAAAATATAAAAATATAAATAAAAAATAAAAATAAAAATAAAATATAAAAAATACAAAATAAAAAAAAAATAAAAATAAAAAAATATAATTTACGGATTCTGAGGCTGCCGATGCGCAGTGTTTCTACGCCGTCTACGACTGTGGTGGTTCCCTAAGAAATATATATAAATTTAGAACTTAAATAACTTAAATATAAATTAAAAAAATTCTTAATAATTACCAGGTCTGTCACAAAACCTTTATGCGGAACTGCCTATAATATCTTTCTCCTTCCCAGGATCACCTTCCATTTCGCGCACTATTCCTCCATTCACAGAAATTCTAAAAATGTTAATACTATTAATTTTTTATTTTTTTTAATTTTTTTTTTTATGATTTATTATTATTTTACTAACATTAAAATTTCTGACCAAGTTTCTTCACTTTCTTTCTACCTGTTGGCTAGTGAACCTCACGTGGAACCATCTCTGAATTTTTTGAGCTAGGCTCTCCCAGAATTCAGAGCGGTCCCTCCCAAGTATGTTATGGTAGTAGTTGTTCCTTCTCCTTTATATTATTTATTTAATTTTTAGATCAGGAAATGTAAGAGAAAAAAAAACTAGAATATGATCAAAGTTATTTATTAGTTTTCATTTAATTTTTTACCTCCTATATCTTATTAAATATTCAGTTATTGCATCAGTCCAATTTGCGGGCATTTTAAGTAAAAGAATATATAATAATAAAAAATAATGGCAACAAATTTTAAGAAAAAGAATATATAATAGAAATAATGACAACAAATTTTAAGAAAAAGAATATATAATAGAAATAACGACAACAAATTTTAAGAAAAAGAATATATAATAGAAATAACGACAACAAATTTATTGTAAGAAAAAAAAAAGATGAAACCTCTTTTTAAAAACAATTTTTTATCACTTTGTATTATTATATTAATTACCCTTCAAGAACATTTACGTAAATTGTTCTAATTTCTCAAATATGTCATGATTGTTATGATCTGTCTTCTTTATATTAATTATAATACAGATACGGATCTACAATACAATCAATCACAATGAACAAGTTAAACTCGACCTAAACTCAATTGTTATGATCGTGATTTCAAAATATCAAGATAAAGGTCTTCTTTTTAATTATATATCAAATCTAAAAAAGGTAAAATCTAATAATACAGATACGTAAATAAATAGTGTTTTTTATTTTGGTTTATAATAAGCTTTTGCCAATTATAGACTACAAATAAAACAATTACAGATCTACAATACATTACACAAAGATCTTGAGCGAACAATTTAAATTCAAAATAAAATATCCAAGATTAACAAAAAAGTTGGTAACGTTATAATGAAATCGGTAGTAAAACTTAATTTAATCATTTTTAATTAGGTATAAAAATTCTGATAAATTTAATAAAATCAGTGATTTTTTAATAATTTTATCAACTCAAGTTGAGCACGAATAGTGAATAATCAAGTTTGTGCTTCTTCGCTAATATTGACTTGTGCATTTGATAAGTGACCGATTTTGTGGCTGATGTGGCTGAATATAATATTACCCAAATAACCAATAAAAATTGATAATTTTGTTGATCATGTGATTGCATGATCATGATTTAATTATTTATTTATCGTATTTTTTTTTTTTTTTTTCAAAAACTTTTTCTCTCTCTCTCTCAAATTTTTACTTTATTGTTTTGTCTAAAAAATAAAGATAAAGGTATATTTTTTGTTGAAATTTCTTTTCCCATTATTATGTTATTTATAATATTACCCAAATAACCAATAAAAATTGATAATTTTGTTGATCATGTGATTGCACGATCACGATTTAATTATTTATTTATCGTTTTTTTTTTCAAAACTTTTCTCTCTCTCTCTCAAATTTTTACTTTATTGTTTTTGTCTAAAAAATAAAGATAAAGGTATATTTTTTGTTGAAATTTCTTTTTCCATTATTATGTTATTTTTAACACTCTTATTAATATATTTTTTCAATGTATTTCTTCTCACTAACGTCCTAAACAATGTTCTACTATCGAGTTTTTTACTTTATTGGTTTTTCTAAAAAATAAATACAAAGGTACATTTTTTGTTGAAATTTCTTTTTCCATCCTGTTAACACTCTTACTAATATTTTTTTCTAATGTGTTTCCTCCTACTAACGTTCCTACTAACAATGTTCTACTGTTAAACATTTTTTATTCCTTATTTTTACTAACACTTCTACTAACATTAACACTAACATTAATACTTATACTTTATATTTTTTTTATTGACGTTCCTTTTCTACTTCTACTAACTTTCATACTAACATTAATACTAACACTTTCTAATGTAAAAATTTTTTTATTAACGTTCCTTTTCTTTTGCTAACACTTCTACTAATATTCATATTAACACTTTTATTACTAACATTTTACTTTCTTTCAAATTAAATAGATATAATGAAATGAAAACAAGCAAACAAGTGAACATTAATTGTAAATTTGTGTAAAGAGTAGTGAATTTTTTTTATAATATTTTTTGTATAATATTTTTTTTTATTATCGATTGAAAATATAAATAAACCTTTCAGTAATTACAATTAAATGAATTAAATTACTTTTAAATTACAATTGTATTTAAATTATAAATCTACTATTATTAATGTCCCATAAATGCTATACTTTTTGGCTATCTGATATGTGTGAAAATTATGAAATTATGCTTATATTTCAAATACAAATAGGATACATATCGGGTATATATAGGATACTTATTAGCACTATCCGATAAGTATATAATATCTGTCCGATATTTTTTTAAAATATATCGAGTACCCAATAAATCTATGATATGTAACCAATATTTAACTACCCAATATGTATGAGAAATGTACCCGATATGTATGTTATATGTCACCAATTTTCTGCATCCGACGGGTATATATCAGGTACCCGATATGTGTAGTATTATTAAATAGCATACACATATTTCACACATATCAGGTACATATCGGGTAGCCGATATGTACCCAATATGTACCTGATAGTATCGATTTTGACCAGTGTTTGTCATCTGGTAGTTCGTCTGAATCTAGTTTCTCATCTGAGACTAGCTCATCCGAATCTGGTTCACCTGATTCTGATATTAATGAAATAGTAAAGATGATTAAGCATCAAAGGATTCGGAAACAGATCAGGAAGCGCCAAAGGGGAGTTTTAGAAGAAGAATGCATATCATCCATTCAGAAAATTTTTTCTGATTGAAAGATATTTTAACCATATAAAATACATACAGTTAATTTACTAGAACAACTTTCGCCTGAACTATTACCATTCATTCTAAAATATCTTTCAGAATGTGACCTAGAAAATTCTCACAATATAAATGATGTATGGAAAAAAAAGGTGAATCTTGAATGGACCAAAAGAAAAGAATTTTTATTTGGGAGAATAGTTCAAGGTAATTATACAGTAAAGGAATTTTATTCAAAACTGAAAGAGTGTAATTTAAGCAATGACTATCCAGAATGGCTTCTTAAAAATCTATTCATCAGAGGATTATCACCTGAGAATAAGACAAAAGTTCTTATGAATGGTTTAGTAGAGCTTGGGTTAGATAAGATTGTGGAAGGGCTTAGTCTGGAGCAGGCCGAGAGGCACTTTGCATGATTTACCAGCTTGGCCAATTTATTTTTTCGATTAAAGATAAAGCATATATTAATTATGGCACAATCAACTATTTTTATTATACCAGAAGTACTAGAATATATTTTACATTTCTTATTGATAGATAAATTCCTCTATCCCTCTCTATATGTTTCCCGATTATGGTACAGATGTGGTGTCCCTATTCTATGGAGGCGCATTGAGCTAAAGGGTGAGGAAGCAGAGGATCGAACTCGATTAAAAAGATTTTTAAAAATAGTACCCAGAGGAGGAAGAAAGCCAGTTTATAGCTCAAAACTAACTCATCTTAAAATAACACGTTACCCTTCACTTTCAAATAAAAAAATCAAAGGTATTGTGCACATATTTCCAAATATAATTCATTTAAATTTCAAAGGGAGTACAGACGATCATTTTGGTAAAACTCTAAAGCTAATAGCAAAGTCGTACCCAAATTTGGAGTTCTTAATATATCTATTTTACACGGATTTAAATCAGAAAGCGATATAGGTTTATCTGCAATCGCAAATTCATGCCACAAACTAGAATATCTAAATATTTTGGGTCATACAAGGTTTTCTGAAATAATAATTTGTAATGTTATTTGCTCCTACCCAAGGCTCTAACAACTCGACCTTAGCTATTGTGAAATTACTGATATAACTATCAAAGAAATTGCTAGATCATGTCCCAATTTAAAATATCTTAATTTAAGGAGGTGTTATAAAATTAGCAAAAAAGCTGTAAATAAGCTAAATCCAAATATTCATATAGAGAATTTCGAGGAAACTTTATTACCTCCTGATCTCATTGGAGCAGTTAGAAATCATCTTATACAGAACAACGTTTTTAGTAGACAGATTTTAGCTCAGGGACTTCAGCGCCTCTTAGATTTAAGTATGCGAGATAATTTGCAGTTGTATTCTGATCCAGGATTGGCTAGATCAATAGTCCAGAGCAGTGATCTTCAGCTCGGATGAATTTGCTGGGCCACTCTTATGTGACAAAAAATAAGTAGATCATCAGTCAGGTCTTGTGTGATAGCCGTTAAGGCATTAAAGCATATTAATTTTCTTCATGCTAACTACTACCTCTATTTTTTTCCCAAACAATCATGAGAAAATGTGAAAGAATGTCTACAAGCAACACAAAAACAGCTCTAAAAGTAAATATTAATGTCAAAAGCATATGTTATGGAGGGCTGAGGGACTCACAATTTTGAGATCTACAAGAACTAACTACTTTTGCGTCTCTCTGGTAGATCTACATGTGAAAAGGTATGAGAATTCCATTTGCATGTGCTTTCATAAAACTCTTGGCATCAGATGACAATACTAATTACGCCTCATACCTCCTTAACATTTTCTCAGCAAGATATAAAGTATTAGGACTCTGATTAGTTTTGGTAATTACTGAACTGTACTGACCAGTTTCAGTATCAGAGTGGTTTCGGTTTTATGATTTATCGAACTGAAACTTTCAGTTTCGGTATCAGATTTGTGATTTACCGAACCGATTTACCAATAATAAAAACATTTTTTTTTATAAGAAAAACGTAAATAATGTAGTTAAAAAAAAATGTTGCGAAACATTTTTTACATAAACGTTTGATATAAAAAATAACATTTCGCAACGTTATTTTTGCAGAACTTGTAAAAAATGTTGCGAAACGTTTTTTACATAAACGATTTGATAAAAAATAACATTTTGCAACATTATTTTTGCGAAACTTGTAAAAAATGTTGTGAAACGTTTTTTACATAAACGATTTGATAAAAAAAATAATATTTTGCAATGTTATTTTTGCGGAACTTGTAAAAAATGTTGCAAAACGTTTTTTACATAAACAATTTAGAAAAATAACATTTCGCAACGTTATTTTTGCGAACATTGTAAAAAATGTTGCAAAACGTTTTTTACATAAACAATTTATTATGAAAAATAATGTTTCGCAACGTTATTTTTGCGAACATTGTAAAAAATGTTGCGAAATGTTTTTTACATCAGAAATTTAATATAGAAAATAACGTTTTGCAACGTTATTTTCCTTTTTATTTAAAAATGTTGCGAAACGTTTTTATAAAATGATTTAATATAAAAAAAACGTCTCGCAACATTTTTTTTTATCCCTTTAATAAAAAACGTTGCGAAACATTTTTTTTATAGATGATTTGATAAGAAAAAATCATTTTGCAACTTTTTTTTTGCTAAACGTTGTGAAACGTTTTTTTACTAAACTTGTTTAGTAAATCGGTTCAGTTTTCGGTAATTACTGATCAGTTTCAGTAATCATTAATACCGATACTGATTAATTCAGTTCAGTATCGGTTTTTGCAAAAACTAAACTGAACCGAACTGATCGGAGCCCTATAAAGCATGTACCGTATAGCGCTGCATATAGTACCCAGGGTACTATTCAAAAATGCAAGTCTAGATTAAATGTACTCAGGGGGGTATTATGTGAGGAGAAGGGTACTATAAAAAGGGGTACATTGTAAAGGGGGTACTAATCATGTGATAATATTATTAACAGTTAAGTAATCAAAAGAACTTTAACAGTTTTCAACCGCAAAATTTAAAATAAAATAAAAAACTTCAGATGTAAAATGTAAAAATTTTGTAAATTCAGAAATTATTGTAATGATGATCACAATTCAGATTAGTATAAATTATGAAATTCAATCGCATTTTTCGCGTTTTTATTCTGCAACTTTTATCATATAAAATGGGTTCTCACGTTTACAAATGTCCATCTGGCACGTGATGATGTGTGATGATAATTGTGCTTCAGACTTGTAACAATTTCCTTTTCCTAGTTAGTATGATGAATTTTTATTTAAGCTTTAATCACTAATTATATACCAGTATTTAATTAGTACTGGGTACTATTCAGAAATATCCAAATGTAAACTTGAATAATACACGGGTACTATTTAGGAGGGTACTATTTGAGGGGGTACTGTATGCTGCGTTATACGGTAAGGATATGTGGAAGTTCAGCCAACTTTCCCGTGAAAATTTTTGAGGTATGTATATGTCAGAAGTTATGTATATATGGGAACGAGCGTCAAACTGAAAGAAGTTCTCACTATAGCATTATTATTGATAGATAACAAGAAGCAAGATGTCTATTACCAATAATAGTGACATTATAAGCCTTAACCTCCGTTTCTGTAATAGTCAAAATAGAAATATAATTTTTGTGATCAAGATTTTCAAGAACGACCTTGTCTCTGTTATTGCGGATAGAGTTAGGGCTATATTAGCACCTCATCTTCCAGTCCGTCCTTATAACTTTTATCTTCAACAAATTTATCTAACCATATAGAAAGAAAACGTATGCAACCAGAAAATATGATTTTGGTTTATTTTCCTGAGAATCTGGATGAAAATATGATTCATATTTTTATCTACCCTCGCCTTTTTTCAGAATAATATTTCCTATATCATGTAATAGCGATAGGCCTTAGCCATGAAGTATATCGCAATTTTTATGTATTGTAGGCCAGGTTTTGGCAACGATTTATTTCATAAATAAAGTATTATTATTGTACTGTACATGAGAAATGGATTACGTGAAATGATGCAATGCCTGTACTACAAAAAAACCTATATTAATGGCCAGTATTCTCTTTCTCGAACAGAAATAAATTTTTATTTCACTCCGGAGAGTAATACTATTTTTTGTCTGAGCCTAATATCCCTATAAAAACTTAACGTTATGTCTTCTAAAACTAGTATACTTTATACTTCAGCTTCCACCTCCACTACTATTGCTGGAAATGAGACAGTCTCGCTGGCTAACAAAATCAAAAAATATGATACAGCCAAGCTTGCAAGGACGGAAGAACTTAGGACTTAACAAGCCAGCTATCAAAATCTTGGAAAATGAAGAGGTTAATGGCTTGGACTTCTTTGACTTGACCCAAGAAGAGCTTGAACATTATGGAATGAAATTAGGACCAGTTAAGAGACTCATAAAGTTTACTAAGGACTGGCTTTTTCAACATACCATAGCTTAAAGGAAGTATTAGAAAAATATAATCTTGCTTCTAAGGGCACAGAGATTATACCTCTTTTCACACCACGAATCCATGAAATCCTAAATGAAAATAAGCATCTCGAACTGTGTATGGCAGATATCAAGTTATGACTTAAAAGCTATGAGACATTGGTAATAACAAGTTTGGAGTCCATACGCAATGAGTACGTTTCAACTATACTATATACCACCTTTTATATCGCAGAAGATATCACGAAAAAGAAATTTAGTATGAGGCCTGAGTACGAAATAATTGGAAATGAAAGTAGCGGGTGGATTGATTATACAATCAAGATAAGCCTTTCTTGGATTCTTACCATTCCTCCTAAATCCTATGTGATCCTAGAGAGACCTATTAACTTATCGCAAAATATAAACTTATAGGAATCCGAAGAGCTTATTTGCATCACAGAGGATAAGGTCCAGCAAAAATTAACAGAAGGCTTCGCTCAGAATATCAAGCAACTTGAAAGTTCATTTCAAACGAATAAGAGAAAATGAAAGCATGATAAGGATTATTTTGACTATCTGTACAGGGTTGTTACGTCTGCTAGAGATTGGCATTTTCTCCTCTATTCTCCAGGTGAAATATTACAGGCGAGTAAAGCTCCTTTTAGTATTGAATTTGTCAAAGAGACTCTGGTTGAGAACTCTAAAGAATATAAAACATTGCGTAAGGGTGTTAAGAAGGTTTTGGGCATAATCATTGGCTTGTTGGATGATAGGGCATGTGTGGAAGATAAATCAGATAGAAAAAGAGCTAGGATAGAGGGGTATCGCTTGAAAAAATAATCATACATATTAGCCTAGATGTTATGTATCATGGGCACAGTCCCAAACATTTGTATTTATTTTTAGCATGTATTAATAAAAAAAATTGAATTTTGCAGGTATATATGATAAGCGAAAAATATATAGTTATAGAACCGCCATTCCAAGGCTATAAACAAATTCATCTGTATTTAATAACATTTTAATAAAACATTCGTGCTAGAGCTAGTATATGTCCTGGCCTTAAAACATTCGTCTTGGTGAATGCATCATATAATGCACCCGATCTATACTTTGAAGGAGCTAAATTTGAATGATGGAGGAATTTCATAAGCATGTCGTTCCTCCAAGTTTTCATCTCTTCTTGCTCCCAAGTTATTCCTATTAACGTAGTCAAGTTATCAATAGAATAGTTCATTTGGATTAGATTCTGGAGCGAGGATCGTTTATTTTTTTCTAAAGTAAATAGACTCACTCCTCCTATGATAGCAGACTTTACGCTAATAATAAATTTTTCATGAATATCTGCTCTACTCGCTAAGATTGATAAAGGCGGTATTAGAGCTGGGTGGTAGAAGTTGACTAAGGGATCCAGTTCAAAGTCACCTATATATATGATTCCAAGATTTTCTAAATAATCTGAGAGTTTATCAACAAATTTATAGCCTTCACAAATCAACTTCCAGAATAGCTTCCCTTTTGGTTCGATCCATCAGTCTGTTAAAATATTGAGTACTGTTTTTTGTGTGTCCATAGATGGCATGATTTATGCTGTGGTATATGATTAATCATTTACGATATACTTTTTCCACCACAGTTCAATTAGGATTTTCTCATTTTGAAATTCGAATTTTATATTGTGAAAGGTGCAAGAATATAATAAATGGATCGTCTTACCTGTTCCCATATTAAAAAAAATAGAAGTGTTTGTAATTGTGTCTGCACCCGCTTGACAGGATGTTCGCTCCACTGGAAATCAGGTGCAAATAATATGCTAAAATTTCCATGTAGAATATGCTTTAAATCTACTTTATCTTATACGGGCTATTGCTCCAAGCATGCCAAAAAATTTATCATCGCCTCGAAAGAGAGAGACAATGAATAAGTTCCTTGACTTAAGTCCAGTGCCTACTTGTATGATGGTCGTAAACCTCTATTAATAAAAAATTTCTTGGCATTTTCTGAGACGGCCTGTCCCAGAAATTTTTTGGTAATTTTCAGAACATTAAACAATTCCTTTTATATATAAAATTTATTATTGATCATGTCAGTTAATGAAGGTAACCCATCCAAGCTTGAATTATTGAAACAGCGCATCACTGAACTTAAGACTGAGAATATTAAGATTGCAAAGCTCAGGAAGGAGAATGCAGAGCTTAGAAAGAAGAATACTGATCTTAGAATGGAGTTTGCTAACTTTGAGGCTGAGAGAGCTGAACTTAAACGCAGGATTGCTGAAACTCTAAGAATGACTGAGAAAGAGAGAATGAGGCAGGACGCTGAAAATGTCAAACTCAGGGCCACAATCGAGGAGTTGAAAAAAAGTAATACTAAAGAGAATGCTGAGCTTAGGGATAGACTCACAAAAGTGAAACAGAACCAGATAATTCTTCTAACAACAGTGCATTTAACTTCAATTTGGTTGCGAATCAGGTGCCCATGGTAACACAACACAAAAAATCATTGGTGGATATTCATTACTAGGGTTGCAGACATATCTTTTCTTGAGGGTAACTACCTTACAGCATACGTCACGGCAATACGTCACATGTGCCGTTTGCCACAACCACTGACTTTTGGCATATTTCTTGACGTATGATATATATCTTGACGTATGACAAATATCTGATGTATGACATATCATATGATGTACTATACTTGTAGCATGTCACGAAATTAAATTAACACAAGTAAAATGTAATGGTTTCCCGACTTTTTTTTTTATTCTCTTTACTTCTGAATTATGAATTGTGGAGAAAGTAGTTCAGGAAAGGGTAAAAGACCAGTTATTAATAAAAATGAAGAACTTATAGTTTCTTCAGGCGAAGAAAATACAACACCAAACAATAACAAAAAAATAAAATTGTCAAGACTCCAAAAAATACAAAGCCCTTCTCAGAAATCTGAGAATATTATGAAAAAGGTGTACAAAAGAATAATGGACATTATGAAGCTATTTGTTTCTATTGTAAAACAAAATGGTCAAGGGGAAAGCCACAAAAAATGGAAGTGCACCTGGCAAATGAATGTATACAATGTCCTGAAGAGATATCAAGATATTGGCGTGAAAATATAGCTAACCGACAAACAATCTATTCTCGAAATAACCAAAAATTACTTTCTTCACAACCACCTTATTCAACTCAAACACAAATAACTGATCATTATAAGTCTGATCAGTCTTTACCCAAATTTGTTGTTGACCGACTTGATAAAAAGATTTTAAAGGCTTGGGTCATGGCTGGTATTCCATTTAATGTAATTGAAAACCCATTTGTTTTAGATCTCTTTAAAGATTTAAATCCTGGTTATTCCCCACCATCACGAACTACTCTTACTGACCGTCTTATTACAGAAGAATATACACAAGTGAGTTTGGCTATTGATCATGATTTGGAACAATCTGATAATCTTACTTTAGGTAAATATGAATTAATTAATTATTATATGTGCAACTTGTTGATTTTAAAAAATTTAAATGTTAATAATCTCTCCAGAAATTTGATACTGATATTTATTTTAAATTCTATTTCTGAATTCTGATAGCGTTAGATGGTTGGACTACTCCAAAAATAGAATCAATTTATAATTACATAGTCACGACCGATATTCGAATGGAATATTTGATTGGTTTATATGATTATTCGTCAAATTCACATACAAGTGAATTTTTAACGGAAGAAATTTCTAGTATTATTGAAAAACTTGGCAGTGAGAAGTTTGCCGCAATTGTTACTGATAATGCTTCTAATTGCCGAGTTGCAAGACAAAATATTCACCAAACATATCCACATATATGGAATATACGTTGTGCAGCTCATGCAATCAATTTGATTGCATTTGACTTGGTCAAACTTGAACCTATTAAAAAATTTATTAATGAATGTGGTAAAATTAATCGATATTTTAGTACATCACATGCTAGTAATGCTCTTTTAAAACAAGGTTTTACCAATATGAAAATCAAAGGAGGCGGATTACAAACTTGGGTGAAAACACGTTGGGGGTCTTTATTTATGATAACGGATGCTTTATTAAGAGTTCAACCAGTGTTTGATTGGGTAAGTAAAATGTTTATTAATAATAATGAAAATTAAAAATATTAAAAAATATTTTACTAAATTTTCAAATTTTCAGATTCTTAGAGAGCATGCTAATTCTATTACAAACAATGAGGTTGCTGTTTTAATGAAGGATGAATCTTTTTTTTCCATATGTCGATCAGTTCGTTCTATATGGAAGCCAATAAAAGAATGTATAAATCTTTTAGAGGCAAATGAAGCTACTTTATCTGATTGCTTCATCCATCTTATTAAATTGGCCAATGCAATACATCGATTACCAAGTACCAATGCCTTCAAATCTTTTTCTGTTAACATTTTTAATTATCGATTTGAAGAATTTTTACATCCCCTTTATATTTTGGCTTATTATCTTCATCCATATTATCGAGGTTATATAAATGTTATGATTTGTAAAGTCTCAAATAATATAATTAATAAAGTTTTTTGTTTAATCAACAGGCAAAGGTTTAAAAGATGAAGCTTTTCATAAAGCTGCCTTAGCTGCAATTGAAATGTGGCAAAGTCTTGGTCATACTCGCAAGGAAAGTGAAGAATTAATTGCTCAACTTCGTAGGTTTGAATTAAAGCTTGCTTCTTTTGATCTTCCTTATATTTCTGGACTTGAATCTCCAAACGTATGATGGAAATTAATTAAAATACAGCCACAACATTTGCCTGAACTTGCCTGTCGAATTTTTTCTATTAACCCAACTCAAGCAAATTGTGAAAGAAATTTCTCAACTCTTAATTGGATTTTGGGTGATAGACGAACTAACTTGACTTTAAAAAAACTTGAAGCTATAGCAAAAATTCGGTCTTACTATATGAATAATATCCAAAAGGAATTAAGTTATATGAGTAAGGATCTTACTGAAAGTGAGTTAAGAGAAAGTACTAATATTGCTTCAGTTAATAGCATTATTAGTTTAGAGGGGAACGATGATACTGTGAATTTTGATGGAGATAATAATTTAAATCAAATTTCACCATCGGAAAATTTTTCAAATACTGAATTGGCCATTAGTAATATTGTTGATTTGACAGCTGTTGATGATAGTCATGATACTAATGAAGAGATGGGTTCTGATATTACTCCAATACAAGAACAACCTTTAAATCCAGCTGATTTGGATTATGATCCTAATGATGTATTAAATGGATTTATAGAACGTGAAAGAGATACTGAAAGGAATCTGACAGATTCCAGAAAAACATAAATCTTAACTTTTTATATTTTTTTATCACTTTATTCACTTATAATAATTTTATAATATGAATAACATTTTGTAACGATTTTAATATTTTATAATATAATAACATTTTTATTAGTATAAATACTAAATAGTATATTGGATATTTGGATATAAATAAATAATTTTTTTTCGTTTTCAAAAAATTTTTAAAGATCTACATATTTTTGATATTTTGACTAGATTTATTTATATGATGTGATACAGCATACGGCACATAATACAGTATACAACATATAATACAGCATACGACATATGATACGTCACATGTAACTACTACCTTACTACCACATACATATATACGGCAAAAACATCTAAAAGGTAGCACACCCCTTACGACATGACATATTGACGTATTAGGTAGTTACCTAAAGATATGTCTGCAACCCTATTCATTACCAGAAGATAAGGAAATAGACGCTTTCTTAGATAAGGTGCATAAGAAAAAGGTTAGTAATAAGATTAGACAGAGAAATCGGGAAAAAAAACTTTGCTTTAGCGTCTCTGGCCAAACCCAAGAGTCTCTTTCAACACATCCTGAAGAGAAAATGCCTCAAGTGATCAAGTGTCCTACCTCTAATCCAGGTTTGCATAAGCAAACAAAGAGAGTTACCGGGAGTAGCAGGTCACATAAGAAAAAAGGAGTATATGAACTCAAGCATGAATTATTCAATTCCTTCTCAGAATCAGTTAGTCTATCCTATATAAACCATAATGAGACTGAAGTTTCTGAGATGACCCATCCTGAAAAAGTTACCTATGACAGCATCGATGAAGCCTCATAACATCTAGCTCAGTTATGCGACAAAGCTATCGATGCTGAAGATAGGGCAAATCGAGCTAATCAGGAAGAAATTTTATGTTGGTATCTCTACTGGAAGGATTTCAGAGATCAGCTTGATGGGATTATCAGAAGCAATGATGGTAAATTTGGTGAAAAGAAGGTGAGAGGTATGCTTTATGACACTATCACAGAATAGCTTTCTATCCTCTGCAAGAAAAGATTGTAAAAATTGGGGCTAAAACTTAGGGATGTATCACAGGATAGCTTGTATAAGAAAATCTAGAGAGCTGGAAAAAACTATAAATTATTTGAAAAAGTGGGTCTAGATAAGATCAAGTATATTAATTCATATAGCGCAAATTCCATTTCAGAGCTTACTGATGCGCAATTTCAAGAGATCATAGATTATGGTATGTCTTTGGAAAAGTTGTCTCTGGAAGCTAGTCATGTGTCCAAAATTTCTGAGATGGCCTATCCCAAAAAAATCTTGCCTGAAGTAAATGTACCATCTACACCTCAAATCACTCCAGCTAAAGCAGATGATAATGATCTCACAGATCTTAAGGAGGAAGATTTCTGTGGTGGTGAGGTAGTGATCACAAGTGTATCATCTGCATCCCAATCTAAGCCTGATCATTCCTATTTTCGCAACAAGATATTGGATCAATATTCTAATTTATATAGAGAATGTAGTATTGAAAATTTTGACTATTATGGGATTACTGATGAGACAACATGCGGGGACTATATCAGCATAGCGGTCATTCTTATATCACCTTGCCAATCATTGCTGATCATATAGTAAATTTAGTGATATCAGACTTTAAAGCTTCGGGCAAAGCCACAGAAATTTGGGTGAAGCTTGAAACTTTTATGAGCTATAATTTAACTTCCTTAAAGTTAATGGCCGAAGTAACCAAATGTAATTTTAGGTAACCAAGAAGTTATGGCTAAAATTGCATTTACAATTATATTATTATAAACTGTATAATAAATATAAACTTTCAAAACGTCATTTCTCAATCAATTTTTCACAAATATTTATAAAATTACTACCAAAACGTTTGTCTTGATAAGACGAATCCAACAAGCTATAAAACATCAAATTCTGATCACTAGTTGTCACAAAATTATCAAATTATTACTAATTATTAAAATTCAGCCAATTTTCAGGTTTTAGTCAATTT
Source organism: Rhizophagus clarus (assembly GCA_015698045.1). Lineage (NCBI taxonomy): Eukaryota > Fungi > Glomeromycota > Glomeromycetes > Glomerales > Glomeraceae > Rhizophagus > Rhizophagus clarus. The sequence continues at coordinate 94,228 of BLAL01000252.1, read as the reverse complement.
CTGGATTTGAAAACATTAATGTTTGGGCATTTGTATTAATTTAATAACAAATAAATTATATAACTAAATTTTTGCTAATTGCTTTCAATTTTTTTTTATAAATAGTCTAAAAATTATAAGAAAATTCTTTATTTTTGAAAAATAAATTATTTAACATACAATTCTAATAAAATTTAATATAATTGTGATAAATTTAAACTATTATTAAACTGCTTATAAGTTTTGAGTATATATTATTATGTAGAATTGTTCAATTAAAACTAATTAATTTAATTATAGTGACATGATAAAATTGAATAAATAATTAATAAATGATCGATAAATGATCGGTAAAATTGTGATAAAATAGGGATATCCGCTATGCTGACTATATCTGCCCATTATGTAAATTAGGCCATGATGATGAAGAAATAGAAGGTAGGTATAAAGCAGGATCTTACTTTATTAAATGTGAACAGCGTGAAATTGAAATAGTTGCATAGTTTCATTGCTTTACAATAGTCTGGGAATTCTAATCTTTTTTTTTCGAATGAATAAGTCTATATGAGAAAAGGGGATTTAAATTGTTTGCAGACATAGTGTTCCGCAAACGATTTGGTCAAATCAAATCAATTCGGATTTGATTTGAAGTTTGATTTGATTCGATTTGATAATTTTGATTTGCAAATCAAATCCAAACTTCAAAACAAGATTTGAGTTCAAATCCAAATTAAAAAAAAAAGATTTGATTCGATTTCAAATCAAATTCAAATTAGCTTAAACTAATTCAATCAAATCCGAATCAAATCTGACAAATCCAAATCAAATCCAAATCAAATCGAATTAAATATACATGACCTGGTTAAACGTAATTACAGGACCCCGAACAATACTAATGTATAAAGGCAGGGTCATGTGACTTGCCGATCTAATCAGATAATCCGAATATCCGATCATTTTTTTTAATCATTTATCAGTTTATTTTTGTAGTGTTGCCGGACGAAAGGCACGACCGGACTTTTGGAATTAAGGTAAGGGAGGGGTTGGGGAAGGTGTTTCGTTGTTTTTTTTTTAATTAATTAAGTATTAACTTTTTTTTTACTTTTTGTAGTGTTGCCGGACGAAAAGCACGACCGGACTTTTGGAATTAAGGTAAGGGAGGGTGAGAAATGTTTTTCGGTGTTTTTTTTAACTAATTAATTAATTATTTTTTATTTTTATTTTTTGTAGTGTTGCCGGACGAAAGGCACGACCGGACTTTTGGAATTAAGGTAAGGGAGGGGTTGGGGGAGGTGTTTCGTTGTTTTTTTTTTAATTAATTTAAGTATTAACTTTTTTTTTACTTTTTGTAGTGTTGCCGGACGAAAAGCACGACCGGACTTTTGGAATTAAGGTAAGGGAGGGTGGGGAAGTGTTTTTCGGTGTTTTTTTTAACTATTTAATTAATTATTTTTTTTTTATTTTTTTGTAGTGTTGCCGGACGAAAAGCACGACCGGACTTTTGGAATTAAGGTAAGGGAGGGGTTGGGGGAGGTGTTTCGTTGTTTTTTTCTTTAATTAATTAAGTATTAACTTTTTTTTTTACTTTTTGTAGTGTTGCCAGACGAAAAGCACGACCAGACTTTTGGAATTAAGGTAAGGGAGGGTTGGGGGAGGTGTTTCGTTGTTTTTTTTTAATTAATTAAGTATTAACCTTTTTTTTTATTTTTTTGTAGTGTTGCCGGACGAAAAGCATGACCGGACTTTTGGAATTAAGGTAAGGGAGGGTGGGGGAAGTGTTTTTCGGTATTTTTTTTAACTAATTAATTGTTTTTTTTTTTATTTTTTTGTAGTGTTGCCGGACGAAAAGCACGACCGGACTTTTGGAATTAAGGTAAGGGAGGGTGGGGGAAGTGTTTTTCGGTATTTTTTTTAACTAATTAATTGTTTTTTTTTTATTTTTTTGTAGTGTTGCCGGACGAAAAGCACGACCGGACTTTTGGAATTAAGGTAAGGGAGGGTGGGGAAGTGTTTTTCGGTGTTTTTTTTAACTATTTAATTAATTATTTTTTTTTATTTTTTTGTAGTGTTGCCGGACGAAAAGCACGACCGGACTTTTGGAATTAAGGTAAGGGAGGGGTTGGGGGAGGTGTTTCGTTGTTTTTTTCTTTAATTAATTAAGTATTAACTTTTTTTTTTACTTTTTGTAGTGTTGCCAGACGAAAAGCACGACTGGTCTTTTGGAATTAAGGTAAGGGAGGGTTGGGGGAGGTGTTTCGTTGTTTTTCTTAATTAATTAAGTATTAACCTTTTTTTTTATTTTTTTGTAGTGTTTCCGGACGAAAAGCATGACCGGACTTTTGGAATTAAGGTAAGGGAGGGTGGGGGAAGTGTTTTTCGGTATTTTTTTTAACTAATTGTTTTTTTTTTTATTTTTTTGTAGTGTTGCCGGACGAAAAGCACGACCGGACTTTTGGAATTAAGGTAAGGGAGGGTGGGGAAGTGTTTTTCGGTGTTTTTTTTAACTATTTAATTAATTATTTTTTTTTATTTTTTTGTAGTGTTGCCGGACGAAATGCACGACCGGACTTTTGTAATTAAGGTAAGGGAGGGGTTGGGGGAGGTGTTTCGTTGTTTTTTTTTTTTTAATTAATTAAGTATTAACTTTTTTTTTTACTTTTTGTAGTGTTGCCAGACGAAAAGCACGACCAGACTTTTGGAATTAAGGTAAGGGAGGGTTGGGGGAGGTGTTTCGTTGTTTTTTTTTAATTAATTAAGTATTAACCTTTTTTTTTATTTTTTTGTAGTGTTGCCGGACGAAAAGCATGACCGGACTTTTGGAATTAAGGTAAGGGAGGGTGGGGGAAGTGTTTTTCGGTATTTTTTTTAACTAATTAATTGTTTTTTTTTTTATTTTTTTGTAGTGTTGCCAGACGAAAAGCACGACCGGACTTTTGGAATTAAGGTAAGGGAGGGTTGGGGGAGGTGTTTCGTTGTTTTTTTTTAATTAATTAAGTATTGATTTTTTTTTTATTTTTTGTAGTGTTGCCGGACGAAAAGCACGACCGGACTTTTGGAATTAAGGTAAGGGAGGGTGGGTGAAGTGTTTTTCGGTATTTTTTTTAACAAATTAATTATTTTTTTTTTTATTTTTTGTAGTGTTGCCGGGCGAAAAACACGACCGGACTTTTGGAATTAGGGTATTAAAACCCGAAAAAGAATAATAAAAATAAATAAATTTGGTATAAAATACCGAAAAAAAGTGAAAAAATAAATAAAATAAAATAAATTTTGGTAAATACCGAGTAATTTAATTTACCGAAATTAGTATTTTTTAAAAATAAATCCACGTATATCTATTATAAACTCTACACAAACATAATATCCCAAATTGACCGATCTACGCAAACTCAATTTGTAGGTTTAAAAAGTAATTTCATATAAACTCTACGCAAACCCGTATGTGAGTTATATTGGTATTATTCGGGGTCCTGTAATTACCGTAAATATTATTGGTAGTTACTGCAACCACATGATGTCCAACCCTCCTTAAACACACTAAAGAAATACGTTTCGCAACATTTTTTTATTAATATTGCGTTGCAAAACGCATTTTTTTATTTAAAATTCAACAAATCAAACCAAATCACAAATCTATTTGAATGAATTTGATTTGATTTGAATTTGAATTTGATTTGAATCGAATCAAATTTAAATCAAATCAAATCAAATTCAAATCAAATTTCAAATCAGATTTGAATGGTTTGATTCAAATCCAAATTCAAACTTTTCAGATTTGATTTGATCAAATCAAATTTCAAATCTAACCTGATTTGGTCTAATTTGATTTGTGCGGAACACTATGCAGACATATAAAAAGGAAAATGACTGTCTGATAAAATACTAACCCCCGAATATCTAGATTGGCATGCCAAATTAAGTGGATTACCAAGCGTTTTGACAGATAAGATTTATTTCAAATTATACAAAAGATATAAAAAACAAACTGGAAATGAGCCATGGTAATTATCGGAAGCTGTGATAGATATGTCAGCAGAACTGGTCCCTTGCCTTAAGCGCCTTTGGCTGGGACTACCTCAAGCCTCTGATTTCAAGCCTATCACCTTCGAAGTCAGACCTGATCCAAAATCAATTATCCAGTCAGTCTTAGAGCAATTCCCATATTTGAAATTTCGAAATAGTTTTAGAGGGATCGATAATTATAATTTTGCTTCACTTCAGCCGTGGAGCTCACCATGCCCTATTTGTGATGGAAAACATGGGAATTATGGATTACATGGCAAATAGTATGGAATAAAATATTGTCTTACTTGCTTCACTTCAAGCAATAAATTTAAATTCGCGATCGTAGCATAGAAACTCCGTTATGTTACCAGGGATGGAAAATTAAAGTTAATTATAATTTGGTTATTTAACTGGGTTAATTAACTGTTATTTAACAGTTAATTAACAGTTAATTAAACTTTTATAATTTTGCCCAAAAACTACTGAATTATGTTAATTCAGGCTAAATTAATATTTTATTATTTATAAGATTTTTATTTATAATGTATGTAACGTTTAAAAATTTAAAATTTTATTATCAAAAAATCAAAACATTTTATTCATCAGCTACTATATCTGTAATATTTAATTCCAACCCAATAAATCTATCATCATCTGAATCATTATCATTATCAACATGATCATTACTATTATTACCAATATCATTACCATTATCGTTATTATCAATTTTCGCTGATCATGTATAAATTTATTTTTTTTAAGTTTCAAACCCCTTTTGTGCATCCAAAGATTTCCATAAATAAAAACCAATTTTTTTACACGATCATTTTGTAATCGATTACGGATTTTATTATGAATAAATCTGAAGGTTGAAAAATTTCTTTCAGCAGCTGCAGATAATGTCAGAATTGAAAGAATTTTGATAGCTAATTGCTGAAGCTCACTTTTTGGCTAAAATTGCCACCATATGGATGGACTAAGAACGGATAATGATAATCAAATTGTTTCGTTATCATATGGTGAATTTTTTTGACGAAACACTACTAATTCTGCAAATAATTTTATGGATTCCTCCTGACCAAATCTTCTATTTGTGAATTCTGTAAACTTAACATATCCAATTGCCTCTATATCCGCATCTTCACTTTCTTCTAAAAAACGTGGATCTAACATATAAGCAGCCATCATAACAGGATGGTATGAATACTCCCATCGTTTATGAATAAGCTGTTGAATATATTCAGAAAATTCACAAGAAAGTTCGCTAATTTTGTTTATTAATTTATTAAAATGAGAATAAACAGTTGAAAGGGTAGATGTGTCAGACTCAAACAATTTTAAAATTACAACCATTGGCTCTAAAATTTTTGTTATTAAATCTGCCATTTCCCAAAATTCTTCTGATAATACATTATTTCTCACTTCTCTATTTATTTTTTGGCGAATTTCGGGATCCATTAGCACTTGTTCAAGAGCAATTTTTGATTTTAGAAGTGACTGAAAACAGCTAAGATGCGTACCCTATCGTGTGAGTGTTGGTAAAACTAATGCAATCTCCTTATTATAATTTCAATCTGAATACGTTTTAGTTTTACCGCTGCTTGTATATGAGATTTAAAATAATTTACTATCATCTTGCCATTATTGACTATATCTTTAATTTCATCAATTTTCAAAATATCCCCAATTAATAGATTAATAATATGAGAGTTACATCCAAGACAAACAATATAAGAATATTTTTCTTCAATCCGTTTTCATGCTGCTTTCATTACACTAGCTGTATCTGTAATGACAGAGGAAAATTTATGAGTACCAATAATTTCCATTTGTTGAATTATTTGGTTTGCAATCCACTCTCCTGTGTGAGATTCTTCGCCTGAAAATGTGGTATCAAAAAAAATTGGCTTAGGAGTACAAACTATAAAATTTTGTACCAAATTTTGATTAATATTAGACCAACTGTCAGAAACCATGCAAAGTGATTTTGCTTTAGAAATTTGTTCATCTGCTTGTGCTTTTACTTCATCATAAACATCATCTAACAAGTCATCAGCTAGTTTCTTTCTATTTGGCAACTTGAAAACTGGTCGAAGGTATTGAAAAAATTGAATAACAAGTGGATTATCAACAAAGGAGAATGAAACTCCAGCTGAATACAATGCTTGTGCTAATTGAAATTCAAGATCTTCTTGTTCTTCTTCGCTCATACGATCAACAAAACTTTCAATTTTTTGGGGTTTAATTCGTTTTACAGGTCTATTTGGTGTATCTGTAAGAATGGAATTTAATGCAATATTTGAGTGAAATTGTGTAGTTTCGGGTATAGAATTTTGTGAACCTACATTTTGTTTAGACTTTGCATTATCTGGTGCTCCAGGGCATTCTTTATCAAGGTGTATTTGCATTCGTGAAGGAACAGCCCGGTCAAAAATTTTGGTACAGTAATTACATTGTACAGGAGGATGTGAATTATTTCCACTTGGTTTTGTGTAATAACTGTCCAGTGTTTCCAGACAGGACCTCTTTTTTTGGTCATTGTTAAAATTAAAAAAAAAAATGATGAAAAAAAATTGATAATCAAAAAAAAAGAATTTGATCACGTGATGAAAATTTTGCTTCTCTGATTGGTCAATTTATAATTAACCAAATTAACCGTTAATTAACCAATCTTAGCTAACCAAATTAACCGTTAATTAACCATGGTTAATTAACCATGGTTAATTAACTTCCATCCCTACATGTTACTCATGTGTAATCGATCACCTGAAAAAATGCGCAGTATGATATCGGCTGTGCGACGTGCGAATCGCGTATATGTATTCATTTTTTTTCTTCCTAGCAAGTGATTCTCGATTTTTTTTTATTCTCGCTTCGTCGTCGCCGGTTCAGGTTAGGTGTAAATATTTATTAAATGTATACTGTGATATTATGAACTTCCAGCAATATCCTACGCACCGATTGTGCACCACCGTGAGTTCATGCTCGCGACCCCTTTCGGCCGATGTTTGGCAGCAATTGTTCAGGATACCTGCCTTGATGACGCGTATTTTTCCTGTGTCTACATTGTCACCTACTCCACGACGATTGTTGACCAGATATTGCGGTTTAGCAACCTACGCACCGATTGTGCACCACCGTGAGTTCATGCTCGCGACCCCTTTCGGCCGATGTTTGGCAGCAATTGTTCAGGATACCTGCCTTGTTGACACGTATTTGTTCCTGTGTCTACATTGTCACCTACTCCATGGCGTTTGCTGACCAGTTGCTATTGAAACAAAGTTCCTAGTTATATATTCTTGGACACGTTAAACGCAGGCTGGTTATTAAGCTAATTATCCTTCAATGTTATTTACTTATTTCTAGATCAACAAATGGATTTATACCGACAAATCAACAACTACTTTGACACTGTTAAATACTCCGAATGGAGTATCCTAGGTTGCTTGCATTCGATACAGAACCCTATGTTCACGTCTGACAGCGCGGACGAAGTCGCGACCATTATAAAAAATATAATTGTAACACGTCGTACATCAAATTCATTATTAGCGAGTGCAAGACGTAAACTAGAATATCTCGAGTCCAAATTTGAGTCCACTTGGAAGAATTCCGAAGTCCGACAGTACTTCAATAAATTGGATCTTTCTCATACAAATGTAAGTGTTAAAAGCATTCGTCACTCTGGGTTAATATCTGACTTATAGCCATACAAATTAGGAAATGTATGAAACACGGTCGATGACAAATATCGTCAAAGATAAAACTGTATTAAGTGATGCTCATACTCAAGGCTTAGCCAACGTAAGTTTATTTCGGTGCACATACTGTAACTGATTACCGAATACTTATTATTTTACTTACCAATTTTTGAAAGACATTACTATGAATCCAAACAAAGGAGAATTGCTGATAACGATACTGGTGACAAATCAGAGACAGATCCAAATGATGAGGTGGATTTTGATGACAACAAAGTATTCAGTATGGATTCAAACATCGTATTAACAGATAGCGATGCCGACGATCATAAGGTATTCCGGGATTATGAAGAGTACTGCGAAGAAGAAATCTCAATAGAAAAGGTTTGTATATTAATATCTATGTTATTATCTCTTTTTTTGTGTTTACCTAATATTCATCCTTTCTTTTAATTTAGACCTTGACTGATCCCATTACAAGTTGGATTTTGACGAGCGGGAGAGATGTTAGTGTAATATTATCTAAATACCGTGAAAAAATTCCTCGCACAAAGTCATACCTCTAGTAAGTTACACTTGATTTGTAAGCGTAAATATATTTTCCAGTGCCTGCTTCTCAACTTTTAACATTTTTATTTATAGTCCGGCTTATTTTGGAATATTAGATCTTTCTGGAGAAGATATCGAAGTAAAAAATTTGTTTACAGATGACGAATGGAATGAGATGATTAAAGATTTTAAAAGTAATGTAAATTTGAGTGATTTGGAATCTGAACAAGATGAACCGTTTTATAAATTAATGGACAAAATTACTGAGGTTAGTGAGTTTGTAGTATTATCTTTTATTTAGCATATCAACTCATTCCCTCTTCTAGGTATTGGCAAAGAATCCTCATGACCTAATTACCGGCATTGAAAGCTGTGCAATTGAAGTACGTATATCACTGTATTGGTTTCTTATGAAAGCGCAGGTCTAATGATTGTCATTTATAGGAGAATATAAAAGTAAACACCATTAGACGACTTATTCAGATTTAGTAAGTTTTTTGCCTATTCTATTATGGCTTTTTGATGGTTATAATATTTAACAATTTTAAAATTAAATAGTGCATACAATCTTCAACGTTTACGATTGCCAATGTCTGAAGTCGCATTTGGAAGCAATTTCACTAACATGGTCACAAAAGGGATATTGACCTTTGGCCAAACCTATCATTATGAAGAGTAAGTTTTTTATTGGATATTCGTTGTTTATACATTTGCTAATTTGAATTGATTTATTATGCACAGAGGTGAGATTCAAAGTCTTGCATCGTCTGTAATTTCCAACCTCAAAACAAAGCCCACAGAAAGAAGCTTAATCGGTCAAAAAGTTGATTTCAGGATTAGTAAAGACCAATTTGAGACGTTAATTGGTTTAAGATCTGGGGGTCTTCCTACAGCAACAAAAGGAAAAAAATGGATGGATAAGGTTGACTTAGCTGTTTCATTGCGGGATGTGTTGGTCAATGAAGGTATAGAAAACAATGGTGTAGAACCAAGCAGGTTCCAAAAACTTTTTGTTCTTGGAGTACACTCATACAGTAAGTTCAATCACTTTGATTTTTTTTTTCCGCTACATTCTTGATATATGACTGATCTATTCAATTTAGATTATAATTATAATATATATGGACTGGACTGGAGGTGTAAAGGTGTTTGGCGTTTAGGTTTATTACAAAAGGTTAAACTACCTACATCAATTGATTATTTGCCAGCTATAGAGAAATTTATAATATCTTTGCTACGTGTGGAGGTAGAGTATCTCATTCACTTTAATTATATCTATATGGTTTGTTAATCTTTGATTATTTTTTTTTGATAGGAAACTTTACATCGTATTCGAAAAATCCGTTATGAAATATTTATCGAAAAGTCAAGATTATATCGAAACCGACGAACATCATTACGTGCCATGGACTATTCTATTTGCGAACAAGGTCGCATAACTCGTATAAGAAAAGCAAAGGAATAATTTATAAAAAATATGATGATATTATCATGTGAGGAAAAGTAAAACCACGTGATAAAATTTCATCTCCAAAATAAATGCCAAGAAAATTTTCGATCATATGAAACATCAATATCAATACAATGAAATAAATTCCAGAAATAAATATACATGCAGAAATAAACATAACTATATAAGCGAAATCAAGCCAATCTGATTAAATATCTAAGAATTTGTTTCTGCAACTGATCATAAATAACATTAAACGAAATTTTCATACTTCACCACATTACTGCGCAATTAGTGGACACGCGTGTCCAGATTTTTCATTTTTGAGTATTAAAGTATAAATAATAAAAAAAGGGTTGACCATATCGGGCTTTACTTTTTAACCACAATGATAAACATTTTTTTAAGTTATAAATGCTGTGTGACCCGCTTCATCGAATAATTAAAACCACTCAGCGCCATGAAAGTGCCAGGGGAGTGTCGTGGAACTGGCAGGGAACTAGGGAGATCACATGTGATACAAATTTTAGTTTAGCCGTCTATGGTGATCGGATCTAATTTAGCCAATATGAATGTGTTTTTCATCCTGAACAAGGACATAATCGAATAAAAAATGAATTTGGATTTACTAGCATATAGTCTCTCAAATCGGCTACAAATCAACTAATCGCTAATCAGTAAATCTGTATAAATTTGAATGGTGATATTATCTAGTATAAATTGCTAAAGAATTGCCAAAATTCGTTAAAAATACTATAAAACTCTGAAATTGCTATAAATCTCTAATTTACTAATAATTATGCCCGGTGATATGGTTAAAATCATTATAGATAGGGTTTATAATAAAATTGTACCTAAACCTATCAATCTCCGCCCTGGATATGATATGGAACATGTTTTTAACTATCGACCTCAAACTGATAACTATCGATATGAAAGAGTGGTTGAAATAGAAAAACAATATGATTATTTATCTATTATTAGACCTCATAAAACTCCCCAACAATGGGCTAATCGTGTAAGAGGTTCTCTGCAAGAACTACTTTCTAAGCAAGAATATAGTTTATATCATGTGTACTGTCTCTTCGCTTCCTTTGGGCAAGTAAAATCCACAACATATTATGTTAATAGTGATTTATATGGTACTCCCTTTGAATATCGTAGACCTAGTATCCATAAAAGTCAGATGGCTATCTGCTTTAAATGCTGGAAATTGGTAAAGATTACCAAAGTAGAGCCTAGTAAGGAATATTATAGTGGCTGGGAAAGATGGGTCTATGAAGTTGAGTCTGAAGATTTGATGAAAAATTATTGGAATTACTCTTGCTTCAAGGCCAAGACTACAACTATGGCAGAAAATACTATGCCAAGTACTATAAGCAAATTATTTATATCGTCTCTGTATGTAAAACAGCCAAAAGGCACTGTGTTGAGATTGGGGGATGGGATAGAAATCACAATAGTTTAACTAACTGATTCTGACTATTGCTTTTAGCTGAAAATTAATATCATATATTATACTTTATTTTTTTTTGCATAATGAATGCCTATATAATCTGCATGCATAATCGCCTAGTATAATTGGCCAAAGGCGCTATGCATGAAATGCTTCATATACATGAAGAAAAACCTGATTTGCCTATTCCAGGATTGATCCTCCAATATATCGTATAACTATTTTAGTGAACTATCTATGAAGCGATCTTGGGGATTCTTGATTGCGAGACAATATAACTATCAGTTTGAGAATTTCTATGCAACAGTTATCCAGCAAGCTTATAGGAATTATAAGAAGAGACCTGAATCTTTGGCAAAACGAATTTGGAAGATGGTGAGGAATGATGGTACTCCTAATAAGAAAAAGTTTTTAGGTATAAAAAATGAATCATCAGTACAACCAGGATATATTTGTTATGGGTATGAGGGACCTTGTTATCCAGTAAGAAATGAATGGATGTTTGAGAAGATAGCCCAATTATGGGGTACGATTAGATTCTGTGACATACATACTTGTTAAGAAATTATTATATCAGCAAAACTATATACTTGTTAGAGGTAAATATTGGCTTGACATGTTAAAATGGCCATGAGATCTCGAATATTATAGTATTGATAGAAAAAATAATATTGTATTCTTCATCAGAATTTCAGAATACAAGGCATATGAGAGTAAATCATCAGGATTACTAAAACCTATATGCGATTTACCGTTAAAATACATATATCGTAATAACAGGGAAGATATTACTGTAAATTTCTCAGATTTGGATGATAATTGTGAGTTTGTATGCTGAATTTTCCAGATCAGTCCTTAATCCAGATCCTGAATATTGTCTTAATAAAATAATATATTGTCCAGCTACAATGCATGTAGCCATGTATGACATAAATTAGCACATTTTGCAATCCTCGTTAAAGTGTATATGATGTAATGAGTGATACACCGCAAATCATCTATATGCCTGCCTGTGCAACATAAATTAATAGCAGTATATAAATAGACAAATAATATACTCGATCTGCATGAATGCCTGTATGATAAAAATAGCTATACATATTCCCGCTTATTTTGGATTAGCTTTCGAGCTGTTCACACTAAAATAGCATTATGCCAGTTTGCCCGCCTCTGCACTATTATATATACGCGTCTTTAGAGGGTCTCTTTAAAAATAACTTAACGCGTCTTTTCCAAATTATAAAAAACCGAAGAGGGTAAGTTCGTTATATATATCATATTACTTATTTGTTTGTTCTCTACATCTAACCATATTTTCTACAACTGTAAACCACTCCTTTTTGATCGAAAACTGGGATACCGAGACTCTTATTATTTTCTTACGCAATCTAGACATAAATCTTGATGAGGACGATTTTAAGATCCTTCGTAAGCAGAAAATAGATGGCCAAATCTTTCCAGACATAACCGAAAGAAAGTTCATGAAGGATGATATGAAGCGGAGACTTGCAATAAAGCTTGAAAAACAAGTTAAGATATTAAAAGAAGGAATGAGAGCTTTCGGAAAGGGTAAAATCAAATACTTTTGGCTCTTTCTATGCAGGATATGGTCTATTCAACATTTTATATCCTGGTCGACCAATATGTTTGGATCTACTGAAAGAAATAAGGTACATACGGTTTTTTATAATACGTTATATATTTTCTGTGATGATCCTATGACCTCGCAAGAGATCCTCGAAGTTATTAAAAATCTCTTACTTAATAAAAAGGTTTGCATTTTTTCATTTCACAGGCCCAAACACGCATTTTTTAGATATGGTATGTTAAACACAAGAAGCATTCGCTTGGAGATATATAAGCCCTCGGTTATTGCAGTGCTTTAGCATATTCATTCTATTAGATGTTATGAGATTATTTAGCGATACTTTTTGACAAAGGTCTACTGTTTCTGAAGGAGGATTCAGTTATGTACCTTCCTTTTGATAAAAGTATACTGAGTAATATTCCGTGTTTGGGCAGATAGGGGTTCATATAGGAGTATCCCATATGGTCGTTACTTCTAGTATCACCATTCTAAAAAATATTATTTTTTTTTATTTCATTATTCCCCAATGATGATACTTATTACTGAGGGGTTTACTTTTATATAGGTTAGTGGAAAAAAAGGTCGCAAACCTTTAGCCAATACTTCTAACCTACAAAAAAAGATAATAGAGAAGTCGGCCTCTCCAAAGTCAGATTCATTAGTTTCTTCTGCTCCTGTCGCTAAAAAATGAAGTATTAGCAAAGTTTTGGATGCTTCTGCAGATATCCCATTGCGAAGTGATAGAACTATAGACATTTTGGAAATTTTAAAGACCACCGTACATGATTTTGACCAAGGTATTATAGTACTAGGATCCTCCCACTCATATAAAAGTTCTAATCATTTGCATGTGAATTCTGAACATTATATTAAAGTTCCAAGAGAAAGTATATATGATGCAGAGATGTACCAGGTCCTAGTGAATTGGTTAAGAAAGATCCATGGATATGAGATCACTGGCCAGTGGCATCTCAAACAAGTTTGTGATAATGGGGACTATCATCATCTTTATTGCAACCTGATTATAAAGAAGCCTAATAGTCCTCACCTGGAAGCTTTCCTCTGACTGTTAGCGACGGCTTAAATTCCAAAATTAGAAGGTCATTTCAAACAAGTATTTATGTATGAAAAGCAACTTCATCCTCAAGAAATCTGGATTGTACACTTCGATCTCTCGTGAAGATTATGTTGTAACTAATCTGTATTGGCCATCTGAGAAGTTCCAAGAGAAGGGATTAAATGTCGTTCATTTTTGGCATGACAGGGACTTTAAAAATGTGAGAATGAGTGCCAGATTTTGGGATACCACTGACCAATATTGCGAAATTATAGATGAGATAATTCTTTAACTTTAGTGCCTTCGATTATAGATGTACTATTATTATTTTGTATTATAATAAAACTGGCCCTAGTGGTCAGTCTTATAGAGACCTATTCGTGTACCAGATAATAGATTTTTTCTTGCTGACCATTGGTCAGGATATCACGTGATTTTTTACTTTTGAATATTATCATACTAATATTACATTATGCTAACATGCAATCCAAAATAGATGAGACTGATTCATTGAAAATGTGCATTGCCAGGCTTGAGATCGAAAATTCTGAACTTAGAAAAAAGTTTGCTGAGATTGAAGCCAGGAATGCTGAGCTTAAAGCCAGAATTGCGAAATTGAAAGATAAGCAAACACAGAACGAATTGATAAAAAATTTACTATTTGTATCACATGATAAAAACCATCAACTAGTTAAAGATCAAATTCACATAATTTGATAGATTCCTTATTAGATGTGATGCAACCTGTGATATAGGCACGTAAAATAATACTACTATAGGTTAATTTTGCATACAAACTTTTTTTTGCACAAAACTATATCTATTATAATGTTCCATTCTGACTATAAGCATATTATTGATAGACTACCCAAAAGTTTTGTCAAGAGAGCGTATGAGAGACTCTTACACCATTCTAAAGACTCTGTTCCATTAGAATCTATTTCTAGAAAGTCTGAACGAATTGAATCTTATTTAAGGCACACATTAGAGGTTTATGAGAATTCGTTAAATAAGAAGAAATGTAAAACTATAGCTCAGGAAAAATTATTGCGTCCATGAAGCTGGCCAGAATGTAATGTATTCCCTACATCACTGGCTATATATGTTACTGACATTGGAGTCCAAACAAATGGCACCTGGCCAAAGGCACTAAAGCATGATTATGAAGAAGATAATAATCGCTAGGTCATAAACGAGCTTAAAGTACTATTCCAGTATCTGCTCGATTATAATAGACAAACTTTTAGGAAGTTCATGCAAAACATAAAAAAGGATTATAGAGAGCGGATTAGTATGAATAAGAAATTGCAATGTGAAAATGAGGATCTGAAGATGCAGTTGCTGGAGGCAGAAAAAGAGCTGGCATCTATGAAGTTGAATTCTTCTCATTAGTGAGAATTTGATCCCAGCCGAGGCGTATCCTATGTGGATGTTCGCAGGGTACAGTTAGATCAAAAACAATGAATTTATGTTCACATAAAGCCTTATCAATAATCTTAATCACACTACGCCAGTCATTAGCATATTGACGCACGATTCTGCTAAGCTCGTCTGCAGTACACGATCCATTGAATAGACAGACGTGTGTGAGATTTTTTCGTATTATCTTCAGACAGTCGAAGTAACTCTGGGATACATTGTATATTGAACTGACATTGTAATGGCGTCCTTCAATGAAATAAGGAATAATTTTCTTTTGCACTTCCTTTGGATCAGCACATACATCTTTGAATATAGCCACCGTACCAGTTTTTGGAGAAAATGAATCCACCTTAGAAATCTTATTAGGCTTCAAAGTCCAGAATGTGACATTTTCACGATATGGCCTCAGACTATTGGCAATTATCTGGAATGCTGATTCGAGGTACATATATTTTAGCTCCTCGAGTTGATGGCCTATGAGTAGTAACCCATCACATTTGATATAGCGTGTCCCTCCTTTCTTTCCATTAAATATTCGATAAAGCTTATTTCTGAGCATGAGATTGAGAACCTTATTAGTTTTCCCTGAATTGGTACAGCCACAAATTAGTAAAGTGAAAGGCCATTGGGAAACACTTGAATGCCCATTATATCTTTTGGCATCTGTAATTTCATTAATATGGTATACAAGCCTATCAACTGGCTCAAGTTTCTTTATTTTCATGTCAAAGTATTACTAATGATATTCTAAAATAATCTTACAAATTTGCAGGACCGGAAAAATGCCAAGAAAATAATACTCTCTGACCTAACTGGAAGAACTATTTAAGAACCCTTTCTCGATTAGAGTATGTCTAATATACGGATATAAATCTGCTGTATGAGGTACTTCAATAAGGCATATACCTTGATCCTGGCATATATCCCACTTCTTCTGATCACGCATATTTTGTGATTTTAGATTTTCATTATCCTGGTGGTAAAAACTATTGTAATGATAATGTTGAGGACCCTGGTATTCGATTATAAGACGCAATTTCTCATTATATCCATCCAAGTATAGTCCATCCAAAAAATTTGGCCTACGTGGTGGGAATTTTTTGCCTAGCAGATCCTCAAAAATGTATCAGCATCGGCACTCATCACTTTTATGGTGACATAGCGGACACCATTCGAATTTTTTTATGATATATTTTAGTGGATATTCCCACTGATGCACACCATTTTCACAAAACCAAAGATAAATATTATGACCATTTATTCGCCCAGTTTTTCCAAGGCATTAACCATCACGCTTCTTGGCATATTCTTCAGCCTAAGCTATCTTGTTATTGATAGGAGAAATATATGCAATATGTACAGACAATATACTTTGAGGTAAACGACCAACCCTTTCTGGATCAGCTATTAACATGAGCTCTTCTCGTACAAATCTACAAGATGGCGCAAATTCTCCATTAAGATAATATAAAACTGGTTCATTCTTTACAACAATCACTTTCAGATTTTATGAATAGAAGGCGAAAAAGTGGGATCTGTAACCCTCCTTTGATTCTCCATTCCACCCTCCCATTCTGCATTGGCAAGTAGATAGCGGATGGTATCTCCTTTCTTTAATTTCATTTCATCTTTTCCAACTGGGCGCTTATATTTCGTAGATAGACTAGATTTGACTCGCTCTAAAGCAATGACTTTCACTGGTTTGAGTCCTCACTTTTTTGACCCTGGCTCTCGAATAAGGTGTGTGGGATAGTTATTCAGATAATCAATAGCTTCCGGTAAATACCTAACCCATGCTCTCATTAATCCAGGATCGGATGATATAAACTCAACAGCATATTGTATCTTATATAGAATTTTTGAGAGTGTCTGGTTGAAACGCTTTACAATTGCAGTTCCACGATAGCTATATAGGCCAATCACCTGAATTGTAACATCATAATCTTGCATTAGACGGGAAGTCTCTCCCATCCATTCTCTCCCATTATCACATTGTAGGAGCTTCAGCCATGTCAATGGATTGTTTCGATCACCATATACTTTCCTAAATGCCTTAGCAACTTCTGAGCTATTCTTTGATGTGAGTGGAACAGAAGCTTTATATCGGGAAGCACAGTCTATAATGTTAAGTAGTGCTTTATATTTTTTACCTTTATAGTGATCATGAGTGAGAAAAAGTATATCGCACTGGTGTACACAATTTGAGCTTGTTATTTGCCTATAGCTGGCTCTAGGAATGTATTTTGGAGAAGTTTTATTGATTTGGTATGACTCTTGATTTTCTAAAAAATTTTTGCATTCATTTAGGCAGAATTGATGCCCTTCTTTTTTACATGCGTCTCTTAAGGATTTGGGATTAGAATAATATCCAGTCGGGCGATAATATATTCCACGCAATATGATATTTTTTTCAATTCTCTGAGTCTCATCAGGATTTATCAAAATTTGTGGTTGGCTTATTCTGATTCTCTTTTATAATCACAAAAAAGAATAGCATTTCGGAGGCCTCATCCAAGGCGGATAAGAACATGTGAAGAACATAAAGCTGAGCTGGAGGAAGAGAACTATCATCTTCGTAGTGAATTGCAGACAGAAGTTGATAATAATCACCAGAATGAGAGACGAATTAATAAACTGAAGCGGGATTATGTCTAATGTGAGCAAGAAATTCAAGATTTCAGTAGGGAAATAGAGTGCTTTGAAAATGCTTCAGAAGAAGAAATATCAGAACTGAAGTCCAAAATTTTCAGCCTAAAAAATCAGTTATATCAAGTTAAGAAGGATGTGCGAGATAAGGAAAAATATGTCTTTAGTTTAGAGAAGTGGTTAGTAGAATCTGAGAAACAAGTAGAAAAATTGCGATGCCAGATCAAGACCATCTTATCACGAAAAAATTCGCCAGAGCGAGGGAATTCTCCAGACTTGTATAATCCTAATATTAACTTAGAAATGGCTATCATTACAGAGGTAGCAAATGCTATAGATGGTTATATGGAAAATAGGACAACGGTCAGGGATATTCTAATAGATCAAATAAAAAGGACAACAAGACAGGTATGCCAAAAAGAGAATAATTTATATCAGGATTTAGTCTGTGAGCAAAGAAGGCGCTATGATGCAGAGGCTGAGCGAGATCTTGCTATTACACAAAGAGATCTTACTGAAAGAGCAATGGATAGGGTTGTTGGTGATCTTTAGCAGTTGCGGGTTAATGCCCAAAAT
The DNA here is from genome assembly GCA_015698045.1 of Rhizophagus clarus. Taxonomy (NCBI): domain Eukaryota; kingdom Fungi; phylum Glomeromycota; class Glomeromycetes; order Glomerales; family Glomeraceae; genus Rhizophagus; species Rhizophagus clarus. The sequence continues at coordinate 75,799 of BLAL01000252.1, read as the reverse complement.
CAAGTAAATAGGATGATAAATAATACGGCAAGAAAGCAGGCCCATATAGGTGCATTAATACAAGAAAACTTTGCCTTATGACTGCTGTATCAGCGAAATGCCCACCACCTACAACAAAGTAAAGGGAATATAGATTTATTAGAGTATAATCGGGACAGGCTCTATGAGCGATATGAGAAATGGAAAAATAAGACTCAAACAGAACAACAGAATATTTTAAATTTGCAAGGACAAATATTTGCATTATAGAATAATCTGCCAAATATACAACAAATAGGAATGGTAGGATACAGACCCCCAATATTTTATGGACGTCCTGGCAAAGATCCAGAAGATTGGCTTAGAGAAATGCAAAGATATATAATAGCTAGTCAAATAAATGTTGCACCTGGTGCGGGTCAGGCTCCCGGAAGAAAAGAGGCATTTGGATTAATAGTATCATGCCTTGCTGGTGATGCATTGAATTGGTATAATACTCGTGTTAAGGGTAAAAATTGGAGATGTAATAATCTTTCAGACAATCTAGGTGTGGCAGACTTAAATGCTGTTAGAGGCTTGGGCGCCAAAAATGGTGGTAATCAAATTGGTGGTTTGAATACTGCAGGAGAATTCCAAGGTAAGGTGGCCGCCAAAATTGGTAGAATTGGAGCAAGGATCGCAACTGGTGCTAATATTATTCTGAATAGGACATGGGATGAAGACTGGTCTATAGCTGGTGGTAAACCTGTAGATAATGCACCAGTAGCACCTAACGCTGGTGGTGGTTTACCTGCTATTACAATTGCTCCTGGCATCAAACTTGGTAACTCCTTTACCTGTTTAGAACTGCCTATACAACAGTTGAACACTTAAAACAAATGGCTGTTTTTGGTCAACTCATGCAAGATGATATATCAGTTGAGCAGTTTTCTGCCTGAATCAAAAAGGTTGGTAAATTAGCTGAAATGACTCCCGAACAGCAAAGAGAGCAATTTATTCATGGCTTAAATCTTATGAACCAATATAATATTCGAATAATGGCTAAATTTTATGATACACAGGATAATATTACAAAAGCCCTGGCCGAAGCAGAAAAATATACATTATCTCAAATGAATGCACCATCTTCTATTCCAGTTTTTCTGGCGGCCAATCCTTACGTAGATACTAACAGATCAGGAGGTGAGATAACTAAAAATGAAATCGAGGACTTAATAAAAACCACAATGGCTTTCTCACAATCCCAGCAAAATACTGATTTACAAGCTATAGTTAAATCCTTTCAAGAGACTATGTCTCGAGCAACTAAGACTTTAGATAATAGTAAAAAATTGGCCAATAAGAGAGGGGAAGACCTTATTATTAGACAATTTTTAAGTGAACTATTAAGAGGGAGAGGTAACTCCGCCCCTAGTGATGATTATAATTATGATCCTGTTGATAATATTACTGACAGTATGGCCGGCATGATACTAAACAGTGCCACAATAAATGCTATCAAATCTGCTGTTAGGAGTGCTGTTAAGAAATGTATCAAGTGTGATAGATTTGGACACACTTCTCATAAGTGCTCTATAAAGAAGAAAAGGAAAAGCAAGAAGTTGAAGAAAAGTAAGGTCAATCTCACTATAGAATCAGATTCAGATTCAGATTCTTCTTCAAATGATACTTTTTCTAGTGATAGTTCTGATTCTGATACAAGTTCCTCTGATTCTTCCGATTCTGATAGTGATCTTAATGTTCATATAGCTAAGTCAAAAAAAAAGTGAAGTAGAAGTCTAGCTCCAAGAAATCGTCCTCTAAAGAGACGTCTAAAATACCACTAGAGGATACTATTTGTAAAGTCCTTCATAGTGAGCATTAACTAATTTTCCTCCACATTTTTTCCAAAATTCCAGTCTCATTGTGCCCAAACAGATAGTGCCCATACAGGAGAAGATAGTATCTCAAAATGATGTCTTGTCATCTACCAAAGATTCAGATGAGTCCAGTTTAGAGGAAGAGTCTTTAGACGATCCTATGGAAATCTATTTCGTTCAGAAGAAGGAGCCAGAAACGAATGTTGCTACTGTGAAGTGTAAAATCAAATGCTTAAAGATTCCAGCCATAACTCTAGACTCTGGAACAGAGCCTTCCATTATAACGGAGAATATTGTTGAATGTATTGGAGCTAAAATCGATAAATCTGAAATACATGATCTCAAAGGCATCTCTACTGTTCTGATTGAATCTATTGGGGTTGTCTGCAACCTACCCATTACTCTAGCTCTCAGACTTACCATTATTGAAGATTTTATCATTATGAGATATCGCAAGTCAACCCTAATATTTTCTAACAAACTCATAAAGAAATATGGATGCGCTATAGACTGAAGCACAGAAGAGCTAAAAATTCCTTTCAATGAAAAAGATTATATTATTCTGATCACTATGCATAAGGTCAAGAACAAGCTTGAGGTGAATTATGCGACCACTACTTTCAAATGTGATGATCTGTTAACTCCAAACTGCATTTCATAGGATTTGCAAGACTCAAGTAAGGAGAACATATTAAAAAAAAAGTGAGTTATGCAAAGCGCCTTTTGGCTGAGATGCTTGAAAAAATGCTATATGATACTCTCATCTCCAAAGCTAGATTAATTAAAATTAATAAAAATCTGCGATTCTTATCTTCTTGCTAACTAGATTATTTTCCATGCAAACATGGTCTCAGTAAGACCCTTGCAAAGCATTTTTTGTCTGAACATAATGAAAGGGTCAGTTGAGATCTAGGAGCTTTTCTGATTCACGTATAGCTTTCTCTAACTCTATACGATCCTTTTTGATTGAAGTCAATATCATGCGAGATATCTAGGATAGAGTTTTGATAAAGACCCCCAGTCAAAATCTCAGGTAAATCAGAACTTCGAATGGATTTGGGCTGGTCCTGAGGTGATTGCTTTGGTAGTTTCTTTTTCTTTTTTTGCTTTTCTTGCGCATTCATCTCAATAGACTCACGAAATGAATCTAAAGGTCCTGAAATTAGATGATTATTCTCTGAAGGAGGGACTGATGAGTTGGATTGTACCTTCCTAAGTTCTTCGAAAAAGTGGTTTCCATTTTGCTGAAAACGTTCACAACCATTCCATATATTATGAACATGATCTTTATTAATGTGGTACTCCTTTACTATTATATATACTGAAACTTTATTTTTTAAATGTCTAATTTCTTCAATCTGCTCAGAAGTCAAGACTGTGGCACTTCGCCGATAATGAATTTTCAAAATTGAGGTAGATATACTCCTCCGATATTTTTAGACAATGCTTTAGATGCATAAAAAATATTAGGCATTAATATTTATCGTTTTAGATGAATAATAAATATTAGAATTCAATATTTATGGTTTTAGGATGAGAGAGAACGCTAGAGAGTATATTTTATTGCTTTAGATAGGTAGAATACATTCTAATATGCTAACTAAATAATAATAAAAAATGATCGATATCCTTTCTATTCATTCTATATTTATCATAATTGTTCTCTAACAAAAAGTATGAAAAGTGTTTTTTACAGTTTATGGCCAATGTAAATAAATGGGAACATATGATCTTGAAAAAGAGATATACCACATCTTGCAAGACTCATCCAAAATTCAAGGTTATAATGCTAAGTTGCAGAGCGAATATATAAATCTTAATGATGAGAATAGGCAGTTGAAGGTTGAAAACTCCAAGCTCGTCTCTCAGAATACTTGTACAGAAATATCTCTTGCCAAAGCTAAAGCTGATAATTTTGCAAAATCAGAGGAAGTAAAATCGCTTCAGTCTGTGATTAATCTATTGGCCCCAGAATACTTTAATTAGTCAGATTCGCATGTAAAAAGTGGGCTGATAGGTGCTTTGCATGGCGAAAAACATGGTGGGCTGGAAGACTCAATCTCTTTGAGACCCTCTGGCGCTTCTTCACTTATAAGCACCTCAGATACTGCTTTGCAGGAGAAGAGTAGCATGGATTCGAAAACTGGTTTTGATAAATTTTTGCCATATATACTCCCCATTTCAATAATAGTTTTTCTCCTGATCGCAATTATATGGTTTATTATTGTGAAAAAGTTACGGAATACACAGGAAAAAGCTGAGCAATATATTCAGGTTAAAGATTGGCATTTCCAAAGCCTGGCTGTACGATCAGAGACTGGAAATAAAAAAATGACTGATACTCTACCCATGAAAAAATATAAATAGGAACCATGTAAAGGACCTCTTAGCCAGATCTGATCATTATTATTTTCAATCCTAATTGACTACCGTATAAGTACTGACGCAAGTGGAACTTCTCTGAATCTTTTCTTGGTATAAGCTAATACCTTTTCTGGTAAATCTCTAAGCGGATTTATTAAGACTTTTTTAGCTTGGGCCATTGTACATGCTAATAACCAGCCAATATGGATCAGGTCACCACCCTTACCATTATGTTCATGCTGTAATAAAAATCAGTGATGGACAATGACCAGGTCATATAGAAATTTTTATATGACCGCGGTCATATGTACAAATGACCGGTGGTCAAATGGCATTTGGTCATATCAATATGACCTCTAATCATATGACCAATATGACCAACGATTATAAAGTATTGGTCATTAGTCATATGACCTTACCAATAAAATCTTGTAATACATATTAAATACATTGATCGCGTTTTACTTTTAAATCGTACTTTCAGTTTTAAATATTACATCGCGTCTCATATTTTCATTAATTTCCTTAAAAATGACAAGGCAACAACATAATTTTTGACCTTTTTTTGTATTAATAAAAAATCACAATAATTCCTCAAATGCTTTAGCCATATGTAATTATTGTATAACTAAGCACGGTGGTATAGGAGTGGCTCAAACTAAACCTGAATGTTTTACTGTAAATCGAGCACGCCTTTGTCATAATCATTTAGCAAAATGTCCAAATTTTCGTGAATATGTAAATGATGAAGAAGTACAAAAGATTTTAGCTTTATCAGTACCAGAGGATAAAAAAAAACGTAAAAAATCAAGTGATGATGATAGCGATGGTATATAAAACTTTATTTATATGCTTGATTTTATATATTCTTGTTGATTAATTAATTTAATATTATAGAAGAAAATAATATTTCTAAACAGCGAAGACTTTCAACAGCTTCTTCATCTATAACACAATTCTCTTCTTTTTCAAATCAATTATCAATAACCAATTTTTACCGTCGATTATTATCAACAAATAATTATTCATTTTTTGAGATAATGTTACTTCGTCTAATTGTATCAAATGGCTTATCTTTTACATTTGTTGAAAATGAAGAAACTATTGCCATTTTTCAATTTCTTGCGCCTGGAATTATATTACCAAAATGAAAAGCTATAAGTGGGAAGGTTCTAACTAAATGCTCCGAAACATTACATGAAAATATAATTAAAATTGCTAAAAGTGATCAGGATGGTGTAACTGCTACATTTGATGGTTGGACGAATGTGAAACAAGAGCACATATGAGGAGTAGTATTTTTAACTACTAATTTGGAGCGCATATGATATAAGTGCTGAAAGATCTAAAACAGAAGATGTTATTAGGCATATCGAAAAATTAATGGCTGATGCTAATGAAGGGCATATCAATATTAAGGCTTTTATTTCAGATTCAGCAGGAGAATATGCTGCTGCTCGGTAAATTATATATTTATTATAATATTTATTCTTTTAAATTTAATTAATATTTACATATTATTTTAATATTAGGCGTCAATTACGAAGAAAATATCCATCTAAAATCTTTTTACCATGTATGGCTTATCAGATGAATTTAATTTTTGGGGAAATATTCAAGGAATCTGAGTTATATCAAAGAATTTCTAAAGAGGTGATACGAATTGTTAGTTTTTTTCATAATTCAACATTTTTTACTGGAAACCTTAGAGATGAACAGAAACGTATATATCAAAAAACAGTTGTATTAATCACACCTGGAGATACCAGATGGAACTCATATTATTTTTGCTTTCATTCTATTTTGAAATCAAAGTCCGCGCTTAAGGTATATTTCAAATAATAATTTTTTTTTTAATAAAAAATAATATTGAAATTAATTACTTTTCATAATTTAATAGTTTCTTTCAGCAAAATTCAATGATAAACGAATAAATATAACAAGAAATAATGGTATTCCAAGTATACCAGCAGATAAAAAATCAACTGATCGAAATGGTAACTGGAAACTTCCTAATGATATTGCTGATATTATCAATGATTCAGAATTTTGGGCTGTGCTATTTGAATTGCAAAACCTCTTATATCCACTTTGTGGATTTCTTAATAAATTGCAAAAAGATACTGCACGGCTTTATAAAGTGTTACACTGCTTCGCTTATACTACAAAAATTTTGGGCAATCATCATAATCTTAAATTTAGTTCAAAAATGATAGCAAGGATGGAATCTCAGTGGAAAAAGTGGGAGCAGCCACTTTTAATTCTTTCTTTTGCGCTCCATCCATCTCACAAATTACAAAAATTCCGTTCATCAACTCCAAATATTATTTGGACTCACATTGGGCAATGGTTAAAGTATTATTATGAATCATGGTTTGGATCTAAATCTGTATCAATTTTACGTGAATTAGTTAAATATAAGAGAGCTGAAGATCCATATAATATGGATTCATTTAATCAATTTCATAATAATTTGGTAAATTTTTGGGATTCCACAATTGGTATAGGTCCAGAATTAGCTCACGTTGCAATTCGTATTCATGGTATTTGCGTCAATTCTGCTTTAGTAAAACGGTTATGGTCAAGTATGGGCTATTTACATACTAATCGGAGAAATTGTTTGGATGTAACATTTTATTTTAATTACTATATTGCAGTTTTTATAAAACATGATATAAATGAATTTTAAACTAATTTGGACTTTATTTATTTTTTATATACAGCAAAAAAAAGTTTTGGCTATGAGTCAAATTCGAAGTGATATTTTATTTGCTCGTAAAATCAAAGATGTTAGACGAGAAATACAACATCTTCATATAGCTACACCAATTAATCCCGATGATGGTGATAAAAATGAAGGACCTGAATTAATTGAAGAAGAATGTATTCAATTAAGTGATGATGAAAATGAAGAAAACTATGAAAATATAAATAATAATAATGATAATGGAGAAGAATTAACCATTCAAAGTGAAGAACAAAAATGGAGTCAGTTGATTGAAGAATGGATAGAATTGGGAAGTTTGGAAAACAGATTTGAAAATAGTGAAGATGAAGCTTTTTTATTATCAGAATAGAATTCTGATTTTAATTTGGCAGGTCGGAATGTGCATCCTGCTGATGATAAAACAGCTAAATGGAATTTAAGTACTTTATTTGAACCTTCTTTAGAATCTCCCTCATTTTTAGGTTCAGATGAAATATTTACCAATGCATATTAAAGATTTTTATTTTTTCTTAAAATTTTGTAATATATTGAATTTTTTTTGTTATAAATAAAATATTTTCAATTTAATTGTATGATCGAAGTCATATGACTTTACAAAATATTAGAATGACCAATGATCTATGACTAGTCATTAAGTCATAATGGTCATTTTAAGTCATAGTCTAACACTGATTAAAATTGATAGTCATCCATTACGATATCTGCCATTCCTTCCTGATCTGCTATTATCTTACTAAATAGCCACCTATCCTCTTCTGTGATCAGAAGGCGAATTTTATTTGGTTCGAAGCCTATATATTGGGAAACTTGGTCACATAGTTCAGCCATTATATCAATAAAGCTTATCTTTAAAATATGTAGATTTTTTGGCTGATCACGGTTTTGCCAAATTATTATATACGAAAAATACTAATGATCATCTCTGGACATATTTGAGGCCATATCAGGAAAGTTATATCAGTTCAGATCTGCAGTGATCTGCAATTTTAGTAGATTGCCGCATTTTTTTAATGCAATTTTGTTAAGAATCTGCGCAATACTGCAGAAATTATTTTTTTTATTTTTTCAAAGATTTTTATGAAAAATTTGTGATAATCTTCAAAATTGCAGATTTTTAAAAATACTTTGTACAAAAATCTTTAAAGATTTTCACAATTTTCTTCTTTAATTTGATAAACTTTGCATATTTATTTTGATAAACTTTATATCACTAATTTTTTAAACTTTTTTAAAGAAACAATTTTTTTCTATCACTTTAAAGAAATAATTTTATAACACTTTTAAAGAAATAATTCTTTTAAAGAAATAATTTTTTAACGCCTTAAAAAAATTAATTTGTTTAAAGATACCAAAGAAAAAAAAATAAATTTTTAATGGATTCTTTTTTAAGCTTTGAAGCTTGTCAGATAATCGGACTTTAAGAATAATTTTTTTTTAAAAAAAAATAAAAAATACTGTTTCTTTATAAGGTTCGAAGTCTTTAAGACAAGTTTTCCAATGTTTGACAGAATGCCAAAGGTATAAGTTCTGGATTCAAACAAAAATTTTTTACTTATGGTTTTAAAGTGCAGGATGAACGAGAAATTAAGAAGTTTTCAAATTTCAAAGTTTTACAGACAAAAATGACAAGATCTATCTTGCAAAGCTATTTTAAAAATTTTTTTTTTTGTAGCTTCTTTTTTAAGTTTTGGATGAGCCCAAAGCCCTTTCCAGACTCTATTTCGAAGGTTAGAGGTCCTGGATGTTAAAGAACAGCCCTGGACTCTCCACTTCGAAGGGTAGAGATCCTTGACGCTGAAGAACAGTTCTGGACTCTCCATTTCAAAGGTTAGAGGTCCTTGACACTGAAGAATGGCTCTGACTCTCCATTTTGAAGGTTAAAGCCTTCAAGTATATTAATTTATTTAACGAACGTTATAAACGTTCGATTTTTATATTTTTTTAGATCCAGAAGCCAAAGTACAGCTCTGGACTTTTTTTTGTTATTTTTAATTTTTTTTGGAATCAGGAAGCCAAAGTACAGCTCCAGATTTTTTTATTGATTTAATTTAACGAACATTAACTAACGTTCGATTTCTTTTTTTTTTAGGTCCAGAACTCCATTTCAAGGCAGACCACTTCAAGTAAAAAAAAAAAAATAAGTTTTTTTTGTATTTTAGTGAAACATTAGTAACGTTTCACTTTTTTTTCTTTTTTTAGGTCCCAGAACTCCATTTCGAGGCAGACCACTTTAAGAGTAAAAAAAAAATTCTTTTTTTAAAACGTTAGTAACGTTTCACTTTTCTTCTTTTTTTAGGTCTGGAATTTTATTCGAGGCGAACCACTTTAAGTAAAAAAAAAATCATTTTTTTTTTGTATTTTAGCGAAACATTAGTAACGTTTCACTTTTTTTCCTTTTTTTTAGGTCCCAAAACTCCATTTCGAGGCGGACTACTTTAAGAGTAAAAAAAAAATTCATTTTTTTTATATTTTAGTGAAACGTTAGTAACATTTCACTTTTCTTCTTTTTTTTAGGTCCAGAACTCCATTTGAGACAAACCACTTTAAGTAAAAAAAAATCATTTTTTTTATATTTTAGTGAAACGTTAGTAACATATCGCTTTATCCCTTTTTTTAGGTCTGGAACTCCATTTCGAGGCAGACTATTAAGTAAAAAAAACATTTTTTTTACTTTAATTTCAACGAACGTTAACTAATGTTTGTTTTCTTTCTTTTTTTAGATCTAGACGTTCCATTTCGAAGACTGAACTCTATTCGAAGGTAAGGCCTTCGATTTATTTTTTTTATTTTTATTTAACGAATGTTAATGAATGTTTATTAACGTCCATTTTTTCTTTTTTAGATCTAGTAACCATTTTCGAAGACTATTTTGAAGGTATGACATTCAAAAAAAATTTAATTTTTTTGTTTAACGAACGTTGCTAACGTTTGATGTTTTTTATTTTTTTAGGTCCAGACGAAGTCCAGACTCCATTCAAAGGTAATTCATCACTTTCAAATTTCTTTTTACTTCTATTATAACAAACATTACTAACGTTTGATTTTTTCTTTCTTTTAGATCCTGGACGCTGAAATACTGTACATCTTTCAAAGGTACCTTTAATTTTTGGGTTTTTTTATTCAATAAACGTTTACTAACGTTATTTATTTTCTTATTCTTTCTTTTGTAGGTCTGCGGTTGGATTCCTAGAAGAAATTTCGAAGGTAGAACTTCGAAATTTGTTTAATTTCCTTTTTAATGAGACATTTTATTAACGCTTATTTTTATAGGTCTGGGGCTTTCTGGAACGTTATGAAACTTCGAAGGTGCTCTACGAAGTTCCTTTTACTATTTTTTTGAAATTTCTTAATAAAACATTTGCTAACATTTCATTATTTGTTTCTTATAGGTTTACAGCTTCTGGACGAAGATTTTGAAGGTATTTATCTTTGAAATTATTTCATTTTTTTTATTGAAATGAAAAGTCAGCTAATATTTCGCTTTTCTTTTATTGTAGGTCTACAGTTTTCTTTAGGAGCGATAATATTTTCACGTTTTAACGCGTTTTGTTGGATCAAAAAAATTAAAAGTTGTTTGTTAGAATCGAACCAACTGGAACAATGTCCAAACCATTAACAACAACATAATTTGAACGTCAGTAAAGAAAAGAAAAGGGGACTTTTTAATTAGTGCATTTAGTTAGCAAATAGGATAGTTTAATATATGTACTTTTAAATTTGTAAATATCTTTAATTAATAAATTAATATTAGTTAATATTAAAGTTAAAACACTGCCTAATTGTAAATTTGTATTAGTGTTTTTGAAAAATTTCGCAGATTTATTTTTGAAAAATTTCGCAAGTTTTTTTGTGCTTGCAGATCTGTGCAGAAATCCATGAAATTTTTCAGTGCTGCGCATCGGCATGTCTTCAGATCTGCGCAGAATTAAATTCCGCAGAATTGCGCAGATCTGCAGACCAAAATTTTTCCTGATGCAGGCTATATGATCAGAGGATGATCTCTTGAGATTGAAAGCTAGAAGATCAATTATAGGAATTGAAGTTAGCCTGTATTATTGTACAAAAAAATATATGCTACTATAAATGATATTGTAAGTTTCTTAGCTGAGGTCTGGCAAATTCGGCTAAGAATACTTAGCAATATAGTTCAATGATATCATCTATATCCGCTTCAAACTAGTTATCTTTTTTGTCATCCTGTAGCTTCGATAACATCCAATAGCATGTGGTTTTTAGACCAACCATTTTGTACCATATGCTCTGTAAATCAGCTAATAATGCACATTCATTTTCTTGAATATATGCTAATATATATTTTTCTAAGGTCATGGCTTTAGGTTTGCGCTTACCGGGTTTGGTAACTAATTTATATATTCTATCTCTATAGCCAACATCAATCTTAGAAATTTCTGCGAGTAATGTTATTAGCTTTAAGCGAATGGATTCCTCTTGCTTATCTAGTGCATTAAGGTAGAAAGACTAATAAACATCATTTCCCGAGTATTTTACTATTTTATCAGCATATGTGCTATTAAATAAATTTTTCGCATAAGTATTAGCCTCTTTTCACAGATGGGATATAATGGCATGATTTTTTTTCAGACCAGTATGTAGCTCTTTGATATACCCTCTAACCCATTTTTCAGCTGATTTCTGAGCTAAGGCATCTCTTATTTTCAATACCTCATCTTCATCTATTTTGTTTTCATCCTCTTCGTCCAGGTCATCTTCATCCATTACACCAGCATCTGCTTTATCATTACCACTCACTCCATTATGTTTTGCTTTATTAGCATCTTTTAACTTTTTTAAGGCTTCCAGCATAGCTTCAGATGATGATTGGTATATATCTTCATAATTTATAAAATGTGCACAGAGGCTGACAACACTATTCAGATAATAACTAATATCAATCTTTTTACCAAGCTGTCTGGCCACTTCTGGGTACTCTATTTTATCACCTACCTTCTGTGATAAATCATTCTCAACTACAATAAATTCAAACCGTTCGCCTGATTCTGGAATTTCATAAAGATAAGGTCCAGGTATTAGGCCCTTTTTATGAGCCGTTTGGCGTCTGCTTCTTCACGAGTATGTCTATCCCGCATTTGTGACATAAAGCGCTGGACAGACTTATTATCTTTGTCTGATTTCCAGACAGCAGTTTTAATTAAATCATTAAGATCTGTCTGAGAAATATCCTTTGCAGATCCCCTAAGAACATCCTTTATAATTTGATGTATAGTGCGACTATTTTTCAGCCTCATAGATTCATCCATAATATGCTTTCCTATTTTGCAGAAAAGAGTAGAATGACCTCATTTCACAATCTCAACCCCCGAATGAAAGGCTTTTTATTAAAGTTCGGCTTGCTTTCATGTGGAATACTATAGTATTTTTTTATTCCAATAAATACTACCAGGAATAAGACTTATTCATATGCCATTTTAAGATAAAGAGATTTGTTATCTGCCTTGAGAAAGTCATTGACATCATCACGAAGTTTCTCTATTTCCCCCATAGAGATTTCCACCATTTGAGACCAATATTCATCTTTTGAAATCCCATTACCATAGTCATATAGCTCATCGCATTTCTGAAAACATTTCTCTAGACAGACAAGATATAAGGAATCAGTGTCTCCATATTTTATTTGGAAACCCTTGCTTTTAACAAAATCTGCAACAAGTTTGATATTTCTCTGCCCAGTAGATGTGATGCCTCCAGTAAGTACACGCAAGAAGAAAAGGGACTTACTATTTCCAGCTGTACCATAAAATGAGTTCATATATACCTTAATTGCATTTTGTCCTGCATCTAAGCAAGAATATTCAAAACAAACTGAATCATATTCTGCCATGAATTCATGCTTTTCTTTATTAATAAAATGGTATAGATTTTTGTTAAGGCTGGCATGGTTTTTCTCCTTCAATTTTGCTAAAATGTGCTCGATAGCTTCTGATAGTGATAAATCTTTATCCATTAAACCTATTACCAGTTCTATGACTTTCTTTTTTTCTTTCACAGGAGCAAGATGTTTTTTTATTTCAACCTGTTTAACAGACAAATATTCCAGCACAATAGCATAGAGACCTTTTCTTCAGGAATGTTATTATGTCTTATAGATCATGCTAGAACATCAATACCATTGAATTTGAAATTAATTTCATGGAGCGTTTTGCCACTATCTCTCAGAAACTCAGCATGTTTTCAAGATAAAATGATTTTATCAGGTGAGAGGTTATAAATCATAATAAAACTCAGATATAATGATCCAAAGTCTAAGCCAGTTACAGGATGTTTATTTTCAAGTCCTTTTATTGGTGGGAAGATGTAGGCATCTGGGAATGATTCTGTTTCCGTTCGTTCTGAAATTGTACTGGTTAAAACCCTTTCCCACCATACACTAACACTTAAAAGATTGCTCACTTTCATCCCTATTGCAAAATAATGCGCATCTGATAATGAAATAAATGCTATATTTGCAACCTCCCTGTACTCATTAATTACATTACGTTTGACCATTAACCGCTGACAGCTAAGAGCATCGATCATACAGTATTTGGCCACTTCATGCATCTGCTCAGCCGTTGTGGCATTAGTTTCTCTCAAAGCCCTTCCATAATACTTAAACATGCGGTGAAAAGGCATGTCCATTTTACTTTTGAGCCCACATTTGTTTAGGTAGAACGCTAGACTGCTCTTTTTGGCCTTAGAATATAATTTCATAAAGCAAGGTTAGACATCAATAGCTACACATCCTGGGGTATTGAGATGCTTTGAATGAAATGGCATATCATTAATCTTTATCTTGTTATATTGGTATTGCCATTTTGTGATTTTTTCCAGGCTCAATGGCTTTAATGACATTTGATTGAACATCCTTTCGAGAACTCCCAGCTTCTTAGCTTTCTTCACAATAAATCGCCAATCATATTGAGAATCATTAAATTCTATTTGTATATCCGGGGATAATAGTTCTTAACACAAGGCAAAAGCTTTAGCAAATTGGTTTGAGATCTACATATAATCGTAATCCAACTAGGATCTGGCGCAGTTTCAACATCTACAAAATAGATTTGTTTTAATAGATTAGGGTTGTCTTTCCAATGAACTGACATGCAAATCATGAACACGTTAGATTCATCGCTCTGCGCAGTAAGAAATTTACCTAATCCAAGCGAACTATATGTCTCTATGTCCCATGTGAGAACTTGTAATTATTCACAGAAACTTGGAAGAGATGAGTACCCCCTTGAATGTATTCGTGAAAATAATTACTTAACAGTCACCAGAAATGTCACATGCAGATCATTTTCATATTAAAATTATCTTGCATAATATCAATCGCATTACTTCATTTAGTAGTTAAACATTAAATTTTTTAATGTACTACACTTATACAAATTAAGAAATTGATAGATTATCATGTGTTCTATCAATTTTTATTCTTACTTTCCGATCTTGAATAATAAAATTTTTTTTTATAACATACAAAAAACTTTCCTTAAAAACACACTTTTTTCAAGATTGAAGTTGAGAAATAAAAAAATATGCAGTTTTAAAAGTAAAAATATATGTAATTTTACGAGTAAAAAAGTTTTTCTAAGCTTGTAATAGCGGTTATTCAGGTAGTTTTTGTATAAAACATGAAAAACTAAAAAAAACACATTATTTATTTTTAAATATACATAAATTTTTAGAACGAAATTTCATCACCTTGATCAAAGTAAAGTACCTTTTATTGCTTAAGTAAAGTTGTTTAGCAAAATCCAAAATACTTGGATCTTAAATTTTATAAATATAGGTATAATATTTGAAAAAAAACTCGTGTTTTTATAATGAAACTGACAACTAAATCTATTTTACATATTTAGAGCGTAATTTTGGTACATTGGCAAAATGAAATTGCTTACTGCGACTTAAGTTATGTTGTTCAGAAATATCAAATATATTTATATTATAAATTTTTTAAGTATATAATAAACATTCATAGAGTAATATATATTTTACAAAACTGTACTAATTTTCAATTTCTAAATTTTTTTACATCTGTTTAGTGACTTCAAAGCATAATTTTAATACTTTGATCAAAGTAAACTACATTTTGTTGCTTAAGTAGAGTTGTTTAGGCAGGTTAGATCTATTCATATCTTAAATTTTATAATACTATGATTAATATATATGGAGAAATTAACGTTTATATTTTCTCACTCATTTAGAAATTTTAGAGCATAATTTCAACACTTTGGTCAAAGTAAATTGCCTTTTATTGCTTAAGTAATATTATTCAGGAGGGTCTAATTACTTGCATATCAAATTTTATAATGCGATGTTTAATACTTATGGGAAATTAGCATTTTTTGTAACAGTATTAATTTCTGATCTTTAATTTTTTATTATTTTAATAAAGAAAATAGACTATTTTTAAATAAAGATTCAAGTTGAATAATAAAGATTAAATGGGAATTTTTTTTTATAAAATTGTAAAGGCACTTAATAAGTTTATATTTTTGCTTTTAAATTAAAGTACTATATTATATAAATGTAATGCTATATTTGATCTGTATTTTTTCAATTTTAACTTAATTTAGGCTGAAATTATGAGGTTGGCTAGAATTAGCAAAATTTTGGCCAGAATTATGAATTATTGATCAGCAAATTTAACCAGACTTAATTAATTTTGGCCAACTTTAATTATATACATGCGCTATATATTTGAAGAGGATACTGTACTACAAATTTTTTTTTGCTAACCTTAATAAAAAAAATTTGCCTTCTTTTTTTGTAACATTTCCAGTAACTGTTAATGTTGCCCAACTTGAAAGAGGTAATCTTTTTTCACGGGCTACTTTGCAGTAATAATATATTGGGGTTAGATCATCAGAAGCTGTACAGATACTGACTTCACGAACAGCCTTTAACGCATTATACTGGTCAAATTGATTCCAAGTAATAATACGTATATATAATTTTTTCTCTGTATGATATCCTTGAAGTGGGAACATATGGGCTGATTTGTTCACTCTGCATTAAAAAGAGTTATTAAATTGATTTTCACAGTTTTCGTTACTCAAAATTGTTTTGTAATACCAAAAAATCATCTGATTGATGATCACTTGATTAAATAATAAGTTGAACAAAAATTTACATTTGCAAAACTTAAATTATTAAATGTAAAAGAGACGTGAAAAAACCCATTTCACTAATAAAAAACCCATTTCTCATATATATGGAATTTTTAACATATATTATTAAAAAGTAAGTATATTTTAATAAAATATAAAGTAAAATAAAAATTTATATAGTCTTAGTAGCTATAAATATTTATGAAAGTGTAATAAAAACATCATATAAAAGATGGTATTATAATAGATATTTTTAAACAATAAAATAATTATTTTATGTCAGAGTTTGTATTACTATCTTTAAACGCAAATATATCAAGATTCACTGATCCGATTTCTATAATTTTAGGCTTGTTGAAAAGCTCTTGTTCTGGACTTTATAGACGAAAAAAGAGCTTGCCGATTGGATCATTAGATCCGGAGATATTTACGTTTAAAGCTGAGGTACAAATTTTTTAACATGTTTAAATGCAAATATCTTGGGATCCACTGATCCGTTTTTTAAAAATTTAGGCTCTTTGGAAAGCCCTTGATCTGGACTATATGAGCGAAAAAAGAGCTTGCCGATTGGATCATTGGATCTGAAGATATTTACGTTTAAAGTTGAGATACGAATTTTTAACATATATAGTAAATGCTAAGATTTATATTAATTTAAAAGAAATATTTACCAAATTATAGTATAATAACATTAAATAAAATTTTTTAATACTCACCCTCAATTTACTGTATATTGTATAGTATTTTGTATAATAAAAATATAACAAAATCAATATTTTAATTAAAGGTGGTCAAATCAGCCCATATGAAGCACTAATATTCTCAATCCCAAATTTTGATGTACCTTTGAGAGTATTGGATAATATATTTACTAATCTGGTCTTAAATGTAGATAGTGGCATCTCTTCAGGTACTTCGACATCAAAGAAGAGCTTAATGCCTGTAATTTTTATGACTGCTTTTTGTCCATTAATCAAAGTACCAGTAATATGCAAAATATAAGAGGAGATACCATTTACATATTCAGAAGTATTATCACTAACTTCAGTAAGCATGAAATGTATGGGTTGCTTGTCAGATAGGCTTTGTTGAAGTATAACGGTCATCCCATTATCGAATTCTGCCATAATATCATTACGTGATGGAATACCAGTTAAGAGGCCAGTGCTATTATAATAGATGAGAAGGCCGGTTCTATGCTTTTGGTTAGAAGTAGTTGGAGTATGCATGTCGTCAGTAAGTAAAACTTTATATACTCCAATATATTTCCAAAATGTTTAAATAATTTTTTCGATGGATGCAATAAAGAAGCGATAGCGAACTTAGTCAGCAAATCGTAAAATAAAGGTAACCGGATATATATTCAAAAGTGAAGGCTTTTGCGTAATCTATTATATAAAAACTGGCAGAAGCCTTCACCTATCTAGATATGTAGCCGGATATGATATGACAGCTAGGGTAGACAAGTGCGCAAAAATATTGGCAGAAAACTTATTCTCCTAAATATATACTCGAGTATGGTGTAGCCTTCTTCAGAAGAAATATTAATGGAAGAAGACTATCCGATAGTCAAATAATCCAGACATGATCCCTCAAAAGTTGTGAGAAAGTAATGAGAAATTGCTGGGAAATTGCTAGTCACTAACCTGTAACTAGTCCATCATTTTGGCCAACACTATTCTATAAATTTGACCAAATTTTTGGATATAATAATTTGGCATCCAAACTGACAAGTAGAACTGGTAAACTAATAGAACTATACTAGTTTCTCACCACTTTTATGATGCTACTATGGTGCCAAGTTGGATCCCAAAATCATATATCCAAAAAATCAGCCAGAGTTAGCATCATTATAATGCTGGCCAAAATTAGTAATACTATATAGCAGAGGGTGTTCTGGCTCAGAACAGTATCACGTGATCATGATGCAATAAGGCGTACACTAGTCGAAAAAGAATAATTCAGCCTAAATTTGACCAGGTCGAATATAGGTTGAATGATGATCTAACCTATGTCAAATTGTGGCCGATTTTTTTGGCGCATTTAGGGTGCCAATCGTCTTAAATTCGGAAAGAAAAATTTGACCTATATTAGGACATTTTACATATTTATTCGACCCTAAAAAAAACTATATTCAACTACTATATATAATCTGAATATTATTGATAAATAGGTCAAACTAGAGACAAATTTTAATCAATTTAGTTCTGAATTTATAGTTTATTAACATAGTATTAAAAAAATTACATATGTATTATGCTATATAAAGTTCTATCTAATATCTATCTATATATTATCATTCATCTATCGTCCATCCATCTGCATCCATCCACTATCCATCCAAAACTACCATCTACACAATCCACTAAATAGACAATTCACATATGCCTAAAGGAGTCTCAAAATCTATGTAGAAAAGTAACATTAAATGAAATTTCTTTAACAAATTTTTAAATTTCATTGAATTTATTGAATTTAAAACTTACCACCATTTCATTTATCCAAGAATCGAATCACTTCCTACCATTTAATATAGAATAGTTTCGAAAGCACACTGTCCAGAAAGGTTATCAGAGACTGTAAAAAAAAATGCTTAATAAAAACGCTTTTAAAAGAAGTTTAAAATAGGAAACCTTTTGAAACTTATCTGGATTCCAGTATTTCCAAGTCAGAATCGGGTTCCTGAAATACTGGCATTCTGTTTATAGTTCAAAATTGGGCTGGTTTACTAGAAGAAATAGAAAGAAAGAAAAAAATTAAAATAGAATTTTTTAGAGTAAGTTTTGAACTTGAAACTTTACCTGAATTTTGGTATTCTAAAAGACCTACAAAAGAAATAAAATGAACCATTAATAACAATTTGTTAAAATAAAAACATCTGATTTTTTACTTACCGATATATAACCTATCGATATACTGATTGCCTAAAAAAAAAGAAAATGAAACATTAATAAGCATTTTGTTAAAAAAAGATAAATTTAAAAATGTTTTAAACCTACCAAAATTTCAAAGTTGCATTTGCGTCCTAAAGTCTGAAGAACAGTCGCCTAAAAAAGAATCAAAAAAATGAAATGTACGTGTTGTTAAATTTTGGTAAAAAAAAAGAAAAAAATCCCATCAAAAATCTACTATCTTACATGTCCCAATATGTCCCTACCTAAAAAAAATCTTGAATCTGCATCCAATAAGAATCGAAAGCAACCTAAAAAAAATAAAGAACGAATTTGTTAGATAACAATTTGTTAAAAATAAAAAAATTGAAAACGATAAAAAAAACTCACC
Organism: Rhizophagus clarus; assembly: GCA_015698045.1. Taxonomy (NCBI): domain Eukaryota; kingdom Fungi; phylum Glomeromycota; class Glomeromycetes; order Glomerales; family Glomeraceae; genus Rhizophagus; species Rhizophagus clarus. The sequence goes on along the minus strand of BLAL01000252.1, from coordinate 56,459 downwards.
ATAAATCTGCACGTTCAAAGACCTAAAGAGCAAACTGCTAAAAAAAAACCCAAAAGATTAGTAGGTGTTTCAAAAATTTATAATCCAAGAAAAAATCTACCCAACTCCATATGTATGAAGAGACAGTCTAAAAAAAGAAATAAATGAAACGTTAACGTTTTGTTAAATAAATGTAATTAATAAAAAAAATTGATTCCAGCTACCTTATCGAAAACTGAAAGACTTCCTTACCAAAATCCAAATTCCATGCGTCCAAAACCATTTAAAAAAAAGAGAGAAGAGGTTAGCATATATTCCGTTAGAACAGTTAGAACATGTAAACTAAACAGGAAAAAAACTCACTGAAACGAAGTCCCACATGCCCAAAAGACCGAGAAACTGCTTAAAAAAAATTAAAAATAAACTGTTAATAAGCGTTCGTTAAAATAATTAAAAAAAAAAAAAGAAACCTTTAATATGTCACTTCCAGAAAACTGAAGAGTCATTTAAAAAAAGAAAAAAATCAAAATATCGTTATCAATATTTCGTAAAAACTGGAAAACATTTTTGGTGTATTCTTTACGAAAGAGAGTCGATTGTGGGGGGAGGGAAGGAGGAAGAAAGGAAGGGAAGAGAAATGGAAGAGAAAGAACGAAAGAAAAGAAGTGAGATGAGAGAAAAGGTTAAGGGGAAGAGAGAAAAGGGGGAAATTTCATTGAAAAAAGAAAAAGCTTTAAATCAGATTGGCAGATCTGGTTCTGTATAATAAAAGTATCATTAATTAACATGAAAATTCATAGATTAATTGTTGATATAATTATTAGTGTAGTAAGTAAATAAGAGATTGATTCAGCATCCAAAAAGCTAAAGAACAAATCAAAAAAAAAGAAAAAAAGTAATTAGATAGTGTTCTTTAAAAATAAAATAAAAAATTATTTAAAAATATCTTACCAAAATATAAATTCACCTATAAAAGAAAAAAAACCAAAATGTTAAGTAGCAGTTTGTTCAAAGAAGTGTCATCAAATATAATAAAAGAAGCCCTCCTTACCAAATTCTTACGCGTCCAATATCTGAATAACAAACAAAAAACAAAAAAAAAAAGAAATTAGTAACCGTTCTTTAAAAATAAAATAAAGAAATTAAACTTATCATTAAGACTTACCAAAATACTGCAAAAGAACAATCTCTAACAAATTTCCACATGTCCAGATATCTTATTTACAAAGGAAAAAAAATGAACTGTTAATAAAATTTGTTGAAATAAACTAAAAAATTAAAAATTTCACTCACTAAGCTACAAGTAAGAGATCCGAAAAAACAACCAGTTGTAAATAATTAAAAGAGAAAAACTAAAATCAAAAACTTACTGGAATTTCACGTTCAAAGAAACCAAAAGAATTACTTAAAAGGAAAAATTGAAACGTTAAGGAATGTTTTGTTAAGAATTTTTCAACAAAAAAGTATTTGGAAAGAAAAGCTGAAATGCTTCGTTACAGATTTTTTTGACAAAAAATATAAGTGAAGTAAAGTAAGAAAAGGGAAAGGGAAAGACAAAGTAAGGGAAAGGATGAAAGGTAGGAAAGGACGAAGATAGGGGAAGGATGAAAGGAAGGAGGGAAAAAGGAAGAATAAAAGGAAAAAAAGAAGGATAAAAGAAAGGATGATAAAGGAGGTTTCGCTAAAAGTTTAAATTTAAACTTTTAATTGAATTGGTAATACGCGTAATGTTCAATTAATGATACGCGTAATACTTAATATACATTCGATCATGTTAAATACACGTCTAATTGTTGATCATTACTAATTAAGGTCGAATAATTTTAATTTTGGTCGAATATAGGCCAAATTTCATTAAAGCCGAATATTCTTTTTTTGACTAGTGATATTTTGACCGTAATATCACATAAATCTTATGAAATTGTAAACTTATGTAATATTTTAAAATTTTTTGAAATATTATGCCATAAACTTTCGTAAACTTACAAAATCGTAAACTTATGCAATTTTTCGCCCTATAAAATTTCCTGATGTTGTCCTTTCGATTTATTAGCATCTATCATATATTTTATTCTTTATAATACTTTGTACTTCTTAATATTTTATTTTTTATAATATTTTATTCTTTATAATATTTATTCTTCATAATAACATTTATTCTATAGCAAAATGTATTAATTAAACTGTATTATTATCGATTTGTCATCACAATATAATTTTTATATTGAAAACAAGATATTGGTACAATATAGTTTTGACATTTGATAGATATTTTAATTTGAAAATAATATCCTTGCGACATTGTCTCAGTGTTTGCACAATATAATTTTGATATCAAGCAGATATTTTAATATTTGAAATAATATTCCTGAGGTGTTGATTTGATGTTGGTATGATGTAATTATGATGTTGAGTAGATATTTTAAAAATTAAATAACATTTCTGCGATGTTATTTCAATGTTTGTACAATATAGTTTTGATGTCAAGCAGATATCTTAATATTCTTGAGGTGTTGATTTGATGTTGGTATGATTTAGTTACGACGTTGGGTATCTATTTTAAAATTTAAATAATATTTCTGTGATGTTGTCTCAATATTTGGACAATATAGTTTTGATGTCGAACAAATGTCTTAATATTTGAACAATATTTTTGAGATGTTAATTTGATGTCAGTATGATGTCATTATAATGTTGGGCAGGTATTTTAAAATTTAAATAAAATTTCTGCAATGTTATCGTAACGTTTGAATAATATAGTTTTGATGTTGAGTAAATGCCTTAATATTTAAATACTATTCTTGAGGTATTAACTGAATTTGATGTTGATATGATGTAGATTTAACATTGGGTAGGTATTTAAAATTTGAAACAATAGTTTTGAGATGTCAATTTGATGTTAATATAATATAGTTTTGATGTCAAACTAATATTTTTTAAACTTTTAATGATATCACTATGATGCCATTAATATATTGAATCATGTGTTAATTTGATGTTGATTTGATGTCATCACAAATCAACATCAAATCAACATCAAATCAGCATATTTAAGTTCAAACTTAACTATGTTGATTTGATTTTCAATTATGATATCGTAAATATCTTAAATCGATATTAAATCGATGTCGTCTTAGAACTCCAAGTTTCTGTAAAGTAACTCTAACAGTTTTACTATGTCTAGAGACATTAATACTAATGTGTAGGCATTTCATACAACTTTTTTTGATGACACGAGGCTTAATCTTGCAATCATTGAATATATTATCCTAGTAGTAGTTCCTATGAGTAATAATACTTTATGGATACAGTTAACTTTCTTTATAGTTATATATTTAAGATAGTTTATATGACTATACGCAATAAAATCTTATAATTAAATTAGTAATTTTAGTCAGAATTATAAATTGTAATAATTTTAATTAAATATTCACATCACAATAATTTTATTAATATTATTCCAATTATTATGGATTTATAACCATTAGATTTCACTTGATGAGACAATTTCAACAAACCTATGATCATTAAAATCTGATCACTAGAACCCACAATAATTAAAATACAATCAAAATATTTAATGTTATGCAAATTTTACATATAAAAATGCTGATCTGAGTTTTGAAATCAAATTTTTTGGTTAATATTAATCCAATCATTATAAAATTATTATTATTAGTTTTCTCTCAATAAGACAATTTTAATGAGCCTAAGATCATTAAAATCTGATCACTAGAATCCCATAGTAATTAAAATAAAGTCAAAATATTAAATATTACACAAATTTTATATATTGATTTGATATTTAAAATTGGATTACTCAGTCAATATTAATCCAATTACTATAAAATTACTACTATCTGATTCCTTTCAATGAGATGAACTTAATAAGCTAAAGATCATTGAAATTTGATCATTAGATTATAGAACAATTATATTTTAATAAATATCTTTTTATAATCATATATATATAAAATTTTTAAAAAAAGATGTGATAATAGGCCTATTTAATTTTGATTGATCTGATTTTTGATTGTAAAATCTATTAACCAATCCAAATATGTGATCAAAATCATAATTGAGTATATTGATCTTGATTTTGATCAGATCATTATTTAAAATTTTCTCTTCAAAATAACGCAAAAAAAAAATTTTTTCTCATTTTAACACCAAAAAAAAATACTTTATTCTATAATTTACTTGTAAATGGCATATTAGTAAAATATTGAAAATTTATTACTGACACATTTTATTAATTTCAATCAAGTTTTTGAGAATTCTGATAATGAAGTAAATGTATCTGAAGAACAATTAGAAGCTGAAAAAAATGAAGAAATAGTTTTTCTTGGTTTATATACTTTGCTAGATTCTCGTTATTTGGAATCTTATATTTATAATGTTGCTAAATCTTAAGTATGGTGGCATTTAATTATTCTAAAATATGATGATACAAGATTTAAAAAAATAATGAGAATGGATTCACAAAGTTTTCAAAATTTTTTAATAAAAATTCAATCTTATCCAATTTTTTAGCCAACTGGTAATTAACAACAAGCTCTTGAATTACAATTAGCTATCTTCTTATGAAGAGTAAGTTCAAAAGATGAAATTTTTAGTATATGCTTAAGATATGGTATTTCAGAAGGTACTGTATATTTATATTGTAAAAGAGTTAAAATTGCTATTCTTTTATTAAAAAATGAATTAGTTAAATGGCCAACAGGTGAATTAAGAAGGATGGTTTATTTAGAATTTAATAATATTAGTGGATTTATTAATGTTATTGAAGTTATAGATAGTACACATATAATATTGGGAATTGCTCCATTAAAACAACCTAAAATATATTAGAATTGTAAAAAAAAATATTCAATTTAATGTCAAGATGTTATTGATCATTATGGTGTTTTTACTGACTATAAAATAGAATGGTCAGGGTCAGTTCACAATGCAAAAGTATACTGAAATTCTTTTTTTTATCAAAATGTTTCTATATTAATAAAAGGGGATTATTTACTTGAAGACTCTGTATATTCATTATCTACATTTCTTATTAAATCTTTTAATAATCCTGTAAATAATTTAGAAACACAATTCAATATTACTCATTCATCACATCGTATTATGGTAAAAAATGCATTTGGGAGATTCAAAAATAGATTCAGTAGTTTAAAAAAATTAAATGTTAGAAAAATAGTAATTGCTGTTTATTTTACTGAATGTGTATTATTTTGCATAATTTTTTAGAAATAAATAATAATAGTTGGGATAAATTGGATGAAAATAATGATAGTAATGATAGTGATAGTGATAATGAAAGTACTAGTGAAGAAAATAATAATATTAATAATTTAAATGAAAATTCTTTAAGAAAAGCAGGAGAATTAAAAAGAAATCAAATAACAACCCAGTTATTTCAATAAAGTTCAGTATTTTTATTAAATTTAATCAAAAAAATATAACAAAAATAAAAACTAATACTATCTAAAATATGAAATTAATCTTTTTTTTGTAATTTTAATTCTAACTCCTTTATCCTTAATTCAAATTCCATTTTTGATCTTTCTCTTTCATATACCTACCTTTCCTTTTCAACTTCCAATCATTCCTTTTTTAATATCATTTTTTTTTTCAAATTCTTTCTCGTGTTTGACTCATTTTAGTTATTGTCATAGCTATGACTTCAACATTATTTTTAGATTTTTATTTTTGTTTTTTATTTTCTTCTTTAATCTCAACTATTTTTTCTTCAATTATAGCACCTGTTTCTTTAGAAAAGAAAGAGTTATGTTTTCATGTACTTCAAAGATCATGTCCATTTTACCATACCAGTACCAATCCTTTCTCTTATTACCAGTTTGATTGTTATATTTTTTAATTGATTTGTACTTCTTTATTAATTGAGCAAGTTTACCTAAATAAATATAAATTATTAAAAATATTAATAATTTAATATAAATTAAAAAAATATTAAAAAATTTAAATATTTACTTTTAGTAATTGCATTTGCCTCCTTGTTAGGTAAAACATTCTTTACCATATCATTATAGAATTTGGTTTTATTTCCTTTTGACCAAGCCAAAAAATTTTCTTAAATATAGTTAAGTAAAATCTTGATCTTGTTATGTTTCATTTACTTCTGGATTTTTCATCAGAATGATCTTAGTATTGATCATAACCATCATCTTCTTTTTCTTCATCTTTTCTAACTTAAATTAAATAATTTTAAACCTTTTAAATGGTAATACAAAATCCATAATTATATACTTACTTGTTCTACTTTAAGTTGATTGAAATTTGGATTTTGTTGCTGAAGTGAAGTAAGAAGTAGACTATACAGCTGAGGATCATACTGCTGCTAAGTAAGAGCATGTTATTGAGGATGATTATATTGAGAAAAAATGTGTTGTTGAGAAAGAATAGGAGGAAGGGTTTATTGCTGGACTTGCTGTTCTATGAAAATTAACCTATACAAAATTGCACGTAAAGTTATTATTAAACATGTCATTATTTTCTTTTTTGAAGATTTGTAAAAATTTGTATTAGTACATTTAACAGAAGTTTTTGCATTAACTTGTACTTGGTTCATGATTTCTTTTTTTAGTTTCTTAAGAAAGCATGTCTTTTACTCTTAATAAAAAGTGATCAAAAAATTCTACTTTTTTGTAGGTAGAGTTAAGGCCCTGAATACGAAGATATCACATTAAGATAACTGTTTTATACACTTTGGGAATAATTTCTCTAAGTAACATAAGTGTAACCATATATACTTTGGCCATTTTGATACTAGTAAACATAGTAGATATTACATCAATTATCATGACGAGATTCCAATCATCACATTCAAGTGCCGTGTAGAGTTTTGAATGGGTCAGGTCAGATCAGGTTACATTGTTAACCTGAACTAAATAATTTTTTCAGTTGGGTAACTTATTCTGACTAGACCTGACCCATTTGACCTGAAAGTATTCAGATTATTTTGGGTAACCAGGTAAATCTGATTATCTGAAATTTTATTACAAATATTTTAAATAAAAAAATATTTTAAAAACATTTTTTTATTAAATTTTCTATTAAAAAATGTTACAAAATGTTTTTTATTAATAAAATATACTGGAAAAACATTTTGTAACGTTTTTTTATAAAGTTAATTAAAAAATATTTCACAATGTTTTTTTATAAAGCTAATTAAAAAAAATGTTGCGAAATGTTTCTTTATTAATAAATATATATGAAAAAATATTTCACAATATTTTTTTATAAAATTAATTAAAAAAATGTTGCAAAACATTTTTTTATTAGTAAAAATATACTGAAAAAACGTTTTGCAACATTTTTTTATAAAGCTAATTAAAAAAAGAGTGAATTTATTTAATGCACCTGCGTTGCAACGCATCCTTCCTTTTTTGTAAATTGTTTATGTTGATCAACCAGCTTATACACCGCACCTCCCTTAAAATGACAATGATAAACATAAAAAATTTCTTAAAATGGCAATGATAAACATAAAATTTGCAATGCGTGGGCGGTAAATAAATTATTTCTTAAAAAAATATTGCACAACATTTTTTTATTAATAATTATACACTGAAAAAACATTTTACAATGTTTTTTCACAAAATTAATTAAAAAAATATTATGAAATGTTTTTTTATTAATAAATATATACTGAAAAAATGTTTTGCAATGTTTTTTCACAAAATTAATTAAAAAATATTTTTTATTAGTAAAATATACTGAAAAATGTTTTGTAACATTTTTTTATAAAGCTAATTAAAAAAAATGTTATACAACATTTTTTTATTAATAAATATATACTGAAAAAACATTTTGCAATAGTTTTTCACAAAATTAATTAAAAAAATGTTGTGAAACATTTTTTTATTAATAAATATATACTAAAAAAATATTTTGCAGCGTTTTTTACAAAATTAATTAAAAAAATGTTGCAAACCGTTTTTTTATTAATAAAAATATACTGAAAAAATGTTTCACAATATTTTTTCATAAAGTTAATTAAAAAAATGTTGTAAAATGTTTTTTTATTAGTAAAAATATACTGAAAAAATATATTGCAACATTTTTTCATAAAGCTAATTAAAAAAAAATGTTGCAAAATATTTTTTTATTAGTAAAATACACTAAAAAAATATTTCGCAATGTTTTTTGACAAAATTAATTAAAAAAACGTTGCAAAACATTTTTTGATTAATAAATATACACTGAAAAAACGTTTTGTGACATTTTTCTACTAAACTAATTAAAAAAAGTCACAGTCATTTTTTTATTAAAGATGTATTGAAAAAACATTTCACAACATTTTTTTACTAAACTAATTAAAAATACATCGAAAAAATATTACACAACATTTTTTCACTAGATTAAATAAAAAAGTCCCAATTATTTTTTTATTAAAGATGTATTAAAAAAATGTTTCGCAACATTTTTTTATTAGATTAATTAAAAAATATCACAGAACTTTTTTTATTAAATTATTTGAAACTCGTATAATAATTTTTTTTATTAAATTGATTTCAAATTAATAGGTCAATCAGATCAAATCAAACCTGTAACCTGACTTAATACCAGATATTGAATTTGATAATCTGACCTGAATATTTTGGGTCAACTTGATAGGTAACTTGAATTGACCCTTACCCATTTAGAACTCTATTTGTAGGTCAATAAAATCAGGTCACTGATCAAGTTGTACAATTTTATTATCCAATAATTATTAACCTAAAACCTGATCAAAAATCTGATCAATTAAAATTGAACAGATTGAGTAACTATAGGTAGTTTGTGACTATAAATGATGTTTATATATATATAAATTTAGGATATTCAATTATGATTATAACAGAGGTGACTATAAAAAGAGTTGACTATACTGAAATAGATCGTTAATAATTATTTAAGGCAATCACTAATAGCTTTTAATGAGACATTCTGAAATTATGTGAAAATAGATAAAACACTTAATTTTTATACAGATGGTTCCCTTTAGCTACGACTAAGGTTGCCTGCCAAAATTAGGTAGTTTAGGCCAAAGCCAAACCTTTTTTATAGCTGAAAGTTTAGGCAATTAAAAGTAAATTTGCCAAAATTATAATACTAAAATTATTACCAAAATGCTAAAATTTAGCCAAAATTATAAGCCAGCTTTAATATCTAATTTTGGTTAAATAAAAGATCAACATAAAAATGTTCTTTATTGGATTCTTGTATAATTATTGTGCAATACAATTTTCTAATTTTGCTGCGAACTAAAATTTCCTTTTTTTGAAAATTTGTGTAATGTCACATGACTTACACTAGTTAAACGATATCAAATAGGGGACCAATCGGGTAGAATCTGGGTCACTGGATTTAACCCAATTGATCCCTTATTTTTTTTTATTTATTAAATTTTAAAATTCTGATTGCTGCCAAAAAATGGCACAAAAGGAAGATACTAAGGTTTTAATTAGGATGTTCAAATAGATTACAATCAGGTATATCATATTAGTTACCAATAGGATATTTCCTATTATCTACTATTGGCATACTGATTAATAATTTTTGACATAATTTTCATTAATAAAAATAAACCAATTTGTATAAATTTTATAATTAATTCAATATTGGATATCAAAAATACACTCAAAATAGTAATTTTTATTGTTATTTATTTAACCCTATTGTTTTTATTACTAATTACATATATAACATGAAGATATTATAAAAATTACAAGTTTCTATATACAGTACTAGATAAAAATTTGTTATACACTCCTTACATAGTGCCAAAATTGTCAAAACTGTTTCAGCATTCGGCTTAGTTTTGACACTAGTATTGTATTATAATTTTGGCATAGTATCAGCTTTTAGTATCAAAGAGCCTGGCAATCTAAAATAAAATAATAAGAAACATTACATTTCTTTAATAATAAAAGAATTCCCTTCCCCTTATTTCCCATTCCTATTTCCCATTCCTTACATTTTAAGTCCAGATTCGTCTGAGAAGTCTAGCGACATAAAAAAATAAAGAAAGAAACGTTAGTACATTTCTTTAATATTAAAAGAATTCCCCATCTTCTCCATTTCTTACATTTCAAGTTCAGGTTCGTCTAAATAGCCTGACAGCCTACAAAAAGAAAAGAAGAAACATTAGAAATATTTCTATTAACAATGAAGTAAAACCTCTCCCCTTCCATTTACCTCAGTTTCTAGGTCTGGTTTATAGTATTCGTCCAGTAACCTATAAAAAAGAGAAGAAATGTTAGAGATATTTTTATTAAAATAATCAAATACAATTTCCCTTCCTTACTTGCCTCAATTCCAAAGTCTGATTCATAGTATTCGTTTAGCAATCTACAAAAAAAGAGAAGAAGAAACGTTAAAAACATTTCTATTAAAATAATCAAATACAATTTTCTTTTCCTCATTTACTTCAATTCCAAAGTCTAGTTCATATTATTCGTCTAACAACCTACAAAAAAGAGAAGAAACATTAGAAATGTTTCTATTAACAATAAAGTGGAACTTCCCTCTATTTACCTTAATTCCAAAAGTCCAGTTTGTAGTATTTGTTTGGCAATCTACAAAAAAGAGAAGAAATATTAGAAATGTTTTTATTAATAATGAAGCAGAACTCCTTTCCATTTACCTCAATTCTAAAAGTCCAGTTCATAATATTCATCTAGCAACCTACAAAAAAAAGAGAAGAAACGTTAGAAATGTTTCTATTAATAACAAAGCAGAACTCTTCTTCTTCTATTTACCTAAATTCTAAAGTCCAATTCGTAGTATTCGTCTGGCAACCTATAAAAAAGAGAAGAAACATTAGAGACATTTCTATTAAAATAATCAAATACAATTTCCCCTTCCTCACTTGCCTCAATTCTAAAGTCTGGTTTATATTATTCATCTGACACCCTACAAAAAAGAGAAAAAGAAATGTTAAAGACGTTTCTATTAACAATAAAATGGAACTCTCCTCCTTCCATTTACTTAAATTTCAAAGTCTGATTTGTAGTATTCGTCTGACACCCTATAAAAAAGAAAAAAAATTATTTTTTTTTTTTAAAAAAAAACAAACTGAATAAAAAAAGGAAAAATTAATTTTTTTTTTAAAAAAAAAAACTGAATAAAAGAAGGAAAAAAATAATTTTTTTTTTTAAAAAAATTGAATGTGTTTTTTTTAAAGGGAAAATTAGTTTTAAATAACTGAAAATAATAAATTTTTTTAAAAAAACAGAAAGTCAAAATTTAAAAACTATCTGTTTTTTTATTTTATAAGTCAGTTTTCAGTTCTGACCTTTTTCTTCTACGTAAAAGTAGAAAATAAAAAAAAATTTTTTTTAAAAAAAAATAAGATTATCAACAATCAGTAAATTGATGATATCAAAATTGATCAGACTAATCAGAACTCTATGTACTGTATCATATGAATATATGATATACTATATCGAAATGTCAAAATAATTTTGGTAGGCAACTTTAGATAAAATAACCTATTGGGATTCTGATATCCAACCATTTTCCTTAAAAAAAAGAAAAAATTAAACATTTTTATATTTTAACAAAATTTAAGTTCAGAAAAATTTAAATAAAATTTACCTATTGGGATTTTGGTACTCAACTTCAGAACTATTTTCTTACAAAAAAAGAAAAAAAATGTTAATATAATATTTTTTAATAAATAGTTTGGAAAGATTCAATAAAAGTTACCTATCAGGATTCTGATATTTAACTTCAGAATCATTTTCCCTAAAAAATAAAAAAAAAATGGTATAACGTTTTTTTTAAATAAATTAAAGTCAGAAAAGTTTTAATAATCGAAACTTAACTACCTGGATTTTATATATCCAACTTTAAAGTCATTTTCCCACTAAAAAAAAAGAAAAAAAAATTTATATAACATTTTTTTAGTTTTTAAATTATGAAAACATGCCTGTATATCCAGATTAATTCTAACTGGTTTTCTATAAATAAAAAAGAAAGGGGAAGGAGAAGAGCGATGAAAGGAAAGTGGAAGGGTGAAGGACGAAGGATGGATAAGGAGATAAAGAGAAATAAAAATACAAAGTGAATGAAAAGGAAAGGGAAGAAAGTATGAATAGTTTAAAAAAGTCAAAAAAAAGTTTGATCAATTATTAAGATTATATCACGTGATTCAAAATTAAGACCAATTTTTAACTTTTGCTAAAAAGACCAATTATTAACTATAGTGAATTGAGATAAAATATGAAACTTAAAAAATAGTAAACTATTCAACCTCAATTAGTATAAAATATATAACTATTCATCCTAATTTAGGTTGAATGTATTTAAGTTAATCGCAAGTTTAATAACAACTGGTTACTTTTATTTAATTAAAATATGGTTAGCAATTGGATAATTACTGATTAATACCCAATTTTAACATTTGTTTTAAAAGTGAGCAATCAGTAAATTTAAATTAAAAAATAGTTATTAATCAGGTAATAACCTGATTGATACCTGATTGAAATATGAATAAATTTCTAACTATTGAACAAATCAGGTAACCAACCAAAAAAAAGTTACCAATCAGGTAGATACCTGATTGGTCAGCGTTTTACCTGTGTTAATGCCATAATTTTGGCCAAAATTAAGAATAATTTTGGCTTTAGTTTTAGAATGGATTTGATTGGCCAAAACCTTTCAGAATTTCCTTTTTAATTTTGGTAGACAACCTTAGCTACAACAGGACCCAGAAATATATATATAGGGGTCAGGTGACTAAAAAAACATTTACTATGAGCTGTACGCAAGGGTTTTTTATATGAATGGTACGCAAAATTGACACCTGATATTGAAAATCCTGCAAAAATACACAATTGAAATTTCAAACCTTAAGGTCACATTTATTATATATTTACTAATGAAAAATTATATTGATAAACCAGTTCAATTAGATATTCTTCAGTTGTCCGGATTATAGTTTTTAATCCAGACCGAAATATTCAGTTTGAGTTTCAGATTACAATATAAGGCGGTCTGAATTAAATGGACCAGACCAGGTCTGAACAGGTTTTAATAAATTTAGCGATTTTTTTTTAATTATTTCATTGTTTATTTATTTTTAATAAATAAAAAAATTGTTTTTACGTTTTTATTAAAAAAATCTTTTTTAAATTAATCAATAAAAAAAAAATAATAAATAAACGGTTTTAATAATAAAAAATAAGTTCACAAAAGAAATTGTATATGAGATTTAAATTATAAACCATTTAATACAATATTTTATTATTCATAACATGCGTTTATACCCTCCCACCCTCTATCCAACTACCTCTCAACCCGGCTACCCTCATCAAAGCTGGCACCTATAAAAAAAACAAATAAGAACATTAGTAAATGTTCTTTGCAACAAAAGTAAAATAACTTTCCCTCTCAGTAACTCTTACACCACTCTTACCCGGTCTAATTCTAAGTTCAAGCCAGTACCTACAAAAAAAGAAAAAAAAGAATGTTAGTAACGTTCTTATATCAATATTAATTACTAAATAAAAACTCATACAGCTGCAAGTTTAATTATTTATTATATACTAGTGTTTTTTAGCTAACACCTCCAGCACCTCTAAATAATAATACATTTGAGTTTTATCCTCCTTTACCCTTCCCATTCGAAATTACCTTCAAGAGTGGTGCTAGAAAGGCTTGCTTCTATAAAAAAAGAAAAGAGAAGAACGTTAGTAACGTTCTTATATTAAATATAATAACCTTTTTATATTACCCTTCAGAATATCCAGTAAGAAAGTCCAAGGTAGTCGAAATCTAATACATAAAAATAAAACTAATTTACTACGTATTATAGTATGTCCAGAAGTGTTCCAGACTTCCAGTAGCGTTCCTAAAGAAAAGAAGTGAATACCTTTTGTCAATATACTTGACTAAAGGTCAAATTTTTATGTATTTTTTATTTTTTTTTAAAACATTAGAGTGATGAATTTTTTTTTCTAGTGAAAATGTTTTATAAAAAAAGATTAAACTGATCGAATCATATGATCGATACCCAGGTATTATAATCTGCCTTTAATTTTTATTTTTATTTTTATTTTTATTTTTATTTTTATTTTTATTTTTATTTTTATTGACAAGTTAACATAAAATACGAGGAGATTACATTAAATACTCCAAATGGAGTGAGTCAGTGGTAAAGTTTTTACTATGGAACTATAACTCACTACAGAACTGAAATAGCTAAACTATGATACCAGCGCTTGACGAATCAAGTAGACCCTGCTGGATTACTAATCCCAATTTTCCATTAAGGGAGAAAATTGTAACAACCATAATCAGCCTTTAATAGAAAGATATTTGACCGGACCTTATATTTTTTTATAAAAATTTTTTCTGATTAATACCACGAAATAAAAAAAATCCAAACATTTTGTATTTTTTTTATTTTTTTTTTTCAGGTGTGCATCGGACATGTAAAAGCTTTATAGATTAAATGATATTTCATATTTTATTACATATAATTATATGATATATATATATAATCGGCCAAATTTAGATCAAAATACGCAAACTGAATTTCTTACATATAAAAATTTTGAAAATAAATACGCAATCTAATAACCTAACCACGGACAAAAAAATCCTAAATTATACGCAAATCAAAATCTTACTCCGCCTAACTCTACTATGATGACGACGCATCAGTAGACCCTACCCCTGTATATATATTTCTGGGTCCTGCTACAACAACTTAACAATTCTGTGTTTTACTACACTGCAGACAATTATTTAAGTGTAATAGATGCAGGAGTCTACATAGCTCTACATAACAATACTGTTATCATTATAACTGCTAAATTAGCATATTGGTCTTTATCTACTAGAACAGAATTAGTAGCTATATTCTTGGCTCTTCTTAGCACTCTGAAAGGTGCTACTGTTACTATACATATAGACAGCCAATGCACTATATCAGCGATTAATAATTGGGATCAATTTCAGTTACATTCAAAACTAAAACAATTAAATTCACTTTTAATTATAAAATTAAGATGATATGCAAGAAGAAATATTTAAAAATGGATTTAATAAAGGTTAAAGATCATGTCAGAATTGCAGATAACGAAATGGCTGATAGATTAGCAAAAGCCAGAACAAATAGTGAGAAGGTTTATAACAATAAAGTAGATTTTATTAACCATGATGTTAGAAATTATCCCTTATTTAAAAATATCCCAATTAAGGCCAACCTATACTATTTTATCATCAGAATATTCAACACTTTTGATGCTACTGAATGATCACTTCTTAAAAACAATAATGAGTGGTATCATCTTAGCACTGTTAATTGTGACTGGCATATCACTTGGTTACTCATTAATCAGTTTACAAGCTTTCAGTACTGATCTATAGCCATTAACACCTTACTTTATTTTTTACTTAAGTTAGCATATAAAGCGTTACTCTTGGGTGACATCTTAATACAATACAAATTGGCTTTATACAATCACTATATGTGCACTGGTTGTAACATTGAATAAAAAATAAATGCATTTAATAGAGTACTGTGCTTATCTGGACAAATGACGCTTAATTCACAATCTATTCATAACTGAATTACAGTTTATTATCACTTACTGTATTAACGAAAATAAAAAAAGATGAGCATGTGGTTCATAAATGCATTTACAAAATACTAGGTACTTTATCTGATTCAACTGATTTTTACCATTTCTAACAATTAGCACTGCTTATTAGAATAAATCATGCATAGGTAATGATGTTATAGCACAAATTGCATATATTATTTATCAAGACACAAACAATTTTAGCAAACCTTCTTTTGCGCTTTGCTATAAATTTTAAACATTTTATTTGAAACTCACGCTGCATTCTCACTGTAGAATGAAAAAGACAGCATAACATCATTTCATAGACAAAACACATCTCCAACCAGTGACCCACTTTCTTAACTTCAAGTAATGATATGTTATCTTCAGCTAATTGTTATTCAAATCCACCTACCTCTTAATATACATAAAAATGTTAACCCGTATTTTTTAAGTATAGCTTAATAATCTTATCTAACAAATTATATGAAAAATGTGAAGTACTATGTGATGATCTTCCTATACCCGTACCTATCCTGCTACCTCTTTAAACTAATGAAAGAGCCAATCGCAAAGTGGCCATGATTCCTCTAATATGATCTTTAATCATAGGCTATATAAAAACTTTCAAGCTGGACTCTGACTCCCAGATATGCATACTTTGCTACAAATTAAGCTATTTTTACAACAAATGTTAATGTAGAATTTGGGTTTTCTTAGGGGATTGTTTTGGCATAAGGGATTGAATTTAGGCATGATTTTTATTTTTAAAATTAATTTTATAATATTTTTATATTTTATTTTTTATTTTATTTGTTTTATTATTATTTATTAGGTTATTTAGATAGTTTTATTTTTATGTTTTTTTTTTTATTTATTTTCATATTTTTATTTATTATTATTTTATTAGTTTTAATTCATTGATTCTCAATGTTGGTGAATGATTAGACCAATTTTTAACTGGGAGTACTCATATCTAATTAGAAGTGATTATATTTTGTAATCCTCTTTTTACTTAATAAATGTTTGTATGGCTTTAACACCAAAAAAAAAAAAAAAATTAAAAAATATTCTTAATTAAAAAATAAAGTTGCAGGAAATTTGCCTGTAAAACAGTCTAAGGGATAGATGAAAAACTAAGAATTTTATTTGTTTGGTTCAAATACATAATATTTTTTATTATAGATTAAGGGAAATTACATAACACATGACTTTAAAATTCTAAAATATTATTGGCTGTAATAGTATCACGTATATTTACATAAATCTCTATCATCGCACAGCATTAGGAATTTCGACGATTTTAATTTAAATAATTCCCAATAACATTATTATTGCCCATAATTTACAAGTAATTACTGCAATTCTTCTTGTTCTTGTATCAAACTCTTTTTAGTATGTTCCTCAATGTCATTGGCTTCCCAAGGATAAACCAACCAGCGATCAGGTGTTTCTCTAGCTGCATAATATCTTCCTTCTTCTATTATAGAAGGGTCAGGAAATTCCATTCTTTTCTCCTTCTTTTTATTATGAAGAACGAATACAGCAAATTTTGTTTCAGGAACAATGCATCCAGGATTTTCTTGTAAAAATTTACGTTTCTCTTCTTCTATATCCTTGGAAAGTTCTTGTACTGCATAAGCAAGTGTAGTTCTAGTATCATCAACTTCATCTACAATAAGAATATTCTTACCCAACAATGGAGAGGTTGTTGCATGAGAAGGTCCAAAGTGAAGCCACTGGGTTTTTATCACTTGGGTACCAATTATTGCCGGAGAATCGTCAGTTGACAAGTTATAGGAACCAAGATCCTCATATAGGGAAAGACCAATTGCTTGAATCGGAATATTCTTATTGTTGGCTCGTTTTAAAAATGTACGCTTTTTGCCCCAAAATGAAAACGAAAAACATGTAAGAAATTGACAATGAAACATAATTTCATATAAATAACTAAGTAATTGTAACGAATGCGGTCGCAAAGATAATTTATAGAAATAAACGAATTTAAAGACGTTCTTTTTATTTTTTCAAAAAAAAAAAGTGTCGTATTATCATAATAAAAAAATATATATATATTACCAATATTCTAGCGGGTATAAACCCACCACCGCCTATTGCAATCATGAGGTCGGGCTTAAAATCGTCATTTATTCGATAACGTTCAACTGATTCTTTTACGAGTTGGTGAACCCGGTTGTAGGAGATATAAAGCTTGGTGTCCTTTGCCATATTGCTTGCTATGCTGAAAAAAGAAAATTATATATCGTTTTCAATCTAATAGAATGAAATTTTACAATTAAGTAAGAGATATAATTTTTCAAAATCAATGAAAGTGTTTTTTGAGTAAAGATCACTGATAAGTGATGACCGATAAAAATCGTGTTGATTAAGATCTTAGATCTATTATGTAAGGAAAAAAAAAAAAAATATGAACCAATCATCCAAATTTATAACGTCAACAGAGAGATTAGGAACTGAAATAGTTGGAGAATGGTTCGCAAGAGTAAGTTTTGAATTTTGAAAATATTCGAGAAATCGTTAGTTTAGAACTAAATTTAAAAACAAAATTCGTAGAGGCCAAAAGTAAACGCATGACGTGTGCAAAACGGTATAAAATTCAAAAAAAAATTAATGAACATAAAAGGAAAGAGAGGAAAGAAGCAAGAAAGAATCCTAAATCTCGTAGTATGTATAAAAAGTAGTGCATTTTATTTAAATTGCATAATCATAATTAGAAAAACTATTGTATTATAGAACTGAAAAAAGATCCTGGTATTCCAAATCTATATCCGTTTAAAGACCAACTCTTGAATAAAATTGAGCAACAGAAAAGAAAAGTATGAGAATTTCTTTTTTTAATGGTCTGTCTTATATACTAAAGTATACTTCTACACTCTAAGCTTGAAGATGAAAAACAGCGGCAAAAGGATGCACGAAATTCCTTATTCAATAAGAACCGTAAATTAAATTTTACATCACTCTCTGAAGATGCATCTAAGCGAGATATAGAATTTGACATTGATCATGTTTCTAAAAAAGAAGAGGGGATATCAACAGCTATAGATGCAGCCGTTGTTGGACAAAAAGATAATTCTCGCAAAGCATATTACAAAGAATTTCGTAAAGTTCTTGAGGCAGCCGATGTCATTCTAGAAATATTGGATGCTCGCGATCCTTTAGGTTGTAGAACTAAGCATATTGAAAAAATGATACTAGAGAGTGAATCTACTAAAAGAATCATTTTAGTGTTAAATAAAATCGGTAAGATTAACATGCAAATTATAAATAACAATTATTTATTTTTTTTCAAGAATTTCAATTCACGAAACGTTAGACCTTGTTCCTAGGGAAAATATTATGCAATGGCTTATATATCTTCGTAAGGAATTTCCAACCATCGCATTTAAGTCCTCTACTCAATCACAGAGAAAAAATCTCGGTCATATTTCTGCGTCGGTATCTACTGTGTCGAATAATATGTTACAACGCAGTAATGAGTGTTTGGGTGCTGAAACGCTCATCAAGCTTCTTAAAAACTACTCTCGAAATTTAAATATGAAAACTTCAATCACCGTTGGAGTAATCGGAATTCCGAATGTTGGAAAATCTTCTATTATTAACTCCTTAAAACGGTCTAAAGTTTGTGATATAGGTGCAACTCCAGGTCTAACGAAATTCACACAAGAAATTCACTTGGACAAGAATATAAAACTGTTGGATTGTCCTGGAATTGTATTCACTCGTGACAAAAATGCAGAAACTTTATTAAGGAATTGTATCAAAATTGAATTATTAGAAGATCTCATTTCACCTGGTATGTATGCGCGTTTAAAGGAAATTTTTATGGTTTAATGATTCATTAGTCACTTTTTTGTAGTTGAGTTGATTGTTTCACGTTGTAAACCGGAACAACTCATGACAAAGTATAATGTCCCAAGGTTCAGGGATGTTAACGAATTCC
This sequence comes from Rhizophagus clarus, assembly GCA_015698045.1. Taxonomy (NCBI): domain Eukaryota; kingdom Fungi; phylum Glomeromycota; class Glomeromycetes; order Glomerales; family Glomeraceae; genus Rhizophagus; species Rhizophagus clarus. Next base: position 36,941 of record BLAL01000252.1, on the reverse strand, counting down.
TTCTACATCTTGCCAACAAAAAGGGTAAATTAAAGCACGGTGGTATTCCCGATATTGATTCAGCAGCAAAGATCGTTCTGCAAGATTGGAATTCTGGAAAGATACCATATTATACTATACCGCCAGTAATTGATAAAAATAATGCTATCCTTGACAGTACTATTGTTTCAACATGGAGTAAAGAATTCAATTTGAATGAGGTGTGCAATGAAATAGAAGATCAAAATATTTTAAGTGGTTCAAAGAATGAGAGTGATTTGGATAGTGTAATGGTAGACTCGGATGAAAAATAACAATTGATTTATTAATATTTCTGTTCAAAATTGAAAATTTATAATAAACTAAGTACCAGAAAAAATAAATTATTAAATCAGTATGAATAATAGTCTACTGAAACTTTTGTTAAATGAAAGTATGATGGTAACATAGTTTAATACATGTACGCATCCAAGTTTATAGTGAAAAAAAAAGGGTTGATACCCTATTATAAGCAAAGGTAAGAAATTTTTTTAAAAAAGGGATTTGATTCATAAACATTTTTAAATTTCTAGGAGAATGAATTCCTATTACTTTTGAATTATGGAGTTTTAATAGTGTAATTTTCTCTGTTTCAATCTTGTATATCAGTTTTTATTATAAAAAAAAAAAAATACAAAATATTTTAGTATAAAAAAAAAGATGTATTTTTTTTAAATAATAAAGTTTTTTTTTTACCTATTTTATTTGTTTCATTATAATAATTATAAAAAAATTATAAATTTTTTTAAAAAAAATTTATTATTATAAATATCTTAAATATACTTAAAACTATCCTTTTATCTGTAATACAGGCAAATTTACCTGCAATGTTTTTAAATTCAAATTATTGCTTAATGGATATATTAAATATAATAAAATTTATTAAAATATAGCATTATGATTTTTTAACTATAATCTAAAATTTGTATATAATTAATTTACACCTGAAATGATTTTATCTAAGTAATTTAATCTGGTAATTTTATATCTGATATTTTATTTACCCTATATATCATTATTATTCACACTTCACATAATTCATATACTGATCATTGTTTATTTCAGATAATTTTTCCTTAAGACAATTATTCTTTATATAATAATACCTCTTTATAAAAATCCAATTTTATAGAACTAATTTAAATATTATTAAATTACATCTCTATAATAACAATTCAACTATAATCACTATCACCATTCCTATAAAAATTATGGATACAGTTATTATATGATATTGCTGTATTTTGTAAATAGTATTATTACAGTATATATACAGTATGATTAAAGTATTATACCAGTATTTGCATATACAATATACATTCAGTATTTTGCATACTGTATCATATATACAGTATTTATAAATATGAAGATTTGTACACTTTATACTTGTATGCAGTATATTATCCCTGTTTATAATATATGGGGTCTTTGCAATAGAAAGGTACGAAACTCAAAAAAATTTTTAAATTTACTTTATATACTAATTATGTTTTTTATACTAAAATAAGTGTAAATTTAATATTAATTAAATTTTTATTTTTTTTTGAGTTTCGTACCTTTCTATTGCAAAGGCCCCATATATTTTATACTGCATTTATTTGCGAACCGTATAATATCCTGGTGTATAACATATATTTTATACTGGCTTTTATTTACAAACCGTATAATGTCCTGGTGTATAATGTATGTTTTATACTGGTATTTACAGTAGCTGTCAAAAGAAACGCAACCACATAAATTGTCAATCATAAGTTATGTGTACTTTTTTTATTTAATTTGATAAATATAAATTTAACTAAATTAGGATATACACTCAATGATCTTTTTATATATACCAAATTAGGCTTAATTTGTTATAGATAATCTCAGAAATATACACTTTATCTCTTTTTAGTATTATGTTTCTTTTGACAAAACAAAATAATTATATTTTTTTAAAGATTTATACATGTAATTAGAAAAGTTTTCACAATGTAAAGCTATGTAAAGGTTTAATTATCTTTTCTTGTTACTTTTTTTTATTTTTTTTTATTTCAAATATGCCAAAATGACTAACAATAAAACAAAAAGTTCAAGCAATTCAATTGTTAGAACTAGGCTTTAATTTAAGAGAAGTAGCCACGTGAATTGGTGAAAATGTTCACTATTCAAGTATTTTAAAATTAAAAAAGAAATATGAGGAGACTAATAGTGTAAGTGACAAGTCAAAAACTGGAAGATCACGTAAGTTACTGTAACTGACTGTGATGAAAGTATTATGGTCAAGCGTATAATAACAAATAAATGTTCCACAGCAGTAAGTGTTTAAAAATCTCTAAAAATCACAGGTCGAATGAAAAAAAATCGGATTTTGCTCTATTTAAAATAGCCTTGCCGACTTCAATATAGAATATGCCAAATTTTGCTTATTTTAGTATAGCCATATCTATTTTTGCCGATTTTTGTTAAATTCTGATTTTTCAGTCATAAATGCCGATTTTAGCGGCCGATTTTTACCTTTTTTAAATAAATGCCGATATTTAAACTGGAGATATTATATTTATTATATACTTTACCCTTTTCGTATAGTTCGAATAAAGGATTTTATCTTATTTAAAATTCCCTTGCCGACTTCAATAAGGCTTTGCCGATTATTTTACTAATTTTTTGCCGATTTTTGTTAACTTCTGATTTTTCATCCAGAAATGCCGATTTTAGCGGCCGATTTTTACCTTTTTTTTAATTAAATGCCGATATTTAAACCAGAGATATTATATTTAGTGTAAACTTTACCGCTTTTGACACAGGTCGAATAAAGATTTTACTCTATTTAAAATAGCCTTTGCCGATATTTAAATTGTAATATTTCGTAATTTTACATCATAGAATTTTTGAAATTATTTATTATACTAATAAATATAAGATACTATTCTAAATATTCTACTTGTTTTGTACATTGAATTCCCAGTTAGTTCGATTTCACAAACAATAACTGAAGTATTCATAAGGTTGAACAGTGATAATCGAAACTGATGAGATCGCATTGATAAGGCCTATTCCTAAAAAGTTAATTAATCACATTTAATTAAACGCTATTTAATTGTACTATTTTTTTTTTTTTCAAAAAAAAACTTTCTTTCTGAAAGAAGAGTCTGCCTCCTATACTGTTTGCCGTCATGCATAGTGTGTTATAGGAAAGGTGGGCTAGGTGGCCACCTAAAGTTTGTAAATAACTCTGGTACCAAAGTTGATGATCTATTTACTATACATAGACCTCTCGCTTCGAATTTTGGTTATGATAATTCTGCCTCCTCTGTCGCATTATTCGTCGAAGTCTAAATAGATATCATTATGACTTATGAGTAAAATATTTACAATAATAATGTAAATTCTTTAATCATAGTTAAAATAGGCATGATGGGATAACTCATATATCATGAGCTCTGTCTGTACGAAGTGCCGTTTTATTTATAATCAAAGTAGACTTAAGTCGTAAGTAACTTTGATTATCATTGATTAGGAAAGTACATGCAACAAAAATCCTTTATCAAGGGGTAAAATAGGCATGATGGGATAACTCATATATCATGAGCTCTGTCTGTGTGAAGTGCCGTTTTATTTATAATCAAAGTAGGCTTAAGTCGTAAGTAACTTGATTATAACAATGATGATTATTGAAGAATTAAGTTGCAACATTTTTAAACATTTTTGAATAAGTGCCGTATTAATTTAATGTAATTGTTACCCTTTTCAAATAAGAAGGGCCGATTTGCAATACAGCTTTGCCGGCCTTAAATGTATTTATATAGCCAGAATAATTGTTTTATACTTTATGTGATATTTAATTAAAATAAAATAAACCTTTGATATCTAAAAATTATTACATGATTAGAGTTATTAATCACAAAGTATGGTGCTTGTATCATAATGTCGTAATAAAAGACCGATTTGCAATACAACTTTGCCGGCTCAAAATAAGATCTCTTGTTATCTGAATTATCTGATTTTTCACGCGGTTAGAATTAATTACGGTATATGTAACCTTTATCGTTATTCTTGTGCCAAAAAAAAATGATTGTTATAATTTAATCAAATACAAATGCTATAATTGAATTTGCCATTCCGATTTTACATATAATTCATTTTATATTATATAAAGTTTTTAAAACGAAATTTTTTTATTTAAAGGAATCACAGCCATATATTCTTTTGTTTTTCTCGTCCCAGTATCAAAATTACATTTAATGAATTTTCCTATTATATGATGTATGGGTATAATACTGTCTCTTCTCATATCATAAAACTCATTTGTCCATAATTCCATATTACATGATTTTATGTCGTTATCTACTTGGCAATAATATCTTGTACTATGATCTTGAACCGGTTTGTACCATTTGACTAACGCTAATGAATGGGTTAATGATCGTGAACTATTTAAATGAATAGTATGCTCAAAATAAAATTGTACTTGACCGGGATAAACATCGATCGATCCATCATAATGTACAAATCGAGCTAATATATATGAGGATTTTTCGTGACGAGCAGCCTGAACAGAACCATATATGTCCGCCCCAATTCTTATTCTCCCATATTGTATAATTCTAGGGTTTACGACAGTACCGTTATTTGAACCTATTATAGAGTAGATGGAGATGAAACAATAATCATTATACAAACTATTATAAAATTCTACCAGTAGGTCCAAAATTTGGTTTGGAAGGGTAGTTTCTTTGCGCGGTTTCATTAGCAACCCAGGAAAACATTCTGTTCCGTAAGCCGAATCTTCCTCAATAAGAGATAGTCTTATAAAATTTTGATACTCATCGCTCGCAAAATCATCAAGTGCAGCCAAGCTGCCAACAGATTTTCTTGGTTCTATTATCTCCAAGGAGGAAAATAAGTGATCGTTGTCACAATTTGAGAGGAAGTATTGAAGGATTGTATTTTCGGACATAATTCTTAGTAGTTCAGGTTCAATATTACGTCTGCTATTATTATAAGAACCTACAATTTTTAAAAATAATTAATAACATTGCGATTTTCAAATCGGAAAAATTAAATCACGTACCTAAAATTCCGTTCATCCGTTCAAAGCTATAACACCAGAATGAGGACAAAGGACCATAGTCTAATGCGCATTCACAGATATGGAGACAGAGATGCAGATTAGGACTTATTTTTTCTTGACCATATTTTTGTTCAATTAATTTGTTCATCTCTATCAGTCTTGTAAACGCTTCATTTAACATATTTTTTTGTAGCTCTCAGTTTGTTAAGATCTTGCAAGCGCGCACGAAATATGCAAGAATTTTTTGGTCGATGTATCCAAAGAAACTCCATGTGATAGGTATTGCAAAAATTAACATGAAGGTTTTCCACATGTCCGCCGTGAAATTTGAGAATCCTTCACTGGTAGCTATTCTGACAGGGCGGCGTCCAAGGTCACTTGGGAACTTTATCATGTCAGCTCTCTCTTGCATAATTTTGAGCTTTTCGTTATTTAATATACCTTCGCCTATTCAGAGTTTCGTTACGATCCATTTCGCAACACCGAGAAAAAGGCAATGCATAGGATCAACCACGTAAAAGCGAACAGGATTAAAATAAAGCAAGCGGTATATCTCCGACCAGCGAACATGATGTTCAGAGACATGGGCTCTTCATGCTTCTTCAGTTGCACATTGTTTCCACTCACTTGCTTTTTCTCTTATTTCATTAATATCTCGCTCAACAAACCAGTCGTCTAAATCTGCAAACCCCCCAAAATTTGGTTGATTGTTTATAAAATTTGCCGATTTGTAACATCGGTAGCATGTAATATGAGCCGAGATGAAACCACATAATTTCCGAGACGCAGGGACGTCGCTAGAACAGCCAATGATTGCACCACGGACAAATCGACTGTTGTTGTGTTCGTTTATTTTTATAAAATAGCCATTCCACAAACGATTTAACTGGTTAACGATCGGATACAAATAATTGTTAATTTCATGTTGGCTTGGTTCTTTCGGACCAGGCATTACTGCTAGTGTAAGAATATTGTGTGGCTTGAAGCGTTCATTACGTGGCAAATTACAAAAAATGGCATAAATCACACCAACAGAATATTTTGAATTTACGAATGGCTGGAACCAATCCATATTTAACATTAATCCGATATGAGTATCGGCAAATTCTTTTGTAAAAAACAGCGCACCATCATCATCTGTAAAACTTTTCCAGACCCTACCATTATAGATATCGAATAAAGCTTCAGTTCCGTTTTTCCTTTCTGATCACTTTTGACATGACATTTCAAAATTTTTGCGATTAAAAAAAAGGGTCAATTGTTGCTTAATATTTATTAACGGGAATGTCATTATCAGACGGAAAATGGGATTATTACTACTATTATTACTATCTATTTTCGTTAATAGAGGGTTATTGCATTGTTGTCGAAATCGTTCTATTCTGTGATTTGGATAGTTTACAAAACTGCAAGTTGGTATTTCAGTATTGTCTAATAATTCTTTTATATCATACAATTTGTGACATCTGTCACAGGCTGCATATTTAATTATCGTTGTGGATATCTCCAACACCTTTTTAGCCATATATAAAGAGGAAGGAAAAGATGAAAATTTATTTTCATCTATTGTCAAAAGAAAAAATCTTAAGAACTTGAACAAAGAATCTATAGCTACATTGGAAAGTTTAAATCGTTGTTGATATTGTAATATCCACAAAATAGTCCAAGTATAATTATCATTAATGTTAATGTTAGGAAGAATTGGTTCGCCGTCATCGAAATCTGTTGATGCAAAATTGACTTCCTCATCGTCATCATCTTCATAATCATCGGAATAATTAGAATCGCTATCTTCAGTATCTCCATTTTTATCGTCATCATCTTCAGAATCCCCATCTTGATCATTCTCGTTTCTTACATTATCCAATAATAAATTTTCAAGAACAAGATCGGATATTTTTCCTTTCTTTATCGTTCGATGTTTTGCCGATTCATGTATAGGTGACTTCTTTGTTAAAAAGAAATAGTTTCTTGTGAGTAATGGTTCAATATCTTCGGATAATAGTTCAATATCTTCAGACAATTGTTCAATATCTTTGGATAATTGTTCAGTTATATCAGGTGATGTATCATTTATCCCTTGTATTGGGTCGCATTCCATTACATCTTCATCAACAGCATCAGATGATATAACATTTGAAGAACCTTCTTGATAATTGTTACCAAAATTATTATTCGCATTAGATTTTAATTTATATTTTAACTCATGTTTCAGTTTAGTCCTTGGATCAACCAATTTACCGTTACATTCTTTACAGAAACAATGCACTTTGGTTCTGGTTCTTGTATCTAGAGATTCCGACATTTTTTTTTTTTTTTTTTTTTAAGGAATTGCAAATCAATCTAATTGGTTCGGCAATCCCGATTCTTGGTCCATTTTTGTCAAGGCACAGCTTGGTAATTAAGCTATTTTGATAATAACACATGACAATGATGTCAAGACCAATGTATTTTATCAAATACTAAAATATAATTTTATTTTTGCTAATTCTCTAATTAAATTTGGTATTAAGGGTATAATTATACTAGAAAATTTTTTCAAATTCAATTAATCTGATTCTTGAAACATGTCAATCGACTTACTAATAAATCTCATATATCATCACGAATTCGAAAGATCCAAATAATTTAAGTAGAGATGTAGCAATTTCCTATTCACAGATCAAAATGCGAGAGTTATAAAAAAAGTGTCTTAGTTGTTCGCAACTGCAACAACATCAAAATTTAACACTTGGCCTATTCTTTCGAATATATCAAAAATTAGGAAAAACTATATTTCATTTTTTTTTTATATATTTTCTTTCAAGTCGTCAATTTCTAGTACATCAGTATCATTTAAAGCTGTTAACGAGATATCAAATATTTATTATTTTATCTTTTATTGAGTCGCTTACAATAATACGTTGAGTTATAGCATATATACGTTTATTCTAACAATCAGTCATGGTTAAAATTACTTGTTAATTAATAGAATTGTTTTAATAAATCTTTAATTCTTCTTTTGCCCTTGGCAGTTGGCACAGACGTACAGTTTGTTAATACCACGTGACTAGATAGTGCATAAATGTCACCCGACGTGATTGGCAGGAGCTATAAAGTTTGTTTGCGTTTACCGCATTTACCATGCACGTTCTACAAATCGGTGATTTCCAATTTGTTTACGTTTACTATAAATTTGCTCGTGAGTATGGTACATTTGCGTACGTTTACCATGCTTTCTTTCTTTTTTCTCCACGTTTTAGTACGATGCAACAAATTTTCTTTGTTGCCTTTCATTTTTTTCGTTAATGGTTGACGATATTTTTCGCCTTATTTTTTGCCTTATTTTCGTCGGCTTAACAAAGTAAGCATATTTCTTTTCGCCAATTATATTTCCTGTCGGAAAAACCAGCTTCCGTAAGTATAACTTTATCAAGCTTCAAATGTGTTATTACTAATTTGGACATGTTATTTATGATAATGATATAATATTTAGTTTATTAATATATTTTAATTAATTCATTGATATACTTTATTGATATATTTTAATTAATTTATTGATATTTTTAATTATTAATTGTTTACTGATATATTTTAATTAATTTATTGATATATTCTATTAATTGATAACGCTATAATATTTAGTTTATTGATATATTTTAATTAATTGATAGCGATATAATATCTAGTTTACTGATATATTTAAATATTGATTGATTTATCTTAATTTAATTAATGTAGTTTACTGATTATTTTAAATAATACATTTTAATTAATTGAAAGCGATATAATATCAAGTTTATTTAATTTATTGATTTATTTTAATTAATATTGATAGCGATATATTTTATTAAATGATAACGAGTCTTATTAATTTAATCTATCTTTTATTTTAATCAGACGATAACGAAAATGGTTCAGAAGACGTAAGTAATAGTTATATATAGAGCCTTTATTTCTTGTTTAATCTTTAAATTATCAAATTATCAAATATCATAATGAGAAAATTCAAACCTTTAAATTTAATTCCTATTTCTCGTGATGGCTCTCATCCTCATATTAGATCTCAACGAAATGAATCTAGTTCCCGTTCCCAATCTCATCAATCTCGGCATCAAACTCATATTAATCGATCTCGTAGTCGCTCAAAATCTCGCTCAACGACTCGTCAACCTCGATCTTACCCATCTCGATCCAAATCTCGTTATTATCATTCCGAATCCTAACGATCGCGTTCCCATCGCTCTCGCTCCCCTCATCATTCCCATCATTCTCAGTCTCATCAACGTCGATCTCGCTCCCCTCATCGTTCCCATCATTCTCGTTCCCATCAACGTCGATCTCGATCTCGCTCTCATTCCCCTCATCGACATCAATCACGCTCTCAATCTCAACATAATCGAAACTATCAAAATGTCTCTAAAGGGAGATCAATTACAAAAAGTAATATTGTTTTATATTAGTGCTAATTAAATTTCATTTTACTTATACTATACCAATTTAACGTTATTGTTATAGGATCTTTAACCGATCTATCTTTAACAATTCCTTCTTCTTCACCTCCAGCGAGCGGTAGTATTTCTTTCACGTTTCTTTACTTACTTGCACGTAAAATTTTTTATACTAAATGATTTATATTAAATACTGATTTATAATAGGTGCTAACAACAGAGAAGTCAGCGAATTAAGAAGCATGATTTCAAATCTTACCAAACGTGTGGAAGTGCTAACGGAAGAAAGAATGAATGAAGGACCAAGAAATAGAAGCCTATCCCCAGTTCTGTCCAGAGAGAATCGGCGTGCCCTTCCTCCAATAACTGATAAAAATTTCAAAAAAACCGTTCATGTAAATATATCTTTATTTTATTAAATATTTCTCTTTTGTATTGATCGTTAAAAAATGAGTGTTATATTAAATAGGATGAGGTAATCCATATTATAAACAACCTCGATTCGTTGATTTTTTTTGACACATCAAAGACATTTAGTAAACAAAAAAAGTCGATAAATAAGAAGCTTTTACCAGCCGTTAAAGCAGCGATGCCTTCTTTATTAGAGGTATACGATACAGAACTTTTAAAAGTAATAAAACAGCTACACAAATCACGGTGGGAGATTTGGAAATTAAAAAAGGAGGGTAAGATAGATGAACACAATAAACGGCAACACATGACGTCGAGGAGAGATCAGGTGTGAAATTCATTATTTAAAATGACAATGTATATAATCTATTAATTATTTTAATTTACTCTTTAATAGAAAATGACAAGAAGACGCAAAGGTCTCCAACACATGATCTTCACGCAAGACAGCATTCTAGATGATTGTCATCCTGAAAATATGACTAGGGAAGTATTTATTAAAGATTGCGAAAAGGCAGTAAATACCGCAGAAGTCCATTCGGATGAATGGTCTACTGAAGACGAAGTTCTGGCAAATGAAGAGCGTAACGATAACATAAGATCAGGAAGGTTGATAAGTACAAATTCTGTAATTAAGATTCACAATAAGGAGTGGAGGTCTTCTAGAGTACGTAAAGTTGCGAAAGTTTAAAACATAGGCGTTTATGCTAATAAGTTATAAATTTATCATTAGGTTAAAAGAATCTTATTTCGAGCGGACGAGATCAGAGTAAGCATCGGAACCGGGTTAAGTCGCAAACGTTACCGTTTAGACGATATTGATAAAAAAAGCAGACCAACACAAGACATGGCTAATTGGTGGATATCATCAAGGTGGATTGAACCAGAATTTGATGATGATGATGATGATGAGGATAACGACGGTGATAATAACGATGATGATAATAATGGTAATGATGATAATAACGATGATGACAATAATGGTAATGGTGATAATAACGATGATGGCAATAATGGTAATGCTGATAAAAATGATGGAACTAATGAAGAACAAAACGATGATAATAATGGTAATTTAGAAGTAGATGAGCACCAAGGTCCCTTTTACTTAGAAGTACCAGTCGATATCAGAAGACGTACATAATTTAGGTATTTGTTTCATCATTTAAAATCAACTGCTTGTATTTTGAGTGATTTAAATTCCGTTGTTTATAAATTAACTCTCTAATATCGTTTCTATCCTATTAATCTCTTTTTTAGAGCACTGGTTATTTTATAGCCATTTATAAGTAACATGACGAGATAAATATGATTTTAATATATTTTATATAAACATTCTATACATAATAATAATATAATAATAAGAACAATATAGTAATATAATAATAATAATATGGACAATATAATAATATAATAATAATAAATATATCATAAATTGCAGTATATATTATAAAATAATAGCATACATATTATATATCATACATATTAAATATTAAATATAAATCAATTATCGAAAATGAAAAAATAAAATAAAACCGGACAATAATAGTAATTATGAATTACGAGAAAATCGATAATAGAAAGATCCGATATATAAATCGGCATAAACTATTTTTGAAATATTTATACCGAGCTAAAAAACTGGACAATAATAGTAATTATGAATTATGAGAAAATCGATAATAGAAAGATCCGATATATAAATCGGCATAAACTATTTTTGAAATGTTTATACTGAATTAAACTTGGCAATCTGATTTTAGGAGATTTGGCATGATTATTTAAAAATCGGCGTTCTGATTTTGCGAGAATCGGCAATTATAATTTTAAAACGGTATTCTGATTTATGTCGATAAAAATAAAAGAATTTCCGATTGCCAACAATATGTGCCATAAAATCAGCAGCAAAATGCCATAAATAGGACAAATATAGCTATAAACCGGCAGTCTTATTTTTAGCTATCGACATGTTTATTTTAAAATCGGAATGCCGATTTTCGCAAAATCTGCCAAAATCGGCATTCTAATTTTTTGTTCATAAATAACGTATTTCTGATCACAAACAATTTGCGCCATAAAATTGGCTTTAAAAAGCCACAAATCAGACAAATATATCCAAAAATCGGTTAAAAATCGGACTGCCGATTTTTGACGATTTTTTTTCATTCGACCTGTGAATTATTGATAAAATTGAAGTAAGTGAAAGTACTGTACGCAGAGCATTGAATAGAAATGGGTTATTTACTCGCGCAAAATGTAAAAGCCTCTTTTATCAAAAACTCACTGGGAAAAATGATTAAAATTTGCCTGAAAATATCAGAAATGGACTATAAGTGATTGGAACAAAGTTGTATGGTCAGACGAATCTAAATTCCAGATTTTTGGGTCAGATGATCATGCTTATTGCTGGAAAAAACCTGATAAACTTCTCAATAATTGACATGTAAAACTTACAGTTAAGTTTGGTGGCAGAAGTGTTTTCGTATGGGGATGTTTTACTTGTTTTGAAGTGAATACTTGTGCAAAATTGATGGAGGCTTTGATGTTGAATTATATTTAATGATCCTTGATTAGTGTTCCGCACAAATCAAATTAGACCAAATCAGGTTAGATTTGAAATTTGATTTGATCAAATCAAATCTGAAAAGTTTGAATTCAGATTTGAATCAAACCATTCAAATCTGATTTGAAATTTGATTTGAATTTGATTTGATTTGATTTAAATTTGATTTGATTCAAATCAAAATCAAATTCAAATCAAATCAAATTCATTCAAATAGATTTGTGATTTGGTTTAATTTGTTAAATTTTAAATAAAAAAATGCGTTTTGCAATGCAATATTAATAAAAATGTTGCAAAACATTTTTTTTAAATTAATTTAATAAAAAAATGCATTTCACAACATAATACTAATAAAAAAACATTGCGAAATGTTTTTTTTAATTATTTAAATAAAAAATGCATTTTGCAACGCATTATTAATAAAAAAATGTTGTGAAACGTATTTCTTTAGTGTGTTTAAAGAGGGTTGGACATCATGTGGTTGCAGTAACTACCAATAATATTTACGGTAATTACAGAACCCCGAATAATACCAATATAACTCACATACGGGTTTGCGTAGAGTTTATATGAAATTACTTTTTAAACCTACAAATTGAGTTTGTGTAGATTAGTCAATTTGGGATATTATGTTTGTGTAGAGTTTATAATAGATATACGTGGATTTATTTTTAAAAAATACTAATTTTGGTAAATTAAATTACTCGGTATTCACCAAAATTTATTTTATTTTATTTATTTTTTCACTTTTTTTCAGTATTTTATACCAAATTTATTTATTTTTATTATTCTTTTTTGGGTTTTAATACCCTAATTCCAAAAGTCTGGTTGTATTTTTTGCCCGATAACACTACAAAAAAATAAAAAAAAATAATTAATTAAATAGTTAAAAAAAACACCGAAAAACACTTCCCCACCCTCCCTTACCTTAATTCCAAAAGTCCGGTCATGCTTTTCGTCTGGCAATACTACAAAAAGTAAAAAAAAAGTTAATACTTAAATTAATTTAAAAAAAAACAACGAAACACCTCCCCCAACCCCTCCCTTACCTTAATTCCAAAAGTCCGGTCATGCCTTTCGTCCGGCAATACTACAAAAAATAAAAATAAAAAATAATTAATTAATTAGTTAAAAAAAACACCAAAAAACACTTCTCACACTCCTTTACCTTAATTTTAAAAGTCTGGTCATGCTTTTCGTCTGGCAACACTACAAAAAGTAAAAAAAAAAGTTAATACTTAATTAATTAAAAAAAAATAATGAAACATCTTCCCCAACCCCTCCCTTACCTTAATTCCAAAAGTCTGGTCGTGCATTTCGTTTGGCAACATTACAAAAAAAATAAAAAAAAAATAATTAATTAAATAGTTAAAAAAAACACCGAAAAACACTTCCCCACTCTCCCTTACCTTAATTTCAAAAGTCCGGTCGTACTTTTCGTCTGGCAACACTACAAAAAGTAAAAAAAAAGTTAATACTTAAATTAATTAAAAAAAAACAACGAAACACCTCTCCCAACCCCTCCCTTACCTTAATTCCAAAAGTCCGGTCGTGCTTTTCGTCTGGCAACACTACAAAAAGTAAAAAAAAAGTTAATACTTAAATTAATTAAAAAAAAACAACAAAACACCTCCTCCAACCCCTCCCTTACCTTAATTCCAAAAGTCCGGTCGTGCCTTTCGTCTGACAACACTACAAAAAATAAAAATAAAAAATAATTAATTAATTAGTTAAAAAAAAACACCGAAAAACACTTCCCACCCTTCCTTATCTTAATTCCAAAAATCCGGTCATGCCTTTCATCTGGCAACATTACAAAAATAAACTGATAAATGATTAAAAAAAAGATCAGATATTTGGATTATCTGATTAGATTGGCAAGTCACATGACCCTGCTTTTATACATTTGTGAGTTATATTAGTATTGTTCAGGGTCCTGTAATTACGTTTAACCAGGTCATGTATATTTAATTCGATTTGATTTGGATTTGATTTGGATTTGTCAGATTTGATTCAGATTTGATTGAATTAGTTTAAGCTAATTTGAATTTGATTTGAAATCGAATCAAATCTTTTTTTTTTAATTTAGATTTGAACTCAAATCTTGTTTTGAAGTTTGGATTTAATTTGCAAATCAAAATTATCAAATCAAATCAAATCAAACTTCAAATCAAATCTGAATTGATTTGATTTGACCAAATCGTTTGCGGAACACTATCCTTGATGAAGATTTCTTAGATACGTTAGAATATTATAGTTTAAACTGTAAAAATATTATTTTTCAACTGGATAATGACCCCCAAGCACACCACAAAATGTACTTTAGAGTGGTTTGAGGATAATAATATTCAATTACTTGATTGGTCACTACAATCTCCAGATCTAAATCTGATCGAACACCTCTGGAATAATTTAAACCGCTATCTTAGACAACTGGATGTGGAAACTAGGGGGTAAGGATGCACTATGGGAATATGTCTCAAAAATATAGAATAAAACATCATTAGAGGCATGTATAAAATTAATAAATACGATACCAGAAAAAATTAATGATGTTTTAAAAGCTAAGGGAAAGTATACAAGATGGTAGTTGTTTTTTAAAAATAGTTTTATAAATAAATTTTATTATACATTTTCGTTAAATAAAAAAAAATAAATAAAATTTATTTCTGTCAAAAAAAGCACAATAGCATTTTATTAAAAATTGTTATGTAATATAAAATTTGTCCAATTAAAATTATTTAAAATTGATATATTTATTATATTACATGATAAACTAAACATATATATTTACTTTGTTTTGATTGGATATAATTTAACAGATTTGCATATGATTTATGATTGACAATTATGATGTTACGTTTCTTTTGATAGCCATTCGTGAATTGTATAATGTCCTGATATATAATGTATGTTTTATACTGGCATTTATTTGCAAACTGTATAATGTCGTAGTATATAACATATGTTTTATACTGACGTTTATTTGCGAACTATATAATGTCCTAATGTATAACGTATGTTTTATACTGGCATTTATTTGTGAACTGTATAATATCCCAGTGTATAATGTATGTTTTATACTGGTTGACAGTATAATGTCCCAGTTTATGATGTATATTTTATACTGGTCGATAGTATAATGTCCTAGTATATAATGTATGCTTTATATTAGTCAAACAGTATAATGGTCATGTTTACAACATATGTTTTATACTGATCGACAGTATAATGTTTCAGTTTATAACGTATATTTTATACTAGTCAAAGAGTATAATGTCCTAGTTTACGACATATGTTTTATACTGATAATTATTTATTTATGACGTATTTTTTATAATCTGTATATTTATATCATTAGAATATGGTATTAAATAGTAATAATATTCTTTTATTTGTTATAATTATTGTCAATTAATTTATTTATTATTTTGTTTTTGTTGAGTAAATTTTATTATTTAAATTATAATATAATAAAAAATAATTACAAAACTTCTATTTAAAGATAAAAATCAATAAAACAAGTTACAATCAGTAGTGATACAATTAAAGGTAAAAAAAAAGTTTAAGAAGATACAATCAGTAATGATAAAAGAAGGTATAGTTAATAGTGATAAATAGTAGCACAATTAATTATTAGTAATGATAAAAAAAAGTATAATTAGTAGTGAAAAAGTGAGATATAATTAGTAGTGGTAAAAAAAAAGTATAGTTAGTAGCGATAAAAAAGAAGGTACAGTTAGCGATAAAAAGAAGATACAGTTAGCGATAAAAAGAAGGTAAAGTTAGTAGTAATAAAAACCAAGAAATACAACTGTATCTATAAATACATCTATCTGAGAAAGACAAATAATAATAACTACAAAACTATTACAATTATACAACTTCAAACATTAAATGTTTTCTTTTAGTTATTAAAGTTTTTCTATTAGACGACTTTTTATCTGGGACTGTTTTAATGAAAAAAAAATAAATAAATAATATTTGAAATAATGAGTAAAGAAAAATAAAAAGTAAAAGAAAAACAGCGCATATTTTTTAATTTATTATTCACATACAAATAATAACAAATAATTGGCAATCATGTGACATTTGTTTAATTACGATTAAAATTTTTAATTAAGTAGATTTCACCAGCATAAGTCATATGATAAATGAATTCATGTTGAATTAGTGTGCAATTTGTGTTAATAATTCTGGTAAATTTTGTTAATTTTGGCCAAATTTTATTATTTATGTTGAATTTGTGTTGAACTTGTGTTGTTTTTAATTTTATTAGAGGATAATATTTAGCATTTATATATTAAACTCATGATGTACACAAATTTTAAGAAAACTTTCCTAATGACCAAAAATTCTTGCTCGTGTGATAATTTATTTTTCTGTGGTTTTCAAAGATGACAATATTTTTTGATCGTAAGAAATGTACTAATAATAATAGATTATTTTATTTTAAGTATATATAATGTTTATATATTTAAAATAATTAAACATGTATTGTGTGTTAATATCAAATTTTTAATTTTAAATATTTAGTTATTTTAATTGAAATGAAAAATAAAATTAAACTAGAGATATTGTTTAATTGTTTATAAGGTGACACTATATGATCTTCTGCAAACTCACCATCACCACTCACAATATAACCAAATCACTTAATAGAATGATCCTGCTAATTGATGAATGATAACAAAAAAACAATTACTACCATTAATAAATGTAAACAAACAAATTAATTAAACATCTCTTTTAATCTTTTATTATCTAAGTTGATTTTCTTATCTGACAAGAGTTTGGTTCTTTTATTACAGAAACTCTATTACATTAAATAAAATCATCATATTCACATAAATATCATAAATATAATATAAAAATATTAAATAAAAATTAACTGAGATGTGATCTTAAGGTATTATGTTAAACATGTTTTATAAATCAGAATAGTAAGTATTATTTCTAAATCAAAAAAAAAAAAAAAAAAAAAAAAAATATAAAATCAGTAATCCTAATTAAAGATTTTTAATAATAAGAATTCAGAAACTACCATTTTGTATTACCTTTTAATTCTATATTACCCATCAAAAAGTGGGATACCTTATTCACACCACATAGCTTTATTGCTATCTGTTATAATGCTTCTTATACCAAACCTCTGCTTTAATTTCCTTATGCATTATTTCAATTCCTCATTATCATCTAGAGTATTATATGTTTCTTCTAAATGGAACGAAATGGTTAGTATGCATATAATACTTTATAGTAGATAGAGTAGATCTTAAATAAGAATAATAAGAATAAATTGATTTTTGAAGTTCAAACTCAATTGTATACAAATTTTATTGTAATCAATTTTTTATGAATTTTATTGTAATCAACTAACTTTTTACAAATTTTATTAAAAATTTCATGTGAAATTATTTCTCTAATTATATGGCTTTTGATCATTTGTGATCCCCATAACAATCATGACTGCTTTCACAACTGCTTTCATGACCACTTTTACGACTGTCACCTTGGCCGCCACCTCAGCTTACAGAAGGCTGGACAATGAAACAATTATTCACAATATCACCATCATCAATGATTACATCAAAAACTATTTCGTCTTCCTGTTCTTTAGCTTCATTCTCTTCTTTTTCATTTTGTTCATGAATTATATTTTTATCCTCTTCCTCTTGTTCCTCATAAACTACATCTTCATCCTCATTCTCCTCTTCATTTCTTTCTTCTTCCTCATTTTTATTTTTTTTGAAATAACCATTTTTCATCTTAAACTTATGATCTCCTTTAATTAATATAAATTAAATATAACTTTGCTGAAACTTTCAAATTTGGCACAATGTTTTAATGATCTCTTTTTAACATCTTTGCAGTAACATCACAATTTTTTAAATGGTATCGTAAAAATATAGTTATGATAATCTTAACGATACTTTTTCAACATCTTCGCAGCATTGGGTTTGATATCATTCTGATATCGTTCTGATTTTGTAGTCGTAATATCGTGAGTGTGCTATAAAAATATCATTAAGAAATTTATAATAAATATTTGATTCTCAAATTATTGATAAATTAATTTGAAGAATGTTTTCTGTGTCTAATCAGAATATTTTAAAAAATCTATTAATATCATAATTCAAAAATTCAGTATATTTTTTGTATAATAATATATTTATTATAAAATTATAATTAAATGTACTGTCTAGTAAAGATACTATTACTACATAAGTAACTACTAGTGCTTTGAGCTTGTAGATCCATTCCTTGATATTTTGGCAGATGATTAATAATAAGAAACAAATCATCCAGTTTTCAGTCTGGATCGAAGCGCAATAATTATATTCAACAATTATATTGTTTATAAAAAAGGAAATATTATTTAGAAATCGGATGTAAGTATTATTAGGAAATTTGACACAATTACTATCCATAGTAATTATTGTCATTCAATTAATTATCGTCATTCAACTGATTATCGTCATTCAACTGATTGAATTGTACATTGATTATAAATTTAAAAAAATTGAATTTATTATTTGCTAATAACGTGAGATATTATATTAATTTAAATTCTAGATATAATATAAATAAATTGGTTATTCAACAGATACTGTGAGTTATATCATTAAAATTTTTCAAGTGTTTCTTAATCTTTTCCTGCTAAAAAAGTAAATGAACATCATATAAATCTTCTTCACTCTAATAAGAATCTTTTATAAGAATTAGATTTGGTAATCACCATTGTGAGAATGGAAAATTGCTGAACTGATTATTCAAGAAATTTCCAACTATAGCTAAAGGCTAAGAGAGTTCTTTTCTAAATTACTAAATCTTTTATTCAGATCAGATAAAAAAAATTTTTTTGTGCGGTGGAAAAAAAAATATATTTTTTTTTCAGATGGTCTAGCAATTTAAAACTAAACTTGCTAAAACTAAAACTAAATTTGGTTTTTCTTCCTGAAAATAATGTACTAATTTCTTACGCTTAACGATGAATACTCATGTCAAAATTCTTAAATTACTTTAATACAATCTCGTGAATAAAAAAAAATCTCGTGAATAATAAAAATCTCCTGAATGAAAAAAAAATCTCCTAAATAAAAAAAAATCTACTAAATAAAAA
This sequence comes from Rhizophagus clarus, assembly GCA_015698045.1. NCBI lineage: Eukaryota > Fungi > Glomeromycota > Glomeromycetes > Glomerales > Glomeraceae > Rhizophagus > Rhizophagus clarus. Next base: position 17,343 of record BLAL01000252.1, on the reverse strand, counting down.
AATCAATCTCAGATCCAGAATCTTTTATAACTTTTACATTTTTATTCTTTTCCAAAACTTCAAAATTTTTTTTCCTGAAAATCAACTTTTTGGTAAGTTGCGCTCCCTGTTTACTGGTACCAGTAATAAAGTTTCAATAATACAACTTACAAAATTATTAGATAATATGAGGGGTTCAAGGAAAACGATCACTTAAGTGATCATAGAATGTGAACTAATTGGCTCCTATCTAACTTGTACATTTAAAATTTGTTTCTAATAGTTATCATTTCTACTTAATAGACTGAATAATAATATTTAAAATAAGGTAATAATGATAAATTTGTATAAAAAATGGTCATAAGGATCATAAGATAACATCCTCTTCTATTATTTTACTAGCCTAAGAATTTCTTATTTAGAAATTTATTTCTAATAGTAACTGATTCTTCAAATTGATGATAAGTTTCAAATTTAATAATAATTTTTTTTTAAAAAATAATATTCTGTAGATTTCATATCACCTGACATTCTGAGAATAACTTATAATTATAAAAATACTACTACTTTGCAGAAACCATAAAATTTTAAACAATGCCGAATTGATATAATATTGATGTTAAATCTATGCCGTAGTGATATCGTTTTGCAGATGATATCATTATAATATTAGGACGATATCATTTCAATGTTGATTTAATATATCAAAAAGTTATCATAAAGATATTTATTTAAAAAAATGTCAAATCGATATCACTTTGATATCATTAAATCAACAATAACTTTTTTTAAAAAAAAGTGAAAAAATATGATATTGATATGATATCAATTCAGTATCAGAAATATATCATAACGATATTATTTTTTAAAATGTTAAATCGATAATATGTCGATATCACTAAAACAACAAATAAATATCATTATAATATCGGTTTAATATTGCTAAAACAATTGACATAATATCGACATGATATCATTTCAATATTAACTCAATATAATAATGATATCGTAAAGATATCGTAATAATATTATTTCGGTATTTTTTCCAAACTTTGTAATGTCAATTGAATAGATATAAATATAATCAAAAAAAAATTTCAAAATGTCGATTTGATATTTGGTACACCGTTCTACCTATATTTATTAAATATTTGACTTTTATTGTATTACATTCATATTTAATTTCGCAAAGCAATTTCACTAAAATACAAATAGGTGTTCAATAAAAAAAAATTTTATTAAAATTTAATGAAAATTTCGTCATTAAAGACCATTTTCTATAAAAAATACAAGCTTTTTAGAATCCAAGAGGCCTGAAATAGGACCCCGAAATATATATGTAAAGGTGGGGTGCAGGATTGCGTCGCCATCATAGAGACTTTTTATGATGTTAGATTTTGATTTGCGTACAATCCATGAATTTTTTAACCGAAGTCAGATTATCAATTTGCGTATTTTTAATAGATTTTTTTAAAAGTAAGGGTTTTAGTTTGCGTATTTTTAATATATATTTATTTCGATATGATAAAAACATTAACTTAAATATGAAGGTAAATTCGATATTTAGTGTATTGCCAGTAACACAACAAATCTGAATTTGATAATCAGAACATTTTTTTATTTTAAAAGGCTTTTACAAAAAAAAACAGAGAACCAAAAATTAAAGATTTAAGCCAACAACTGCTGAACAATTCAATAAAGTTTAAGCCTTTAAACTCCAATTCTTGTAAGAAATTGAGAAGGCTACCTACATTTGATTTTTTTTTAGATTTCAGGTTCAACCAACCAAGTCAGAATAGTAAGTTTTGCAGCAGGTGTTGTGAAACTTTAAATTTCAATTATTTTTTTATACTTTTGGATAGAAACAGTTTCATTATTATGTTCTTTTTTTTGTAGTTTCGGGAATGTTGAAATATATATATAGTAAATATGGTAAGCTTCACGAAACTGCTTTTTTTATTTTTATTTAATTAGAAATATTAATTTATGTTGCTTTTTTTTCTTTTTGTAGTTTCAGACTTTAGATTTAATGGAAAAGTGAAAACGGTAAGTTTTGCAACGCTCGTTGCAAAACTTTAATCTTTTTTTTAATAATATATATATATATAAACGTATATTTATGTTTCTTGTTATGTGTTTTTTTTTTAGATTTAAGACACTGAAATGTTGAAGATGGTAAGTTTCGCAATGGTGTTGCGAAACCTTAACTTTTTTTTTATTTTATTTAATTTGAAATGCCAACTAATGTTTCTTTAATCTTTTTTTTAAGGTTTGGATTTTCAGGTGTGAGCGGGAACTGAAGTTTCGCGAAGCTTTGATTTCCTTCAATATTTTTAATGAGAAACGTATAATTACGTTTCTTATTATATTTTTTTCTGTAGATTCAGGTTCAGAATACTGAAATGCCGAAATGGTAACGCAATTTGATATATATATTTTTTTTTGTTTTTATTTAATTTGAAACATGGCTAGGACTCTCCACTTCGAAGGGTAGAGGTCCTTAATTAAAGTTCTTTTTTATTTTCTTTTTTTAGGTTTGGGCTTTTGAGATGGATGAGAGTAATTACGAGAAAGGGGGAAGAAATAATTTAATAATTTTGAAAAAGTAATTTTTGAGAAAAGAGAAAGAACAAATAAAGAGAAAATTTTTGCGCAGTAAAGAAAAAGATTTAATGGTGTGGAATAGTAGGCTTCGCAATGTCTGTTGCGAAATTTTGATTTTTTTTATTTCTATTTCATTAGAACGTTAACTAACGTTTCTTTTTACTTTCTTTTGTAGGTTTTGGACTTCTGGGTAAATTGGGAAAGCGAAAACAATTAATTTTAATTTATTCCCAATTGAATATGTAATAATTATTATATATGAGATAAGACAAATTAAATACATCTGTTAACACGTAATTAATAGATAAAAATGAATAATTAAATCTATTATAAATAAAATAAATAAATATCTCTAAGGATTCTTTTCATCCTTATGGATTTCTTTTCAATGTCGAAAATTTTATTTAAACTATTTTACTTTATCATGAAAAAAATTAGTCTCCAATAATTATATGATAAAGTCGGGAGATTAGTTTGCTTATTTTTTCTAACTATTATATATATTTCGGGGGTCCTCCCGAAATTAATCTAAAAAAAGTAGAAATAGTAATAAATATTTCCAAAAAATATACAGTAGCAATACACTTAGCATGAATTCAAAAAGTCAATCATCTAAGAGACCAAATTTCTAAAAATAAAGTAAAAAAATGTTAGTAATGTTTTTTAATCAATTTAAAGAAATAAGATAATTCTCTCTCCTATTCGATTATTGTTGTCCAGGAGACTGATTTCCTAAAAATCAAAGAAACAAAATGTAGTAACGTTTCTTTCACCAGTTAAAGAAATCAAATCACTTCTGCTTACAACATCCAAGAGTCGAGTTCCTATAAAACGCAGAGATCAAACATTCAAGAGATCAAACATTCAAGCCCAAGAAGCTGATGTGAGAAGTCCTTTAAAAAGTCTATTCCAGTCCAAGAAAGGGCCTAAGTTGTATTAAAATACTTTCAAAAAAAATTCAAATCCTATCCAAGAAGCCAAGCGGAAACCCACAAAAAAAGCTTAAGTCCATCAAGGAGCCGAATTGCCTATAAAAAAAGAAATCTAATTCAGTCCAAGTGCCGAAGTTGCGACCTACAGAAAGAATTCAGCAAAGAATTAAATTATTTAAAAAAAGGAAAAAAAAATGAATGTTCGTTAAAATAAAAAAACTAAAAAAAAACAAATTTTTACTTATCCCACCCAATACCTGAAAAACCCGTCTAAAAAAAGAGAACACGTTTAATAATGTCCGTTAAATATAAAAAAAGACAAAATTATTATTATTTTTTTTTTTTACTTGTTGATATCACCGAAAAATCGCCTAAAAAAGGGAAAAAACGAACATTTAGTTTAAAAAAAAAGGAAACCCGAACAATTTGTAATGGTCAATTAATTGAAAAAAATTTTTTTTTTTTTCCTGTTGAAGAAGTTCTGTCCAAATAACTGATAAATTGGCCGTCTACAAAAAGAAAAAAAATCTTCTTTACAAGCATAAAAAAAACAGTTCAAATTACTATATATTAACATCGTCACTAAACAAACTTATAGCTTATTCCAATTTTTTCTTCTGCAATAAAATATGAAAATTTATTTATTTATTCGTTGATTCTTAAAATTGCAATAAAATGCTTGCTATATTGCTATATTTATATTGATACAGTATTTACATTAAAGTATACAAAAATATTAAGTTTGCTTTTTTTATCTAAAAATCAAAATTAAATTCTTTTACGCTTGGCGGTTGAAATTCAACTCCACAGGTCCCCACACGCCTGTTTCATACACATGACTCTTTCATTTGCCAAGGTTGCCTTAAATTGTTTATATCTAATTTCTGCTTCATTATACGAGATCACTTCATTGCTTAGAATTATTTCTAGCCAAATTTCGAAATTTTGACAACCATTAATAGTACTAGTAAAAAAGCAAGGAGTGAGGTTGTCAATTGCATCTAAAATATTCCATTTAACTCCAATGGAATTTAATACCCTTTCGATTCGGAATCCTCTCTGTAAATACAACGTTAAATCCTTTTCGTCTAATCGGCCATTGCTCTCCTTTAAAATCTTTTTTGTAACCTGTGACTTGATTGTCTGGCCTTGTTTACGAGGTTTTAAAGCGCAAAATAGTTCCAATGTCCTATATGAACGTACCATAGAAACAAGGAATCTAAGTTGGCGTCTTCGAACGACTTCTTGGGAAATTGTATCTTTCACCAGACTATTGATCGAATACCAGACGCGCGATGATAAATTTTTTATAGCTTCTTTTAATTTGATGTTTCTTTCTTCTTTATTTACAGATAAAAGAGACTCTAATGAATACGTTTGTTCTTCCAAAAATCCAAAATCATTACCAGTAGCATCTGCCTCATCAATAATTATTGTGTCAGAAGAGGTACTTTCCATTTTATTTAAGTCTATTGAAATAGCACCTTTGAAGGTAGAAAATTCATCCTTATGATTAATAGAACTTAAGTATTCTATGAGACGATTTCTATAATCTTCAGAATGTTTAAAGATCAAATTATCTCGGGAAGGTGGATTGTCTGGAATTCTGTCGCTGTACTGAAGAAGCCGATAAAGATCTTTAGCTACTAATTCAGCAGCAGTATTAAGTAATTTAACAGGTTTATTAAAGTATTCAACTTTAATTCCAAGATCTCCAACCTTTCGGTTATCTGAACCTATTCGACTAAAATTATACGGAATTGAAACCTCATTTGCTTTCGTCTCAAGAGTACTAGTAGAGTCATTTGCTGATCGAACGTGTAATACACCGCCTGATTTCATAAGCTGTATCAAACCGGTATCAACGTTCATTGTAAATGTTTTCACATCGGTTCCTCGTAAAACGTTCCATAATGCAAATGAAAGGTTGAATACGTTTGTATTTAATTTATCAGTGACAGTTGCCGCAAGTTCATCATTATCTAGTAGAATTTAACAAAACATGAACATTAATAGAATGAACTAACAGTGTAAACTCTTCATAATATTATAATACTATACCTTTCTTAATCTTTTTAACCTTTTTAGCATCATCATTGTTATCTTCTCTTTTATCGCCTGTGTCTTTAAAAAAAAAATCAGTAAAAAAATACTGATCATACTACACAATATATAATAAATTAAACATTAATTATACTTGTTGAGAAAGACATTTGTGGAATAGAGAAAATTTATAGGGAGGAAGGTAATAAGGAAGGTAGTAATAAATTTAAAGAAAGTGAGGTAATAAGTTTAAGAAAGAAACAAATTTTCATTTTTTAATGTAAATATTTTCACGTAATTACATTATATTGACATAATTAAAATGGCATGATGTGGCATTTTTATGCTATACTCATTATAACGTCCAATAGTCGATCTACATTATACATACATTCCAATAGAAGTTAATTACGTAATGCTGTATCCGTAAAATCCGTAATTACCACCTATATTTATTATTTATGACTCGCTAAAAAAAAAAGAATTCTCAATGATGATATTAGCTTATATATCATCGCATCATAATAAGTACACATCAAAAAATATTTACTATCACAGCAATTTGCATTTTTTAAAATACATTTTTTTTTTATTTTTTAAAATTTCAGTGAGCTAGCAAAATTCCTCCCACTACGAGATGGGATTTCTAAAACTTCCGTATTCTTATCCAGAATTTTTATTTGGTCATAAAAAACCCTGGTATTTGTTTCATCCCTTCCTTCCCATGCAATATTAAAACATTCTTTTGAGAATTCTATCAGTTTGTTCATTGTTATTTCGGGTATCTCGGAGACATCAACTGCAGTAAAGTACTGGTTAAAAATTCTTTTAATAACGACATCACGTGAAATGAAATCGTTAATTTCAACTTCAGAAACCGTGGTTCCTCTTCTTTAAAAGAGAAAAAAAAGAGGAAAGAATGAAATTCATATTGACACTACTAATTATAAATACAATTATAAATACAATAAGATTATATTGGTTACCTTTCCGATTTACTTTGAAATTCTCGCACTAATTCTTCGATCGACACCCTAAGTTGGTATCTATAATCAGAAAAAGATCTTCTACATCGATCTACGATTGATCTTGCCGTGCTACTGTAGGCTTTCAATTCGGGAAAAACTTTTCTTACAAGTTTTTCAAAAAGATGGTATGGCGGAAAGCGCGATCTTAAAAAAAGACATTCAATTTCCTCGTCAATCAGACGGTACTTTTCCTAAATAATAATAAAAAAGTTTTGATATCCATGAAAATTATCAAGTCACAACAATGTAATCAATACAAGGAATACGATAAACGCTTACGTGGTTTACGTGTTCAGATGATGCGGATGATGCGGATGATGCGTGCACTGCCGGTGCTAATTGTGATGTATCTTTCATATTTAGCATTTGGGTGGCTAATTGTAGGATAGCCGGATTTTTGACTAACCAATTGCAGATTTGCAATTGGTTTGTCATTGATTTGAACTGAGGGGGAACTGGACGTCATATTCGTATATTAATAACTAACAAATGAAGATATTTATGTATGAAAAAAATATTTTATTAACAAGATTTACCAGAATAGTTATCATCATCATCGTCGTCTTTTTCTCTTTCGTTTCTTCTTCTTTTAACTCTTTCTCTATTCTCTATTTCATCTTGACGGCCACGGAGGGGATTCTGCTGAAGGTCTCTCTCTTGTTCTTGGCGACCACGGAGGGGATTCTGCTGAAGGTCTCTCTCTTGTTCTTGATGACCACGGAGGGGATTCTGCTGAAGGTCTCTCTCTTGTTCTTAACGACCACAGAGGGGATTCTGTTGATCTTTGGAAAGGTCTTATTATTGTTTATTTAAGTAAAAATTAATATCTTCAATCAATTATAAATAAGAAAAATGCAAAATTCATTAAATTCATAAAATAAGATTTCTATGGCTGACTTCTGAGAAAACTCTCATCGTTTTCATCGCTAATATCATCATCATTGTTAATTTCATTATCTTTTCTTGTTATAGTTTTTCGAGCATGATTAATTCTCCGACTTTGAGCAGTTTCTGCGCAACTTTGCGTGGGTTTTGATTTCGTATTCGATTCTATTATATAGATGACATTAAAGCAATTCAAAAAAAAAAAAAAAAAGGAATCAAAAAGTATTCAAATATTACTTGATCGGCCCATATTTAAAGGAGTAGAGTTTTGATGAGTTACGATTTATACAATAATCAGATCAGAAAAATCCTAGATTGTATTTATATCTGACCTAGCATTAAACCGCGATCACCAGTATAAGAACCTGTTTATTTGTAATCATGCCTTGTCGGACCATTCTCTGAATGCCACTTTTCTGAATATAATTCTCCCGAAAAAAAAATTAAGCGGCATTTGTAGACCGAAATGCAAGCGATAACTTACATAACCCAAATCAACCGTGGACCATGATAACTTACATAACCCGGCTTATATGAGATAAAAAAAATTTTAAGGGGGTATTATGATTTAGAAACTTACAGACAATATGGAAGATTTTCTTTATAATCAATCATTGTATTTAAAAAGTAATTATTAATATGTAGTATTTTATTTATTTTTAAATTTTATTTCGCTTAATTATTATAGATTAGCAAAGATATTAAAAAAAAATTATTTTGTATAGTGTATTTGACTTTTTAGTATATTGCATGCCATATATTTATCTCATCGCATTTGTTATTATTATACAAATCTATACAATCCTCCTAAAAATACCGGATTTCATAAATTAATGATCCTTTCGACCTTACGATCTGAAATCCAGCTCTATTATTTACGAATTAAAATTACTTTAATTATTATCAATTATCAAATACGCGAATTCGTTTTAGCGTTCACATAATATTTATTATATAAAATTTAAAAAAAATAGGAAAATATATATATAATTATATATATATACACATAGTCGAATGTTCGTAATTGCATACTTCAATCTTCAATCCCACAATTCACAGTTTTTTTATAAAATGTTGATTTTTTTATTACAGTTACAAACGGTTACCATTCTAGAAATAGGCGTTGCGCAACTGGTAGATCATTTTACCATTTCATCTTACGATGGACGTTGTGTAACTGGTAACCATTTTTTTTGGGTTGCTATTAGTACCGACGTCCTCGTCGTGCAATCTGGGTACTAGTTATGCTAGTAGCAAACGGGTACTAAAGAATGAGCAATTAAAAATTTTTTTTATTGTTGTAATGAAAATAAAATATTATGCATGAATTTTTTTTATCGTTAATAAAAAACTTTTTTCATACGGGTTTTCACACGGTTTGGTTATGCATGAATTTTTTTTTTTACATGAATTTTTTTTACACGAAATTTTTTTTACGTAAACATGTAATGCTTGATCGTTCGATTAAATATGATCTATTATATCTTTTTTTTGTATATAAAGATAAAAAAATGATTATTTTTTTAATACCCCAACATAGTGGAAGAAATTTTTTTTTAGGTACGAATTTATAAAATTTTTTTCTTTTCTTTTATAATTATTAACTTTAATACAGTAATAATTTAATTTATTTTCTTATTGATAAGTTATGTAGAAAAACCAAAGCAGCGGTTTAAATTTTTTCTTATTAATTCAACGCGCAGTCAATTAATTAAAGCATGTCACCACCACCATCAAGAAAAAGGACGAGAAAGACCTATTTTCAGCGTCATTCTTATCGTCAAAAAGACAAAGAAGAAAGGAAATGGAAAGATAAATCATATGAATTAGAAAAGAAATACGATAATCTTTTAGAAAATTCTGCATATTTTATTGTTTGGGGATTTTTTATTATTTTAATTTTTATTTTTATTTTTATAGCTATTTTAATTAATAAATACTTCTAGTTTCATTTAACACTGTGATTTTGATCACTTTGATGACTTTTAACTAAAATATGTACGAAAATTATATGTTTTAAATTTAGTAATTGTTGATAGCAGCCAAAATTATGTTTGAAAATTTTATTAAAAAAAAAAAAAAATTCATTATCATTGGCGCATATACAAAGAAGCTTCAAAATGTAAATTTTTATCGTCTTTCAGATTTCTTTTTATGTAATATACTAATTATGGTTTTAACAATAGATTCTTGAATACTTTTTTTGCTTTAAGATAATAAATTTACAATAAATATTTGATTCTTAAATTATTGGTAAATTAATTTGAAGAATATTTTCCGTGTCTAATCAGAATATTTAAGAAACCCGTTAATATCACAATTCAAAAATTCAGTATATTTTTCGTATAATAATATATTATTATAAAATTGTAATTAAATGTACCGTCTAGTAAAGATATTATAATTATATTCAATAATTATATTGTTTATAAAAAGGAAATATTATTTAGAAATCGGATGTAAGTATTATTATGAAATCTGACACAATTACTATCTATAGTAATTATCGTCATTCAACTAATTAGTGATTATCGTCATTCAACTGATCGAATTGTACATTGATTATAATTTTAAAAAAAATTGAATTTATTATTTGCTAATAACGAGAGATATTATTAATTTAAATTCTAGATATGATATAAATAAATTGGTTATTCTATGTACCCTAGTATAGTGATAATATCCTCATCCAACAGATACTGTGAGTTATATCATTAAAACTTTTCAAGTGTTTCTTAATCTTTTCCTGCTAAAGAAGTAAATGAACATCGTATAGATCTTCTTCACTCCGATAAGAATCTTTTATAAGAATTAGATTTGGTAATCACCATTGTGAGAATGGAAAATTTCTGAACTGATTATTCAATAAACTTCTAACTATAGCTTAGGGCTAGGGGGTTCTTATTTGGCTTACTAAATCTTTTATGCAGGTCAGATGAAAAAAATTTTTTTGTGCGGTGGGAAAAAAATATATTTTTTTTCCAGATGGTTCGGCCATTTAAAACTAAACTTGCTAAAACTAAAACTAAATTTGGTTTTTCTTGCTATACTATGTTACTTAAAACTAAAACTAAATTTGGTTTTTCTTACTATACTATGTTAAAAAAGTACTGGTTCTTACGCTTAGCGATGAATACTCATGTCAAAATTCTTCAATTGCTTTAATACAATCTCGTGAATAAAAAAAAATCTCGTGAATAATAAAAATCTCCTGAATGAAAAAAAAAACTCCTGAATAAAAAAAAAATCTCCTGAATGAAAAAAAAAAAAATCTATTATAAATTTTAAAAATAGCAAAAAAAATTGAATTTATTATTTGCTAATAACGTGAGATATTATATTAATTTAAATTCTAGATATGATATAAATAAATTGGTTATTCTATGTACCCTACTAGTATAGTGATAATATCCTCATCCTACAGATACTGTGAGTTATATTATTAAAACTTTTCAAGTGTTTCTTAACATATAGATCTTCTTCACTCTGATAAGAATCTTTTATAAGAATTAGATTTGGCAATCACCATTGCAAGAATGGAAAATTTCTGAACTGATTATTCAATAAACTTCCAACTATAGCTAAGGACTAAAGGGGTTCTTTTCTGGCTTACTAAATCTTTTATGCAGGTCAGATGAAAAAAATTTTTTTGTGCGGTGGGAAAAAAATATATTTTTTTTCCAGATGGTTCGGCCATTTAAAACTAAACTTGCTAAAACTAAAACTAAATTTGGTTTTTCTTGCTATACTATGTTACTTAAAAACTAAAACTAAATTTGGTTTTTCTTATTATACTATGTTAAAAAAGTACTGGTTCTCACGCTTAGCGATGAATACTCGTGTCAAAATTCTTCAATTGCTTTAATACAATCTCGTGAATAAAAAAAAATCTCGTGAATAATAAAAATCTCCTGAATGAAAAAAAAAACTCCTGAATAAAAAAAAAAATCTCCTAAATAAAAAAAAATCAATCTCAGACCCAGAATCTTTTATAACCTTTACGTTTTTATTCTTTTCCAAAACTTCAAAATTTTTTTTCCTGAAATTCAACCTTTTGGTAAGTTGCGCTCCCTGTTTACTGGTACCGGTAACAAAGTTTTAATGATACAACTTACAAGATTGTTAGATAGTATGAGGGGTTCAAGGAAAACGATCACCTAGATGATCATGGAATGCGAACTAATTGGCTCCTATCTAACTTGTACGTTCAAATTTGTTTCTAATAGTTTTCGTTTCTACTTAACGGACTGACTGACAATACTTAAAATAAGGTAATAATGATAAATTTGTATTTAAAAAACGGTCATAAGGGGTCATAAGATAATATCTTCTTCTATTATTTTACTAGCCTAAGGATTTCTCACTTAGAAATTTATTTCTAATAGTAACTGGTTCTTCAAATTGATGGTAAGTTTCGAAAATAACTTATACAGTAATTATAAAATTAACGTAACAAGTTTTAAGATTTTTTTTTTTTTTTTGATAATAAAATATTAAACAATAAAAGTAATAAAATACATAAAAATATCAGTAAAAAATTAATATTAAATAAAACAAAAATAAACATCTACGAGACTACGACTTCAATGATAATCATTAATTGATCTGTGTATCGACGATATATGATTGTGTTACATTACTTCAAATGCATATTTAAGTGATATTCTATTAATCTGTTGTGTTCGAACTTCATATATGTTTGTGTATTTTGATTATCCTTATTGGGAAAAATGCATATTAAGATGAAACCGAATGTTCGTGTATTATCCATTTGGCGCATATATATATTTCAGTCAGTATATCTGCAGCAAAATAATAAATTCATTCATAAAATTGAGAATTTAATTTTAATTAACAAATGTTGCGAAATAGAGCACGAAGGGATACTGTTACATTACCTTTTCGTATTTGAAATAATTTTAAAAGGCAACCACCACAAGGTATAATAATAGCACCACCAAATGATGATAATGGTAGTGACGGTGAAATAAATTTCGATGATGGTAATGAACAACGAAATAATGTCATGATGTTGATATGCAATTAGAAAATGAAGAATATGATGGTTATGAGGATGCAGGAAATGATAATGTTTATGCAACATCGTCAGAAAATGATGATAATTATACAGCATCTTCAGAAAATGAAGAATATGATGATTATAATAGTGATACAGGAACAACATCTCTAGAAAGTGAAGAGTCAGAAAGTGATACAACATCATCTTCAGATAGCGGACAAAATAATCGTGCTAATCCCTCATCGGAAGAAAAAATATTCATTGATAGAGTACTAGATGAAAGCAATTTACCAAATTTTAATGGTAATTTGCACCATACTTCCAAGATTTTACTACTGCTGCTTTATTTTGTTGGATTCATAAACATGATATCTCAACAAAAGCATACGAAGATCTTGTTGATATTATTATGAGTCAAGAATTCGATAGGAACCATATCGTGAGAAACATCCGAAGATTTCGAACATGGAGGCAACATCTTCCCTCTTCTCCCAATATCTGCAAATCCGTCCCAATTTCATCAAAAAAAAACACCATCAACTTCTAAAAACTCAAAGATATCATATCAACTTTCAATAAATGATATCATTTGGTATGTCCTTAATAATCCATCATTAGTCAATAACATGTATTTTGGTCCTGGTATTGATTCAGAAACAAAATCTGAATACTGGCATGGAACTTTGTGGGCAGAATCGCCTCTTTTCGACCAAGAACAATTAACAATATCACAAGGTAAATTAGATCATATTTGTTGTTGTTTATTCTTCTTTGTGATTTTGTAATATAATATAATTTTATTGTTTTTTTTTAATAAATATCTAATAGAGACATATAAATGTGGGAATTTTGTTTATATTATGATAATGACAATAATGAATAACTGCAACTTGGCAGATTAAGGGCAATATTAATAAATGAAGTTGATAAACAATATCGGTTAAGAATCCAAAAAGTTCTTTATTATAATGATTTAACCTGGAACTTTTAAAGGGGCACTAAGACAAAAATCGTTCTCTTACTGGCGAAGTTTGGTTACAAGACCTATCAGTTCAAACAATAGGAATATCACCAAATTTCTAAAAAAGCTAATGCTGATGATGATATTTCAGTATAATCAAAATTCCCGAAGAAACATTATTATATATCACTGAAATAATTTATAACACGATCCGTCAATAGCGTATTCGTAGTGTAGATTTTTCATATAAACACCCTGCCGACTAATCATAACAAGGCCACCACCATCTCCTTCCCATGAAAGTCTACAAGCTATTTTTGGATCTTTATTACGATGATTTCGGCACATACCGAAATGTTTATCATTCATTAGGAGGGGTTTATATACAATTTTGAAAACATGCCGAGTCATCAAAGGAAGTTGCCAAAAATCACTTTGTTCTTGGATTCGTCCTATTCGGTGTGATTTTAATTGAGTTGTAAAACCATTATTCCGAAATGAAGGAACTTGAAAGGGAAAAGTAATGAATATACAAGGACAAGATGTTGGGTAATTGCAAGTATAGGAGTTGTAACAGCTGACTTACCCCCAAGGCAATGACTTGGGCTGGTGTACTGCGACAAAATGCTAATAAAGGGTGTAGAGTTGCACTATAAGTAAAGATTCATTCACTGATTTACTTCAAGATATGGCTTTAAACTTCTCGATATCATCATTTGACGGATTCTGATTTTCTTTATATCTGCTGAAACGGTTATTGCTCAAAAAAAATGACTTAGTAGGGAATATAGATTGAAATTACGGCCTAGTATTTTAAGATGAACTTAAAAGAGAAGACATCTACAAACACCACAAGATATTTATCAATGTTATTCCTGCGGGAAAGATCGGGCGTCTACTCAAATTAACTTGTGAATTATTTTCACAAGAAGGAGAAAATGATTTCATCAAAACTGGAAAGACTTGAGAAACCAAAGACATGGTCACGTATACCAAATCCCATTAGCCACCGGGAAAGTTTTATGATGTCTGATTACCTCCGGGTTGCTATGATAATGCCTTTTATACTAAATCGGTTTTTTAAAATAACTAGTTTGAAGAATAATGAAGCGAAAAATATTCAACAGCGAACTGGCGCATCACGTATTAATTTAGTAAAAAATGCTGTAATTACTTGTTGGGTTCATGTAGCAAAAACAATGAGTATGGTCTTTAAAAGCAAGTTTACGAATAATTCTTATGAAGAATTACAACAAAATCTTAAAGAAGAAATGATATTCTCCCAAAGGTATAAATAGATGATTACTTAGTACAAATTTGAATAAATTATTTACTGTACTAATAATAATAAATGATCTTTAGGTTTTTCTGAATTTGTCAATTTGCCAAATTTGCATGTTAGTATCCATTTACTAATGCATGCAAAAACTTATGGTACTCTTATAAATACTCAATGCGGTATTAAAGAGATGGTGCATCGGATTTTTAAAGCAATGGTACCACAGACAAATCGAAAGAATATTGAATTAGATTTATAAAACGATATAACAACTTTTCGCAATTCGTCATCTAGTAGATGGTGGTATAGATCAAGGTTATCACGACGTTGTGACGGTTTTACTTCTATGACATCAAATTTTAGGCATATATAACCAATTGGTATATTACCGAGACAAAGGAACATCAAACGAACATGATGAACAGATGATGGTTTGTATTGTAATTTATTATTTACTAAGCGATGATACTATTTTTTTTTTTTCTAAAAACGTTATTTATTTGATTAATTTTATATATATTGTAATTTATTATAGTAGTAATTTCTCGGTAAACTTTATTACAAATACCTTAAAAAGGAAGTATCCCGACAAGATCGTGAAAATGTTATGTTGAACTTGCCACATTTCAATTCTGAGTTGCTCCTTTCATTTGAAGATATTGGATTTAAGTCAGCTCTTGTATATTCTCAAATGAGTTGGTATAAATTGGCAACATATACAATAGAAGAAACTACTAGTGGTGTCTTCTCCAAAATCCATCTTCATATTGGTGACTTCGTGAAATACAAAGAAAATCATGATGAATGTTATGCAATTATAAAAGGAATCTTCAAATATAAAGCCAACAATAATAAATTTTATGCATTTATTATTCTTGATTGGTTTGAAGAAATTAAGAGAGTTCATCATGTATTGAAATGTCCCCTTTATCGTATTCAGGCAACCGATGATACATGTTGGAGAAGAATATTCCCAATATCAGTAGTTGACCATGTGCAAAAGGTTCACTTTGTTTATGATGCAACGAATGAATGCTGGATAAAAAATAATTTTTTTTTTACTGTATATAACTTATAATTAGGATCTATTATTATGAAGACTTATTGGGTGTATATTTATATTTGTAATTAGGATGAAATTATTGGTGGTAGTAATTGTTATTTAAAATCAATGCATTTAGCGATTTTCATATCGTGATGACATCGTGACGATCTCGATCTGATCAACCATATAAAACCTTTATTTTTTGTTTTTTGTTTTGTTTTACTGATAAAAACCATCACACTCCTCTCTTTTCCTTAGATACTCCTTTTACGTAAAAACGTTAGTATTTATTTATGAAATTTTGATACCTTTGAAATAAAGTTTTTTTTTGAGATTTAACTACTGTTTTTTACAATGGTATTTGAAATAAAATAAATATACCAGCAAGTACGGTATTATTAACTACATTTACTTTTTTTTCAGTATTTTGATGAGTTGGAGGTATAAACAAAACTCGAATGTTAGTTTTTAACTTATAGGAAGTTTCCTTACGTTTCTTATTATTTTTTAGGTACTTTTTTTTAGGTCCAACATTTCTTTTATTAATTCTTTTTAGGATATTGATTAGGAGTACTGGGTACTGGAAATTAAAAATGGTAAGTTTTCGCGAAACTGCCATTTTCCTTATTTTTTTTTTTTTTTTTTTCATTATGTCTAATGACTTGTTGAGCAATCGCTAGCTAGATGTCGAGATAATAAATTATCCTTCGATTATCGTAAATTGTTAGTAGACCATGGCATGTTTACAATAAATGAAAACAAATCTTATCCAACTCCGGCACGGGTGATCGATTACTTAGGGTTTCAAATCTATTCAAAGGCAATGACACTCAAATTGCCAATACACAAAATAAAGAGCTTAGTGAGGGAATGTCAGAAAGCGAAACAACAAAATTCTCTCGTATGAAAACTTGCCTCGTTAATAGGAAGATTGCGAACGCGATTTTCTACATTCCGCGACCAAACAGAAGAGGTTTGAAGTAGAAGGGGAATGGCTCAGAAACCATCATAGATTTATGTGTTAAAACGGCTTTCTTATGCGCACTTGTGTCCGCAACTGTTGCATCTTGTTTTCAGTAAGTATGATATTATTATTAATCATGTATTCTTAAAAGCTGAATGGTATTATTAAATAAGTGTAAATGCTTCGTTTACAGAAGAAATATTTCGATGTCACTGAGTAAATATTCTGGAGATGAAGTCGCTTAGAGAGGTATGGAACAAACTGAATAGTATTATTGGTGAATTATGTTGTTTTATTTTGTAGAATATTAATGTACTTAATAAGTTTCTGGAAATAAAGTTCAAACAAACTAGTAACTTCACTAATGATGTTCTGCTAAATTGTAATTATTTATTTAATACTAGTAATTAAATTAATATCTATCAGATATGTAATAGTAAAATTTTGATTATTAATAATTAAATTGATAAAATCATAATACCAAGCCGATAACATTTAAATATCGTTAAGATATAATTGTTCAGTTTTTCTACTAGTTAGTATACTATATTTAATGACATCGATATGGGAACATATTGGCCTCATGCCAATCTTTAATGATAA